>CM019066.1:285685566-286885566 GCA_009667805.1 Leptobrachium leishanense
AGTTTACTGGATAAACTGGCATATAAAGAGTAACACGGTATCGTATATATATTTACAGTAGTTCGTAATGCGAGAAACGTAGCGGAAAAGGAAAAAAGAATTTTAACCCCTTTGTGATTGGAGTGTGAGTCCCGTACAGGCTATGTCCCAAGAAATGTAAGTGTAGGTGTGTATTGGTACCCGGTACAATATTCAACTGGCCAGTGAATTATTTATGAGGTATCTTCGACTAGTCACGTTGGGGCCCTGTAGGTTTTGAGAAAACTGCAGCGTGCTTTAGTACTTTACAGTGGCCGGGAAGGCCTCTCACCCATCCGCCAGATACTCTGCGCTCCGCTCGACTCAGGACGTCTCTCCGCTCGATTTTGACTGGGATTCTCTGTGTCACCGGATCCGCTGTCTTGCTTGTCTGTATCTGCCACAAGATGTCCAGCTCACGCCTGCACTCCCTGTTAGATCGTCTGCGGTCTCCTAACTCGGGGTCCTTCAGCTTACTCTGTATCTGTGTAGGGTTACTAGCGGTGGATCACTGGGTCTTCGTCCAATAAGAAGGGAAAACCGATCTCCAGCTCTGCTAGGCGCACCTGCGCTCTGGCCTGGTCGCGATCACTATCTCCTGCACTTGCGTCTTGCTCCTCTCACTCCTCTGCGCGCTCTGACGGCTCTCTCCACGAGGCTGCGGATGTAAGTGTCTCTCCCACCCACTTCCTGTTCCCGCCCGCAAAGCATGCTGGAAAATGTAGTCCCAATGTCTTACATTGCGCTTGTCTCCCTCTGGTGGCCAAAAACAAGTACTACCACGACAGTAATTAAAACCAGCGCTACACTCTCCCCCTCCTAGAACTCTTGGGTCTCTCCAAGGAGGTATAACAGTTGCATTACATTTCAACATATATTAGGCAACATATACAGGTTCAGCAGCAAGCATACAATGGGTTAGATACACTTCCTCAAGTTGACTCATGCTTTTGACTACCTCAGCTAACATAGCAGACACTTCGGGCAACCTTCGCACTGTGGTGACGGCCTCTTCAGTGCTATGTCCTGGTGAGTCGTAGGTGAGTCTCTGGGGCGGTCGAATAGAGCGTTTTGGTTCTGGCTCAATCAGTTCCTCTTCAGGTGGAAGTACTATAGGTGCGGGTTCAGTTCTTCTTTCCACAACTGGAACAGACATCTCTTCGGAGTATGATCCTTCCAGTGAAGGCATAGAACTGTAGTCATAAGACTCGGCTTCAGGAACTACAGGGATTTCAATAGTCTCGGGACTTCTAACTGAAATTCGGGAGCCTCAGGCCTCAAATTACTTTCCCACCGTTCAGGAACTGGAATGACCTCTTCAGGCTCTGGGAGCGCATCCAATCCAGACAAAAACTTTCTTCCTCACTGTCCCTCTCACTCTCCTCGGTAGCCCGGGTCTGCTGAGACCGAGTAACGGGAGTCAAACGTGGAGCAGGCGGTTCGGCAGAGAAAGTTCGTCCCCAACTGGTATCCTCACAGCCTCTCTCAAAGGTAATAAATGATTCCGGTGCCAGTTCTTAAGAGGCCCAGCCTTTCCATCCGGCCGGATTTGGTACACTGGCAGACCCGGCAGTTGCTTGCAGACAATGTAGACCTGAGAACTCCATCTATCCGCTAACTTGTGCCTTGCAGCAGCACCCAAGTTCTTCAACAAAACCCTATCACCGGGTTGTAGATCCTGTATCCGAACTTTTAAGTCATAGTTCCGTTTATTCCTTTGTTCCCTGTTTCCTGAGGTCAAACGGGCCTGTTCAAACGCAGAGGCCAAGTTCTTTCGAAGTCTATCCACATAATTTCTATGAGAAGCTACCGACGTCTGATCCAGAGATAGCCCAAACGCCAAATCAACGGCAGTCGAGCTTCTCTTCCGAACATAAGACGGTACGGTGAGTATCCAGTAGCGTCACTCTCCGTACTGTTATATGCATGTACCAGCGTAGCTATGTGACGACTCCAGCTCTGCTTCTCTCTGTTTGACAGTGTCCCCAGCATATTTAGCAGCGTGCGATTGAACCTTTCGGGTTGAGCATCACCTTGAGGGTGATATGGTGTAGTTCGGGTCTTCTGAATTCCCAGCAGTTCCAGTAATTGCCCAACAAGCCGGCTTTCAAAGTCTCTACCCTGATCAGAGTGTATTCTCCTTGGTAGGCCATAGTGAACAAAGAACTTTTCCATCAGAACCTTCGCCACCGTAGGGGCACGTTGGTCTTTCGTAGAAAAGGCTTGGGCGTAACGTGTGAAATGATCAGTCACTACTAGAATATTTCCCTGCCCACTAGCATCCGGCTCTAAGCACAGGAAATCAATGCACACCAAATCCATGGGTCCTTGACTTTGCAGATGGCTCATTGGAGCGGTTCGGGTCGGTAGGGTCTTCCTTTGGATACACCTCAGACATGAATGGCAGTAACTTTCCACTTCAGCTCTCATGCAAGGCCAATAGAATCTGTCTCGCACCAGCTTAAAAGTCCTTTCTGCGCCCAAATGTCCATGTTCATCATGTAGCGATCGCAGTACACTCTCTCTATGTTTAGTGGGAAGGAACAACTGTTGGGTCTCTTCAGCATTGTTGAGGGGCCCCTTCGGTAGACCACCCCATCCAACATCTTCAACCGTTCCCACTCTTTGTAGACCAATCTGGCTCCATCTGGGGAATTGGTCAGCAGAATTTCCCGTTGGTTCGCAGTTAGGGCCTTTACGGTTAACGCAATTAAAGGGTCTCTAGCCTGATCAGCTCTCAGGTCCTGTTTTGAAAAAGTAGGCAGACTTTCATCCCTCAACTGCGTAGGGTTGCAGTAGAACTCCGGAACAGCCGCAGCCATGACTCCTATGGCTTCCGCTTCAATCCCTCCCTTGACCCGGCGCTCTGCTCCTTGACACAAAGCTTGTACCCCGTCTGGAGTTAACTGAGTCCATTCTGTAGTGTAGGGTCTTCTCGACAAAGCATCAGCATCTCGATTATTCACCCCAGGGCGATACTTCAGGCTGAACCGAAACCCTGACAGAGCGGCCAACCACCGATGTCCCGTTGCGTCCAGCTTCGCAGTGGTAAGGACGTAGGTAAGAGGATTGTTATCCGTCTTTATCACAAACTCGGCTCCATACAGATAGTCCTTTAGCTTGTCTACCACCGCCCACTTCAAGGCTAGGAACTCCAACTTGTGGGTAGGATAGTTCTTTTCAGAAGGCGTAAGGCTCCGGCTCACATACGCTACAGGCCTCAGCAATCCACCATACTCTTGGTACAGGACTCCCCCTAGACCTTCTCTGCTGGCATCCACATGTAGTTCGTACGGCTTGTGAGGGTCTGCATAGGCCAAGACAGGAGCTCGAGTTAAACTCTCTTTCAGCTTCAAGAAAGCACCTTCGCATTGACTAGTCCATTCTCCCTGGATAGACTCTCGAGCTTTCCTTGGCCCTGGAGCCGACGGACTTCGGTCAGAGGCCTTGTGGCCTTCTTCTGTGTTTTCCTTCTGTAGGAGCTTGTTCAGTGGTTGAGCTATTTTGGCAAATCCTCCTACAAATCTTCGATAATAGGAGCAGAACCCAAGAAAGATCTAAGTTCAGTAACGTTTCGGGGTCTAGGCCAGGAAGCTACGGCCTCCAACTTCCGAGGATCTGTCGAAACGCCTTCTGCTGAGACCACATGTCCCAAATACGTAACAGACGGTAAACAGAATTGACATTTCTCCAGAGACAGTTTCAATCCCTCTTCATGGAGCCTCTTCAAGACCTTCTCCAACCGTTGTTCATGTTCTTCCAGAGTCTTCCCGAACACAATTATGTCATCCAGATACACTAATACTTCGATCAGGTTCATGTCCCCGACTGTCTTCTCCATTAACCGTTGGAACGTGGCTGGAGCCCCCGTAAGGCCTTGAGGCATTCTGTTGAACTCAAAGAACCCCAATGGGCAGATGAACGCAGTCTTCTCTTTGTCTTCAGGATGCATTGGTATCTGGTGATACCCACTTCGCAGGTCTAGTACACTAAACCATTTTGCTCCAGACAAACACTGTAAGGCATCTTCTATCCGAGGAGTTGCATATTGATCAGGGATGGTTCTCCGATTCAGCGTGCGATAATCTATGCATAGACGGACAGAACCATTCTTCTTCCGGACCATTACTATTGGAGATGCATATGGGCTCCTGGACTCTTGAATCACCTTGGTTCTTTGCAGTTCATTCAGCTGTTCCCGTAGATCATCCAAGTCTCCCAGCGGAACTCGTCTTGACCTTTCACGAAACGGCTTGTCTTCTTGTAATCGAATGCGGTGCTCAGTACTTTTAGCTAGGTCCACGTCGAACTCATCTTTCGAGAACAAGTCCCTCCACTTTAGGACCTGGGACTGAAGACGTTTCTTCCATTCAGGTGAGATGGGAGCGTTCTTGGGGTAGAACCTTTCATCTGGAATCTCTTTATCCACTCCCCCTCCTAAATCGGTAGGAGAGAGAGGCGTAGCAGACGCTACTTGCCCGATAGGCATTCTTGCTTTTAGGACTACTGGAGAATCAGACACATTACACACACTGACTGAGACTCTTCCTCGTGTTCTTTTCAAAGCTTAAGTGGAAATTATTTCAGGGATTACTTCTACTCCGGCTTCACTCCCATGATTAAAATCGGTTTCCAGTACCACATAGGGGCCTGGTTGCGATCCGTTCAACTTGACTGAAGCCCGGAAACTCGTTACTTCTCCTGATTGCAGAACATTCTCTGTTCCTTCCAATCTCCACAGGCGCCCCACTTCAGCAGGTGCCTTCTGTTCTTCGACCATTCTCTGATAGACTGGACGTAACATTGGGTGTACTCCTTTAGTAGAACCTTCTTCCAGTACGATAGGTGTCAGGAGACGTCGCACCAAGTCAGTATTTGTCCCCACTATCATGGAACTCCTGTTTGCCCCTGAAGGCCGAGGACACACAATGGCCAATGCATCACAACCTCCGGACTGTCCGATGACTTCGGATCCGATCTCCAATTTCACCTGTAGATACCCGTCATAGGGGAGTTTCTCAGTTCCGATACCCCAGATTTCCAGATCCTTCAATTTCTGTAAAGGGATGTGCTTCAAGTGTTTCTAATAGAAATCTCTGTAAATCAATGTCACTTGAGCCCCTGAGTCCAACAGAGCTTTAGTGTAGAC
Source organism: Leptobrachium leishanense (assembly GCA_009667805.1). Taxonomy (NCBI): domain Eukaryota; kingdom Metazoa; phylum Chordata; class Amphibia; order Anura; family Megophryidae; genus Leptobrachium; species Leptobrachium leishanense. The sequence continues at coordinate 285,690,734 of CM019066.1, forward strand.
TCCCTCCACTTGGATTGGCACAATAGGGGAAGGACCTATCAGCTGGTCAGGAAACTTGGTGGTGGCAACAGGACATTTAGACCCAGTTTGTTGTACCCTGCCCTTCTTCTTGGCCCGTGTAGGTTTTGGGTGTGCATTGCTTCCCCATGACCTAGGACCGGATGCTAAGGGAGTGACTCTTTCAGTCCTGGCAGGCTCAGCAGTTGGCCAGACTTTGGGCCCTCTCGCCCTCTTAGTCCTGGCTTGATTTTTGGAGCGGGTTTCAGCCTTCGGGCACCTAGGTGGCTCCTTCACTTGTGCCCTCTGGCGTTTCCCGCCGGTGAGGTAGATAACAGCCCTTCCAAGGCTTTCAAGAACTCTTCTACTCTATTTCCTTCAGGCTTTTGGCTTTTGCACTGTGCTGAACTGAAACATCTCTTCTTTGAAGACGGAGACGCATTCACTTGCATTCACATTCACATTCGCATTCATTTGCTGTGATTCAGTTGAAGGACCCTGACCAGACGCCACAGCAACTCCAGTTGTCTGCATGTCTGTAAGGAACTTCTGCATCTCGGTCTGTGTCTCTGTCACCTTCAACAATACTCGGCACAGTTCCGCGTGCGCCTTTTGCAATTCAGCTTGAGCTTCTTGTACCTTCTTAACAGTTTTGTGCAACTCACCATGTGCAGAGAGGTTTAATTATTTTGCAGCCTTCTCTGTGGATTTAAAAGTGATGTGATGCTCTTGTTCGTCCACTTCGGATCCATAGGTGTCTAACGAGTCACTTTCAGGCTGCAAGCATTCGTTATGCCTTACAGGTTGCGCGTAAGCTCTTTCTCCTCTCCTGAAGGATTTTTCTTCTAGAAAAGCCTCTTCCTCTCTGACAGCTCGGATCAGTTCCAGGTACTTCAATTCTCGATTACCTTCCCTGCTTCTCAGCTGTAGCATCACTGGATCTAGAGGTTGAGCGCCCCTCAGGATCTCTGCTGTATTCGGATCTTATCTACTTCGGCCGGTTCGGCCCCTTTCTTGAGGAGTATCTGGTGCAGAATCTTATCTAGGCGCCTCATATATTCGGTCATTCTCTCACCTTTCCGCTGGTAGGTGTGTTCATACTGATACACAAGCTCTGCAGCCTTTTCCGTTCGCCCAAAGACTTCCTCCAGAACATTTAGATAATCTAAAGCAGTGCAGTCTTGCTTACTCAATTTTAGGTTTCTTACAGCCTCTGACGCAGGTCCCTTTAAGCTCTCAGTAATCCTTTGCTTTTTTTGCGCTTCAGGGACGTCCCACTCATCCAGAGCCTGCATCGCCTGTTCCAACCATTCTTCAAAGGTTTCTTCTCCCGCCGGAGTTGGTACGTTTCCTGTAAAATTTCTCAACCGTCGATAACCAAAGTTAGTGTGCGGAGGGCTTGTTCTTTGACATTTAGCCAGCAAATCTCCAATAGCCACTATAAATTCAGGCCCGATCATGGCCAGCGGACTGGGTGTGGGAACACTCGCAGATTCGCCACGTGGCGCACTTGGCTGAATCAGTTGGACTTCCACCTCATCGGTCAGCTTCACGCTCGTGCCCTGAAAACACACTGGAACACCCTTTCTCCACTCAAAAAGAACATACGTGTGAGAGGTATCTGGGTTCTCTTTAATGTCCAGATTAACCCCCGATGATCTGGTGTCAGCATGGCCACGGCCTGGCGAATCTGATCTTCGGCCCAAGTGTCTGCAGGAATATCCATGACTATACACAATTCTATCTGACTACTGTGCTCCTCACACCATTTGGCAGCAGTGTCTGGATCCATATTTAACCCTTTAAATGCGGTTTTTCCAGAGACTGGATCCCGGAAACAAGCCCCCACGTGTAGCGCTCACTCCGAGGAGCCGCTGAATTTGAACCTCGGGTCAGTCTCCCCGCACTAGGGAATAAATATACTCCAGCACTGTTGTGGATTTTATAAATTATATAGTTTACTGGATAAACTGGCATATAAAGAGTAACACGGTATACGTATATATATTTACAGTAGTTCGTAATGCGAGAAACGCGTAGCGGAAAAGGAAAAAATAATTTTAACCCCTTTGTAATTGGAGTGTGAGTCCCGTACAGGCTATGTCCCAAGAAATGTAAGTGTAGGTGTGTATTGGTACCCAGGTACAATATTCAACTGGCCAGTGAATTATTTATGAGGTATCTTCGACTAGTCACGTTGGGGCCCTGTAGGTTTTGAGAAAACTGCAGCGTGCTTTAGTACTTTACAGTGGCCGGGAAGGCCTCTCAGCCATCTGCCAGATACTCTTCGCTCCGCTCGACCCAGGACGTCTCTCCACTCAATTTTGACTGGGATTCTCTGTGTCACCAGATCCACTGTCTTGCTTGTCTGTATCTGCCACAAGATGTCCAGCTCACCGCTTGCACTCCCTGTTAGATCGTCTACGGTCTCCTAACTCGAGGTCCTTCAACTTACTCTGTATCTGTGTAGGGTTACTAGCGGTGGATCACTGGGTCTTCGTCCAATAAGAAGGGAAAATCGATCTCCAGCTCTGCTAGGCCGCACCTGCGCTCTGGCCTGGTCGCGATCACTATCTCCTGCACTTGCGTCTTGCTCCTCTCACTCCTCTGCGCGCTCTGACGGCTCTCTCCACGAGGCTGCGGATGTAAGTGTCTCTTTCCCACCCACTTCCTGTTCCCGCCCGCAAAGCATGCTGGAAAATGTATTCCCAATGTCTTACATTGCGCTTGTCTCCCTCTGGTGGCCAAAAACAAGTACTACCACGACAGTGAATTAAAACCAGCGCTACACATGCTTCCCATGAACTTCCTGCCAGAAAGACATTGATAATAATTTGAATGGTCAAAGTTTCCCTTAATGTGATATTGCCTGGCATCAGTCTTAAAAAAAGCAGGGGTTCCAGAACGAAAACTAAAATAAAGAGCATAGAAAAATGAAGAAAGGTAAGAGAGAAACCTAGAAAGCAGTGGATGCTTTCCATTGGGACAATAGGTACAGCATCTGACCTTTACAAATTGAAACACACAATAAATGTTTGCATTTAGTTAGAACAAATACTTTTTTTTCTGCCTGGTTGGGGTCATGTTAAAAATTAGATTGCAAGAGTCAGTCAGGCTTTTTCCCCTGCTGCTGTCAGTGTATACAAGCAGCAGGAACAACTGATCATATGAATAAGAAGAGATTGACAAGCTCTACATGGACCATAGACATGCACAGTCCATATTTCAAGGTGTGCACACATATTACTTACAAGGTTCTTTCTCCTTATCCTAAACTAGATTAGGAATTTGCAAAGCTTGTACTATGAGGGAGCCGGTATCATCTCCTGTAGCTAATTAGCTCCTTGGAGACCAGCTCTGAGTAACCAATCTGTTCCCAGTTTCCTTCGGCATTCTTCTAGCGCGCCCTGTCCTCTGCATTATGAGATCAGAGGTAAGTAATGGGATGTTCTATGCTTTTATTTTTAAGTTGCAACAGTAAAATCACTTAATACCAGGTTTCTCAGCTGCTATTCCTTTATGAATAGAGGTTCAAGACCAGAATAATGCGGTACCTTGAAATCATGTTTTATTCTCTGGATACCCATAAATGAGAGATTTTTATACAAAGTACAGGAAGGGATAATTTTTAGTTAAGAGACGTTACGACTGAGACATAAGCAAAGTTTGAGACTCAGCTGGAATAGCAACTTGACAGGTTATATTAATAAGTGAATTAATTAGACTTACCGTTTCACTCTTTAGCTATAATGGCACACATGAAATAGGACCTGTAAAGTGTCTACAAGACTGATAAGTAAAAAACGTGAAAACAGGATGGATGTGATTAATAAAAATGAATATGCATTAAAGGGAACTCTACACCACCTGGCCACTTTAAATTTTAGAGTGGACAGGCTACGTTCAGTGCCCCCCTCAGTCCATCCCATTTAGTAGAAAATGATGTGTGAAGTGGAGGAGTTTCCTTGGTCCTCACAAGCACCACCAGGCAGACAGGACTTTGAATTTCCTGGTTGCCGTTTACCAAACAGGTCACCCATGATGTCAACATGCTCTGCATGCTGACATCATCTTCTCTCAGACCATTTGCAATAGCGAGCATGCTGAGAGAAGGCAGCCAATGGATTGGTTCTGTGATTGTGCGCACAGCACCAGTGCAAGTATGCAATGGCAATTTGTGCAACCTACACAATGCAAGTTGGTGAAGGTAAGCAAATTTCGTAAAAAAGTTGTAGGTACTTTCACATTTCAGAAGCCTAAGCTGAAGGGGAGGAGCAGCATGGGTCGACAGAGAAAAGGAGCGAATGTTCACCTAAAATAAAAAGAGCGGAAAAAAGAATAATTGGGCAGATGCTGTCAGCAGCATCTGCCCAATTATTTAAGGAGAAAAAAGAGGGAGGGGGACTTTTTTTTTGCAGAGTTTAACTTTTAAAATACGTCAGGCCCTATTACATTCTTAAGGCTATTGTTAGCTCTCAGCTGTGTGAGCGTTAATGTTAGCTTAAGTGGCCCTAGCTCAGACCGACCATATTACATTCTGGATGCTAATGGCTTAAAAACCCGATTCGGAGCTTGTGCTCCCTATGCTTAACACAGGGAGCGCAATGAGTTAATTAGCGATAGGATGACAAAGTCCTAATGCTAATTACGTCCCGCTGCGGTGAACTCAAAAGTTAACCACAGCTAGGACCTGGTGCTACCTGATTCCGCTTCTGCAGAATCCGTTATCACCAACTACAAATCCCAACAAAAATCAGATATTCACCTCTCATCCCGTGGTGAGAATGGCGGCTCAATCCACTGCTTCTGGCCGCCGGGAGCAGAGAGAGACTGAGGGGAAAAAAGTCCCCAGTCTCCCTCCGCGAATCACTCCGCCGACCTGCAGGATCTCGCGACAAGCATTGTCAGGAAATTTTGAAGAACACGGATGTGATGCCTTAGGGAGAAAGCGTCCTAGCAACGGAGGAGGACACCAGAAATGTATGGGCGTGAATGGTGATTGCGTAGCAATCGAGAACAGCTGCCAGAAATTTTCTTTATTACTGTGGGAGTATATAAATCCGTATGAACAATTTGGGTGTCACTCTTGAAACAGTCAGACACATGAAACACGTCGAGTGACGGGGTCTGGGCCAGTTGTATTACGGTTCGAAGGAGCTGTACTTCACAGGAACCAGGTGATATGACTTTATACATGCGGTTAATATTTTAACATTGAAAGCGCAATAAAAACTGTTGATTTTATTCAACATCTTTGGTCCTTCACTATGTTTAATTCTATTCCCCACATGATAACCACTTTGGAGCTGCATAAGGGAATAATGAAATTATGAAGAACTTAAGCTTGCTTGGATTCTTACATGCCTTATGAATCATTCGTTTGTGAGTGTTAATTTGGCACACTGAGACATATCCTGGCTTTGAGGGGTTTTACCCAATGTTTGTCTATTTTTGATCATGTGACCAGCAGTCGAAGCCTCAATGGAGTCCTATGGACTCCATGAAGGGATGCTCATGGTGGGGGGGTTAGCGCTGCCTCAAGCATCCAGAGGCTTAACACTGCATTACGGGGCAGGCTGCTGCTCCATAATATGGTGCTAAAACAGAGCCGCTAAAGAAGCAGGTACAGAATTTCCTCCATAGCGTCCCTGTTTTAGCGGGCAGTATGTAACAATGCCTGTCATTTACAGTGTTTTACGCATTAAAATGTTAAATAAACCTTGCATGTGATTTTAGTTTTATCAACATAAGACTCCAGAAAATTAGATGCGAATAATGTGGTGGTTTTTGTCAGTTTACAAGGAAAGCATATGCCTCAAAGTAATCAATTAGCTTACTACAAAGAAGCGCAGACTATTTTTCATGCACTCTGTTTTACCCATTATAAAAGTAGTCAAGACAGCCACCAAGTAACTTTACCTGCTTATGAGGTAAACAAAACATTCCATCTTAAAGACTAAAACAAATATACCTATAATTTCATGTAGATTTTTCTTTGACTATTTCATTAGTTAAAGTAGTTATTTTATGCACTCTGTACTGAAATTCCATGATTTCTACATCATTTTCTATAAAAGAAAAAGTAGGAAAAATGACTATGCTGCATATTGTTCCAATTAAGAACTATATTCAAATTTATGATCATACCTATTGTACTCCTCGTGAGATTTCTCATATTCTACTTTTATTTTCAGTTTCCAACTTGGCTAACAACCAAGCTCAAGTAATGATGGATTTAGTCACTAAACATGGCTGCTGATCCAGCAGAACATAGTTCTCAGTTGGGAATACAGAAGAGCTAAAAAAGCATAACTAGGTCAACCTTACACACAAATCTCATGATATACACTTATTCAAAATTTTGGCAGATTTTTCACATTTTATGCAGCATAACATGTTATTCTGCCTATTATTTGGTACTAAATGATAAGGTACACAAAACTGTGTGACAGCACATAACCTGGCTATATGTCAGATTAAAGGCTTGTAGTATGTAGTTCTGAATTCTGAATATTATGTGTCCTTGGTAAAGATTTGTTGTGTTCTGGTTAACGGATCAGAATCACAGTTTGAAAATGTTATTTTCTTTTGTTTGGAAGCAGGACTTTTTTATCTCTAAATGTCTAGCTCCTTCACTGAGAAGTATTCTGCGATTAAGCCCCAAATCACCCTCTTCAGTAGCTATTTTAAAGTTTTTCAATGACTCTTAAAACGTCTGTATTACGTCAGATGACTTACTTTCAAAGGCTTCAATTACTTCAAACAGTTTTATTTTTCTCTATCACTAGTATTAAAAGATTTCAGGTTCTGTGTTTGTTAGTTTTTAAACGTATATGTTCTGACTGCATTTTAAGAAAAATGATGGCCCCTATTACACTCTTCGCGCAAATGCGCTCGCGCAGCGCAATTTTCTTTGCGCACGCAAAACAACGTTAGCGCACGCAAATTAAAGCGGTATTACGATCCGAGCGCAGTTTTTTAAACTTCAACTTTTTTCGAGCGCAAATCCGACGCGCAAAGCCGGGCGCAAATGACCGTTGCGTGCAGGAATCAGTGGGCAGACTGTTTTTTTCACGGGATTCAGCCAATCAGAATTAAGAACCACCATTTGCTAGGTTTCGGATGTTACGCCTGTCAAAGTCAATCTGCGTATATGTGCTGCAACAAAAATAAAAAATTAAACAATTTATTAATTTTATTGTTTGGGTATGTGTAGAATGTGTATCTGTACTGTGCTGTCTTTTTTTTTTGTGCAGGTTCATTTCGTTTCGGCCAGAACGTTCAGATTGTAAGTTAACACCAAGTTTTCAAAGACGTTACGATACTTCGCACAAACGTCGTTCGTACGACGTTGCGCGAAGATCGTAATACCATCCGCACCAATGCATTCGTGCTGACAATGGTAAGTATGGGATGCGCAAATGCACGTGTGCTCGCACTGGGTTCGCGCAGGGTCAATTGCGGTAGACGATAACGCGCATCGCTTGCGCGAACGTCGTAATACGACGTTCCGCGCAAATGGTTTTGTCCTCGCGCAAAAGCGCATTTGCGCGCACGCAAATGCGCTGCGCGAGGATTGTAATAGGGGCCTATATTGGAGAGTTTAAATCCAAAGCAGATTTTTTTTTTTTTTTTTTAAATATTGGATCATGTTAAAGATTGGATCATATTACCAACTCTGTTAGTTCACCATTAAATATCCACATTTATTTTCTGATTCACTGTCTTACCTGTAAGCCCTACTGTTTTATAAGTTTAAATGAAAGTGCAGTGTACATGTAAGATATTCCATAGATGTTTAAAGATACGTGATGTCGAATAATCAAAAATCTCTTTATGGATATATTTATTTTCTTAAAACCGTATAATAAAGGGAAAAGAGCTGAATAGTAAATCATCCAAGTAAAAACTGGATAGAAACTAAAAGTTAAAATTGCTAAATTTTTATTTCAAAAAAGTAAAATAGGATTAAATCTCCAGTTTTTATTCCAGCATGGCTTTAGGCTGGGGTCAGACCAGCGCATTTTTAACGTGCGTTCGGGCGCACTTAATCACGGCCGCACTAGCAGCAAATGACGGGCAATGACGGCCAATATACGAAGTACGGTCGCACGAAAGTCCGGCCGCGCAACGCAAGTGGAAAATGAACGCATTTTTTCGAGAACGCAGAACCGCTAGTACGGACGTACAGAGTGCGCTGCGCCCGCTAGCGGTGTGTGTGTGTGATTTGGAGACGTCAGACCCTGCTCGTGTCTGGCCAACATAACGTCCAGACGCAAAAAGTTTCCTGGTTTGGATTCGTAAAACATCACGCACGAACATGCGCATCGTATGACCGTTTTCGCATATTCCGTGAAAAAATTCATCAATGCGTTCGGACGCACTTTTTTACGTTCGCGTGTAAAAATGCTTTCGTTTGACCCTAGCCTTATGTGGATGGTATGCAGCAGCATCAGTTTAGCCGACTAAGGGCATGATTTTGTTCCTCACGCTAAAATGGGAACGCTTATGGCGAAAAACCTACCCCTGCAGGTTTCCTCGTAGCATCCCCATTTTAGCGTGAGATTCCTCGCCAGGTGCTACTTCAGCACCTTGCCCCGGAACAATGCATTACCCACGGGGGTGGCTGCTTTCCATGCCGCCGCAAGTATCACATCCTGGACTTCATGGAGGGCCACAAGCCCTCGCTATTGCAAGATAGCGCAGCAGAGTGATCGCAGAGGGAGACTGGGGACAATTTTCCCCAGTCTCACTCTGCTCTCAGCGGCAAGAAGTGGCGGACCGGGTCACCATTCGCGGTGGGATGAGAAGTAAGTATCAGATTCAATGGAAGGGGTTTAAATTGATGCTAAATGATTATGCAAAAGCAGAATCAGTTAGCATCAGCTTCTAGATGATGCCTCAGTGTAGTTATTAGGACTAGGACTTTGTAAGACCTTACTTATCCTAACGCTAATTACTGGCTGCGCTCTCCATGTTAAGTATGGGATGTGCAAAGCACAGTAAGCTTACGCAAGCTAGCGCAATCGCCGATGCGCTAACGGATTTTTGTGAGGTTTAGCGCTAGGGATGTAATATGGGTGGCATGAGTTAAAGTCACTTATCCTGCCATTAACGCTTAATCACCCAAATGCTACAGTTTGCGGTCACTAGGGAATAGAGCCCTAATAAGTTTCCTCAAAGACTTTGTCGACTAACTAGTTATGATGACTATAACTATTATGAAAATATTTAGATGTTTGACAAAAAATATGACTACAATTTAAAGACATTTTCCTAAACTAATAAAAACTAGATGAAAATGTTAGGGAGGGAATAATTTTAATTTTGTTTTATTCATAATGGTCTATTCAAAGAAAGGTGAAACTCAGGAGAATGACTGGCGAAGTGAAAATTCTAGGTCAAAATAGCCAAACCAGAAAGATTCTCCCATTTATCTTACTTTCCAAATTGGCTATTTGGCCTAGATTGTTCTCTTTTCCTGCCAATTCTCCTGTTTTTCACCTTTCTCTGAATACCCCTGATTGTCATTTGCTGAAATACCATTTGATTTAATTTTTTTTAAGTCGACAAACGTAACAAATAAATCAGAATATGAATGTGAAAATTTTGCCTTTTTACACTGTCACCAAATCTGCCAGTATATCTAAGGCTAGGGTCAGACGAACGCATTTTTCACGTTGCCCGTGAAAAAGTGCGTTCGAACGAACGTACGTATTTTTTCCCGGAATACGCGATAGCGGTCATACGATGCGCCTTTTCGTCCGTGATTTTGTACGGATCATCAATAAAACACTTTTTGCGTCTGGACGTTATGTTGGCCGGACATTAGCAGCGTCTGACGTCTCCTAATCACACACACACGCCGCTATGCGGCCGCAGCGCACTCTGTACGTCAGTAGTAGCGGTTTGATGTTCTCGAAAAAATGCGTTCGTTGGCCACTTGCGTTGCACGGACGAACTTTCGTGCGGCCGTTCATCGTATGGTCCCGGCATTGGACGTCATTTCCTGCTAGCACGGCCGTGATTTCGTGCGGCTAAACGCACGTTAAAAATGCGTTCGTCTGACCCTAGCCTAAGGAAATCATATGTCCAATTAAAGGAAGAGAAAATTCTTAGTCATTTTTCCCAAACTGTAAAAAGAAACAAAATCAAAATGCAAAGTTTCAGGTTAGATTCTGTAAATGACAGCTTTGTGGACAAACCATTAGTGTACCACTTAGACTTAAGATGTCACCTATTTTATTAAGTCACTCTCCAATTATTAAAAGCCATCATTGTGCCAAATTCTACGAAAATAACTTTAGTCGTCCCTGCATATTCCATATAGGCTTGTCACATGCCAGAAGGGCTCATCTGCTGCCGCATTGTGGCAACAAAGACTAACAAGCACTTTAGTGCACATAAATAAGGGGGCATGGAGATGTAAACAGGTTTCGAGGAGGTCAGTGATGACACGGGGCCCACATTACGTTCATCGTGCTAAAACAGGGACGCTAGGGAGAAAAACCTGCGCCCGCAGGTTTCTCCTTTGCGTCACCGTTTTAGCATGATATTACCATGCAGGAGCCAAAAATCTGCCTGCATTGTAAACCTAGCTAAACCACGGGATGCGCGCGGCAGCTTTAAGTGCCCGCACGCGCATCCCCTCCATGGTGTCTATAAGACTCCATTGAGGCAGATGCTGCCAGTCACATGACCTGCCGGATCTTGCCTCACGAGATCCGGTAGGTCTGCCTAGTGATCCGCAGAGAGAGACTGGGGACTTTTCCCCCCAGTCTCTCCCTGCTCCCGGCAGACAGAGGAGGTGGTTGGAGCTGCGGTCCTCGCTGCGGGATTAGAGGTGAGTATCTGATCGATTTTGGGGGGATTTCTGCTGGTGCTGACAGATTCTGCAGCAGCGGAATCCGTTAGCACCAGGTCTAAACTGTGGTTAACTTTTGTGTAACTGCAGCCGGACGGTAATTAGCGTTAGTATATTGTAATACTAATGCTAATTAACACTTTGCGCTCCCCATGTTAAATATAGGGAGCGCAAAGTACAGTAACCTCACATTGAAAAGCGCAAGGTACCAAACGGTAATGGGTTTTTTAACCCGTTAGCGCTTGGATTATGGTGCACCCACGCTGGGGCCAGCAGAGCTAGTATTAACGCACACTCAGGTGAGCGCTAACGTTAGCGATAGGAATGTAATTTGGCCCCGGACCTTTAAAAACAAAAGTAAAAGTCTGAAGGTTAGTCAGGTGGTCTGTGGGTCATGACAAGCACCAGAGGTTAATAAATAAATACACAGTGCACCGTTCAATAAACATAGGAATGTAAAGTTGATGGAAATGGTTAACTATCATAAGGATAGCAACTTGTGGCCACAAATAAAACTGTTGCGTAAAATAAAATTGTCTTTAACCCCTTTGCTGCTGAGCCATTTCACCGCTGTGTGCTGAGCTCATTTTTACCGCTTATGCTCATCATGTTTAAACGCGTTTAGAAGCCAACATTTTATTATATGACCCAGACATATTATATATCGTTCTTTCTGGCAGACTCTGCAGATTCATAATATACTGTATAATTTTTATATGTGTATGTCATGTCCTGCCTATTTATTATAACAAAAATGCAATAAAATTTAGAATTTTCAATCATTCTTCCACATTTTTTCACATGAGCATTTGCAGTTATATTTTCTATGGGGTGTGCTTGTACAAAAATTAGAAATGGGGACTCGTTACATTTTTTGGGGGGAATTACGTGATTTTTTGCAAACGCACCCCATAGAAAAAAAATCATTAGTGCAGCATCATTGTTCACTTTATAATTGAAATGTGAACAACATTGCTGCATTAATAAAAACAACACACACAAAAAACATGTTTTTATTTTATTATTTTTTTTATTATTATTTTTTATTATTTTTAATTTTGTTTTACTTTGAAAATGTTTGGTATCATTTCAGAAGCCATGCTCATGCCTTTCAAATGACACAATGCATGACCCCTAGCTGCCACGGTTCTGGAGATATCGGCGTTCAAATGAACCCCAAATCTTCACCGGGGATTTCCTTGGGAAATCCCCAGGCAGCTAGGGGTTCCCCGGCTATCTGACTTCATTGTGCAATGAGCAACACGTCAGGAGCCGAGGGGGAACCCGGAGGTGGAGCCGCCATCCAAGATGGCGGCCCCCACCAGAGCTAGATTGCGATCAGCTGCTGAGCGGCGCCGATCGCGATCTGGGAATTATTGCGAGTGGACGTAAGCACTGCGCAAAAATTACACTAGTTTTAGGGTTAGTATTACTTTAAGGGTTGGGGAAAGATTTTGCTTGTTTTAGAGTTATGGTTAAAAATGAATCAAGCATCATAGAAATGTAGTTAAGATTACATAGAAAACTTTAGCAGAATTTATTGGTTAGGAATAGCGGTTAGAATTAAATCTTACCCAAATCCTAACCCTAAAGTAGATTTAAAAAGAATCCATACATCTTGACACGTTCATAGTTTAACTTTGCTTCTTTATACTGCCATCAGTTTTGGTAAGGGAAACAAACCCAAAATAGTTTTTTCTTCCTTCTTTTAAGTTAACATCATTTAAATTTACTACACCATTTTAACCATGGGTTAGAAGGAACAAGAGGAAGTAAGAAAAAACTCCATACCTCTATTCTGGCTGATCTGATCTGCAAAAAGCATACGTCTGTATGAGCAGTTACCCCATAATGGGCACTATCATGTACCATGAGCCAAAATGGGGATGCTAAGGGGAAAAACCTGCGCTTGCAAATTTTCCCTTAGCGTCCCCATTTTACAAGTGAATTAAGAGGCAGGCGCTGAATTCAGCAGTCTGCCCTGTAACGTCTGCCAACCCTGCAGGATAACCTGCCGCCGCGAGTATCACCTCCTGGAGGCTTGTGCTTCCAGGCCATTTGATCTCGCTCTCGCGAGACTCTGCCTGGCCGTGGAGTGATCGCGGAGGGAGACTGGGAACTATTTGTCCCCAGTCTCACTATGCTCCCGGCGGCCAGAAGCAGCGGATCGGGATGCCGTTCTCGCAGTGGGATGAGAAGTAAGTATCTGATATTTAGGGTGGCTTTTCAGCTGGTGATAATTGATTCTGCAGAAGTGGAATCAGTTAGCACCAGCTTAGAGGTGTGGCTAACTTTTCAGTTAGCCACTGCGATGAGTAATTAGCGTTAGGACTATATTAGCCTATCGCTAATTACTCTTTGCTCCCCATGTTAAGTATAGGGAGCGCAAAGTACATAAAGCTCGCGCTAGAAAGCGCTATTACCGAAGCGCTAACAGATTTTTTTATCCCGTTAGCGATTGGGATCTGATCTGGGTGTCACGCTATAGCCTCTTTCAACCTAGCGCTAGCGTATGTGAGCACTAACATTAAGGAGGTGATAGAGTCCAATGGCTTCCAATTACCAGTTATTATGAGCAAGCTCAGTATGCATTAGAAAGAGACTTCTTTGGTCCTTTAGGTAGTTTGGAACCTATTGATAAGCTCCCAGGACTTCAGTATCTATGAATAACTGTTAGGCTTGTGCACCGATTTTTTTTTCGGTTCCATTCGGTTCAGGTTCGTTCGGATTTTGTAAATTTTCATTTTGACTCGTTTCGGCCGATTTCCGTTTCGGTTTGGTTCGTTTCGGTTCGTTTTTCGTATCAACTTTTTTTTGTGATTTCGGAAATTTTCTTGTTTTTCGGAACGTCTGTTCTCCTCGTTTCAAAGTGTCTATTTGTTTTGGCGTAAACTAATGGTTTTTCGGATACGATAATTATACGATGCGATAATTCTGCCGATACGATAATTCTGCCATTGAGATTTCTCATGTTTTACAAGAAGGATACATTGAGATTTCTCATGTTTTACAAGAAGGATACATTGAGATTTCTCTGGATTTCCAGGAAGGATACATAGAGATTTCTCATGTTTTACAAGAAGGATACATTGAGATTTCTCTGGTTTCCCGGGAAGGATACATTGAGATTTCTCATTTTTTACAAGAAGGATACATTGAGATTTCTCTTGTTTCCCGGGAAGGATACATTGAGATTTCTCATGTTTTACAAGAAGGATACATTGAGATTTCGCATGTTTTCCAGAAAGGATACATTGAGATGGGAATGATACAAAATTTAATTACATAATCAGCGATATAAATACAATGTCCGAAATTACTGAAATGGAACCGAAATCAGGAATGGAGCCGAAATCACGAATGGAACGAAAATGAATTTCGATTTTACACATTTCTAGTCCATTCGAAAATTCCGAAAAGTTTTCGTTTCGGCTCGAAAATTTGTTCGGATCTGCCATTTTCGGAAAATCGGCCGAATCCTAATGCATGAATCAGGAAATTTCGTGAAAATTCCGAAATTCCGAAACCCAAAACGCACATCCCTAATAACTGTACTCTGCATTTAAAGTCACTACATACAGACTGATTGTTTAAAAAGCACTACCTGCAATGTAGCAAGGAGAATTCACTCTATTTTTTTAGGTTAATCTACCCTAATGCTTTTATGTTTTGCTAGAAGATCACAAGAGCAAGGCTGTCTAAAATATAATGGTGTGCTACACTGCCCACTGTTTATAAGTAATTAGATTCATTGTCTCCTCACCCATTTGTTTCTTCTTGTTTTGGAAAGCACGTCTTACTAATATAAGTTTTATTCTAAAGTTTGTTTGTAGCTACCTCTAAGTCACCAATTTTTTCTGGCCCTAGAAATAGAGATATATTGCAAATGCAATAAAAGTAGAGGCAACCCACATGCATAGACTAACTATAAATAAATGTGTTCTCATGTTAATCCATCTTTATTGTTCGAATGTTTGACTACTGAAATAAAGAGGTGTCAAAATAAACTCTGCCTTTTCACAGGAACAGTTTTATACAAATTAAAATATATTAAATGCTAAATTTAGGTTTCTTTTCTGAGCGATTTCTTGAAAATATTTCAAGTGAATACACCAAAGCGTATTCAAAAAGCATCATTAAGTGAAATAAGATGTTCTGCCTGTGGCTAAGTTAACAACATAAATACTAGGCATTTTGCCATGCACACATTCATAAGTAAGATGAGCTGTTTCAGCAATGCTACATAAAAACTGAAAAAGATTTGCTTTCATATGTTTTTTAAAATAAAATTGAACTAGACATCTTATTTAAGAGTTTTTTTTATCATGTATATATTATAGTTGAAACACAGTAATTTTAGCCGAAAAAAATCTACTCGTTGACAAATATCCATGTGTTTATTTGAACCATACAGGGTTATTCAAAGAGATTCGAAAAGTCACCGCACGTTCGGTGACGTTTCGTTCTCTTCAATTCGGTTCCTTTTGTCGATCCCATTTTGGTGACCCTGCGGTGTATTCAGCAAACACCACAGGGTCCCCGAATTGCAGGGAAAAGTCACCGCAAACCTGACGAAAACTAACCGCAAAACCCACCGAATGCACGCCGAAAACAAGCAAAAACATCTGGATTAACCTTCGAAAAACCCGAGCAGGAGCCGATCACACCCAGCGAAGCAGCCGAACAGGAGCCGAATCACACAGAGCCGAAGCAGCTGAGACGCAGAGGAGGCAGTGAATAAATTAGCAAAACCGTTTGTATGAATCTGTGAAAATGAAACGCTGTTTGCAAAGAAACTACTGAGCGAAAATGTCTGAAATTTACACATGAGGTCCAGGGAATGATAATAAAAAGGGCTGTTACAGAAAAAAGAATTAAACTTAAAAAAAAAATCAAAAAAATTCAGACTTTTAAAAAAAAAAAAAAAAAAAATGCTTAAAGTATCCTAAAAAATCTATAAATAAAGATACTTTTTGCTGCAGAATTTTATAATGAACGGTTTATTAGATATTGAATTAAAACGGGAATATTTTTAACATTGAAGTCTATGGGATTCTCCTGAATTAACTTGCCGAATTAAACCACCGAATGGCAGGGCATTTCGGGAACCTTTCACTGCTGGTTTGTGTTCTCTGAATAGCCGAAGCAGTACTTTTTTATGGGGTTTCACTGCCCTCGAACAGGCACCGAACAGGCACCGTATGTGCAGGCAATTCGCCAGTATTTGGCGAATTGCCTGCTCTCTGGATAGCCGAATGGCCAGGAAAGGTAACCGAGCGCTGATTTTCAGCGTTCGGTTAACTTTCACAAGCAATTCGGATCTCTTTGGATAACCCTGATAGTGTCACTGTTACCAAAAAGTGTGCAAAAACAAGTACTCATTTTGTCATAGAAAGAGCAGCAATTACTTCTGATCTCCAACTTTGCACTAGTTTTCAAATGGATTAAATAGCTTTAACAGTAAATTAACTTTTATATTTCATACCTTTTGACTTATTTCAAGCATTCCTTTATGAGTTAAAGTGCAACCTCTTGGGGGAAAAACTGTTCCTATGATTACTGTATGGAGTAATCACCTTTTTCCTCTCAATTAATCATCTGAGTCTTTCTACAGCCCTATCAACCTATTCGCTACCAAGTAGTTTTTCTTCAAAACATTGCCTGGACCAAGTAGGTATATGGAAAACCATTTTCCGTTATAGATGGTGTAATATGTATTTACATTTTTACATTCGTACGTTTTAAAGACAGGTCATTTGCCTGGCCAAAAAGCGCTACTATATGTAGAACTATACAGCAAAGGATCCGAATTTCTGTAACAGAAAGAAGGTATCTCCAAGAAGTCTTGGAGTCTTGCTCCTTACCCTCTGCTGTCCTACCCAACCCTCCCCATCTGCCCTCCCACCCAGGGCAGGTCCCTAACTTCAGGTCTCCTTCCAGCTGTCTCCACTTCTCACTCTAATTACTCTCACTAAGCCCAGGCTTCTGGTTCTTCCCATGTTGCCCCGCTAACCATCCTCACATTCCTTCTGCTCCCATCTGTCTCACCTACCCTAGTCCCTTAGATTGTAAGCTCACGTGATGTCTGACTGCGCACTTGGTTAAGTGCTGCACTACCTGGACGGTTATCCTACAGGCAGGATCATCTCTTCATCTTGTATCATGTACGTCTGTTTTCGATCCCCTATTGTAAAGCACTGCGGAATATGATGGTGCTGTATAAATGCCTGTACCTGTAACTGTAAGTCTGAAGACCTGTCTGAGGTGCTGAAAATTTGGCACACTCTGGAGCCCATTTGCAATAAATTAAATTTTAGGGAGAAGTGGTACAATCATGGAAGAAATGTAACAAGTGAGGTGTTTAGAGATAGTTTCAAAATTATATATGGAATAACAGGAGGAGAGAGGAGATTTTCAGTACACCTCCTTTTGGTAATTGAAACAAAGCAATTGGAAAAGAGAAGCTGGGCAGAGTATTGAACTGCTGGGGAAGGATGAAAGTGATTTCTTGTCTGGTTTTAGTTAATCTTTTTAGTAAAATAGTTGTACAATTGAAGCACAGATGTTAGTGGAGAGGGGAGAAGAAACGTGAAACATCGAAAATCTGACTGAATGTAAGAGGCAAAAGAGGTCATGAGAAGAGGTGGAGATGGAGATTACGAGTACGATGGAGATTATGATTGTGTTGGAAGATACAGATTGAAGCTATAGGATTGCATTATACGATTGCACTGCAGGTAGACAGCTCATGCATGACACGATCTCCTACTGTGTTCCTCAGTTTTGGAATTGGTACATTTAGCATACCATGTTTCACATTTGGGCCTATATGAAGGACAGGAAGTACCGGTTGGGTGAAGTAGAGGTAACATACCGCTCTAACTGTTACGCATAAATCACCTCCCGATCCCTAACGGGTTAAAAAAGCAAATTGATATTAGCGCGAGCTAACTGTACTTTGCGCTCCCTATACTTAACATGGGGAACGCAAAGTGACAGAGAGTAATTAGCGATAGGATCACTTGGGGGTTATTCAGACAGCACAGAAATGTTGCTGACAATTCGTTGCTCTCCCGTTCCCTGCACTTCAGAGAATTAAATTTCCCCACCCTGTGGTGAATTCTGCATTCACCACAGGGTCCCCGGAGTGCAGGGAACGGACCCGAAAATCCGCTGAAAACCCGCCGAAAAATGCATCCGATACGATTCTAAGTATCGGATCACTTGAATCACCGCAAAAAAAGACACCGAACACGTCTGGAAAAAGCCGACGAGCTGCCGAACACAGCACAGACCAGCCAACAGAAAAAGCCGACAAGC
This sequence comes from Leptobrachium leishanense, assembly GCA_009667805.1. Taxonomy (NCBI): domain Eukaryota; kingdom Metazoa; phylum Chordata; class Amphibia; order Anura; family Megophryidae; genus Leptobrachium; species Leptobrachium leishanense. Next base: position 285,708,915 of record CM019066.1, read on the forward strand.
CAACGAACGGGGTAAAACATTTAAAAAAACAATCATTGAAAGTGTCAAAATTGAAACACTGTTTGAAAAAAACAACTCAACGAAAACGCCTGGAATTTACAAATAAGGTCCTATGAATGATAATAAAAAGGTCTGTTACAGAAAAGAGAAGATCCACAATCTAAAATAATATGGAAAAAAACTTGTTGAAATAATCCTGAAAAAATGCCTAAAAGATCGTAAAAAAAAGGAAAAACAGTAAATAGAGAGACTTTTATTGCAGATTAAAAATAAATGGTTTACTAGATATTGAATAAAAACAGGAATATTTTTAAAATTGAAGCCTATGGGATTCGCCTGAATAAACCTGCTTAATAAAACCACCTAACAGCAAGGCATTTCAGCAACTTTTCACTGCTGTTCAGTGCTCTCTGAATAGATTAACCATTGCTTCTCTATGGGGATTTCACTGCCATCGACAGGCACCGTACCTGCTGGCAGTTCGCCAAAATTTGGTGAACTGCCTGCTCTCTGAATAGCTGAATGGCCCTGAAATGGCACAGGAAATTCCCTGTTTGGTGTCATTTCAGGGCCAGATCGGCTCTCTCTGGATAACTCCTATAGTCCTAACGCTAATTATTCACAGCTGTCGCTAAGTAAAAGTTAGCACCAGCTCTAAGCTGATACTAACTGATTCTACTCACCTCTCCGCCTCTATTGGCCGCCTCTATTGGCCGCTGGGAGCAGAGTGAGACTGGAGAAGAAAAAATCCCTAGTCTCCCTCCAAGATCACTCAGCCTACCTGCAGGATCTCGCAAAATGTGAGATCCTACTAGTCATGTGACCCGACAGAAGAAGCCTCCATGGAGTCCTTTGGACTCGACGGAGGGGATGCTCGAGACGACGTTTTAGTGTACGGTTACACTTTCGTGGCAGAGCTAGTATTAAGGAATATTCTGAACCCTGTCTGAGAGTTCTAACTATCCCTCCTTAACCCTAGAAGCCCTCAAACAGGAGTGTTTCAGCATGAAACAAACAGAACCCCCACAAACACATACTGCGTCGCAACCATATGACAACCAAATAGGTTGATATTTAATTCATCCTGAAGATTGCGAGATCCGCTTCTGTAGTATTATATTTTATAAACATAAACATTTAAAATTCAAATATTATAAGAAAGCATTACCATTTTTTCCAAATTTACTGTTAGCATAATAAATAATGGTTATAGTGATAAACATAACAGAAGTAGGCTATTGACCTTTAATGAAATAACCTGCTAAATATTGCATGCATCTCGGAGCTTGCTTTGTTCTTTTGATTCTTTTGTTAGAAATTCAATATAGAGGAAGGATATGTATCAAATTACAAATAGGCTGCTTACATTTGCCTATTTAATTAATATGTTAGTACTCCAATGAATAAGCTCTTGATATGTATGTGTAACACTGAATTACATCTACATCAATCATTTCTTTACTGTCAAGTATAAGGTATGCACAGATTAGCTTTGATCAAAAGTATGAAAAGAAGTTATAGGGATTGCTTACAAACAACCAGTTTTGACCATCTTAGATCTACACATTTCATTCAGGCTCTTATTTACTCTCCTCATTTAACATTCTTTCACTTTGCAAAACACATTGAAGGTTATCTTCTGCTCCTGCTGCTTCTTCAGTAGAAAATAACTATAATTCTAAAATTGGTTTTGCAAACATAATGCAGCACACCACAGTATTACAAATAATGGTTAATGAATACTTCCTCCGTGGTATTAAATATTTACATTACGTATCTCTTATCTTTCATTCAAATGTCACTGTATTTACAAAATGCAACAAGCAAGAAAATAAAAAGGGGGACATTTAAAATGCATGCGCATAAATAAATGTTTTACTTAAGGTTTCTTTAGCCCAGTAACAAAAAAGAAAAATAGAGAATATCACAAATACAGAAGAAAAACGTAAAGTAACCATTTCACTACCAAATATGTTTCCATTAGATCCCTTTTGATCTGAGTCAGAACCATGGACAGTCGCTGATGGAGAAACACATATTATCGATCTATTTCTTCATATCAGCACCATGGATAACGACAGGCTTGTTACTATCCATGGTACTAATAATGACAAAATGTATTGTATCAAAAGTCATTGCCGAACAGAACACATACGGACGGACTGTTAGAATATAATCCAGCTGTATGTGTTCTGCAAAGAAAAAAACAGACCTCGTTATACATTTAAAATAAGTTAGGAAGAACCCTAAATATTAACCCAAAAATTCCCGAAAAATGCAAAAATAATCCTAACAAATAAATAAACGCAGACACTTCTTGCTGTAAGTGAAAAAAATAAATGTTTTAAGATATATATTAAATAAAAACGGGAATTTTGCACTGGAACAAGTGAAAAAAGTGACGGACGATACGAAATCAGCAACAGAACCGAAACGGACTTGAGACGATACAAAAATCCGTTGTCCAAAATGAACCGAAACGGAACCGAAATTGTAAATAGAACAAAAATGACTTACGATTTTACAAATTTCATGTCCATGCGAAATAACGAATTTTTTTTGTTTCGTATCGGGAAATATTTCGGATGGTGTGTATTTCGATGCCGGTCCGTTTCGGAACATCGGACGAATCTGAAGCACCGAATTGGCCTGTTTCGTGAGAAAATCGGTACGAAACGAAACGCACACCCCTACAGTAAATATGCTGCCTGGACACTCACATCAGGCACTGGCAGCACGCCGTGTCTATACCCAGTGACACTGTGTGCTGCCTCTATCAGGTAATATGGATAAAATCCACCTCCTGTACACACTGGCCCACATCCCTGATAACAAGGATAACGTGCCATAAACTTGTGGCACATTTGAATTGTAAGTCTGGCAAACTTGCTGCAAATTTTCACTGGCAAGTCGTTAACTTGCAGCAAAAATTCTAGTTGACAGTTTTTCAATTTGTAGAAAATTTGCTTTGCAAGTCTCTAGCAAGAGCAAAGTTGCAATGGCAAGTCTATAGTATGAGCGCTGCAAGTCCACTGCACCCCGTTATATGCAGTCCAGTTGGACGAGGCATGGTACATCTGTGGATTGCCAAGGTTAGGTGGACAACCAGGAGTAGAGGATCCCAGGAAAGGATTGAAACTGGAATCTCCAGATTCATACATGGCTATTCAGAGAGAGGTGAAAACCTTGAGAATTGCCAAGAGAATGAACAATCTAGACCAAATAGCCGATTTGGAAAGTAAGATAAATGGGAGAATTTTTCTGGTTTAGCTATTTTGACCTCGAATTTTTAATTCTCCATTCATTCTCAAGGTTATCACCTCTTTCTGAATAGTCCTAATAGTATGGTAGAGCCAGCATAGGTGTGGGTCTTGCAGCTCTTCCGAATTCTGGGCCTGGTGCCATGACAGCATTCTTAGAAGGGAAATTGGTAAAGTCACATAAAAAAAAAATATCACAGCAAAGCAGCATGGATCTGAAAAAAAAATCGATTAAATTTAAGCATGAAAAAGAAAAAAAACTATTTTTGTAATTTACTCTATGGAAATGTGTATATTACAGTTGCAAGACAAAGTATGTGAACCCTTTGGGATTACATGGAGTTTTGCATGAATTGGTCATAAAATGTGCTCTGATCTTCATCTAAGTCACAACAATTTGAAAAACACAGTCTGCTTAAAATAATACAACACAAACATTATATGTTTTCATGTTTTTATTGAACAGATCATGTAAACATTCACAGTGCAGGGTGGAAAAAGTATGTGAACCTTTGGACTTAATAACTCTCCCTCCTTTGGCAGCAATAACCTCAACCAAACATTTCCTGTAGTTGCAGATCAGACCTGCACAACGATCTGGAGTAATTTTGGACCACTCCTCTTCACAAAACTGTTTCAGTGTAGCAATATTCTTGGGATGTCTGGTGTGAATCGCTCTCTTAGGCTGGCGGCACACTAGCAAACATTTTGCGTCCGTCTGACCGTACTGTTTGCTGTCCGTCGTAGCTTTATAAAGGAGTCAATTAAACACAACACACAAAGCCCCTGCGCACTTGTTCACGGACGGGCAAATCATAAAGCCACGGACACAAAAATAACATCGACGTTAAAAAGCTAAACGGACGCAGAAACAACGCTGCCATGTATTTTCCTAGGGTGTGGAGACGTCAGACGTTACGGACGCACTTTATGCAGTACTCACAATATCTACCGTGAAAAAGTGCATCCGTAATGGACGCAGTACAGTATGCTCATGTGCCGGCTGCCTTAAGGTCATGCCACAGCATTTCAATCGGGTTGAGGTCAGGACTCTGACTGGGCCACTCCAGAAGGCGTATTTTGTTTTGTTGAAGCCATTCTTTTGTTGAATTACTTGTATGCTTTGGGTCATTGTCCTGTTGCATCACCCATCCTCTGCGGAGCTTCAGTTGGCGGACAGATGGTCTTACGTTTTCCTGCAAAATGTCTTGATAAACTCTGGATTTCATTTTTCCATCAATGACAACAATCCGTCCAGGCCCTGAGGCAGCAAAGCAGCCCCAAACCATGATGCTCCCTCCGCCATGTTTTACAGTGGGGATGAGGTTTTGATTTTGGTGTGCTGTGCCTTTTTTTCTCCACACATACAGGGTTATTCAGAGAGCGGTGAAAAGTAGGAGAATGACTGGAGAATGGAAAATTCTAGGTCAAAATAGCCGATTTGGAAAGTGAGATGAAAGGCAGAATTTTTCTGGTTTGGCTATTTTGACCTAGAATTTTCCATTCTCCAATCATTCTCCTGCTTTTCACCTCTCTTTGAATAACCCTGATAGTGTTGTGTGTTTTTTCCAAACAACTCAATTTTGGTTTCATCTGTTCACAGGATATTTTGCCAGTAGTGCTGTGGAACATCCAGATGCTCTTTTGCAAACTTCAAACGTGCTGCAATATTCTTTTTGGAGAGCAATGGCTTCCTCTGTGGTGTCCTCCCATGTACTCCATTCTTGTTTAATGTTTTCCTTATTGTAGATGTGTCAACAAAAATGTTAGCATGTGCCAGAGATTTCTGTAAGTCTTTAGCTGTCACTCTAGGATTCTTCTTTATCTCATTAAGCATTCTGCGCTGTGCTCTTGCAGTCATCTTTACAGGACGACCACGCCTAGGGAGAGTAGTAACAGTGTTGAACTTTCTCCATTTGTAGGCAGTCTGTCTTACCGTGGACACATGAACATCAAGGCTTTTGGAGATACTTTTGTAAACCTTTCCAGCTTCATGCAAGTCAACAATTCTTGATCGTAGTTCTTCTGAGAGCTCTTTTCTGCGAGGCATGGTTCACATCAGGCAGTGCGTCTTGAAACCAGTAAACCCAAAACTGGTGTGTGTTTTTAAAGGGCAAGACAGCTTTCAGCAACACATCCAATAATATCACACTGATTGGACTCAAGGTTGGCTCACTCCTGGCTCCAATTAGCTCTTGGAGAAGTCATTAGGCTAGGGGTTCACATACTTTTTCCACCCTGCACTGTGAATGTTTACATGTTCTGTTCAATAAACACATGAAAACATATAATGTTTGTATTATTTTAAGCAGACAGTATTTTTGAAATTGTAGTGACTTAGATGAAGATCAGAGCACATTTTATGACCAATTCATGCAAAACCTCACGTAATCCCAAAGGGTTCACATACTTTTTCTTGCAACCGTAGGTCAAACACATGTTTCAGTATTTACCGTTTAACATATAACAAATTATACACAATGCAGGAAAAACATTTCTAGTGAGTGCAAGCTATGTAAACCTGAGCAAAAACTGCCAAACACGCAAATATGTGCACATGGATTCAGATTTTGTGAAAGCATACATATGGTACAATACATGTATTACAAGAGGGCAATTTGAGTAAGTACTGCTTAGAAGTATTTTTCCCCTTCTTTTTGATGGATGTTACAACCTAGAATGAAAATAGATTTTCTGAAGTTGTAACCATGTTTGTTGCAAGGTCAAAATGTTAAATTATGGTCTGATCAGACCAGCTTTTTGTCTTGTACATATATTTTTCAAACTACAAATACGTTAGGATATTCTTTTTATTCAAGGGCTTTCTTCTAGTCATGTGTCCAGCTAGGTGGCCTGTCCAACTAATAGTTGCCATTATGGACACATACAGGGTTATTCAAAGAGAATCGAAAAGTCGCCGCACGTTCGGTGACTTTTTGTTCTCTTCAATTCGGTGCGATTTGGCGATCCAATTTCGGCAACCCTCCGGTGTATTCAGCAAGCACCACAGGGCCTTCATAGTGCAGGGAAATGCCGCCGCAAACCCAACAAACACTCACCGAAAAATCCGGCGAACGCACACTGAAACCCGGAAAAACATCTGAATTAACCCCGCCAAACACGCCAGAGAAACCCGAGCAGCCGCTGATCACAGCGCAGAGCAGTCGCCGGAGGAACCCGACACCGCAGACGAATGGAGTGGAAAAAAAACAGTACGTTTGAATGTTTGAAAGTGAAACGCTGTTTGCAAAGAAACTACTGAATGAAAATGTCTGAAATTTAGATATGAGGTCCAATGAATGATAATAAAAAGGACTGTTAAAGAAAAAAGAAAAACGATTTTAAAAAACGGAAAGAAGGGGGCATGGCCTGACTGCGGACTATGGCGGCTGCTTGATCACTCGGCTCCGGCACAGGGAACTTCATCCACGCACATCCACCCAGCAAATTGACCCCCAAACGGGATTTCTGTGTGGGGAACGAGAGAGAGGGTGAGATGGCATCACAGAAGGGCACAAGGAAGTCGGCAAAAACCAAATTTTTCACGCCACGGACTCCGAAACGCAAGGAGGAAATGGCCACGCAAGATGGCGGTGGATCTCCGCGGTCCTCTCCACGTGCAGACCACGATGCTGATACTCGGTCAGTACACTTGGAGGCAGTGCTCCATCGAATGTCGGAGATGCTCGGTGAGCTTTCAGACAAATTAACAGCTCGTTTAGACGGGGTCTCTGCGGAGATTCGAAGGGACATAAAAGATATCGGGGATAGAACGGACAAACTAGAAGGGAAGATGGCGGAATATGCAGGGGCCCATAATGTTATGGAAGAGAGAATGGAGGGTCTGGAAGGAAAACTGCAGGAGGCTTTGACTAAAATAGCGGACCTCAAAGACAGGTCGCGTAGACACAATTTAAAAGTGAGGGGAGTGCCGGACTCTGTTTCCCAATCTGAGCTCACTGCCTACGTGACGGACCTTTTTCAAACAATTCTTCCGAATGCCACCCCGGACTCATTGCTGTTTGACCGGATACATCGATTGCCAAAGCCGCTCTCAGCCCCGTCTAAAGCTCCTAGGGACGTGTTGCTCCGTCTACATTACTTTAAGCCGTGCAAGGATTTATTGAAAGCCTTGAGAGATCCTTCCTCGCTCGCGCCAGACTATGCTCATATTTCCATATACCCGGACTTGTCTAGAGCGACTCTCCAGTATAGGAGAGCATTGAAAGACGTCACGACGGTGCTGAGAGATCGGGGGATTAACTATCGTGGGGGTTCCCGGTCAAGTTGTTAATCTTCCGTAACGGTACCACACACGTCGTGTCTAAAATGGAAGATGGAATGAAACTGCTCATCGAATGGGGCCTGGTGCCTCAGGGATCTCCGGCTCGGCTGCGTCTAGACAGCTAGACCCGGAATGGCGTGTTAAGGGACAGATTTCTTATTGAAGCGACTTTTGTTTGGATATTCCCTGGTTCGTCCCGATTCCTTATACTCTCTTTATACGAAGCTTATTTCTTGAGCCCGGTGTGTCTGCCCAGAAGACAGATTAGTGGAACTGGACGGTTCCCTGGAGCTGGATGGACAGTTCCAGGCCTATACCCCCTTTCTCCCTCCTCGGCCGAGGAGTATGGGAAGCAGTCCCGACTCGAGGGGCTTCCCACAGGAGTCTTACCCGCATGGGTTTGTACATATTTTTTCGTCTGAGAGTTACTTGGACGTGGGTTTGGAGTGTTTTAATTTTTTTTCTTTTTCTTCTTCCCTTTTTTGTTTCAATATTTTTGGGTCTGCCGACAGTTTTGAAGTTAAGCAAGTTGTTTTATGAAAATAGTCTCTTACAACGTTAAGGGGTTGAACACCCCATATAAAAGACACGTGTTTTACGCTGATCTAAAGAAATGGGGGGCAGAGATTGTGTGCCTCCAAGAGACACATTTCAAGAGGTTGGTTCACCCGAATTTAGACCCCCGTACCTACCCGACTCAATACCATGCTACAGGTCCGGCAAAAGCAAGGGGAGTTTCGATCTTGGTGAACCACCGGGTGGCTTTTTAATTACACCGTAAATTAGCAGATCCTCAGGGAAGATATTTAATAATAGTTTGTTCTGTGAACCATGAGCTTTTCATGATAGTTAATCTTTACTCTCCAAATGTAGATCAAATGTCTTTTGTGTCCAGTGTTTTGGCTAAGGCCCAAAAGGTCTTATCGGGTACGTTCCTGGTGTGCGGGGATTTTAACTGTAGTATTGACCCCAAGATGGATGTTCGCTCGGTTAAAGCTCCTACTCCACTTACAAAGCAAATTCGCCAAGGTACCAAATTTTTCGATTTACTACAGTCCTACGGACTGTATGATATTTGGAGGGTGCTTCACCCCGGGGAACGGGATTACTCTTTCCACTCTACGGTACACAACTCATACACTAGGATAGATTATATCTTTCTGCCTAGTGGCACCTTGCCTCGGGTTCTAGAATGCACCCTTCTAGATATAACTTGGTCGGATCATGCCCCTCTTATTATTACTCTTCATGACAATTATCGGTCCACGAATCGTCCACCTTGGAAGTTGAATGAATCTCTATTGTCCGACCCTGCGATCGAGAAAGATCTAGAACGAATTCTGACAGAATATTTTGATTTGAACGCCACTCCAGACATATCAGCCGAAACATTGTGGCTAGCACATAAGGCAGTACTTAGGGGGGCTTGTATTAAATCCCATATAAATAAGGCTAGACGTACTGACAGGATTCAGCAGTTATCGCGCTTGAATAAACTGGACCCCTCTACCACTAACCTCGGTTTACTTTAAACAGCACAGGCGCGCTTGACGGAATTGAATTAGAAACGACTACTTTTTTTTCAAAAACGCATGCAAGCTAAATATTATGCATTTAGTAATAAAGCGGGACGTCTTTTAGCTAACTGTCTGCGCGCATCTCAACCAACGAAGAACATCTCACATTTAGTTACGGGACCGGGGGGACAGAAGGTGTTTAATCCTCAAGATATTAGTAACGAACTGGCGGCATATTACAGTAAATTATATAATCTCCAGGCAGATGAACGGCTACAAACACCTCCCTCGGAGCTTATAGATAAATATCTTTCGTCTCTGCATTTACCCTCACTATCTCCTTCACAGTCCCTGGCTATAGCTTCACCTATAACGCTACAGGAAATTCGGTTGGCTATTCATCGGTTACCACTTCACAAATCACCGGGTCCGGACAGATTCTCGGAAGGTTATTATAAAAAATTTGTTTGCATTCTGGCCCCGAGATTGATGTCTGTATTTTATTCGGCGGCTGCTAACGGTGACTTTCCGAACGAAATGCTGCGGACTGTTATTGTCCCGCTTCCTAAACAGGGCAAACCCCCAACTTTACCTGCTAACTTCAGACCAATATCGTTACTGAATATCGACATGAAACTGTACACCAAAATACTGGTGGATAGGATGGCAAATTTTTTGCCTTCATTAGTGTGTAGTGACCAGGTCGGGTTTATTAGAGGCAGGCAAGGCCCCCATAATACTAAAAAGATCATCGGGTTACAATCTGTTGCTCACCGTACTGGAATCCCGTGCATTGTTATGGCTTTAGATGCAGAAAAAGCCTTCGACAGGGTGTGCTGGTCTTTTTTGCGGTGAGTCTTAGATAAATTCGGTTTTCCTAAAGCGGTGATAACTAGCATTTTTGCACTTTATAATCATCCATCTGCGGCGGTGATACATGCTGGATTTTTGTCAAAACCGTTTGAAATTTTTACCGGGACGAGGCAGGGATGCCCGTTGTCACCCCTTCTATATGCCTTGGCGGTTGAACCATTGGCTCAACATATCAGACAGGATTCATTGGTGTCGGGCATTGATATCGGGCCAGAAAGTTTTAAAATAAGCCTTTTTGCGGACGACGTTTTGTTAACCCTAACGGACCCCCTTACTTCTTTACCTAGGCTACATACGGTTCTGGCTGAGTATAGTAAAGTTTCGTACCATAAGGTAAATGTATCTAAGTCGCAGATAATGTCCATCCACATCCCTATCTCTACACTGCAACTCCTTAAAAGTGTCTACCCCTACAAATGGAGAACTGACTATATAAACTATTTGGGGGTTAAATTTACGGCCTCCCCTTTCCGTTTATATGATTATAATTATAAACCGTTTCTATCGACCCTGAGACAGATCTTCTACCAGTGGCGACGTATGAAGACATCATGGGTGGGCCGTATTTCCTCCATTAAAATGACAATCTTACCCAAGCTTTTATACCTGTTCCGCACCCTTTCATTGTCTTTACCCAAGTCTTATCTGGAGGAAATACAGTCCTATTTTTTGACATACGTATGGCGGAGGGGACGTCCTAGAGTGCCGGCTAAAATGTTGTATTTGTCACGCGGTAATGGGGGTATGGCTATGCCGAACGTTACTCTTTACTATAACGCGACCTTATTGGCCTCCTTGGGAGAATTTTTCCTGCAGTCGTCTACTCCTCGGTGGACTTCTGTGGAACAGACATGTGTAGGGACTCCTTTGATTACCTCTCTGGTCTGGCTTACCCCTAAACAGAGGCCAGAGTTACCTTACATGCTACCCTCTACTGCTTTATATCTCAAGACTTGGGATAAACACCGTTGTCGGTTACTGACTAACCCTTTCCCGTCTATAGCGACTCCTATGGAAGTATTGAGATATTGGATTGAGGGCTTTCCGTGTTCCAGATGGATGGTGAAGGGAGTTACCCATCTCTGGCATCTAGTGTTGGGAGACTCGCTAGCAGCATTTTCGACTTTGGGCGGTATGGGTTGCCGGACACTTTTTTGTTTTCCTATCATCAATTGCATTCTCTGTGGAAAACTACGAACCTACCGACCATGCTCGTTAACTCTAAAGTTACCTTAACGGCGTTTGAAAGTTTCGTACTGCACCCGGAAGTGTCGACTAGATTTGTGTCACTGTGTTATGCTGCATTGAATGTTCCTACTCCAAACTATAAATGGAATTTCCAAAAGGCGTGGGAAAAAGAGATAGGGCAAGAGCTTACGACCCAAAGATGGCATGGGGCGTATGTAGCAGATAAGGGGGCATATAACTGTACGTCTTTGCGGGAAGTGAGGAGAAAAGTGATGTATAGGTGGTATTTGGTCCCCGCCCGGGAGAAGCACATATCAGGGGCGTCCTCCACTTTCGGAAGTGGGCACTATGATACATGTGTGGTGGGCATGTGAAAAACTACAGTCGCTTTGGCAGGATACTGCGGCATTGGTGAACAGGGCGGTGGGCGACCAGATCCCCCTCAATCCGGAGGGTTACCTTTTGGGTGCTCCGTCGTCGGACCTCTCGGTGGCGCAACGTAAAATGTTTAACGTGATTATCAGTGTAGTATTGTTACTGGTGGCAAGGCATTGGAAAAAGACGACAGTTCCTACCATTGTTGAGGTCCGAAAGATGATTACGTCTATGAGAGAATACGAATTACTGGTTCAAGAGACGAGTGGTCTTCCTTCATCTCAGAAGGACCATTGGTTGTTCTGGGACCTCCTGGGGTCAACGTAGCTCTCCCATAGGCATGTAGGTTATAAACGGTTATTGTTGCATGGTTATATTTCAGTATTGTTATTAGATCGTTAAATTAAATTATTTTTGGTCTGTGTACTACCTACTGTCGGCAGAGATTACTATTACTTTCAGTGTGTTTTTTTTTTTTTTCTCAAGGTTTTTGTATTGTTCCCCTTTTGTGTTACGAAATGTCATACCCCTTCTTTCCTTTTGTATCCTGCTGTTTATGTTTTTCTGGAAAAATAAAAAAATTTTGAATTGTAAAAAAAACCGGAAAGAAAAGTTCGCAAAAAAATCCTGAAAAATGCTGAAAAGATACAAAAAGAAATCTAAAAATAGACTTTTTACTTCAGAATATTATAATCAACGGTTTATGAGATATTAATTTAAAACGGAATTCCTATGGGATTCGCCAGAATAAACCTGTCGAATGAAACCACCGAACAGCAGGGCAATTCGGCAACTTTTCACTGCTGGTTTTTGTTCTCTGAATAGACGAAGCATTGCTTCTCTATGGGTATTTCACTGCCCTCGAACAGTCAACGAACAGGCACCGTATGTGCAGGCAATTCGCCAACATTTGATGAACTGCCTGCTCTCTGGATAGCCGAATGGCCAGGAAAGGTAACCGTACGCTGAATTTCACTGTTCGGTTACCTTTCGGCAACAATTCGGATCTCTTTGAATAACCCTGATAGTTTTGATTATTATTATCATCGTTTATGTAACGTCAACAGTTTTTGCAGCATTTTACAATAAGGACTGAGGATTTAGTCCAACAAATGTAGGAACCAGAGGTGTAGAGGGCCCTGCTCAGATGAGTTTATAATCCATAGGCATTTTGTGCTACCAAATCCTGTCATATCATATTCTGAACAGATTTTTTTTTTTTCTTAATAATGGGTTTGGTTTGGCACAAAAGTTAGTCTTGTCATCTGTTTATGAAATGTTAATCTCAGACTTATTTTTAAAGCTACATCATCTTTATTTTAGCGTGTATTTATACATGATATTTTATACTCTGTAGTGTATATATTGGACAGGAAAGCCACGAATTGAAAATTAACGAGCGCAAACTGTTTTTTTAACCCGTTAACGCTGCACCCACATCGCCTTTGAATCGCTATGAGCTCTTTTAAGCTGACACTAGTGTTAGCTGGAAGGAGGTGATAGAGCCCGAAGTATCTACATTATATATATTAAATAAGCAATAATTCAATGTGAACTTGGAGATCATTCCCCTTTGTTACAAAAACAAATTATGTGAAGGGGAAAACATCCTGTGGATGTGCAGGATGGTCTTCCGTTTAAGATCACGCAATGCTGACTTGCAGGGTTCAGAAAGGTGTGGAGACTGTGAGTAACCTGTGTCCTGACGCAGATATTACATATTTTTGCTCACACTAACAAAGTAATTAACATTTATAACCTTTTTTTGTTAATGTGAACAGCATATGCTTTAATATCTTCCTTTTTGAGCCTGTATGATGAATAACTCAAACGTAGATTGCAATTGGACACTTTCTTCTGGATTTGACACCAATTTGCATTTAGTGAATGCCAAAAATGCACATTTCACAATGTTTAATCGCCCCAAAATATCTGTTTGAACAATATTAATTTTTAGACTTTGCAAACCAAAATCCCAGTTTGACACATTTTCTTTTTTTTAATTTTTGAAATGTTTGCACAAAAACACAACATAAGGCACATATATTGTAAGAAAAGTACTGCAGAGAGGGTACAAAACCTAAAAAAGGCATCAGAACAGGCATTAAAAATCAAAAAGTCGGCAAACAATCACAGGTAGGCTGAAAGAGAAGCAACAAAAATACAAAAATAAAAAGGGGCAATCACCCATCGTGGAGGGTGGGGAAGGGAGAAAAAGTGGAGAACCACTTGTATAAACAAGACAGTCCAGCTTCACCCTAACTGCCAGACAGACCAGTAGGGGCCGCAGACGAGGCCAACTGGTCGGAGACCCTGGGCCAAGATGAGTGGACAGAGCCATGATGGCCACTCAAATGGCATGGGTACATGTTGTCGCACAAAATAATTTTTAAAAAGGGGGGAGGATTTCATACACCCAATAACCTCAACAGCATATCACAGCACAAATCACTGCCAGTTCGAAAAGAGTCTCACAGAATAAAACAAATGTAGAGTCTGGTAGATAGTATGCCACAGACATACTCAACAAATATGTACAAGGAAGGTATGTACAAGGAAGGGGAAAGTGGGGTAAAGGAGAAGAACGGCCAAGGATAGGAGCAGAAGAGGGCATGGCATAAAAAGGGGAACACAATCGGGTTGTAAGTAGCAACAGCCAGTGTCCAAAAACCTGGGAACAAACTAGGCTCTCAGCGCAGCAGAGAGGAGGTACCTCAGAGTAAGTGGTAGGCCACTGAGGAAGACCTCCGCAGCATAAAGACAAAAAAGGAAAGGGGGAAGTGGAAGGAGGGGTCGTAAATCTAGCCAGGGTCAGTGGCAGCAGGAGGGAGATCACGGGGTCCAGGACCCACAGAGAGTGAGGCAAATGAGAGACCCCACGAGTGTAACTGGTGCCAGGCTTCCTCTGGGGTAGCAGCCGAGTGATTATTGTGAGTATTGGAAAGGAAACCTGCCACCCCCATCTATAACGAACCCAATCATTCTGCAAAAAAGCAGTCACCTCTTGAAATCTCCATCTTGCCAATAATGTCACACAGGTTAAGTCATTAAATAGTGACAAGATAGAGTCCTCAAAGGAAATTTCAGCTCAGGTCGCGGGTTTTGACATCAAACGATGATTGGTGGCCACCTCTCCAACGACGGCAAAAACATCTTGTGAAGCATCAACTGGTGCTGTAGCCACCTTCCATATGTGCATAAATGCACTGAAAATGGCAGGTGCTCTAGAAGGAAACCCCAGAACGTGAGATGCAAGCCCCTTTACTTAAGTTAATAGAGTATCTGGAGAAACCCATTCAGGTATCTCCTTAATCCACACATTTCACTGGCAGTGATGGAGCTCCAATGTCTCCACAGTCCCAGAAAGTAACTCTTTCTGGGTGGCACGGTGGGTATGTGGCGCCACGGCGCCCACCACCTGTGCCTCGACATCCACCATTTGGCCTGTAACAGCTTCCACTTCAGCCCTCAGTAAAGTATAATTTGAGTGCCACATTGAGCGCATCTCAGCAAGCATTTTGTGAATATCTCCCTTCGTAGAGGGTAAAAGGTTGTCTCCGTCGTCCCCATGCAGACCATGAGGTTTTACAGTCGCCATGGTAGGGCCACAAGAACCTAACTCAGAAAACATTTGTTTCACAGAGGACCCCACACCGACAGGACCATCCACTGTCCCCTGTAGATATGTTCCTCTTCTTTTGGCTGATCTCTGGGGTGGCACCTTGGCCTCTGACCAGAAAAGGCCATCCTCATCAAAGGAGCCGGCATCGGGGGTTGGGCATATCTGGGAATCCTTGTGGCGTCAATGACAGTCAGCTCCTAAAGAGTCTCATATATCCTGCTGACGGGGGCCCTCCACCAGACAGGATTTGTTCCCCATCTTCTTCCCCATCAGCGGATCCAAACAGAGAGGTTGCAGAGATAATGAGGTGAGGCTCCCAAAGTACCTCTCTGGGCGAAGAAACGCCCAAGATAGCCTTCGGCAGTAGGCCACAAAGGTAGGCCCACAGTCACAAATCACTCAGCACTGCATCCAAAACTAAGAGAAAAGGGTCAGGATTGGGTCAGCAGAACGGCGGGCTCTCACCCCCCCCCCCAGAGGTATGCAGCAACCGATACCGGGTCATCAAAATCAGCAAGTGATATTTGGATCCAGGGAGCTCATCCAGAGTGTGATCTCACACATCAGCAGTCAGCTCCGCCCCCTAGGTGCCAACTTTCACCCAGGAAACTGGAATTTGAAACCATCTTCTATAGGCGCGTTGCTGCTCATTAACCAT
Source organism: Leptobrachium leishanense (assembly GCA_009667805.1). NCBI lineage: Eukaryota > Metazoa > Chordata > Amphibia > Anura > Megophryidae > Leptobrachium > Leptobrachium leishanense. The sequence continues at coordinate 285,724,693 of CM019066.1, forward strand.
TTGGATTAGCTGGGGATCACACTCTCATGAAGGAGTGCAACTGTTACTGCTTCACTGGCAATCTCTCAATTTGACACATTTTAATCTTGCCCCAGTAATATTTTACAGGCAGTAGCCCCTGTTGCTGTTTTTCTGTTTTTTGTTTCTAAAACATCTATGACTTCTCTTTAGTAAATGTATTCTTGTATGTTTTCGTACAAGAAAATCTAACATCTAAATTAAAAATAATACACTTGAGAACATCAATGGATTGTAAGCATTATTATCCCTCTCTTGTAATACAATATTCTTTGTTCAAAAAAGGGTGTTGCATAAAAAAGAAATCATAAAAGCAATGTACAACAGAGGTAATTAAAATAAAACCAGCACATCAAAATCTTCAAACAGAAAGGAAACCAATACAGAGCTTTTTTGTTGAAGCATAATACAAGGATGAAATTGGTTGGCATACTTTATTAACAGCAAAGTTCAAGTTTTGGGGAAAAATACAAATGAAGAATGAATGAGAAAGAACAATTATTCATCGATGAAATTAAGATGAAAGGCACTCTAATATATTTTCGATTGATATTGGCCATTCTGGAGAATGTTTGCTGCCTTCTCGAGCAAAAATACTTCATCATCTACAAAAATATTTCAAGCAAGTACATTTTTTTCATTGGATTCAACTGTAATAGAGTTCAGCATTTTCAATTAAAATGTTATACAGAATGGGAAATTGTACTGTTACAATTGTATTGGAAGCTTCAGAATAGAAGTTGAATAAATATCTGGAGTATTAATAATAATAATAAAATGTATTTATGAAATGTATTCATCTGTCATGATTGAGTCAAGTTTCGCTAATTTCTAAGAAGAAATATTTGCATTGCAAGCTACTTTCAATAACATAGTTTTCACCTTGCTTTGGAGCTCAGTTTGTCCTATCACAAATGCCAATGTTGTCTGGTTTTAATGTCTCAGACTCATCAATAAACCTTAAGTAGGCTTATGATAAAAAAACCTTGCGGCTGTATCGAGACAGAGAATAACGTACAAGGTCTCGAGGCTTCTCGTTTACTATTCGTCTAAATGAAGATTTTTTTTAAAGTTTGTCATTTTTATTTATTATAATTCTTCTATGAAGAATTAGAAGTCTATTAATAAAAAATGGGCCCTAGGTAAGGAATAATGTGACAGTAGTCACTTGAGACTTGAGGTACAAGGACATAAAGATGCTTTAGGGAGGTGTGGGTCTGATGCTTCATGTTATTCTCCAGCCCCCTCCTATGTTAAGATCACCCTTTACCTACAATACTAGATGCATGGTGTTTGTGTTTTCTGTGCCCTATCCCCGATTTCTGTTTATATTATTATTTCCTGATGTATTTATTGTAGTTTCATGTTATATACACTGTGTGGTTTTCCTTATGTGTATGTCACGTTTAGACTGCGGGTAGTGTAGCAGGTTGGTTGTGAGCCCAGGATGCAGTGATGAAGGCAGGTTCAGAATAACAAAAGAGTGTTTATTTGCACATAAACACAGTGGCATGAAATCAGACAGGGTATAGGCAATAGAGTCGTCAGGATTCAACAAGGGGTTCGGTACACGGCAAGGCTGGCAGAGAATAGTCGGTGGTACAGCAGGGGTTCGGTACACGGCAAGGCTGGCAGAGAATAGTCGGTGGTACAGCAGGGGTTCGGTACACGGGGAGTCTTAGATGGGGGCAGAGGGGGAGCAGGATGGGAGGGTTACCGGTGAGTGAAGGAATGAGAGTCCAGATTGTAGCAGAAGGTCCTTGGGGTCTTAGCAGAGAGTTCAGGAGAAGGTCAGGCAGTTTCAGGGAGCTTTAGTACACAGGTATCGCAGTCAGTAACTTCAATGTGGAAGTGAAGTCTGGAGGGTGTAGCTTCTTGATATACAGGGATAATTAGGGGAAGGTGAGGTCAGGTGAGATTCTAGGGCTAGGATGCTGGGAACATACAGAAGGTTAGGAATGTGCATTGTTCATGGTGCAGGGTTGGCGTGGGTGACAGGGGCCAGAGGGTGGCGATCCTGACAGTGTATCTGTAAGTAATTGATTCCTTTATTTCTCCATACTTCCTTCCAACCCCCCAGGATCTGGCTTAAAATAGATCTCTCAGCCCCTTCCCCATCTTTTGTCTGTTACAGGGCGTGCGTGTGGGAGGGGGAGGCTATTCAATATAGAAACTCTGGGACATGTCTTACCACATTCCACTGTGTTGGTAATTGTAAACGCTAAATACAGTTATTCTAAGTTTTGTTTGCTCCATACTATTGACTGAGGGGAGCCAGAATCAGTGCTCTTTCGGGATACTGACAGTGAGAGGAGCCTTTATGCACAGGGATACCTCCTGGGTACTGATCCCTCATTACAGTGTCTGGCACCTTTGCAGAAAGAACCATGGTCAGCATGGTTTTATCAGCATATGTAGGAAGCAGTTAATGGGCCACTACCACCAATAAATGAAATGTCCTTATTTTGTTTATTTTATGTTGCTGATATCTTACATGTACTTTGTTTTTCTCTCGTATGTGTAGTTAAAAAAATGGGTGCATCCATTTTGTGATTGATTGTGTTGTAATCTGCCCCCCTCCCCCATATCTTTCCATCACTTGCTCCTCACTCTTTGGCAAGAGATAGAATGGCGTCTATGGGTCAATCACTCACTCAAATCTTATTGTATTGTGTGGAGTGTATGCAAAGGACATCATCGGGGGGTAGACTAGAAGCCTTTTAAGCTCCCTGTTTTATCTCATTCAGCTGTCATCTCTTATCATGAGTAACCCTTTCAAAACAATACACCCCCTGCTGTCTTTTCTAAATATTCCCTCCTCCACCGCATTAACTGTTAAATACTGTATATGATAAAGCACAGTCACAAAGTAAAACCATTAGATTTTGGAAATTTTGGGCTCATGGAAGCTGCTGGACAGACTGATGCCATTCCTAGGTGAGCAGCCCGAGAACAAGGGGGAGGCAAAACTGGGCCAGCTAGCCCAGAGAGAAATGGACCTGGATGAGAGCTAAAGTGCACTATGGTGGCATGCACCATCAATGATTTTGATGGTCCTGAATTATTGCATAACATACTAACTCCGCTCCCTACTACCTGTCCTCACTAATCAGCAAATACAACCCAGCCCGCTCCCTAAGATCAAACAGTGACCTGCGCCTATCTTTTCCCGCATCAACTCGTCCCATGATAGACTACAGGATTTCTCACGTGCAGCCCCCATCCTCTGGAACACTCTACCTCGTACTGTCAGACTTTCCCCTAATTTCCCTTCCTTCAAACGCTCCCTTAAAATGTTCCTATTTAGGGAAGCATACCACCCGACTCACTGACGCAACCAGTCCATCACTCTCACCAGTCCATCACTCTCACCTTGCAGTCCTCTCCTCCTGTTTCCACCCCCAATCCTTCTAGATTGTACGTGCCCACGGAAATAGGGTCCTCGTTTCCTCCTTCACTGGTTTGTCAAAATGTTGTTCAATGTATTTTAACCCTGTCTATATGCTGGCGCTTCATAAATAAATAATAATAACATTATTGGATTGACAGTGATCATCCATCTGGGATTTTGATGGCCCTGGATTGTTGCATAAGAGCCTCGTGGGGGAGCTTGAGTTGGGGAGCGAGTCGTAAGAATGCAAATGGGATATCTGTCAGTACCGAGAGACAATGGGATTGAGCCCCACGTTGGAAGTACATTTCAGTTTTCTAATGAGGAATGTTTGTTTCAAGTCTGAAATTTGTAAAATAATGCAATTCTGATATCAGGCAGCTAAACTTAAAAAAAATGGTTTACCATTGATATGCATCTGAATCTTATTGCATTGTTAAAATGGCAATAACATATATTCTTACATTTCCCTTTGATTTTGAACTGGCCACATTACCATTACTATCTAATAGTTTGTTGTTTGGAATATTTCTTCTATTGTTACCTAGATTTCATCATTTGCCACTTCACATACCTAATATATTATCTGGTACAGCTTACTACCTTAGTTCATATATGCATCCCAGGGCATGCCTATGTGTCTTGAAATCTACTCACGTCAGTAAAAAAAAAGAGATCAGCAGACATAGAAACAAATTACAGGTAATAACTGGAGCAAGTTGTGTTCCAAATAAGACTATCACTTATACACCCAGAGACTGGAACTGAACTTTGTTATAAATTACCTGACATCTACCATACAGGTGTTTTTCTATTTCTGAAAAATACATTACAGAAAAGTCCTGTCCTGGTTAAAAGATACAATGTGATTATTCAAACACTGGAACATACTAAATACAAGAGGAATGTGTTTTATTGAAGTCTTACTTACTGACTTTATGCATTGGTTTTTGGAAAAGCCTTAACACCAGAAGACATAATAGTTCAATTATTATTATTATTATAGTATCATATAGGAATGTGCAATTTGTTTCGTACTGAATCGATTTTCAGATGAAATTTACCATTTTCGTGCTTCCGAGGGCATCCCGAATCTGAAATGTAGACCACACAAAATTTCGGATCGATTCGAAAGTTCGAGTCATTCGATTCGATACTTCGGATGATTCGAAATTTCGGGTCGATTCGATAAATCAGGTCGATTCGGTGATTCGCGTCATTTCGGCGTTTGGATCATTTCGGTGATTTGGATCGTTTCGGGTCATTCGGTTCAGTTGGTTTTTCGTTTTATGCTGCATTATTATACTGTAGAGGTGCTGCCCGGCAGTGTGCGGATTCATATACTGCATTAATTATACTGTAAAGGTGCTGCCCGGCAGTGTGCGGAATCATATGCTGCATTAATTATACTGTAGAGGTGCTGCCCGGCAGTGTACGGAATCATATGCTGCATTAATTATACTGTAGAGGTGCTGCCCGGCAGTGTGCGGATTCATATACTGCATTAATTATACTGTAGAGGTGCTGCCCGGCAGTGTGCGGAATCATAAGCTGCATTATTATACTGTAGAGGTGCTGCCCAGCAGTGTGCAGATTCATATGCTGCATTAATTATACTGTAGAGGTGCTGCCGGGCAGTGAGCGGAATCATATGCTGCATTATTATACTGCAGAGGTGCTGCCTGGCAGTGTGCAGAATCATATGCTGCATTGAAACCTATGGGTTAAAAAGCCTTGTTTCTTTAAAAAAAGTTATGAAACCTAAAATTTCCCCCAAAAAATGCTTAAGTCAAGGAACTTTCATTCTATTGGTAGTAAATCTACTTCCCATTCTTAAATAAGCAATAAAAAACCAAATAAGTCATTAAAAAACAAAAAAACAAACTGAACCGAATTGCCGAAATGATCCAGACGCCAAAATGACTCGCATCGCCGAATCGATCCGAAATTTCTAATTGATCCGAAATTTCAAATCGATATCGAATCCCTGAATCAAAGCGAAAACGGTCTGAAACGACCCGATACAAAAAAAACACCTGGAAAATAAAACTAAACTAAATTTTCAGTGGTGCACATCTCTAGTATCATATAGCACCATCAGTTTATACAGGGGTTTATAATAAAGTGTGGAGGATAAGATTGGTGTCAGGCAAGTATTTTTAAGAGTGGAAGGAACGTCCATGAGAGTGGATGTTCCTTCCATTCTGACGCCTGTCTGGCCACCTCACTGAGCGCAGTTAGTGCACTCTGCGCTGCAAGGCTTGATCCTCCTATGGAGAATTGCGCTTTGCAGCCCCGTCGAACGCACATCGTAGTGCTTCGAAGGGGTGATTTGCAACATAGCTGGATGCGCACATAACCCTACCAGTTGGCTGTGCGCGCATCCAACACAGCTGGACTGCGCTCCCAGGGACCTAGCAAGTGGTGGCCGCAGTCCCCAGGATGAAAACACCATTGAAATGCCCCTTTGGCTCCCCACCCAGAGCCTTCCCAATCAGGCTTAGGGTGGATCCGCGGCCCAGGACATTCACTGTGCACCTGTAGTGCACAAATCCTTGTTTTTAAAAGGTGAATCATAATGCTCTCTACCATGGGGTGCGCCTGAGCAGCCAGATCCTGGGGAGCACCTGAGCAGCCAGATCCTGGGGAGCACCTGAGCAGCCAGATCCTGGGGAGCACCTGCACAGCCAGATACTGGGGAGCACCTGAGCAGCCAGATCCTGGGGAGCACCTGCACAGCCAGATCCAGGGGAGCACCTGAGCAGCCAGATCCATGTTGGGGTGCACTGAGCAGCCAAATCCAGGGGAGCACCTAAGCAGCTAGATCTAGCGGAGCACCTGAGCAGCCAGATCCATGTTGGGGTGCACCTGAGCAGCCAGATCCAGGGGAGCACCTGAGAAGTCAGATCCATGTTGGGGTGCACCTGAGCAGCCAGATCCATGTTGGGGTGCACCTGAGCAGCCAGATCCAGGGGAGCACCTGAGCAGCCAGATCCATGTTGGAGTGCATCTGAGCAGCCAGATCCTGGGGTGCATCTGAGCAGCCCTAAGGCAATTGTCTGGCTTTCTTTTTAGGATGCGCCTGGCCTGCATGTGCCCTAATCAGCGGGGGCCAACAGCCAACCGGTTCCCTCTCATTAGGTCATAGGAGGCGCGCCAGATGGCCGGCTGCAATCTTACAGTTGGTCTGGGCTGCCAAGCTGGGCGGCTGGTTATGTTGACTGGCTGACCAGCCCGGGAGGCTAGCAGCTGACCAGGCAAAAGCCCGGTAAGCCCGATGGCTAGTCCGGGCCTGAAAGTGATTGTAAGTATTTTAAGGTGAATTCTGGAAGGTAAAGGGAACCAATGTAGGGACTAACAGAGGAAAGGGTAAGTGAGGAGATGCAGGTGATAAAAGGTTGTACTTAGCAGAAAAAGATAAGGTTGGCAGGAAACTTTAATTGGAGCCATCAGTACAGTGATAATTTCTTATCAAAGACATTTTCTGTCAGCAGATGCATTTGGATCATGCATGATTTATAATGAATCGAATTGACTGCTGCTCTGAATATCTTTTGCTGAAAACCCATGATATTATTTCATCCTTAATAATAAAAAACACCCTATAATAAATGGCTTCACGTGTACAATTATCATGACTGTCAAAGTGTATAAGAATGTTGCCTAAATTTGAGAGATTCAGCCACTGGATATCATAACGACACCGAAATTTTAAAAATTAAAGAATATGCTAAGTCATAAAAATGCTAACAGAATTCATACATCCATTAAGCACAGCAAATATACAAAAAAATGTGGAATAGGGAGTGGTAAGCGCCCAGAACAAAGTGATGTGCCCAGTACCCAGCTAGACCAGAAATTAGTGGTTTCCCCCAAACCAAGAACAGATATTAGCAATAGAATACGTATCTGGTCAGCGCGAAATGGGAAATCGCTAGGGATATGTGGGCAATCCTGTGGTTACATCCGTAGAGGTTCAACATATGAGAGAATTGGAAGAGAGAAAAAAAATATGCCACATTGGTGCAGTATGTTATGTTCAAAGGTGACAAATTATGTATGGAGAGAATTCCACTCACAAATCTAGAGCCCCAACACTGGCTCTGAGTGGGAAGATGCCTCTGGGTTATTTATCTGGAGATGTTCTCAGGAAACCCACTCCTTCCATCTGTTGTTGATCGTCGCTCTCTCGATGGGGCAAATATACAATAAAGACACAAATGGAAAAACCCTGTGTGTATCTGAATGTAAGTATTGGAAAGGAAAACTCCTAATGGAGTGTAAACTCACATTTGATGGAGCTTGTTCAAGCTCAAGATATGCGCCTATGGGTTTTGTGTGGTCAAACCCAAAAAAGACCAGTGGATGCCGGATTACGTTCTAAAAAGTTTAATAAAATTAACAAAAGTTAAAATAAAACAATTAAGAGTCCAGGACGCGTTTCACCGCTATCACGGCTTCTTCAGCTGGTGTCATCTCAAGCCAGTGTTGGGGCTCTAGATTTGTGAGTGGAATTCTCTCCATACATAATTTGTCACCTTTGAACATAACATACTGCACCAATGTGGCATATTTTTATTTTTTTTTCTCTCTTCCAATTCTCTCATATGTTGAACCTCTACGGATGTAACCACAGGATTGCCCACATATCCCTAGCGATTTCCCATTTCGCGCTGACCAGATACGTATTCTATTGCTAATACAAAAAAATGTGTCTGCCAGATATGCAGGTCTATTATAATAACCACCTAACTGCCAAATGTGGTTTGTCTACATTAATTCCTTGACTTCATGCAATAAAAATAGGATTAGAACTTTTAAGTGGTTACTTACAACATCACCAGAATTTCAGTAGAAACACTTGATTTCTAACAAAACTTGGGTAAAGTCTTAGATGAACTGAATAAAATTTACTGCTGATCTTTTGATACAACTTTGACAACGTAAAAATGTTCCTGTATACAGCCACTTCTGTAGGATGAGTGAAATGAAACAAAGAATCTTTATCAAGCAATGTCCTTTTTTTAAACAATAAAATTTCTTTGTATTTTTATGGTTATAACCATATGACCTACACAGTGCTCAAGTATGGTTGCTGAACAAATGTAGATTGTTCAAAGACCTGCAGGGTTATTCAAAGAGATCCGAATTGCTTGAGAAAGGTAACCGAATGCTGAAAATCAGCGTTCGGTTACCTTTCCTGGACATTCGGCTATCCAGAGAGCAGGCAATTCGCCAAATCCTGGCGAATTGCCTCCACATACGGTGCCTGTTCGGTGCCTGTTCGAGGGCAGTGAAATCCCCATAGAGAAGCACTGCTTCGGCTATTCAGAGAACACAAACCAGCAGTGAAAGGTTCCTGAAATGCCCTGCCATTCGGTGGTTTAATTCGGCAAATTTATTCAGGAGAATCCCATAGGCTTCAATGTTAAAAATATTCCCGTTTTAATTCAATATCTAATAAACCGTTAATTATAAAATTCTGCAGCAAAAAGTCTCTTTATTTATAGATTTTTTAGGATACTTTAAGCATTTTTCTGATTTTTTTTTTTTTTTTAAAAGTCCGATTTTTTTTGATTTTTTTTTTTCAGTTTACTTATTTTTTTTGTAACAGCCCTCTTTATTATCATTCCCTGGACCTCCTGTGAAAATTTCAGACATTTTCGCTCAGTAGTTTCTTTGCAAACAGCGTTTCATTTTCCCAGATTCATACAAATGGTTTTCTAATTTATTCACTGCCTCCTCTACGTCACAGCTGCTTCGGCTCTGTGTGATTCGGCTCCTGTTCGGCTCCTGTTCGGCTTCTTCGAAGGTTAATCCAGATGTTTTTGCTTGTTTTCAGCGTGCATTCGGTTAGTGTTCGTCAGGTTTTCGGCAGCTTTTCACTGCAATTCGGGGGCCCTGTGCTGTTTGCTGAATACACTGCAGGGTCACCGAAATGCAATCGGCAAAAGGAACCGAATTGAAGAGAACAAAAAATCACCGAACGTGCGGTGACTTTTCGAATCTCTTTGGATAACCCTGTAGTACAATAAATGTGGGTCAAAATACCTTGCCTGAAAGCTCTCCTGTGCTTTTATTCTCCGTACAGTGCATTTACAAAAGTAGTATTGTGCCTTTCTGATCACACAAATGGGACAGTTTGTGCATACATTCTGTTTATAGTAAAAACATCATTTTGAAGTAACCCTTAAAAAATCCAGTATAAGAAAGCAAAAGGAGACAAAAGGGAAGAGGAACATCAGAAGCCATTCCATAAATTTAGTAACAGCAACATAGTTTGATAATATATTAAAATCAAAATCCAAAGTCCCCCAGACCTTTTTATAGGGCTCTAAAGTGTGGTGGATGGCTGCCATAGTGTCACGATGAGGGAGGGGTTTTGGTGAGAGCTTAAGGTGCAGTGATACAAGATCAGACCGAGAAAGGAAAAAACCACCAGGTTTATTTGTACTGTAACCCAAATAAACATACAACTAGAACAAGAGCAATACCAAAAATGACCAGATCAGAATGAATACAGAAAGAAACAGATACTGAACTAAACAACATGAGGGGACTTGACACTTGAGAAAAATAAACATGAAAATACAAGCTAGAGTATGAACCTGATTAAACTAGAGAAAACATAAGACAAGAACATAAACCAGATATGTACATGAATAACAAGCAAGAGCATAACCTGATTTAAACTAGAGTAAACATAAGACAAGAACATAAACCAGAAATAAACATGAATCTCAAACAAGAGCATACGTAAACCTCAATGGTGTCTATACTGCACCAAGGCCAGGACTCAAATGCAAGAGTGGCACAGAGAATCAGTGGAATGAGGAAATGAGTGTAAGGACCGTCGCCGCCGGCGTAATAAAAAGCCTAAACCCAGTGCTGGCTCATAGTAGTGAGACTTTCATATAGCAGTACCACTACTCACCTCTGCCTGTGCAATGCTCAGGTGTTGCCTAGATCACCTAATACTCCTGCATAAAACCAGGCCACACCTGAAGCCCAATGCTTCCACATTGTCTTGGAAATATCCAAGCTGCAAGGAGCTACCTTCTGTTCCTCCAAGAATCCTAGGACCCATACTCTGCTGGATCCTATCCTCTCAAGGCAATCTCTGTTATATCTCTCCTGGACTTATTATTTGCAAACCTCCTGGATCTCCTATTTACTACAGACCTCTGGACTTGTCATCTTCCTGGATCTCCCAAGTTTACCTTACCTGGATTATAAGGACTTGCCCACATTTCTAGTACTCAAATATATTCATATATATATATAACTCAAATATTCTCTGCTTCTGTTTTCCCATTTGTTATTATCTACAGCTTCCCCCTATATTTAGTCTGTTCTGCTTTAGTCTGGTTTATCCCTCTTTATGTATAGTTTAATATTTCTTATCCATATATATTATTCTCTGCCTTAATTCAGACTCTAGACCTGTAACCTGTGTGTGTGTGTGTGTATGTATATATATACATATATATATACAATCTCTCCTTCTTCCTTATCCTTATATATTATTCTCTGCTCTCTCTAGACCTGTAACCTATATATACAATCTCTCCTTCTTCCTTTTATCTATATATATTATTCTCTGCTTTAGTTCTGTCTCTAGACCTGTAACCTGTGGATACATATATATATATATATATATACAACCTCTCCTTCCTCCTTCCTTATCCATATACATTATTCTGTGCTTTAGTTCTGTCTCTAGATCTGTAACCTGTGTATACATATATACAATCTCTCCTTCCTTTTCCTTATCCATATATATATTATTCTCTACTTTAGTTCTGTCTCTAGACCTGTAACCTGTGTATACATATATATATACAACCTCTCCTTCCTCCTTCCTTATCCATATACATTATTCTCTGCTTTAGTTCTGTCTCTAGACCTGTAACCTGTGTATACATATATACAATCTCTCCTTCCCTATTCCAGTATTCTCCTACTTCTCTCGCTTACCCCTCCTAGATTCTGTTGTTGCCTCGGCCTTTTTCAATAAATCCTTATATATAAATATATCTGGTTTGCTAGTATTCATTGCCCATTGGCTCGCACCTAGTGCCCCGGAACCAGCACCTGACAATGAGGCAGTAACCTTCCTAGGTTGTTGCCTCCCTTTTAAACACAGATCCATTTAGGCCTGATAGAGTTCAGGTGTGGCTCCAGGGCTTGATCACAGGAGGAATGATAACGTCCAGGAACCAGCGAATGCAGGATATGGCAAAGTTCATGAGACCAGAGGGGGCGCCAGGGGCCCAGAAAGTCACACATACAGTCAGGTCCAGAAATATTGGGACATCGACACAATTCTAACATCTTTGGCTCTATACACCACCACAATGGAGTTGGAATGAAATAAACACAATGTGCTTTAACTGCAGACTGTCAGCTTTAATTTGAGGGTATGTACATCCAACTCAGGTGAACGGTGTAGGACTTACAGCAGTTTGCAGATGTGCCTCCCACTTGTTAAGGGACCAAAGGTAATGGGACAGAATAATAATTTTATATAAAGTCAGGAGGCTTCATATTTTGCAATCTCTTTTCTTTACCAAACAACAGCAGCAAAGGAAAGTTTACAACAGCAGTAACCAATAAACAACAAGAGAGTAGTAAATCCTTAGCCACGCCCTCTTTTCTTTGCTGCTGGCGACCAGGTGAGACGTTTCCTTAACTGCTCCTGGTTGCCAGGCCTAATTTATTGTTATATTTATGTTGCCTTCATTCATTTTAATGATTAGCTAACTGTATTAGTGATAATTCACAGTTTTTTCCCTTTTACATGTTTTTTCCCTGCTGTGCTACAGGGTGTGCTCTGCGTGTTCTCGGTCTCCCGGCACACCAAGGCCCCTTGCTCACGGTGTCCGGGCGGCCATCGGTAGCGTTTTTATGCGTTTTGGTATCGTTTTGCTCTTTATTTTTCCGTCCTTTTTACACAAAAAATCCAACGGCTCCGCGCCTTCGGCGCATGCGCGACATTTCCTCTCATGCTTAGGCGTTCTCACGGCGGCTGCGCGCGCTGGCGGCCATCTTAGGCTCTACTGTGTTTAGCCGCGAGCTGAAAATTCATGCCTTTCATGCCTCACAGCCTGACAGGAAGGTGAAAACACGGAGTCACACGCCTCCAACTATTCCGAACGCTCGCACCCCTGCAGGACCCCTCCGCTACCTCGGGTGAGCCCCGATAGATTTATTTTGTTAAACAAAATATTATTCAGTGCGGCACTTTAAAAATTTGCCCGCAAGTATTTCGGATGAGCCCCGAAGGTATTTACCGTACTCACATTGGAATACGTGATTACATATAAATTAAAATCTGCAACGGGTGAGCCCCGTTATATATATATATATATATACTTCTGATGGAACCCCCCTCAGCTAAATCCGCTGCATCAGGAGGAGCTCAAGGCCTGGCTCCTTGCGGCAATTTCAGAGACCTTGCCCATTGCCCTTGCGGCTCTACCCCTCCCCTCCTCAGCAGGATCCCCCGGTGCTCTCCAGAGCCCAGTCCCCAGCCTGCTCAGTGGACTCACAGTCCGATCAATCTGAGGCTGCCGCCCCGTCACGAAAAAGGCCCTGGAAGGGCCAGTCAGAAACAGCGGGGAAGGGTAAAGGCCCCGCTAAGAAATTTTCTCGTATGTCTAACGAGGATGCCTCTTGTGATCTGGAGGATTACCGGGCAGACTACCCGGAAGAGGAAGGAGCAGAGACTACCGGTGACCCGCCGGTTACTCCTAGCTCGACGGGTGAGCCCCGTCCCGATGCTTTGGTTCTCATACCCCACTCGGTCACGTCAGCCCCTCGCTCTCTAGTGCCCTCGGACACTCTGGCACCAATCCTGGACGCTAGGGGCATTCCGTTCTTCGACCCACGAACCACTACACACCCCAGGTCTCCGGCCTGGATTCCACCAGATCATATAGCAGAGTTCTTACGTTTCTGGTTGCGTTGCCCCCTGGAAAAAGCTGACAGGGCACACTTGCGGGCGGAATGCCCTCGCCCGACCCTACCAGATAAAGTAGCCCTTCCCCCAGAGTTCGATGAGGACTTTGTTACCTTCATGGGGAAGGCTGGCAAGGATCCTCGACGGGGTCTAGAGCAGGGTCTCTGCGGCGCCCAGGACAAATTACTGGACGTCTCGGGCCCCCTGTCTCTGATCTTTGTCATGGCAGATGAGGCGTTAAATAACAATACCCCGCTCGATCCGGCCCTGGTTCGTGAATGGGCACAGCGCGCCCTTTGCCTCTTGGGAAACGCCAATGTCGGCATTTCTTCCGAACGCCGTAAAGCGGCACTTTTTCGGTTCGATGCCAAGCTAACCTCTATGTCCACCAAGGAGTTGGGTCCTGCAGCGAAGGGGTTGCTGTTCGGGGATCTTTTCCTAAAAGAACTGAACCGCAAGGTTAATGTCTACACCAATATGCAGAAAGTGCAGTCAAACATGAAACAAGTTTTCCACCAGGGCCAGAGCACCAAGAGGTCGGGTCGCCGGCCGTTACCACACATCATATAGACCTCGCCTTCCCTCATACCAGGGCACGGACGTGCAGTATCGTCCAAGCCCAATCCTGGCATGGGGAGTTCCCATCGGTCGTGGCTTCGGCAGACCCAGACGCCGCTACTCCGCGGGTAAGTACCCCTGCGCTTCCGCTACCCCACATACCGGTCGCGGGTCGATTACGCTTTTTTCTTCCGAAATGGTGCGAGCTCACCTCAGACTCATGGGTACTGCGATCTGTGTCCAGGTTTTTAATAGACTTCTCCCAGGTCCCCGTCCAGTCTGCTTCCCCGCCCCCGGCCCGTTACTCGACTCAGGAATCAGCATTAATAGACAAGGAACTTCGCTCCCTGCAGTTGAAAGGGGCCATCCTCCCAGCACTAGAACCACCGTGCTTCACCAGCAATATATTCCTGGTCCACAAAAAGTCTGGAGACCTCCGGCCGGTAATAAATTTAAAGGCACTCAATGCTTTCGTGTCCTATCGTCACTTCAAGATGGAGGGCATACACCTCCTCAGAGATCTCCTTCGAGACCGCGACTGGTTCACGAGACTAGACCTCACGGACGCGTACCTCACGGTCTCGGTCCATCCTGCCCACCGACCGTATCTACAGTTCCGCTGGCATCGCGACCTCTGGCACTTCACATGTCTGCCTTTCGGCCTCAGCTCAGCGCCGTGGTGTTTCACAAAGGAGAAATCAGAGCTGCGGCCCACTCAAACCATCACCTTCTTAGGCTTCGACATCGACTCCACGTCTTGTCAACTCCGCCTTCCCCCACAGAAACTTCGGGCCATCAAGAAGACTCTAAGAGGAGTCTTGTCGTCGGACACCGTCAGCCTTCGAGACCTGGCAAGAGTCGTAGGCCTTCTCTCTTCTTCCAGTCAGGCCATTTTCCCCGGCCCGCTACATTATCGCGCAATGCAGCGCCTATAGACCACGTACCTCCGCCTCCACCCCTCCGACGACCAACTGGTCCCCATCACCTCAGAGGTTCGGGTGGAACTCCTATGGTGGCTGCGCCACATGGAAGCCTGGAATGGACGCGCCATCTTCGGCTCCCTACCAGACTTTGTCCTGGACTCGGACGCCAGTCAGTCGGGTTGGGGAGCAACCTGCGGATCCGCATCTATGGGCGGGGCATGGAACCCCGAGGAACGGCAACTTCATATCAACTGCCTGGAACTCATTGCTGGCTCCTTCGTCGTCCACAGCTTTACCCAGGACCTCAGGGACTGCTCTCTTCTTCTTCGCATGGACAACATTTCTGCAGTCCAATACGTCAATCGGCTGGGGGGCTCCCGATCCAAGATCCTATCGGACCTTACTCTCTCCCTCTTCAATTACTGCCTGGAGCGGAACATCTCCCTCACGGCGGAATATCTGCCCGGTTCTTCCAACTATGTGGCGGATTAGTTTTCAAGATATTGGAGGGACTCCAGCGACTGGAAATTGGACGTTGCAACCTTCCAACAACTGTCGACTCTGAGGGGACCTTTTCACCTCGATCTGTTTGCCTCCTGCCTGAATCATCAGACGCAGGCCTACTTCAGTTGGCTTCCGGACCCGCAGGCGACAGCGGTGGATGCTTTCCTCCAACCCTGGCCTCTGTCAGGCGCCTATGCCTTCCCACCTTTCCCGATGATCACGTGTACACTCCAGGAAGTCCGCAGATGAGGGATTCGACTTCTCCTGATCACACCCCTGTGGCATGCTCAACCCTGGTTCCCGCTGACGTTGGAACTTTCCTGCCTTCATCCGCTTCGGCTACCATACTCCCATTAGATTCTGACGGATCCTCAAGGCGCACCACACCCGTTGGTCTTGGAAGGCAATCTTTGCCTGGTGGCATGGATGATTTCCGGGGACACAGCATGCTGCCAGGCCTATCGGAAGCGGCTCGCACCTTATTATGGGAATCCTGGGCTCCTGGCACGCGACAAAGCTACTGTTACGCATGGAGAACTTGGTGTAATTGGTGTGTGCGACGCAAAGCTGATCCCGCTACAGCCCCTTTACCCCTAATCCTTAATTTTTTGGCGGACCTTTCCACTTCCGGCAAGTCATACCGGACCATTAACCTATTCCGTTCCGCTATCTCAGCTGCTCATATACCCATGGGGGCGTTCCCGTAGGTCGGGACTCTTCCGTGTGTCGCCTCCTCTGCGGCGTTCGTCTCGCTCGTCCACCGGCACCTAAGTACGTGAAATTTTGGGATGTTGCGCTGATGCTAGATTTCCTACATAGTTGGCCAGACAACGATGCGCTTTCCCTCCGTCAGCTCTCAGCTAAACTTACAGTCCTTTTATGTCTGGTGTTCTTTCGCCGCGTCTCCGACGTTAGGGCTTTCGATGCGCACGCGGTGTCCTTTTCCCCTGAGGGTGTAGTCTTCACCCTTACCAGGCGTACTAAAACAATTTCTCCTGAGGTTTTCTATCCTTACTTTCCTTCCGACCCCCTTTTGTGTGTCGCTCGTTGTGTTTCTACTTTCCTCTCCCGTTTGTGTCCCTTGCGTTCCTCTCCGACTGGCCAACTTTTGGTCTCCTATGTCACTCCTTACAAACCTGTCTCTTCCCCTACTCTCTCTAGATGGGTGCGCTGGTTACTCTCTCTCGCGAGTGTAGCGCCTCACTTTGGCGCACATTCCGTGCGGGCGCTGCGGCTTCCTCTGCTGCCGATGCTGGGGGTTCTCTGTCCGATATTCTGACAGCTGCTGATTGGTCTAGGGCGCTTACTTTTCGTACCTTCTACTTCCGTCCCCATTCCCATGCTTCTGGGGCTCTGGTGCAGCTTTAAAACTGCAAAATATGAAGCCTCCTGACTTGATATAAAATTGTGGATTATTCCAGCCTTGGTGTTAGAATAATCTTAATTTTAATAAAGACAGGAGGCGAATATTTTTCCCGCCCGCCCGTACCCATGTTCTTCGCATTGTTCTGGATTTTCTGTTATGTTGAAAAAAAAAATTTGATTTCTACACTTCACCAGTTCTGTACATTATTTATATAACCTTTTCCTTCCCCTTAGTAGGATCTGCGTTGGTACATGTCTAGTTAGCCTAGCCTAGGGCTACTCTCGCATTCATTTGATTAATTTTGATATTGCATAGCTTTAGGCAAGTCAGTTAGGTTACGGTTGATTGACAAGCCTCTGTCACATGGTACTTTCACGTATCCTCTGTTTTCCTCCTTAGCGTGAGTTCCTTCTACGGTTCCGTTGGACCTTCATCCTTGCGGACGCCTGTGGTCTTCCGGCCCTGCGACGGTCCATCCTGTTGTTTCCTGCCTCGTCTTGGCTTCCTCTTCCTCAGTTCCATTTTTTTCCTACTTCTGGGATCTCTGAATTTTCCACGTCACGGCTCTCCTGATCATTCCGCATCCAAGAAAAGAGGGCGTGGCTAAGGACTTACTACTCTCTTGTTGTTTATTGGTTACTGCTGTTGCTATGTAAACTTTCCTTTGCTGCTGTTGTTTGGTAAAGAAAAGAGATTGCAAAATATTCGCCTCCTGTCTTTATTAAAATTAAGATTATTCTAACACCAAGGCTGGAATAATCCACAATCATAAATCAAACTTTAGAGAATAAAAGCAATAAAGGAGACAAACGGCGCTAAAATATGGTCATAAATTGGATATTAAACCGGTGCTGCTCAATAACACTTTGTTAACCCCTTACAATATTCAATGGAAAAAATTTGGGTTTAATACCCAGTGTGAGCGCACTTAACTTTCAAGAGTAGATCTTTCAGCAGTAATCCTATGGAATTTTGATGCCAGAATCAGAGTGAGATAGACCTAATATTGAGAAATAGAGACAACTCCATGGTGCAAAATAACGTTTGAACAAATATAAGTAGTGGAAATGAAAACTATAATGTGATGACAAACTCACAAGGGTGGAGCCCTAATCGGCTCAGATGATATACGCCTCTTGACCACTCTGGGGGGTCACACCCCTTGTGAAGAAATCTTCTGATATTCAAGTATATAGATATCTTCAGTATTCAAGCACCGTCACGCTCTGTATTAATGGCTTCTTAGTGCTTAGAAACAAGACGAGATCTCCATTGCGCAATAGTAATGTATCTTGGAGATATAATAACAGATGGGTACTCACGGTCACCAGAGCCTCTGTTGGTAGTGGCTCAGTAGATAAGCATATATAGAGATCAAGTCTCAGGCTGGAAAATGAATGAACGTTGATAAAACGTAAATAAAACCAAAAAAAGGTTTATTTAAAAATCAATTTAAAATAAAGTATAAAGAGACGCGTTTCGTCTGCACACACTGCAGACTTCCTCAGTCTTATACTTAAAAATCACATTAACACATTTATATAGCTGTACGATAGAGTATAATTATCGGCACCTGCAGTTACTGACCGCACCTTGCGTGTCAACTGCGATGTCGGCGTGCGTTCCATTCTTGGACTTCCGGTCACATGAGATGTCAACATGCGTTCCACTCTAAGGCTTCCGGTCACATGACCGGATGTCAAGTCCTATTGCGGTTCCCCGTATGCGTTCCACAAGTGCAGATTTCCAATGTGCGTTCCACAGATACATTCCACACAGTAGCCACTTATAGATGAGACTCATGGTGAATCTTCATTTCTTGCCCTGATTATTAGGCCTAATAAAAGAAAACCATTTACTGGTGTACAACCAGATACTAGATATCGGCAAACAGTGGTAATTCTATCAGCCAATGACTCATAATATGGGACTGAAATGATACAATAAATGTGCATATAATATACATAAATAGACAGAAAATGAATAATGTTAGATTTCTTAATGAAGAAAGTGACAGATCTCGAAATCGGCATTTAGGCCGTTTGGTTCAAGAGTGTTAAGTTGAAATATCCATTTCATTTCAGTTTTGGCTAATTTTAAATCGAGATTTTCCCCTCTCCAATGTTTCGTTACTTTTTCGGTACCAAAGAATTCCAATCCAATGGGACTACTATTGTGGTTAAGTTTAAAATGGTTAGAAACACAGTGTTTATCAAAACCTTTTAAGATGTTATTAATGTGCTCGTTTACTCGAACTTGTAATGCACGTATAGTTTTCCCTACGTAATATTTATCACAGGGACAACGTAGTATGTAAATGAGATATTTAGAAAAGCAAGTTAGTTTGTCTCTAATTTTATGTCTGTTGTTGGCGACACAGAATGTAGTTATGTGTCTTTTTTTATTATGTGATTTTCTGCAACTAGTGCAGTCTCCACAGCCGTGGAGAAATGAAGATTCACCATGAGTCTCATCTATAAGTGGCTACTGTGTGGAATGTATCTGTGGAACGCACATTGGAAATCTGCACTTGTGGAACGCATACGGGGAACCGCAATAGGACTTGACATCCGGTCATGTGACCGGAAGCCTTAGAGTGGAACGCATGTTGACATCTCATGTGACCGGAAGTCCAAGAATGGAACGCACGCCGACATCGCAGTTGACACGCAAGGTGCGGTCAGTAACTGCAGGTGCCGATAATTATACTCTATCGTACAGCTATATAAATGTGTTAATGTGATTTTTAAGTATAAGACTGAGGAAGTCTGCAGTGTGTGCAGACGAAACGCGTCTCTTTATACTTTATTTTAAATTGATTTTTAAATAAACCTTTTTTTGGTTTTATTTACGTTTTATCAACGTTCATTCATTTTCCAGCCTGAGACTTGATCTCTATATATGCTTATCTACTGAGCCACTACCAACAGAGGCTCTGGTGACCGTGAGTACCCATCTGTTATTATATCTCCAAGATACATTACTATTGCGCAATGGAGATCTCTTCTTGTTTCTAAGCACTAAGAAGCCATTAATACAGAGCGTGACGGTGCTTGAATACTGAAGATATCTATATACTTGAATATCAGAAGATTTCTTCACAAGGGGTGTGACCCCCCAGAGTGGTCAAGAGGCGTATATCATCTGAGCCGATTAGGGCTCCACCCTTGTGAGTTTGTCATCACATTATAGTTTTCATTTCCACTACTTATATTTGTTCAAACGTTATTTTGCACCATGGAGTTGTCTCTATTTCTCAATATTAGGTCTATCTCACTCTGATTCTGGCATCAAAATTCCATAAATCAAACTTTCCCTTCTTAATACTTGGTTGCAAATCCTTTGCAGTCAATCACAGCCTGAAGTCTGGAACGCATTGACATCACCAGACGCTGGGTTTCATCCCTGATGATGCTCTGCCAGGCCTCTGCTGCAACTGTCTTCAGTTCCTGCTTGTTCTTGGGGCATTTTCCCTACAGTTTTGTCTTCAAGTGAAATGCATGCTCAATGGGATTCAGGTCAGGTGATTGACTTGGCCATTGCATAACATTCCGCTTCTGTCCCTTCAAAAATTGTTTGGTTGCTTTTGCAGTATACTTTGGGTCATTGTCCATCTGCACTGTGAAGCGCCGTCCAATGAGTTCTGCAGCATTTGGCTAAATGTGAGCAGATAATATTGTCCGAAACACTTCAGAATTCATCCTGCTGCTTTTGTCAGCAGTCACATCATCCATAAATACAAGAGAACCAGTTCCATTGGCAGCCATATATGCCCATGACACTACCACCACCATGCTTCACTGATGAGGTGGTTTGCTTAGGATCATGAGCAGTTCCTTACCTTCTCCATACTCTTCTCTTCCCATCACTCTGGTACAAGTTGATCTTGGTCTCATCTGTCCATAGGATCTTGTTCCAGAACTGTGAAGGCTTTGTTAGGTGTTGTTTGGCAAACTCTAATCTGGCCTTCCTGTTTTTGAGGCTCACCAATGGTTTACATCTTGTGGTGAACCCTCTGTATTCACTCTGGTGAAGTCTTCTCTTGATTGTTGACTTTGACACACATACACCTACCTCCTGGAGAGTGTTCTTGATCTGGCCAACTGTTGTGAAGGGTGTTTTCTTCACCAGGGAAAGAATTCTTCGGCCATCCACCACCGTTGTTTTCCGTGGTCTCCCGGGTCTCTTGGTGTTGCTGAGCTCACCGGTGCGTTCCTTCTTTGAGAATGTTCCAAACAGTTGTTTTGGCCACGCCTAATGTTCTTGCTATCTCTCTGATGGGTTTGTTTTGTTTCTTCAACCTAATGATGGCTTGCTTCACTGATAGTGACAGCTCTTTGGATCTCATCTTGAGAGTTGACAGCAACAGATTCCAAATGCAAATAGCACACTTGAAATGAACTCTGGGCCTTTTATCTGCACATTGTAATTGGGGTAATGAGGGAATATCACACACCTGGCCATGGAACAGCTGAGAAGCCAATTGTCCCATTACATTTGGTCCCTTAACAAGTGGGAGGCACATCTGAAAACTGCTGTAAGTCCTACACCGTTCACCTGAGTTGGATGTACATACCTTCAAATTAAAGCTGACAGTCTGCAGTTAAAGCACATTGTGTTTGTTTCATTCCAACTCCATTGTGGTGGTGTATAGAGCCAAAGATGTTAGAATTGTGTCGATGTCCCAATATTTCTGGACCTGACTGTAGGTTTGTCCATCAGATGGGAATTTAGTCATTTCCACTGTAGGTGTTTCAAACTGCAGCAACCCATCCACCAAAAAGTTATATTAAGTAAACAGCCTATTCTACTGGTTATCCACAGCCATCTATAGACTTGGACAGCAAATGCATAATTAGTTGCAAAACAGTTAACATAGTTGAGACCAAATGGACCTCTGCTGAGAGTAAGACCACCGCATGTCTCAATCTGATGCCTAGTCACCACAAAAACAGCACATAGCTGAAAAAAATAGGATTCATTTTCACAAGCTGCACAGTTGTAGTGTACCGTAGTAGTTCCCAATTCCTGTGTTTATAAGTGTACGCGCCATCTGTCCAGATCTTTGATATGTATTTTGTTGCAACTTGATTAAATCAGTAAACCTTTTTACTTTACAACTTCCATTGGAGATTTGTGAGTTTTTGGAGCTTCTAATCTGCCTGCTTTTCTTATGGAGTCACCCATGTTTTTTGCTTCATCTCTTTCGTGGGAGGGATTAAACATCTAAACTTTGTGATTGAGATGCTCAACCCGGGATTGCTCAGAGGGGATGGGGTGTTCAGATAGCAAGGATGCTTCTAATATTACCTCTGTAAGGCTGAAAATTCCCCCCCCCCCCGTTCCACTGCTTATAAACAAAAAAGACACATTTCTGAACAATAACCCTAAAATCACAGACTCCTCCATACGAGGTCCACCTCACAGGTATGCTGTTACCTCCAAACAAGAAACAAATAGAAAGGTAGGCTACAAGAGTATAAGAAGGCAGCTGAGCTTATTATGGAGACCTCTGGGTTAAACTGCAACGTTTCAGTGCTCTGCCTTAGTCATGCTAAGGCGGAGAGCCGAAACATTGCAGTTTTCCCAGAGGTCTCCATAATAAGCTCAGCTGCCTTCTTATACTCGTGTAGCCTACCTTTAGTTTAATTTAATTCCACTACTTAGCTGCAGTGCAGACACACACACACACATACGTGTATGTATATTTATATGTTCCCTTCCCTTAGGAATAAATTATACGTACTTAAAGTAGAGGAGCTTGACATAAAACAGCTCTCTGCAATCCAAAAGCAAGGAGGAAGATGTAAAGGTCAATACGTTCAGATAAAAGCCTGATAGGCCTAGATTTTGAAGGGCAATAGGTCATATCACACCCACGGTTTTAAAGCGTGGTTATGAGCAGACTTGTGTAATTAGCGCCTAATAAATATTGGACTAAATTTTAACAATATGGATTGTCACATATCGACTTTAATATTTTGCAGGTGCTCCAAGGACATGGCCCCTGTCCGTGACATGGATGATATAGAAGTATCTGAATTGCTCAGCTGGCAAACAGCATAATTTTTATGAATTTCAAAATTATCTGATTACAACCAGATCGGTTCGGATCACTGAAAACAACTGCATTCACTCTGCAATGCTTGTTCCTTAACCCTTATCATAGAACAAACAACCCTTAGTAACCCTAACCCTAACACTATCCATAATCCTAAACATAAAATGAGCAGAAATAGTAACCCTAACAATAAAAGTATCCAAAAACCCTAGTAATAAAACAAGCCGAAATAGTAACATTAAATGTAACCCTAAAAGTCACCGTAAACAGTCCTTAAATGTAACCCAAACTTTAATGCTAATACTTTTTTTTCTGAATATGAATCATCCTAATATTTTGGAATCAGCTTGGTCCAATATTTTCAGATTGGTGCAAACAGGAAATTTCCAAATCTGAAATATTTAGATTCAGAGATGTCTGAACTTAAACTGAAGTCAAATTTTTCTCCCTTGCAAATGTCTACTTATAAGGCAAAGCACCATTTCTCAAATGAAGCAAAAATGTGAGGATGCAGGCCAGGATGGATTGCTACTGTACTGATATGAAATGCAAGGGTAACAGGTCAAGAAGCTCTTAAGTGACAGTCTCTATCCAATAGTATTCTCTCCTCTCTAAAACTAGCCCAAGTTTGTAATGCACATTGCAGGAAATCTTTAGAATACAAATGAGCAGTTCAAGAATATCCCTAAATTGGCAAGTCCATGTTAAATTTCACAATTCCCGAATCATTTTTATTCTTATTATAGATAGAAAAAAATAAGGCAATAGCTGACTATATATATAAAAATACGGCTTTAGATTTTGCCAATGCAAAGTGAGTCACATCAATCGCCCTATTAAGCAGGCCTTGCAGGTTCTCTGTAATATTTTCTTGATTTAAAAGAATAAAATAATTTTTATATATATATATATATATATATATATATATATATATATATACATTTTAATACTGACAGCTTTGTAAGGTTTGTCTTTCCTGTTGTTTTGAGTGACTAAATTCGCACTGACTTTTATACCTTTGGGATTAAGTTAAAACTATAGGAATGGAATAATGCTGGAAACGGCTGAAGCTAAGTGCAAATTCATAATGGGAAATGTCAAGAGGCTTAGCACGACAGTTAAAAGGAGGCAATTATTTCACAACTTCAATAATCTTTAAATGAATGTGTATGTTTCGTAGGAGATTCATTTTCAAAAATCCAGAGAATTTAATCTTAAAAGTAAACACTTTTGATTCTGCTTCTCACTCAGGTTGAAATGAAAAGAATGGTGTTTCAATTCTAATTTCTAAGCCATTCAGCGTAGATGGGGGGGGAACTAAAAATGACTGCGAGGATGTAGAGTCCATTGTAAGATTTCAATGTAGATATAATTTAATATATGGGTTTAAGCACACCCCGTGTACTTTCTTAATAACTCCTAACATACAGTTGCTAATGCATTAGATAAACTATTGTATATTTTATAAAAGGGATAGAATAATGCACAGGAAGGAGTAATCATACATACAGAGGAAAGGTAGTCATTACTTAGTAAAATTGGTTCTGCCACTTAGAGATTTTTCTCTCATTATAGAAGTATAGAAACTGTGTTTTGCACCCTTAAAGAATTAGCCTGCAGTTTGCCCAAGCATTTACTACTACTCTTGTGGAACCCTAACTTGACTTGCCTTTCCTATGTCCTAAAATGTCAATATTAGTGGAGATTTTACTAGGAAGGCTCTTTACCTAGTTTATCACGTTCTTTTTCAACTTGGACATTTGCAGGGTTATTCAGAGAGAGCCGAACAGTGAATTTCCCCCTACAGTGCCATTTAAGGCCATTTGGCTATTCATAGAGTAGGCAGTTCGCCAAATTTTGGCGAACTGCAACCCACCCACCCCACAGTTCTCATTTCATTTATACCCAACTCATTTGGTCATGTGATATTTTCAGCTTCCAACCTACACCACTCTGGAACTTTACCTACCAGACTCCCTTCCATCTCCTGCTTTCCTTATCAATACCCTACCTGTCTTCTACTTTTCCTTTTTTCCCTCCCCTTCTCCCACACCACCTTTCTCTAGAAATGTTTTTCCCTCTCTTCCCCCTCTTGCTGCTTCTTTCCACCATCTCCCTTCTCTCTAAATCTACCCTCCCTCCCTATACACCCTACAAATTACAGCAAGCTGGAAAAGAAACCCAAATACACCATAGCTTGCTCAGCTCCTTTAATTTATCAGCTGAGTGCTGGTGGAGAGTGTTAAAATCCAGCCCTCCCACCCCCACACAACAGAGCTTTAAAACTCTTCAATCACTATTTTCCAAAAAGAAAAACCTGTCCAAATTCATTTTTATTCTGCTGCTTGCTCTGGCAAATGATGTTGAATCCAACCCTGGTCCAATAGCTGACACCATATTTAATCTCCCCACTAAAAAAAGCCTCTCCTTTGTGCATTGCAACATCCGCAGTTTACTCCCTAAACTGGATGAGCTTAAAGCTTGGTGCTTCTATTACAAACCTAAAGTCATTGTGCTGACAGAATCATGGTTAACCCCTAAAGTGCCAGACTCTGCCATAGCAATACAAGGGTATTCATGCTCTAGAAAGGACAGAGCTAAGAGAGGAGGGGGAATTGTTATCTATGTTGACAACTCCATAAAGTTCACCCCGTTGCAGAATCCTAGCTCCCCGGCCACATTTGATTTCCTTTCTGGTACTATTGAGATCCCATTCAGTAAAACAATTATTGTTGCTGGATTCTACCGCCCACCGAGTTCCCCAGTGCAATCCCTTTCTGACATAACCCAAATTCTTAGTAATTTAGTTGCTCAAAACTAAAAAAGGGAACTGCTGGTCTTCGGCGACTTTAATATTGATTGGCTGAATCCTAAAAACAATAAACACTGCTCACTATTTAAGGCTTTGCAGCTAACACAATTAATCTCCTCCCCCACTCGCATTAATATGAAAAGCCCTAACCACACCTTGCTGGACTGGATTCTCTCCTCATGTCCTGATCGAATACAGGAGACAGGCGTTCTCGCTAACAGTTTCAGTGATCGCTGTCTAGTGTACTGTGTGCGCAAAATAAGGGCTACAAAATGTCCACCAAAGGTAGTAATCACCAGGTCTTTCAAGAAATTTAATCTTGAATCCTTCCTAAATGATCTCAAACAGCTCCCATGGTACAGACTAAACCTAATCCCAGACCTGGACTGTGCAATTGAATACTTTCAAGCCGAGCTCCTGAAAGTCTGGAACACCCATACCCCACTGCGCAAAGTGCGAGTAAAAGGGGCCCATCTCCCCTGGGTTACAGCTGACCTCACGCATATGTACCAGTTTAGAGACTCCCTGTGGTCAAAGTTCAAGAGTACTGGATCCATGAACGATCACTGTGAATACCGAAAATGCCGGAATGAATGCACAAAACAAACAAAAATGGCTAAAGCCCAATACTTCAATGAAAATTTAAACAATAACATATCAAACCCCAGAAATTTTTGGAAAATCATAAGTAACATACAAGCACCCCCCGTCCACTCCCAACCGGCTGCTTTAAAAGTAAACAACCAAACTGTACAACACCCCCTAGATGAAGCAAATGCTTTTAATAATTATTTTGTTGGATGCGCCACCACCCTGATTGCTAAGCTAGGAAATGACACGCAATCAGAAAGGCCACACGCACGTCAGGCCCCACCAACAGTGCAAAGGCCCCGTAACCCAGAGAAATTCAGTTTTAGACCAGTGCCTGTCAGTGCCATCACTAAACTTCTCCATAACCAAAAAATGAAATACCAGTCTGGACCTGTTCAAATCCCAGCAATGCTGCTGAAAATCAGTGCACCAGCAATTGCAAAACCTGTCGCAATCCTGATTAATGAATCACTGGCGACTGGATATGTACCCATAATATGGAAGACTGCAAGGGTGGTACCTATCCATAAAAGTGGAGACAATACTTTGGTATCCAACTACCGCCCAATATCACTGCTCCCTGTAATGTCAAAAATTCTGGAAAAATGTGTCTACACTCAATTACGTGATTATTATCAGTATCAGAACTATTTAACCCCAGATCAATCAGGCTTTCGTCCAAACCATTCAACTACAACTGCCCTTTTAAAAGTTTGTAATGATATCCAAGCGGGCATGGAACAAGGAAATCTAACTGGAGCCATCTTCCTTGATTTTACCAAGGCTTTTGACACAGTAGACCATGGCATCCTATTACAAAAACTTAAAAACTCTGGTATTGGTGATAGTACGTTAACCTGGTTCCAATCATATGTGTCTGACAGGTCTCAATTTGTGTCCATTTCTGACAGCGCTTCCCTTCCCCTCCCAGTCACGTGCGGTGTACCCCAAGGCTCGATACTTGGCCCCCTGCTATTCACAATATTCATAAACGATCTGCCCAATGTCTGCAAAGCTTCAACTGTACACATGTATGCAGATGACACTGTAATCTATACCAGCAAACCAAATATCCCACAGCTGGAGGCAGTGCTGCAAGAACAATTCACAGGGGTAGAAAAGTGGATCGCAAATAACAAACTTTTTCTAAATACTGACAAAACTGTTACAATGCTCTTTGGAACCGCACCTAAACTACACAAATTGCAAACACCCCATCTATGTGTTGGGACAAAATCAAATGGCACGCTGACCACAGTCACTTCTCTCAAATACCTAGGTATGTGGTTAGACCCAAATCTATCTTTTGGCCCCCACATCGAAAAACTCTCATCTAAACTCTACCCCAAACTAGGTGCCCTGTACAGAAACAAATCCTGCCTGAGCCCTGCGGTAAGAAAGCAGATTGTACAACAAATGCTTATGCCAGCCCTTGAATACGGAGATGTAGTGTATGCAGCCGCCCCGCAAACACACCTCCAGAAACTTACTACATTGTATAACTCATTCTGTCGCTTTGTGCTACAATGTAACTCTATGACACACCATTGTGACATGTTAAAAGAACTAAACTGGCCATCACTGGACTCTAGACGCACCCTTCACCTTTCCAACCTGGTGTTTAAGGCTGCTGTCAGACGAGCGTAGTGTTCACGTCCGTGATTGCGCCTAAAAGTACGTCCGTGATAGCATGAAAGAAAGTCCATTGGAGCCGACACATGAAGTACGTCCGCACTGAACTGCGGACGCATGACGGACGCTGCAAACGGACGCAGGTTAGGCAAGAACGTAATACTGCTAGAACGGACGTGCGGAGTGCGCCACGTCTGCAACCTCTGCATAGCTTTGTGTGTGAGTGATGGAGCATGGTCAGACGGACTGCATTTATACGTCCAGCATTTTTGACGGACAGAATGTTTTTTCATTGTAATTTATTTTTCCCTCCTACATCCGTCAAAAATAACTTCAGTGAAAAAACGGACTGTGTGAACACTACTGCGTCATCCGTACTGACGATGTCCGTACTGCACAGACGTACAGTCCGTAGAAATCACGCTCGTCTGACCCTAGCCTAAGAGCTTTTCTGGGAAGCTACCACCCTACCTGAATATGCTGCTTCCCCCGGCAGTTCCCTCATCCTATAACCTCAGATCCAGGACCAGCACCTTACTTGCAATACCGCAATACAAAAAGAAAGTGTCTCGATCCTCATTTTCGTACAGAGCACCACAAATATGGAATAACCTCCCAGACACCGTCAAATCTTCCCCCAGTCTAAAGTCCCTTAAGACTTCCCTATTAACATACCTCAATACGAAATGCACCTGTAAACATGTAACATAATGACTTTATTTCCTACATATTTATTTTTCTGTTAATCTGTATATTTGGTCTTGTGTTAATATCTTGCATTTTACTATTTTGTATTTCTGTAACCACTCAATGTTCTCGAACCCAGGACATACTTGAAAACGAGAGAAATCTCAATGTATCTTTCCTGGTAAAATCCTTTATAAATAAATAAAATAAATAAATAAGTACGGAGCCTGTTCGAAGGCAGTTAAATCTCCATAGAGAAGCAATGGTTAATCTATTCAGCAGTGAAAAGTTGCCAAAGTGCCCTGCTGCTCGGTGGTTTCTTCGGCAGGTTTAGTTATTATTTAGACCAGTGGTTCCCAACCGCAGTCCTCAAGTACCCCTAACAGGTCAGGTTTTCCAGATTGCTCAAACACAGCACAGGTGATATAATTTGCTGCTCAGTGTTTGCAGAATTCAGTCTGCATTTCCCCAAGGTGATCCTTAAAACTTGGCCTGTTAGGGGTACTTGAGGACCGCGGTTGGGAACCACTGATTTAGACGAACCCCATAGACTTCAATGTTAAAAATATTCCTGTTTTTATAATATCTAATAAAACTTTATTATTTTATTCTGCAGTAAAAAGTCTCTTTATTTATTGAATTTTTTTAGGATCTTTTAGGCATTTATCGGGATTTTTTCAGCAAAGTTTTTTTCCTTTTTTTTTTGAATGGCAGGTTTTCTTTTTTCTGTAACAGACCTTTATTTTATCATTCATAGGATCTTATATGTAAATTCCAGGCATTTTCGTTCAGTAGTTTTTTTGCAAACACTACAGTGTTTCAATTTTGACACCTTCAAGCGTATTGGTTTTTTTTTTAACCCTGTTCGTCAGCTTGTTGACTTTTTCCGGCAGCTGATCTGTGCTGTGATTGGCGGCTCGGTGGCTTTTTCTGGCGTGTTTTTTTGGCAGTTCTGGTGGGTTTTCGGCAGGTATTCGGTGGAATTGCAGTGGGTTTGTGGCAAGTTTTCCTTGCACTCCGGGGACCCTGCGGTGAATTTGATTCCCCAAAGTGCAGGGAAGTGCGAGGAATGAATGAGCACCGAAATGTCAGTGGCATTTCGGTGCTCTCTGATTAACCCCCACGGTTTTGTTCTCTGTAGATTATAATTGCAGTTTTTTTAATCGTTCTCTTTAGGTTTCCAATAAGACAACTTTCCTTTGTGCTCTAAATATGTTTCTGTAAACATTCTGTAAAAATCCATGTAAGTAAAAATGTCTTATTGCTTATACCTATCTTTTTGTCTGTAACAATAGTATCTTGCTCCTAGGTATTTGCTCAACATTTCTCTCTGGTATAGTTAGGCTAGCACAAATGTGCAGGTGTAGAAAGTCATGCTTTTTTTATACAGAACAAGCAAGGTATAAATGTAACATTGCAAATAAAAGTCAAAATTATCCAATCTAGACAAAGAAAAATGTTTTAAAAAATAAAAAAGAGAAGGAGAGTTCCATTCTGTGAGTAATTATAAACAAAAGGCGCAAAAGCAAATAATCCATAACTGACCAAAGTGCACACGCCACAGCATTGCAGTAGAAATCCATTATGACTTATCCATATGCCTCTAAATAAATCCAGTGGAGGCTCGTCTATAGGGACAAAGGGGCAAATGGAACACAGTAGAATGGCAAAAAAACTGGCTGAGCCAGCAGTTGAGGCAATCTGCTTCACACACATATGCCTGGTTTAACCTATTAACCACATTAACCACTTCACACACAAGATCGAGTTATCTCGATTTTGCATTGTAATGCAATGAAAAGCACTCATTAGCATATCAAAAGACCATTTTTTCACACCTTTTTTAAAGAAAGATTAGTGTGTGCCCTGTGGAGAAACAAAATCCTTTGTTTTATGACTCTCCAAGCACCCTGGAGACACAGAGCCATTCGCCCTTTACCTCACTGTAACAAAATTTCAGATAGATTACCGCTGCATTACAGCTGCCAGGGAAAGAGCAGAATACAGGAAGATCTCTGCGGGTCACTCACAGCTGTACATGAATACAATTTAAGGGGGTTATAATGACTGAAAATCCCTTTACTGTACAGATATAAGGTGTTACTGTAATCTCCATATGCCACATACAGATAATATTTTTATATTCTATTGGTATTTTTTGCTGCATTGCTAATAATCTCATTACGATCACTACAAATCCCCATAAGCAGGAGATGTGACCATTTTTATTATTTATCTTTACCACAGTTACTGTATCTAACACAAAGATTTTTTCTGCCTGTATGACAATAATGCAGACCCTGTTTGAAATTGTGTAAGATAAAATACACCATCTAGCTCAAAATCTTAAATTTCAACGATATTTATGTAAAAAACAAATGCATAAAAAATGAGCAAATTATCATTATCTTTATTTTTTAACTATCTCAACTATGTCAGAATAACACTTTCTGTGAAAAACTTTGGGTGCTATTAACCTCTTCATGCAAAAGCGCACGTGCAGCGCTATTTTTTTGCGCGCAGCGTTAAACGTAAACGCGTGTAAATTAACGCTGGTATTACAATCCGAACGCATGTTTTCATTCTTCAAAAGATAACGCGCATAAGAAAGACACGCAAAAATGCGTGCGCATTAACGCTGCGTGCAGAAATCGGTGGGCGGACAGTTTTTTCACGCGATTCAGCCAATCAGAATTACTGTAAGAACCACAATTGACTCCCGTTCAGTTTTTGCACCTGACAAAATCAATCTGAGTATATGTGCTGCAGCAATAATAAAAACACGCACAACTTCTCAATTTTATTGTTTGGGTATGCATATAATGTGTAACTATACTTTGCTGTATTTTTTTTTTCGGGCTGGTGTATTTGGTCTCGGCTAGGACATTCAGATTTGCCATTAACACCAGCTTTTGAAAGACATTAAAATTATGCGCGCAAATGTTGTCCGTTAAAATTTGCGTATAGATTGTAATACCATCCGCATATTAGCACACAAAGCATTTGCGCTCACAATGTTAAGTATAAGACGTGCAACGTACATTATGCTCGCAAAGGGTTCGCGCAGGTTCACCAGCGGTAGACGTTAACGTGAATTTTTTGCGCGGACATTGTAATACGACGTTCTGCGCGAAGGGTTTTTCCCCTCGCGTTAATGCGTTTTTGCGCACGCGTTAACATTTGCGCGAAGAAGTTAATAGAGCCCTTCTATTTTACCCTATATTTAATTGTTAATTTCACATTCCATGTTTCAAATAAATGTTATGACAGCATTTTTTTTTCAACAAAAATCACTTGGTAGTGAAGGGGTAAATGACAGAGAATACACACTTACATTGTGGTTACTCTTGCCTTAGCCTCCCTGGCTGTTTTCCCGAGTGTGGCTTGGGGTTAAATTTCAATGCTGAAAGAGGTAACACTGAGGCACACTCGGGCTGGATACATAATTTTACCTGCACTCCCTCGCTGACTTCTGAAATCGCATTCTCCTCCGTGCAATCGCGGCGTCCTGCTTCCTGGCTCCCTACTCGAGAGAAGGGAACCAGGAAGCATGACGTCTCGATCATCCAGAGTGTGACTGCGTGGGACAATCCTATGCTGAAAGCGGTAACCCCGAGCCACACTTGGGCTGAATACATACCTGTCCCTGTGCTCCCTCGCTGTCCCCTGCAGTCACATCCGGCCGATCGTGGTCGTCCTGCTTCCGGGATCCCTTCTCGCAAGAAGGGAACCTGGAAGCAGGACGTCGAGACCAGACGGAGGACAATGCGATTGCGGGAGGTCAGCGAGGGAGCACAGGTACAGGTATGTATCCAGCCCGAGTGTCACTCTTGGTTCCCGCTCTCAGCATTGAAATTTAATCCTGAGCCACACTCTCATACCACCAGGGGTCTTTAATTAATGCACCGATTTTGACATACAAAATATGTCAAAATCAGACCGCCAGGGAGGTTAATGACCCACGATGTGTGGAAAATCTGTGCAACAGAGTGAATCAATCTCTCTTTCTTTAACTCTTACTCAGAAGGTTTGTATTCTTAGAGTTATTTGGGGGAAATTGTGTAGGATTCATATTTAGTCCATTTCTTTAGTAAATATTAATAATAAAGGCCCATTTTAGATTTTTTTTTATACTGAGTAATGCGTTATGTAGACATTATATGGCTAAATTGTGGATTACACTTTCAATTTAGTTTCAAAATGGACAATTTATATGACTCATTAAATGAATAAGTCTATATGGTTTATTCCCTATGTATAGGATCGTCCACATATTTTGACGGTAGTAGTGCCATAGAGACATGTTGCTATTCATGATTAAAGACATTCATGTTTACTATTTGGCTACCCACCAACTTGAAACGTCACCGGCTGCCACTGAATATATAATCTAAAGGGCATTTATGGTCATAGTTCTTTATTCTATTGCCATACTTTTAGAAAGAAAAGTTGTAGACACAATTCTCTTAGTCCGTTAAACACAAAATCTAACTGTTAATGGCATATTGGTACATAACTCAAAATATCATCACATCCTCAATGGCAAGGGAATAAGATACTTTGATGGAATGAAGAATCAAAATTAGTAATTTTAAAGCCCATTATAGACCTATCATTCTTATAATAGCATATACCCATACTGCAGCTCCTCAATAGATTGCTCAATATTTTAAAATATTTTTTTCTGAAAAAGGAGACAAGATATACAGACCGAATGGCTCTTTTGAGACATGTTGCTACTTCTTCTTGACAGTGAATCTGTTTGTGTTTAGTATCTATCATATCTGCTTCATTCTCATTATCTACTACATTACGACTCTCACATAAATAGAAAACAGGTCATCAGCATTTAGATACTAGGAAATAAGGAAAATAGGCAGACTGAAAAGGTTTGCCGCTATCTGTTACAACCACTAACAGGATCACTTCATGTTCTGCCACAATTCTCTTGGGATTAGGAAAGACTCCCATGCAGTCAATTATTGAAGGTAAAAGGATTGTCAATTCTGAAGCCCTCTCAAAGAATAAATTGATTGAGACTGTAAATACGTTCAAATAAAGTTGGTGTAACATAAACAGCAGGAGCAGATGGAAAAGGTTGGGCGGATTGATAGGCATCCAAGTATTACAGAGGAAAGTGACAGCTTGGAGTAGAAAACATTTCAATTATTTTTAGGAGTTCTTACAGCACTTACACTGCACCAAGACAAGACCTAAGAAAGCTCAGGCATGTTCTGTATTTTTTTCAGTAAGATATAAAGTTACAGGGCAGCAAAGCAACAAACACTTTACATGATTAAAAAATAGAGAAGGAAGACCTTATCATTAGAAATGTTAATATCTTTCCAGTGTTATTTAAATAGTTTTCATAATTATACAACAGCAGACTCAAAACAATTTACAAACACACGTTTGTAGTTGAACTCGAAAGAAAAATTATTTCCTCACATTAAGATATTAATCCCTTCACTGCTGAGCCATTACACCTTTGCGTTCTGAGCCAATTTTGACCATTTTTTGCTCGTCATGTTTATTCCTTTCACTGCTGAGCCATTTCACCTCTGTGTGCTGAGCTCATTTTTACCGGTTTTGCTCATCATGTTTTATTATACGACCCAGACAAATTATATACTCGTCAGATTCATAATATATCATTATTATATGTATACGTCATGTCCTGAGAGAAAGCTATAACAAAAAAAATGTAAAAACCATGTGAATTTCCATTTAAAATTTTAATCATCTACAGCATGTAAAATATTTTTTCACATTTTATCAACTAAGCCTTTGTGGTTATATATTCTTTGGGGTACGTTTGTTAAAAAAATTACCGATGGGAACCCGTTACTGTATTTTTTGCAGAAAATACACGATTTTAGCTAAAAGTGAAAAAATATTTTTTCCATTAGTACAGTATCATTGTGTCACATTATAAATTAAAAGTGTACAATAGCGCTGCATTAATAAATTTAAAAAAATCTAAATGCATTTTTTCTTGGTTTTATTTATTAATCTATAAAACTTTCATTTTACAATGAACCAACTCATTTTTGGTATCATTGGAAAGGCCATGCTCTGGCCTTTTCAATGATCCCAACCATGACCCTCTAGCTCCCCTTGATTGGGTGATAGGGGAGTCCTTTAGAATCTCCTATCACCACCATAGGTGGCAGCTTGGGGTTCACTTCCGAACTGACTTCATCGCGCATGGAAGGGGGAGAACCTGGAGGCTTGACTGACATCCAAGATGTCAGCCACCACGGGGAGAGGACCGCGATCTGACGTTGATTTGTTCAGAATTGCGATCCAGCAACTATGGGGTTAAAGGGAAGCACCGCTGGAAAGGGCACAGTCTGCCTTTCTTTCTTATTTGGCTGTTAGCGATGAGGAGAAAGAGGCATCCAAAGGACCCTCCCCCTTCAGGCACTCTCCCTGCTCTGGCAGGGGGTTTGCCTGAAACAGATGTCATTGAGGCAGACACGATGACGTCAGGACGCTGGATGGGGACCTGGAGGCGAGGTTGATATTAAAGATGTCAGCCCACACCAGGAGACCACAGTGATCAGCCAAAATAATGGCTGATCGCAGGCTGCAAAGTGAGGACACTCTCAAAGCATCGTCCGCATGCTAAGCACGATCAAGACGACGCGCTGAGCACATCCTTCACAGCCAAGTGGTTAAACGCCATTGTGGTCATGTTTTCTAGCAGAACCAATTCAGTTGGTGCCATTGTTTTACGGCATATGACCTCGTTATTCCAATGGCAATAAATGCCTGCACTTCACAAAATGAGGATCCAAACAGCAGCAGAAGCTTCACTGTATATCTGTGCAATCTATTTTTGGGGATAACAGGAGATACTTTAAAGGTCACAGATGGCTAAAGTTGCACAGCACTTGAATGCCCAAAAAATTGCTAAAGTCCCCAGGAAGCTACCCTATGTGCTTGTTGCCCTGAGTTTACAGGTGGGGCTAATCTTCACCTATAAGGCTGAATCAGCTAATGCAGGGCCCTCCTCAGAGGTGGAGAGCAAACAGTAACTCAGGTCATGTGACCATTCAATTTGCATTGAATGGACAAAGCCTAAATTTTCCCTTTTGCATGTTATGGTATGACTATAGAAAATACAATGTTTATTTGAAATTTTGCCTTGTTAAGCTAACATAAGGTGGTCCTCAATATTTTAGATTTCACATGCAATTCTTGATTGAAATTATACATATTTTTTAGATTGCTGTTTAATGGCCATGAGACCAAATGTTATACTCAAACAATGATTACGGTAGGATCATTTAGCAGACAACATAGATTTCATAATATATAGCCAATTACATATTTGTAGTACTGCAAATAAAGTACTTCAGATTCTGTATGCTGTGTGCAATTATTCTAAGCTCTGTATAATGTTTTCACTAGCATCTTTTTAATTCGACACCATTCATAGGATATTTATCTGAAATATTATTTATTAAAAATTTTTCCTCATAAAATACTATAACGTGTACACATCCTATAATTTTAAATAATATAATATTAATCTTGGAGATGTTTGCTTAATGTTTCTTGGATATTAAAGAAAAAGATGAATTTAAAATAAATAGCGAAATAATAATGGCGATGACACAGAGGAGTTAGCTGTCATTTGAAATGTAAGGACACCAATATGAACTATTTGCTATATTTTAATATAATCGAAGATATTATTTTAAATTGATGTATAGAATGAATGTTATCAGTAAATGAATGAGATGTTGGACAAATGGAAGTATTCCCTAACTTTCCATTAAAAAGCGAATGCTTGAATTAGGAAGGAAACTTAAGGTGAGTGACAGAATAAGGTATAAGAAGACTACAAAATAAGACATCTTGTGTAAATTACATAAAAAAAGAAATTGTGTGAGAGACGCTAAGTGGTTTCTTACATTTTAGACAATATAAATCATCCTTGGGTTTGGCGATGACAGGCACCCAGCATCCTGATGAGCCATGACCCACCAAGACACCAATCACGTCCCGGGAAGGATCATCGAGTAGGAGGTGAAACAAGTCAAGGGTGACCAACAACTTGGAAAGAGATTGGTTGGAGGGAGTCGAGGACTGTCAACTACTAGCTGGCCAAGCTGGACTACAGCAGCCAGGGCTAGAGGGAGCAATAAAGTAAGAGATGCCTTTAGGTGCCTAAAGGACACTAAGAGGGAAGCACAGCAAGAGGGAGACAGTCCCTGAGCGCCAAATCTGAGCAACATTTGATGCATGATCACCTGCGCCAAATGCAAAGTGTGTGGGGCCCAAAAAGACTGTGAGGTGGCCCATCTTAGCATCCTCAAGAGGTAGAAGAGCAAGCTGAGCAGCGGGATTGCAATGCTGGTCACAGCAAAGGACCTATCAAACTCTCTCCTAATCTTCAGACCTTCAAGAAATCCCTCAAACCCATCTCTTCAGATTAGCATACCACATTCCTGATGCAACTCATCCCCCTGCTCACCTACTTTCACATGATTGAAGCCACTTCCACTGCCCCACTATTCCCGAACCGCTGGCACTAATGATTTTGACATTCAGTAAAACTCCCTTTGGTGTCAAGCATAAGTTGGCTGGGCCTTGGCTACGAGTACGTGGACCACTTTTCCTTCATTGTTTGTATTAAGTATCCAAGATACTGAGGACATTTGACTTCCACACAGGTGCATCTGGTAAGTAAGGAGAGGAGTTACCAAGCAAAGAAGACAAATAAATTCATGCTGGAAGAGGAGAAATCAGAACCTACTTCTGATTTGGGGTACAGGCAGAATACACTGATCCCTCAACACAGGTTACTGAAACCCGCTGGTTCCATAGGTCCCACTAACTATCGCATCCCCGAGCTCCCTCACACATAAGACCTCATCATAGAAACATGAACTATTCAAGTGTCATCAGAGAATGTAACTGTAATTTAAAAATTATTCACATAAAGGTTTAGGTTGGGGATATAAGAGATAAGACAGACAAAGAACACTTTAGAAAAGATGTCCTGAACAGGACATGCACAATCTGCTTCTGGGTTGACTTGAATGCTGGCCCATATGTGCATTGCACTTGAACCCTTGCATTTCTTGTGCATTGCACTTGATCCATATGCCACTGTAAGGCTCTGAATTTTCTACAAAGGAAGGTATAATCTAGATGTAGCCTTCTGTCTGTAATTGTAGGAAATCTGCTGATCATAAACAAAACCTTGTAGTGCATGTTGCCATTCAGACCTTGGCTCCTAGAGCGAGGTTCTACCTGGATTCCCTTAAGTTCATAACAATAGAGTTCCTTCCCTACATCTCAAGGAAAAATAGACAGAACAGATATGAAGGGCTTCATGTCATAGAAACATAGAAACATAGAAAAATGTCGGCAGATAAGAACCTTTCGGCCCATCTAGTCTGCCCAATTACATGGATACTTTACCTGGATTTATCTTTTGTTTAGGATAGCCTTATGCCTATCCCATGCTTGCTTAAATTCAATTACTGTTTTGGCCTCTACCACTTCAACTGGAAGGCTGTTCCATGTATCCACCACCCTCTCAGTAAAATAATGCTTCCTGATGTTACTTTTAAACCTTTGCCCCTCTAATCTAAGACTATGTCCTCTTGTTTTGCTATTTTGTTTCCTTTTAAATATACTCCCTTCCTCTACCTTGTGGATTCCCTTTACGTATTTAAATGTTTCTATCATATCTCCTCTGTCTCGTCTTTTTTCCAAGCTGTATATGTTAAGATCATTAAGCCTTTCCTGGTAACTTTTCTCCTTCAAGCCGTACACCATTTTAGTAGCCCTTCTCTGAACTCTCTCTAAGATGTCTATATCCTTCTGGAGATACGGTCTCCAGTACTGCACACAGTACTCCAAGTGAGGTCTCACCAGTGCTCTGTACAGTGGCATGAGCACTTCCCTTTTCCTACTGCTAATACCTCTCCCTACGTCCAAAGTGAACCTGTCTAGGATTATATGGTACATTCACCTTGCAAATATCTTAGCAAAATTTGTAATAGCTTAAACCTTCTGATTTTAGAAATTGGTGGATATAATTTTAAATTTGACTTTAGAATGGATATCGAAGGAGAAAATGGTTTACTTGACGTGTTATGATAAAATGTTCCACATAAATTATTTTACGTTACAAAAGGGATAAGTAGATTGTAAAAAAGACTCATTAAAATCCTCTTTTTTTCTGCACATATATGTGTTAAATCACTAAGTATCAGAGATTATCACAAAGCACTTTCTGATTGATATTGAAATTTATGGTGAATTAGCTACTATTTCTTTCAGAATAAGTTCTTTAAAAAAAACTTTTAAAAATTGCTTTGAAAAGATGTACGTTTTAATAAATACAAAATTATCTGATATATTTTACTTTCTAAACAAGATTCAGCCACTCCAATGACTATTCGAACAGAAAAAACAAACAATTCTAGGATAAGTAGCAGAATCATATTTTACAGCTTTTCACTGGACTCGGCAAACCATTTTAAAATCAAAAGTTCAGAATCATGCAAAATTAAAAAAACTGGAAATTGTTTTAATTTCCTCTCATTGTTATATAGACAATGTTGAAAACATTCTTTGAAATTAAGGAATTCCCCTTTGTCAAATTAGATGTAACCTATAAAATAATTACAGTTTAATCGCAGAAAACAAAAGAACCTTCAATGTGGGAATTTCTAAGTCTACAGGTT
Organism: Leptobrachium leishanense; assembly: GCA_009667805.1. Classification (NCBI taxonomy): domain Eukaryota; kingdom Metazoa; phylum Chordata; class Amphibia; order Anura; family Megophryidae; genus Leptobrachium; species Leptobrachium leishanense. The sequence continues at coordinate 285,763,909 of CM019066.1, forward strand.
GTGTGTGTGGCACTGAATGAAGTGTAGCTGAGTGAGATGAAAATGAGCGATTGAATATGAGTAGAGTATGTGCTTGCCTGTGTGAAATGGGAGAATGTGGCTGAGTTACATGTGAGTGAGCATGTATATGACTAAATAGGATGGGAGCTTGTGGTTGGTTTAGTGAGCTGATATTGTGTCTAAGTGGCGTATGAGTGACACACCTACTGAAAGTCACACATTGACATATTCACATACATGACATATTAAGCAATAACACATACTAACTAATATATACACAAATTTAGAAACTTCGATAGACCCATTAGCATTTCCATTCCGGCTGCCATTTTTGGGTGATAGCTGTCTGAGTTGCATATGGTATTGTCTCCTCTTTAGGCTGGGTTCACACCTCAGCGTTTTTTACACGCGGCAATACGCGCGTTTTTTGACGCGCGTATCGCGCAAACGTAAAAAACACGCGAACGCGCATTGCAGCGCGCTCACGGCCATAGACTGCAGCAGTGAATGCGCTGCAATACGCCCCAAAGAAGCTCCCGTACTTCTTTTAGGTGTCGGAAATTTTACAGCGCTGTAAAACGTCCAGGTGTGAACAAGCCCAATAGGAAATCATGGGATTTCCGGGGTTGAGCGTTTTACAGCGTGCAGGAACGCGCTGTAAAACGCTGAGGTGTGAACCCAGCCTAAATGGCATCATCCAGTTAAATCTTTTTAGATCTGAGCTGTGACAGAAAAAAGGGCAGGCCATTTATGCCACTCACTGCTCTTAAATTAGTTTTTATACACAAATAGACAAACACATACTGATATACTGATGACACAGATACGGACAGATCCACATACAAGGCAAATGTCTGCAAAAGGTGGAAAGGATCTGAAGATTGCTTTAGACCCACCTTGTAATGTTAAGTAAAGTAATCACATTATTATTAAAGTACACATCTTATTTTGTAGTTATATATATATATGAGTCTTCAAAAATGTTTTTACTTAAAAAAATACAGGTATCAAGATTTTGTCTCCATAAGAACTCTTATCTAGATGTGAGGGTTGTTCTACCTGTTTATATATATATAATCATATACATTATATGGCAATCACACAAAACATCTGCTTACATGTCATTGTCTAAAGAAAAATTACTAGGCATATGTCAAGGTTTTTCAAAAAGTTTAACTCAAACAGTTGTTATATATGTCTGGCAAATAAATAATTTAGCCAAAACATGTCTGCCATCAAGTGGTGAAAAAGTACAATTAATCAATATTAATTATGATTGATTATAGCTAAGATCTCAAGTTAGATTTTGATATATTCCTACTAAGAGAACTAAAAGAAATATTGAAAAAATATTTTTGTCTTTATTTTTTATAATAAAATATGTCCATTACACCTTCACTAGAGAATCTAAGACATGGTTGCTCAACCATACCCAGCTCTAATCTGTTCTTAATTTTTTTTTAAAACTATCTATTTCTCAGATTATTGTGACTTTGATTTGTTCTTCTTATATTCTGTGAAGTGGGGGAATGTGTCCTATTGTATCCTGATCTTATTGTGTGGTTGCTTATTATACTTTTGTATTGTTGACCTGAAGCTACAAATAAAGTTATTTAAAAAACTACCTAGTAAGCATTACTGTTGATTATCATTTTTAGTTTCCGATCTACTCATATATAAAAAGCCAGACATACAGGGTAATTCAAAGAGATCCGAATTGCTTGAGAAAGGTAACCGAACGCTGAAAAGCAGTGTTCGGTTACCTTTCTTGGCCATTCGGCTATCCAGAGAGCAGGCAATTCTCCAAATCCTGGCGAATTGCCTGCACATATGGTGCCTGGTCGGTGCCTGTTTGAGGGCAGTGAATCCCCATAAAAAAGCACTGCTTCGGCTATTCAGAGAACACAAACTAGCAGTGAAAGGTTCCCGAAATGCCCTGCCATTCGGTGGTTTCATGCGGCAGATTTATTCAGGCGAATCCCATAGGCTTCAATGTTAAAAATATTCTGGTTTTAATTCAATATCTAATAAACCATTCATTATAAAATTCTGCAGTAAAGAGTCTCTTTATTTATAGATTTTTTAGGATATTTTAAGTATTTTTCTGGATATTTTTTTTTAAGTTTACTTATTTTTTCTGTAACAGCCCTTTTTATTATCATTCCCTGGACCTCATATGTAAATTTCAGACATTTTCACTCAGTAGTTTCTTTGCAAACAGTGTTTCACTTTTCAAACATTCAAGCAAACTGTTTTCCTAATTTATTCACTTCACTTGTCTGCGGTGTCGGCTTTTTCCGGCGGCTTCGCTGCGTGTGATCAGCTCCTGCTCGGGTTTTTCCGTGGTTTTCGGTGGGTTAATCCAGATGTTTTTGCGGGTTTTCGGCCTGCATTCGCCGGGTTTTGTGGTTAATTTTCGTCGGGTTTGCGGCAGTCTTTCCCTGCAATTCGGGGACCCTGTGGTGCTTGCTGAATACACCGCAGGGTCACCGAAATGGGATCGGCAAAACGAACCGAATTGAAGAGAATGAAAAGTTACCGAACGTGCAGTGACTTTTCGATTCTCTTTGAATTAAGCTGATAGAAAGAAATAAGAAGCAATCAGCTCTTCCTCATCCTCACTGACTGAACTCCACTCTGCAAACAGAAAGTAGTAACACTGTATCCAGGATTCAATATGTTGTCCGCCACTAAACTCCAGACTGTTCGAATCTTGTGATTCTATTTTATGTCTGCATTTATAAATTTTTGGCTGATTAGTTGTCTTTTAATTTTTTCTCGTTTTGTTCCCCTCTGCTTCTCCCTCCCCCTCTTCCAAGATCGTAAATATGTCCTATTTGATCAGGCCACTCTTGCTAAATCTCACTGTGTTACTTTCTCCATACAGCAATCAGATCTTCCTTACCCTCACAGACTGAACTCCATTCTCCACTTTGGTGTCTTTCAGTCTTTTTTTTATCTTTACGAATCAATGTTTAATTTTTAACTACTACCCTTATTCTAGCTTTTCACTTATACAAATACTCAATACACATTGATGGTAAAATATAAATTACAGGTATTTAGGCTTAAAATCTCAGCTTGTAGCTTTAAACAGAAACTCTACGAATCAGGGAACTCTACAAATCAGGGAGTACCGTTCACCAATAATACACCTCCTGACTCTCAGATCAATTTAGACCAAAACAAAAGTCTTGGGACAGTAATTTCCATGTAATATAAATTGCAGGAAATAGATATTTGTGTTTTTTTTTTATAGAATTGCATGGCATGTGGGGTATGTTAGCTAATGGTGCAATGTGTTAAAGTGTTAGTTGTGTGAATCTTATATTCAGTATTATTAATTTTGTAATATGTACCTGTAGCAGGGACGTGCAATCAGGGGCGGCAGGTGAGGCAGGGCCTCACCTGCCAACACTCAATTGGGGACTATATATTTGTAAAATAAAAAAATAAAAAAGTTCACATACTCACCTGCTCCTTCGCTTTTTTTTCTCTTGAGTTCGCTGGCTGTGTGTGAATCACTCAGCAGCTGCAGCCTGCTCCGAGCCTACGGAATTTGCGTAGTTGAACGCTACGCTAATTTCGTAGCTCAAGCTGGCCGAATAGATTGAGATTGAAGTCTGCAGTGTGTGTCTGCTGCCGCCTACTTCCTGAATCTACGCTCTTCAGTGCCTCAGAGAGGTACTGAGGGCAATGGAAATGCTTGGACCAATGGGAAAGCACCATTGGTGTCAAGCAATTCAAAAAAACGACTCCATGGGAGGCAGGCCTTCCATGGATAGATTGACACAGGACAGTCATGTGACGATCCTCTTCAGTCATGGGGGCATGCCGCGGGGCTGTGTGCCTGGAGAGCAGCCAGATATCCTGGGGAGGCCATGACAGCAGCCAGATATCCTGGGAAGGCCATGACAGCAGCCAGATATCCTGGGGAGGCCATGACAGCATCCAGATATCCAGGGGAGCCCCGAGAGCAGCCAGAGCCTAGGGAGCCCTGAACCTGAATCTAAGTAACCTGTGTATGTCTGGCCCTGATACTAGCCAGTGCCTCACCAGCCACTGAGCTCACCGCATGTCACTGACCTGTAGGGTATGTTACCTAAATGGCACAATATGTCAGTGTGAGTGTGCATGATTCTTTTGACCTGTATATTGCCCAATGCATCTCCATAAGAAACATTTCATTGAACGATGATCTTCAGGTCTCGGGAATGTTTGAATACATCAGTCAATGGATGGACCTTGTAGACATTCGCTCTTCATTGGTATAAACATTAATGTTCTTAATATCTTTAAGAAAACAAGCAGAATTGCAAGATATGTCATACCAATGTCCTATTGATCCTAGATTACTGAGAAATACATTTTTCCCTAGAATATCCAATTATGTATTTTTTCACTGGATATCTTACAAAAAATAGACTATAAGACTGCTCAAAATGTATTTTTCACTGCATAGACGGAACAGCTTAATGCAGAAAATAAGGCTGTTATTTTTACATAGAGGGTTATTCAAAGAGATCCGAATTGTGGCCGAAAGGTAACCGAACGCTGAAATTCAGCGTACGCTTACCTTTCCTGGCCATTCGGCTATTCAGTGAGCAGGCAGTTCGCCAAATGTTGGCGAATTGCCTGCACATACAGGGCCTGTTCGAGGGCAGTGAAATACCCATAGAGAAGCAATGCTTTGTCTATTCAGAGAACACAAAACAGCTGAGAAAGGTTGCCTAAATGCCCTGCCATTCGGTGGTTTCATTCAACAGGTTTATTCAGGAGAATCCCATAGACTTCAATGTTAAAAATATTCCCGTTTTAATGCAATATCTAATAAACCATTTATTATTTTATTCTGCAGTAAAATGTCTCTTTATTTTTCGATTTTTTTAGGATCTTTTAGGCATTTTTTGGCGAAATTTATTTCCCGTTTTTTTTTAAATCGTTTTTCTTTTTTTCTATAACAGCCCTTTTTATTATCATTCATTGGATCTTATATGTAAATTTCAGACATTTTCGTTCTGTACTTTCTTTGCAAACAGCATTTCACTTTTCAAACATTCAAGCGTACTGTTTTTTTTTATTCACTCCATTCGCCTGCGTTGTCTGCTTTTTCCGGCGGCTGCTCTGCGCTCGGCTCCTGCTCGGGTTTCTCCGGCGTGTTCAGCGGGGTTAAACCAGATGTTTTTGAGGGTTTCGGTGTGCGTTTGCCGGGTTTTGCGGTGAGTGTTCATCGGTTTTGCAGTGGCTTTTCCCTGCAATACGACGGCCCTGTGGTGTTTGCTGAATACACCGCAGGATTGCCGAAATGGGATCGCCAAATCGCACCGAATTGAAGAGAACGAAAAGTCACCGAACGTGCGGTGACTTTTCGATTCTCTTTGAATAACCCTGTTAGTGATAATGTTCTTTGATGCACATTAGATCAAAACGCGCATCATAAATCCAAATATTCAACCAATAAAATATGAGCCAAAACTATCAGGGTTATCCAAAGAGATTCGAAAAGTCACCGCACGTTCGGTGACTTTTCGTTCTCTTCAATTCGGTTCCTTTTGCCGATTGCATTTCGGTGAACCTGCGGTGTATTCAGCAAACAGCACAGGGTCCCCGAATTGCAGGGAAAAGCTGCCGCAAACCTGACGAAAACTAACCGAATGCACGCTGAAAACAAGCAAAAACATCTGGATTAACCTTCGAAGAGGAGCCGAACAGGAGCCGAACAGGAGCCGAAAAGGAGCCGAATCACACAGAGCCGAAGCAGCTGTGACGTAGAGGAGGCAGTGAATAAATTAGAAAAACCATTTGTATGAATCTGGGAAAAGAAACGCTGTTTGCAAAGAAACTACTGAGCGAAAATGTCTGAAATTTTCACAGGAGGTCCAGGGAATGATAATAAAGAGGGCTGTTACAAAAAAATAAGCAAACTGAAAAAAAAAAAAAAAAAAAATCGGACTTTTAATTTTTTTTTAAAAAAATTCAGAAAAATGCTTAAAGTATCCTAAAAAATCTATAAATAAAGAGACTTTTTTGCTGCAGAATTTTATAATGAACGGTTTATTAGATATTGAATTAAAACGGGAATATTTTTAACATTGAAGCCTATGGGATTCTCCTCAATAAATTTGCCGAATTAAACCACCGAATGGCAGGGCATTAGGGGAACCTTTCACTGCTGGTTTGTGTTCTCTGAATAGCCGAAGCAGTGCTTTTTGATGGGGATTTCACTGCCTCGAACAGGGACCGAACAGGCACCGTATGTGCAGGCAATTCGCCAGGATTTGGAGAATTGCCTGCTCTCTGGATAGCCGAATGGCGAGGAAAGGTAACCGAACGCTGATTTTCAGCGTTCGGTTACCTTTCTCAAGCAATTCGAATCTCTTTGGATAACCCTGTAAATTTAATCGCATGGTTCAACACTACACAATTATCCTTTAATTATTCAATGCAAGTACATGTAGTACCTTAGACAGTAACCTTATATCTATTTCTGGTGAAATGTTTTGGATAACCCCAATAAACTCTTGAGGACGGGCCCATCTGCTTATGAATACAATTTTTGAGAGACCTAAACATGACACAAATCTAACGAACCTATAACCCGCTGGAGGCAAAATATTGCTATTTTGTGGAGTTGGACATGATCTAAATCAAAGGCATACATAACCCACTCCAAATAAAATGCTATAAAACTTTTCAGCAATAAACATAGTAATGTATTGAATGGTGCTTCATAAATGTACGCAATTTGGCAGTGTAATGCAAAGAAGTTAATTTTATGCAATTCAAGCTCACAATTAAAGCTGCATATGACAATAAAATTGGAAAAAAACTGTATTTTAAACCTCCAGCTATACTTAAAAGAAATGACTTATACAGGATGCCTGCCAAACTGTTGTAATTTTTTTCTATGAAATGACTGTGTGTTAAAAAGGCGAAACAAAACATTAGATTAAATCACGTTAATTTGTTAGTTCCTTGCCGGATCTTCAATCCAAGTGTCCTGAGGATCCAACCTGCAGCAATGAATAAACTGTTGAAATAACCAAGTGACAAACTGTTCCCACCAAAAATAAAAATACATGAAATAAAATACAGCTGTGCTACCGAGTTCTGCAGCGGGTTGAATTTATGTTCTAAGGAGTGAGGGATTGAGCATCCTCGCTGCCTGGAGGCTGTTCAAACAATAACTTTAAGTCTGTATTGCCCCAGGAACACTAAGCTTTTGCGAATCATAAGTATATCTCTTATAGTACTGCAAGACCTAACACAACATAATTCATTATAATCAACAATAACCGCTCTCTGATGCCTGTGAAACTCCTGAGGTATGTTTAATGTTTCATAGCTCAGAAATAAATGTATTGTTACCCTGGTATTCTAAGTTCTTACAAGGAAAAAAATGATAGAGTAGAATGCAGTCACCACAGGATTTTCAGTTTGATCGCTTTATATAATGAAGAAAATATTAAAAATGGTTATGTTGACCGTCAGTTAAACATCAAAACCAATTACTTGTATTCCAATTGGCGATAATATGAATGTATTTGTTGGCTGCACAAGAATAGTATTATTTTTTTCTTATGTTGAAACATTTTTAGTGGTTTTTCATGGTCAAAAAATGAAAAAAGTTCAAGCCAAAAGTAGTGAGGATGTATGACAATATGAATAATACAATTATTTAACTGAAAGCTTATTCACAATTTAGTCCGTTTGCTACCAAGGGATTTTCCAGAATACCACTATCAGGAACCAGTAGACATGTTGGACTCACATCAATTCAAATTCAGACAAATAAATGACTATTCGGCAATTTGGGTCTGTCCAAATTTTGAATTGATCCGAGCCGAATTGCTCTCCGAATAAAAAATCTTGAATTAATCTGAGCCAAAATAATTATCATCGACCAGATCAAGATACAATTGTAGATATTCAGATAATTTTGTAATGCTCACCAGCTTTATTGATCATTTTGTGCATCATTTGCTGGAGCTCCATTCTGTGAATTGATTTGGAGGATATTTTATGTTTTGTGCATCAAATTTGGAGCCTATGCCCCATTCTGTGTGTCATGTTTGGAGCATTTGCTCCATCCTGTGCATCATGTTTTGAGCATATGCTCCATCCTGTGTATCAGTTTTGCAGGATATGCTCCATTCTGTGTATCATTTCTGTAATACCTGCTCCATTCTGTGCATAATGCTTGGAGCATATGCTCCATCCTGGCTATCAGTTTTGCAGCATATTCTTCATTCTGTGTGTAATTTGGAGCATCTGCCCCATTCTGAGCATAATGTTTGGAACATTTGCTGTATCCCATGCATCATTTTTTTTAGCATATGCTCCATCCAGTGCATAATTTATGCAGCATATTCTTCGTTCTGTGTGTCATTTTGGAGCATTCTTTGCATGTGTATTATTCCGTGTATCATTCCAAAGCCATTTGTGAGTTACTGTGTAGGTTTTTATATTTTACTTATTGTGGTTCGGAATATAAGAATATTGGTCGAATATTATCATACCTTTCCGATGTTTTGAATTAGTCCAATAAGAAAAATACTGAAAGTTGCCAGGGAAAAAGCATAATGAAATTTTGGATTCATAAATATTCCTGTTTTCTGCCTCTGCAAAAAGTCTAGGAACCATAATTTTTTTGTAAATTCATTTTAATTAATTATACAGACATATTTGGGAATATTTCGATTTTTTTAAAAACCAATTTATTCAAGATACTTTTATTATTTTCACACAATATTCAATAATGCATTTGACACACACCTCTTTTTGGCCCATATACAGTATATTCAATAAACCGTAGTTTCCTAAAAAAAAAACTCTTTAGGACAGGAATAGGGAGGGATTGAAAAAAGTATAATATCCTTGCTAATATATTCATTTTATTTAACAGTATATGCCCTATATACTAAATTCCATGGCTTCAACTCACTTAATATCTGCATAAGCAACTGCTGATAATTCCGATCATATAGCTATTTAACGTCAGTGGAAAACACTATAGAGGTTATTCAGAGAGCACCGAAATGTCACCTACATTTTGGTGCTTTCTGGTTCACCACGCTTCTGCAAATTAAATTTGCCGAACTTGCGATGAATTCAGCATTCGTTGCCGGGTTCCTGAAGTGCGCCAAATCGACCCTCCGAACAAATCTTCAAACTGCCGCAAAACCGCTGAATCAATTTGAAAAACCGCCGCAAAACCGCTGCATCAATTCAAAATACCACCACAGCGATTTGAAGATCCACCCGATTAAAAAAACGCTAAATCGATTTGAAAACCGCCACAAGGTTGCAAAAAACTGTCCCATCAGTTCGAAAAACCACCCTATCGTTTGAAAAACCACCTCAAAAGCGCCAAATAGATCCAAGAACCTGCCGCAATAAGCCGACGATCCGCCAAACAGACCGCCAAACGACACCGACCAGCCGCCGGAAAAAGCCGCCCAGCTGCTGAACAGCGGTAAAAAAAAAACTTCAACTTTTAAAAAGATAGTGCATGAAAATGCTTGGACATGATATATACTGTAAGGTCCTATGCATAATGATAAAAAAGGTTAAATTACTTCTCAATGGGAATTTCACTGCAATTTCGCTGGCAATTCGCTAATATTTGGCGAAACGCCAGCTATTTGAATAGCCTTGACATGGCAACTGCAATTAATTCATATTTAGACACAATCTTAAAATTTGTTAAATCCGAATAATTCCTCATCTCCTTCATATCCTAAGCAACAGATTTAAAATGATCAGTTAATGATAAAAATTATCATCCTCATATGCAAAAATCTTAAATTGATACATGGGCATAACAAAGCCCTTTACCTTATCATTATCTCTTATTAGATTTAACAGTGGTTAAATACCAAAATAAACAACAAAAGGGGACATAATGCAATGATGACAGGTCCCGTTACAAATACTTATCAAAGGGGAATAACACCCATTGATTGTAATCCGGGCCATTGGTTTGTTATATAAAGCCTCCAGCCATAAGCACCATCTCCAATGCATTTCGTACTGTAATAACGTATTTAGAAGGCAGATGTTGCCACCGGCAGATCAAAAAGAGTTACTGCAGTTTTGGCCAACGTGCAGGATCAGATGGAAAGATGTCATTAGACAAATTCCCAGCTAATTTTAAAAAGTTCGGCATCATGTATCACCTTGCGCATCATGCTCATGATGCTAAAATTTTAGAGGCATGTTCTGGAGCCCAAATGCAAATATACTTCATTTGTAATGTACCCAATTGCTTTGCATTTTTGCTGTGGAACACCATATTGATTAAATTCCATATCACTGCACCAGGAGGTGTCTTGCATTTTAGGTATATTAAGTATAGTTGATCTTGGTAATGAATGGGGTTAAAATATAATGATACAATGACTGATCCTATAAACTGATCAAAAATACATTATCATATGGCTTTCCCTCAAAGGCAAACAATAATAAAAATCAATGCTGGCCAGTAAACAAATAATTTTTGCGTCAAAAAGTATCATTGACACAACCACGATAAACGTCAGCGATCCAGAGTGGGAGAAATAAAGAATGGCAGTTGAGGTTTCATAGACAAACATTTGCTGCTGGTCTTTGATTTCCCTTGTCTTCAAAACACAGGTCACATAGGACCTATATGGGATGGGACTAAAATTCAACATAATAAAATTTTATTCAAAAATATAACACAGAAAAAATCCAGATTGAGGCACCTCAACATAAACACAAAGCAAAAATTTTTTAAAAAAGGATCCACATTTCATGGAATAGTCTTTTGTTTTTCCTCCCCTTCTTCTCTCTTCTCCCATCACCTCTCTTCTCCCGCTCCTCCCTACCTCCCTCCTTCCCCCCCCTTCCTAAGTCCTGTGACCGACTACAATAATAGATGCCCTGCATTATGTCGAATTAGGCTAGGGTCAGACAAACGCAGTGCAAACGCGCGTGCAGCCGCACTTTATCACGGCCGTAGTAGCAAATGATGGCCAATGACGGGCAATATACGAAGTACGGCCGCATGAAAGTGCGGCCGCGCAACGCAAGCGGCAAACAAGCACATTTTTTTGAGAGCGTGATACCGCTAGTACTGACGTACAGAGTGCGCTGCGTCCGCTAGCAGCATGTGTGCGTGATTAGGAGACGTCAGACGCTGCTAATGTCCGGCCAACATAACGTCCAGACGCAAAAAGGGTTTTATTGATGATCCGTACAAAATCACGGACGAAAATGCGCATCGTATGACCGCTATCGTGTATTCCGTGAAAAAATACATCCATTCATTCGAACGCACTTTTTCACGGACGACGCGAAAAATGCGTTCATCTGACCCTAGCTTTATACCTGCCTACCTTCCTTGTTGTATTTTGTCATATCTCATTAATGGTTTGCCTCCCTCGCAATTCAATTTTTTGTCTATGGCATGGCCCTGCACGGCCTTTGTTCTTGTTTATCTGGCTTTATTGCATTTACTTGTGATTTGTTTAATCATAAATAAAGAATTAAAAAAAAAAAAGGATCCACATACCTCTTGGTAGAGAGATATCCTCAAATCATTAGCGCAAATCTATCTCATAAATGGAGGATTAAATACCATATAAGGGAGTGTGGATATAGAAAAGTTTTACTTTACATATGCTAGTTGCCAGTTGGTATAAACTTTAAATCATGTATCCCACTTTGGGGCAGCAAGAAGGCATGTGCAGCAACATAAATTTGTCTCCAAATGACCTAAAGATTACGCATTGCAAATACCAGTCGCTTTATATTCAAACGTGGTTCTTATATCATATTCAGGCGATAGGGCATATGTAGTAACCTAAAGTGATCTAGAGGTTACAGTTTGCAGATGCTGGTCGCTTTTTATTTATCAAACGCAGTTCTTAAATCATATTCAGACAACGGGGCAGATGCAGTAACCTGATTCTAGAGGTTGCACATTGGAAATGCTGGTCATTTAGTATTGAAACGTGATTCTTATATCATATTCAGGCGACAGGGCATATGCAGTAACTCGATTTGTCTCCAAAATAATATAAAGGTTACAGATGCCCGTCACCTTATATCATATTGTCTTCAAAGTTTGTCTGTCACCGATCCCCCTGGACAACCAGATTTCAGTCCCTGTATACAGAGTCCTGTCTACCCTTCCGAACCTTGAATAGTCGGTGATTCTTGCCGTAAGAGGAGCTAGCTTCAGGGATTCCATATGGACACAATGAACAAGGATTAATAGAGAGTACATTGAAAAGTCGCTTTCCCTGACTCACTCTGGTTCACCGATGGCCAAACTGCAAGAATCCTCCTATAAAATACTAGTCTTCTGGTACCGTACACCGGCGCTGATGGCCACTTATGATGCTGCACACTCACCGACGTGCTGGAGGTGCAATGCGCAGATTGGCACTTACCTCCACATATGGTGGGAATGTGCCTCCCTCGAACTATTTTCGAGAGAGGTTCAAGACTTGATCCACCACACGACTGACGAACATCTAGACTTTACACCACACATTTTCCTTTTACTTCAACTCCCATTTTCGGTCAAGGCAATGAGGAGCTCCATACTGCTACGTATTCTCCTAGTAGCCAGATCATTAATTCCTCTCAGCTGGAGGTCCACCTCCAGACCAACATTAAAAATGCTAGTTGATAAAATGGAACTCCTGCGCTCTAATGAGGAACTTGCACTTGCACCTGCTGCGGCGGCGCAACACTTCACTAAAGTATGGTTCCACTGGGCCGCACATTGTTCCTCGGCAAACTTCAGGAGGTCCATGGATCAGGTAAATACGGGTTTGACGATCACGGGCGGGAGTGGCTCCCTGGAGGGGGGTGACGGTGCCGCACAGGACTTATAATCACCTGTACCCGCTTGTAAATAAGCAATACGAGCCTACAACCTATATTGGTTTTTCTCCCTGGTGTATCATGTTTACCCTACCTTCTCTCTGACTTTCTTCCCCCTCTTGCTCTCTGTACCCCTTTCTCTCATCTACTCTTTTTACTTCATAGTTCACTTTCATACATCCACTTTATTACTTCACGAAACGAATGTGGAGAACTCCTTCAGTTACCCATTTACTACTCGCTTGGGTTCTCTACGGGCACCATAACATTGACACTAACATCGGAGAGTCATCAGTCACTCTTGATTTATTAACTATATTAACTATATATCGCTTAATACCTCTCTGACATCGAGGTTTATTCCCTACGATTTTTATACTGCTGTTTTCTTTTTTACGAACCACCTGTAAATGATTACTGTATTGGATTATTGCACCTTGTATTGCTAAGATGGCTACCTTTTATTTGTATTGTATTTCTAAAACTCAATAAAACTTTTATTAAAAAAAAAAAAAAAAAATAGAGAGTACATTGTGATCCTTATACAGTCAGAACAGGAGTGGTTCTCATACAGAGTGAGTCAGTAGCAGAAGTGGTTCTCATACAAAGCAAGTCAGTAGCAGGAGTGGTTCTCATACAAGGTGAGTCAGTAACAGGAGCGGGTCTCATACAGACCGAGTCAGTAACAAAAGACGTTCTCATACAGACCGAGTCAGTAACAGGCATGGTTTTCTTACAAACCGAGTCAGTAACAGGAATGGTTCTCATACAAGCTGAGTCAGTAACAGGAATGGTTCTCATACCAGCCGAGTCAGTAACAGGAATGGTAACAGAAATGGTTCTCATACAAGCTAAGTCAGTAACAGGAATGGTTCTCATACAAGCCGAGTCAGTAACAGGAATGGTTCTCACACAAGCAGGGTCAGCAACAAGAATGGTTCTCATAGAAGCCGAGTCAGCAACAATAGCGATTCTCATGAACTGAGTCAGTAAGAATACAGAGCACAGTTAGCACTGGGGAAGTAACTCCACGTCAGGGCAATGAAACAATGTGGCTAATTGGTATTTAATCCCTTCGGCTCCGCGTCATCATGCCGCGCCCCGCACCCTGACCAGTCACGTGATTTCTCCGACCCAGCCTTTCACTCGGCACCTGGCCAGCGAGCAGCGAGGACAATGCTGCCGGGTGCTGGGGGGCCCATGGACGTGACATTATCGTAGTTGCAACATCACCGCTTTTCACCATTGTTTGAAACAACACTAAATAATAGGAATTAGTGGATAACCACTAAAAATACTTATGACTAAAACAAAATATTGAGGATTGCGAAGCATTGCTTATACAAAATGATAAAGAAAATGCATCTCCCACTTTGTCAGACAGTAGGAATAAGCTTTTTTACATTTAATAATATGGTTTTCTTTAATGATTACTCTGCTATTTAACATTTCTGAATCATTAAAGCATATTATACTGTTTTAGGTGGTAAATTTTTACTATTCTTGTTTTTTAAATGGTCGAAACAACATTTTGCATTTTGACAAGTTGAATTTGATGTGTGATGGTGTAATTTTCATATGGATATGGAATCATTACAATAAATGCATCATGCCTTTTGTTGGAGGTCAAGTTGTTGGGCTGGGGTCAAGTACATTTACCTTATGGAATAGATTTGAGTTGATTAGATAGGTACGTCAGTTTAGAAAGGGTAGGTATGCCTTACGGCTACATCTCTCTTAACCTTATGAAAATCCTCTTATGTTTGTGATGAAAAAAGATTTCGGGATTCAATTCGGATGCTAAACTCCATCCTGTGTTGTACTGTCACTAGACCACAAGTCAAAAACTTTGAGCACATTTTCTAAATATGTTTAGAATGCTTTTGTGCCTTCTGCCTTAAATTATTATTAAATTCAATTATTAAGCTGAAAATCTAAATGTCCTTCTACATACAAATGATTTTTTTGGTTTGTAATAAACTCCTCGCTTAACTTTGCCAGAAAATGTTCCATGTAACCTTTGTTAACACCTGCTTTCAAAAGATCACAAAATTGTGTCCTGAAGCTTTAACGGTACATGTATTTTAGTGACAATAAAAAAGGGAGTTTTAGCTTGCGGCACAGCGTGTTGTGTATGACCCCACTGGACCAGAGTGGAAGTGTATTATTAATATTAATATTAAATAAAGCTTTTATTAATAATTATTTGACTTACGTTACAGTTCATTTGCATTTTTACTCTTTAACTCGTGAGATCAAGGAGTTTAATACATGCAAGGTATACCAACAAAAAAATATAAAAAGTTATAAAAAGCTATAATTTTATGAACATTGTATCCATATTTCTCAAAACCTCTTGCATTTTAAGCTTTAAGGGTTATCCATTAATCACTGTTGTGGCAGCAAAGCTTACAGTTGACACAACTATGGGGAACAGTACCACAGTTATTGTTCCGTTAAATCAGTAAACTATGGCTGTTCTATATATGATTCATCATTATTCTACCAAACAATGAGTAAAATATTCCTGTTCTCTATTTAGCATTGCACTACCATTGTTTGCAACAATAAATACTGTATATTGCAGTGATTTTAAAATGACGATCTTCATTGGGGTTTGGTAGAAACAATGGTAAAACAACAGAAAATAACATTGACTGACACTATTGAAAACTATTGAGAAATGTAAGCTAAATAAGTTTGGCAACAACTGTGGTGAGATGTCCACTAAAAACTACATTTAACAACTTCAGCAGAAACAATGGTGGACAGAACAGTGAAAAGTACAGCGAACTATTGTGGATGTTCCCTAACTAGTGAATTCACTCTGGTTGATCCACTGTAGTTCACCAAAAGAAAAAAGGTTAGTGGAAAACCCCTTCTGTTTGAAAGTATATAAGATAACTTAAACTACATTTTATATATATATTTATGGGTGAGACCAACATTTGTTAAACGTACAGATACTGGTTTAATGCATGGCGTGTGAGTTGGAGAATTGTTGGATAAACTTCCCACTTTCATCTCCCATGCTACGTTGATGGCAAGTCAACATCCATACGGTAAAATCCAATGTTCTACACACAAAGGGAAGCTGCATTGTCATAATGTGCCCTTTTGTGTGACTGCAACAATAGATTCTATACAATACTTCAGGTGGATTCATAGTATTATTGAGTGAATCAAATACCAACCTTTAACTACTAGTAAATTCAATTTGCCGTGGAACCCTAGAGGTTATTTTTTGTGCTTTGATGCAGTAATAATTTGTGGGAAAGATGAAGGTCGGTGTATTGGTGTCAGATTTCCCATGTTTTCCTAGAGACTTTATTTCTTCAAATTGAAATTGAAACTTTCCAAAGCTTTCTTGGAGTAAGGACACTGGGTGACGAACATTTTAAATTGGTTTAGAAAAGATGAGGAAAGAGACAAAAGACTTGTGGGTTTGTTAAATCAGTTGGAGACCTAGGGGGAGTTTTAGAAAATCAGGGACTGAGGATCAAAGCAAGCAGTCCACTACTGGAAATCAATAAATGGCATCTACAGCAAAAATAGGTCTAGTGGAAATCAGGGACTGGTAACTGTAGCAAAAACTTGCAAATAATCCATAATAGTTCAAGGAAACCAATAAAAGATCATATGCAGATAAAACTAACTTTTCAAGTGCGAGGGGGAACGCTGGCACATTCAAAAGTAGTGATTATTTATTATTTTCTTTTTTCGAAAGCAAAGGCATTGTATGATTTTCACTTATAAAGTGAATAATGTCACTGAAAAGGTCACTTTTTGATTTGCTTTATTTAGAAGTCCCTTGACTTCTCAGTTTTCTTCTATCAGAGTTTTTATTGAATCTACCCCATTTTTGAAGTTACCAATTCCTTAACCCCTTCACTGCTGGACCATTTCACCTCTGTATGCTGATCTCATTTTTACTGGTTATTGCTCACCATGTTTAATTGACCTTTGAAGACACATTTTTTATACGACCCAGACAAATTATATATCCCTTTTTTTCAGCATATTCATAATATATCATAATTATATGTATACGTCATGCCCTGCCAGAATGTTATAACAAAAAACATAACAAAATGTGAATTTCTATTAATTAGTGCAGCATCATTGTTCACATTATAATTGAAATGTGAACAATAGTGCTGCATTAATAAAAAAGCAAAAAAAACATTTTTAATTTTTTATTATTATTTTTATCTTTTAATTTTTTACTTGCAATAAGGTCATGTTTGGTATCATTGGAAAGGCCATGACCCTCTAGCTGTCACAGATCGGGAGATATGGG
The DNA here is from genome assembly GCA_009667805.1 of Leptobrachium leishanense. Taxonomy (NCBI): domain Eukaryota; kingdom Metazoa; phylum Chordata; class Amphibia; order Anura; family Megophryidae; genus Leptobrachium; species Leptobrachium leishanense. The sequence goes on from CM019066.1 coordinate 285,781,067, forward strand.
GGTTTAAAGATCCCCCTATCTCCATCATAGGGTTTCCATAGGGAAAACGATGATGTCAGTGGGTGGGGAGAGGCCCCAGAGACTTGGTAGACATCCAAGATGTCAGCCACCTCCGGGAGAGATCCATGATCCCACGCCATTCAGCACTTCGAGGGTCAAAGAGAGGCATTGCTGGAAAGGTCACTGTCATGTCTCGGCCTTGCCCCCTGGTGGTGAAGGGCCTTCATGTTTGTTCTTCCCCTATGGTGTGTCTGGCTGTGCTGTTTAGGGCTGATCTGGGGTTCTGTTGTGATCTCCTGGTCTGGGGTCACATGGCCCAATCACACAGACCCACTCCCTATATATTCCCAGCAGCACAGAGCCTCATTGACTGTTTGTAGAGTTTGATGGTGGGTCTGTCTGGTTCGTGTTCCCTGAGTTGCTGCAAAGCATTCCTGTTCAAGTATTTTCTGGTTCTGACCTCGGCTTTATTCCTGACTATCCCTTCTACTCACTCCTGGTACTGTATATTCTGATCTGTTGCCAACCTCTGCCTGATTGACGATTCTTGTATGTTTCATGTTTTATGTACCTTGTCTGTCTTAGTCTAGTATATATTCAGAGGCCGCTTATAAGGACCTCTTTAGTATAGTCTGTCTGTCTTGTTTACTGTCCTGCAGCCTGCTCACTTCACGGATTGTCAGGTGTATCATTGTGTTTCTCTGACTGCCCTGCAGCCTGCTCAATTCACGGATTGGCAGGCGTATCATTGTGTTTCTGAGCGTGTCCTAAATTGTCTGTCGGTCTTGAAGCCTTCAGAGCTTAGTGCCAATTCTGTTCTGTTTTTTGGTGCTCCTTGGTTTTGGAGAAATCAGTCTGTCCTTGTGTCTAGTCAGTAACTCACCTGCCTTAACCACTTCAATGCGGAGGACGCGCGCTCAGCGCGTCCTACGCATTACCGCTGCTGTGCGGAGGACGCGCTGAGCGCGTCCTCCCATTGGGGTCAGCGTTCGGCCGGGTTCCGGCCGATCGCTGGCCCCCCCGGTGCGGGCTGACATCCTCGATGTCAGCCGCACATCCGGAACCGCAGCCGCTGGAATTAGGTGTCATCGCGGCAGCGCGATGACACCTAATTCAGGCGCCCCCCCCCCCGCATGTGCGGAGGAGGCGCCTGAAAGGGAGGGGGGGAGGTCCTTCGGACCTCTCTCCCTCCCGATCGGCGGCATTGCAGGGGTTAACCCAGGCACCATTTGGAAGGGCACAGCCTGCCCTTCCACATGGTGCCTGGCATTAACCCCTGGGGAGCTGGATCGCGAATCGGCGCTGAAAAGCGCCGTTTCGCGATCCTTTCCCGGAGCTGGCCGACATCTTGGAGGTTGGCCAAGCCTCCGGGAACTCCCCCTGAGGACTGGCGTCATCGTGCGTAGCACGATGACGCCAGTCCTAGAGTTAACCCCTAACTGCCACCAACGGTGGAGATAGGGAGTTCCAATGAACTCCCTATCTCCCGATCCGTGGCAGCTAGGGGTTAATGTTTGGTATGGTTGGATCGGCCAGAGCATGGCCGTTCCAACGATACCAAACTCGAATGTGAAAAAAGTTTTTAAAAATAAATTAAAATTAAAATTAAAAATAAAAATATATTTAAAAAAAAATTATAAAAAAAAAAATAAACATTTTTTTTCTTTTTTTTGGTTTGTTAGTGTAGCAATATTGTTCCCATTTCAATTATAATGTGAACAATGATGCTGCACTAACGATTTTTGTATGCGGTGCGTTTGTTAAAAATCGCGTAATTTTCCCCCAAAAAAAATGTAACGAGTCCCCATCTCTAATTTTTTTAACAAGTGCACCCCATACAAAATATAACCGCAATTGCTCGCATGTTAAAATGTGAAAAAAAACACTTTACACGTTGTAAATTATTGAAAATACATATTTTATTGCATTTTTTGTTATAATATACAGACATGACATAACGTATTCATATAATAATGACATATTATGAATCTACCGAGTCTGACGGAAAGAACGATATATAATATGTCTGGGTCATATACTAAAATAAGCCTTCAAAACACGTTTAAACATGATGAGCAAAACCGGTAAAAATGACCTCAGCACAGAGGCGGGAAAAGCCTCAGCAGCGAAAGGGTTAAGGGCTTCATCTTATGTTCCAAGCCACCACGATGGCCCAAGCAGGGGCTAACCGTTACAGTCACACTATGGTCACACAGGTACACCCCGCTGACTTCAATGTGCACCTTTGCCCCTCCTCGCAGACGGCGCGTCGCCTGTGTGGGCGGACCCAATTACAGGCCCGTGACGGCACCTGTCGGCGAGGTTTACCAGTGCGCCCCGTCAGTGTTATCCACCTGCCAGACGAGCGATGCCTGCCCATCGTGAAGGGGTTAACATTCACAGGTTTCATTTAAAAGTGTAAAGTGTTCAAGTGCAGGTTTTAGGGTGTTTGATGATAGGAATATAGAATTTGGAATATTTAGCCTTTGCAAATTTAGTACGTGGTTAGAAATCAAATTGTGCAATTCTATACATGCAAATTGCCACGTCCCAGTTCTCTTCTTTTGGCATTAATGATTATTATGTAATATGCCAGAGAGCTCTATCTGTGAGTTATTGTTTTGCTGTGTTGCAAGTAAGCAGATAGAGAGGAGACAAATGAGCTAATTTGGCCTTATAGTTAATGAATGAAATACAGAAAGTATAAGCATATGTTTCACAAATGATGAAATATAAAGCCATAGTGTTTTGAAATATACAAATTGAAATACCTGTGTTACCGCTACAAAACTCAGCATATTTATCAATAAAACAAACTGTGTGCTTTACGCATTCATTATTATGGATTTGCTACACAAACAGAAATTGCACTTAGAAAACCATTTGAATGTATCGTGAGACCACTTGATGAAAGGCAAGAAATATACCCTTCATTAAAACAACATTTCTCTTATCGCGGGAAGTAAATAACCCAAATATATTCTAGGCATAGAGAGCAATGGAAAAAGGGATGATATGATCAGTCTACGAACCTAAAGAGTGAATTCCAATGACAGCACTAAAAATACTACCTTGAAATAAACTAGAAGAAGCATTGCTTAATCATATACATAAATATTATGTATTAGCCATCAATGGGGTTTGCAGATTTAAGATTAAAGGAGAATTGAAACGATACAGGGTTATTAAATGGAGAAGTAAATCAAATGTCTGATTTTTTAATCTATCCAATCACCCATTGTGAACAGAGCTCATGAAACGCTTTTACTGTATCTTTTAAAACAAAAAATTAATAGACTTTGGAATATACTGTAGTTCTTCAGCCACCAATATTAAACTAATATTTTAAAAAGCTTATTACGAAATAAAGGGATAAACTACACTATTTACATCAGTGTCACCCCATTCAATTCATCAAACTGGGAAATAATTAAAAGTTCTATAAAAGCAAACAGTGTTTCTTATCAGAATTGTTTTAGATTTGTGTCTTTAGATTGAAGGACATTTATTTGTACAGTACAATAATTTTATATTAAAAACTTAATTGTTGTTTTAAATGAATAAAGGCAAATAAAAACAAGGTAAGATTGTAAAAGCACAAGATGTACAGTGCTGAATAGAGATATTTGTGAAAAGTAGAAATAAAATATCAAACAAATGTTATTAGAAACTGTTGGTTTTGCTCTTGCCATATGTTGGCTTCTTCAAATACATTAAAATAAAACAGAAATAGTAAATGGTAATGGTAGCGCATGTAAAAACACAATGTTTATTATGAATGTGATGTAGATACAATATATCAGGGGATGGATATATCAGGGATGGATATCGCATGGTCTTTATGAGCAATGCGGAATTAATAAGATATCATAGTTTGCAGTGCCCTCAATTCAGTGATGGGACCCGCCATGTTTTGCCCTCCATGGGCGGAGCTAACTGGGGGCCTTTGCATAGGTGTTGTGCAATAGGCCCTCTGTGGTGACGTCTGTGTGCTGGCTTATCTGTCATCACATCGATCGACAGCCTACAGGCTCAAGCACTGATCAGAGCTGTCCCTCCCCCCCTGGGGCATGAGAGGGACAAAAAACATTGAAATATTTTGAATACATTTGAATTAGCATTAAAGTTATACCAGCTGGAAAAGTGCAGCTATTATACCCAAAACAAGTTGGACTCATTTGATAGAGTATCACACCCTTTATTTATGATGTCAACATAACATGAGATGACCACTTAGTTCTGCATTTAGATAGTTCCTGATTACATAAAATAAGGACATCCTCAAAAAAAGAAAAAGAAAAGCATTCCCATAGAGTAGTATTGCACAACACAAAATATAAGTAAGAGACAATTAGTCACACAATCGAGAGCCAAAGATAAAGGGCCACATTACATTCATAATGCTAATGTTAGCGCTCACACAGAGAGAGCGTTAACGTTAGCTGTGGTGGCCCTAGTGCGGTTGAACCATATTACAATCCGAACGCTAACTGGTTAAAAAACCCACTAGCGATTCAAAGCTTGCGCTTTTCAGCACGAGTTTACTGTACTTTGCGCTCCCTATGCTTAACATGGGGAGCGCAAAGTGTTAATTAGCGTTAGGATTAAAAAGTCCTAATGCTTATTACCGTCCTGCTGCAGTTAACTCAAAAGTTACCCACAGCTAGACCTGGTGTTAACTGATACAGCTTCTGCGGAATCCGTCATCACCAGCAGAAAATCCCCCCAAAAAAAAATCACATACTCAGCTCTCATCCCATGGCAAGAATGGCGGCTCCATCCGCCTCTTCTTGCCGCCAGGAGCAGAGAGAAACCGAGGGAAAAAGTCCCTCAGTCTCTCGCTGCGAATCACTACGCCGACCTGCCGGATCTCGCAAGGCGAGATCCTGCAGGTCATGTGACCGGCAGAGGAAGTATGAATGGGGTCCTATGGACTCATATGGTCTCCATCAAGGGGATGCTTGCATCCTGAGGCTTATCGCCGTGTTACAGTGCAGGCTGCTAGTTTAGCGCCTGACCCTAATATCAAGCTAAAACGGGGACACTAAGGAGAAACCTGCAGCTTTTCTCCATAGCATCCCCGTTGTAGCGTGAACAATGTAATAGTGCCCAAAGACTCTATTTCATGCACATCTGGGGTATTTGTCCAATTTTTTTCTAATCCCTTGGTTCGCAGTATACAAAACTTCAAATCATATACAAAGTTGGTAAGTATATTTATTTTGAGAAAATTATAACAATAAATCTCTATATTAAATAAATGCCAGTATCGTAAAGGGAATCCTCCAAATGATACGGTGTAATATCCTATTAATTAGGCTGCTAAGGGAAAAACCCAATAGAACTAATCTACACCTGTTAATTCCGCCACATATACACAAAGTAATATTTCTCTATCCATTTTCCACACTAAATGAGTATTATTTTTAGATTTAGAAATCTATAATAAAAAATAATATTCAGTTATTTTTTAAAATTATTTTGAGAAAGTGCACTGTAACAAGAATCCTGTTGTTTTTACAAAGAAATAAGACAGCAAAAACTGGCAGCTGGGATTTGCAGAATAATTCTATAAAAATACCATCACTGTCAAACAAATCTTTCAAAATTTATGGTTAGTTACTGTAAAAACTTTTTGTAACACTGTTATGTTGTAATTGGAACTGTATTGTTTTTAGCAACCACAAATGTAGAGTAGGCAGCTACAAAACCTGGGGCCAACAGCAACGGATGCACAGATTGGGGCCATTACACATAATCGCTAATTTGTTAATGTTAACGGCTGGGAAGGAGTAAGGTTCCTACTTTCTGGGACCCCCTGGAGGATGATAATCCGCAATTGAACCAGACTGAACTATTGCTCTTTCTTTCTATTGATAGAGGTGGCCATTATGAATTATGATGTGTCAACAACAGACTAATATGTACACAGAACATCATGCTGGTAAAATATTCATTAATACATTTATTTTTATGTTAAAATGCATGACTTTTTCTAAACTATTTTAATTGACCATATAATACCCATCCCAATTAAACAAAATATTAGAATATATTGTAAAATGAAGAAGATTTTTTATATTGTTAGTTTAATTACTTAGTTAATTTAACTCTAACAAGGATAAATAAACATGAGCCTGCACAGCTCATTACATCCAGGTTTTGCAAACATAGGCCAATAATATGGCAATTACCATGCATGCATATTTCACTTGGACAATATGTTTAAGACAAACACCATTTAAAGAGCTGAACTAGATTAAAATAGTCAGCTAAAGCTTCACACTTCGCCATAGTTTTGTATTATCTTGGTTTGGATCAACCCTTTTTAATTAACCTTGATATGCCTCTTGGAAAGCTTATTTGACCCTTTAAGCTATGGTACACAGACGGAATGTGTTTTGCCGTATTTTCGCTGCTTGACTGATTTAATGAAACGCAATGTAGTTAAGAAAGGTGCAATTTATATATGCCATTCTGCCATGTTTTCTGTATTTATCATATAGTATAACCACCTCTTTTATGTAAGAAATAATCTTTCTTGCATTACTAGATGATAATGAACATTGCCAATGTATATTTATTGCAGTGCTGAGTAGAGCCCTAACATGGCACTACCATAAAGTGAATTCGGCATTCACCTGGACTACTGTTTTGCTTTCAAAGTATAATGAATAGAACAAAGGTTTAGTTACCGATTCCAACCAAGACATTCGGCTAACAGAACGGCTTTAGACCTTATCCACAACGACTCCAGCTATTTAGAAGTTGCAGCTCCTTTCTATATATCAATGGCATCTATAATTTGGATAATAATGGCTCAGAGCGAGAACAATGAGCTTTTCCCCGATAGCGCTCACTTCTCAGCTCAATCTGGTATTCATGAGAGGAAATCCAGACTCCTAGTGCCTGGTTTTAACTGATTTTGCTTTTGCAAAATCACTTAAAACATCAATTTAAACAGAGTTAAACAAATCCTAAACTTGCTTCAGTTCCTGCAGTGCAGAAGGCGACATAATCAACCACAGCCTTTCGTCCTAAGGAATGGAACACTGAGAACAAATAGTTCCCAGTGTCCCGCTGCGGCTTATCCGTGACCCCACTCTTCCAGTGTCGTACTTGGCTCCATGGAGTGCCGCTGCCTTATCTATAAGTGGGTTCAAGAATCAAGATATTCCGACTCAAGTCACTGATGCAGTAACTTGGTCGGACTACAGACATTAATAGAGATGCAGCATTTTTCCATTTGTGAGCAGCTGTTAACAGCAAGGTTGGAATAGGGTCCCTGATGTTTTATTGTTACAAAACCAGGATCGCAATACTCCACCCGAGCATACATTTTTTAGAAGGATAATTCTAAGACCATTTAACACCGGTTTAATATAGTGTTACAGATTTTAAAAATACATGTGTTAAGAAAAAATATCTAACTATAAAATAAAATCATACATTGAATAAGCCTACCACAAAGGCAATGGACTCCATTTTAGCAAGTCCTATTCTGCTCTCACAAGAGCAGTCATTATGTTAGATTAACCCACTTACATAAGACATACAGTACTGTGTAGAAGTCTTAGGCTACCAATAGATTTGTTGTTTTAGCAATGGTGCAATGACCATATTGCTTCACCGCCTCTTTATTAGAATGCAATAAGAAAATACAGGAAATTTGTATTCAGTATTAAAAACCAGAAAATAAATCTGGAAAAAAACAGCTTCTATAGGCTATGGTGCTTTCCAAGCTGTTATAAAGAAATTTGAAGAATCAGGAGTGGTCAAGGACAAAAACAAGGACTGGAAGACCAAGAAATTTACTAAATCTGATAAGAAGTTCCTCTGAGTTTCTTTTTTGAGACCATAAGAAGTCTAGCAAGGACCTGGCTCAGCATCTGGCAGCTTCATGAGCATGCCAATTGACCTTTCTACAGTCCGAAAAAGCTTGATCAGAAATGGTCTTTGTTGAAAAGTAGCAGCCAAGAAACCACTTTTGTGGAAAGGGAAGAAGGTGAAAATACTAAAATAGGCTAAAAACTCACAAGATTGAACAATGATGATAAGCGGAAAAGAGTACTATGGAGAGGTGAATCCAAGTTTGAAAATGTTGACTCCAATCGTCAACAATATTTGAGCAGAAGAGTGATGGAAGAATGAGTGCTTCCATGAAACATGGTGGAGGGTTTGTCCTGGTGTGGGACTGAATTTCTGCCAGTGGTGTTGGAGATATTGTCCAAATTGATGGGATCATGAATGCTGAAAAGTATAGACAGTCTCTAATTCATCATGCTATTCCTTCTGGAAAGCTCCTGATTGGGAATGGTTTTACTTTTCAGCATGATAACATTCCCAAGCACACTAAGACAGTGAAATTATATTTGGAGTGAAAAAAACAAACCTGATAAAACATTGACAGTCATAGACTGGATTCCACAGAGTCCAGACCTGGACAGAGAAAGAATTTAATGACAACCTAACTCTAAAGCAGAACTCTGGGAAATGTTGAAATACGCCTCATGTAATATGTCAGAAAATTACTTCAGAAAACTTCAGGAACATCTCCCCAGAAGAGTCCAAGATGTGCTTATTGCCAGTGGAGGTCACACTAAATGCTGACATTTGTCTGAAGGAGTGTTTTTGTTCCAAAAAAGTGTGGCTTTTTTTAAAAAAAATCTAAATTTTTCCTCCATTTTCTGTTAGTATTGTAATAAAAAGACTCAAATAAATATGAATGTCATTAAGACTTTGCTTAAACAGCAAAGGTCATGGCGCCCTATGATTTTTGATATGAAGAGGTGCAAAAACAGGGAGGGTGGTCTGCCTTCCATACCTAACATGAAAAAGTAGAAAGACTGCACTCGAATGTGTTTTTTTTCAAACCCTCCTTGTCACAGAGAATTCATTTTCCCAATGTTGGTTTATGAATCCAAGAATAGCATGCTGGATCCATTAGAGGTGACATGAGAAGAATCATTTATAGCCACATCATTATGATAGACAGCAACGTGGCTTATATACTGTATAACCAAAAAGTCAAAAATGGTGAAACTGTCACGATTCGCGCCGCAGACGCGGTAAAAAAGGCAAATGAAGTGCAGTTCCAGTCCTGATTTTGCCTTTACCTGGACTGGTGTCTAACTACACTGGGATCTGTTCCTGATTTTCCTTCACCTCTCCAGCCTCAGGTGTGGGCTGGGCCTGCATTGCCAATTTAATCCAGCCTCACCTCTGAATCAGGGCTTCTGCATCGTCTTTTCTATCCATAGAACGACTCATTGCAAGCCTGACCTGTGTGCTATGCACTGACCTGCCTGATGCTCAACTGGTATCCTGAGAACCCCTTCATCTGGTATCCTGAGAACCCCTTCATCTGGTATCCTGAGAACCCATCCATCTGGTATCCTGAGAAACCCCTCCATCTGGTATCCTGAGAAACCCCTCCATCTGGTATCCTGAGAAACCCCTCCTTCTGGTATCCTGAGTACCCCTCCATCTGGTATCCTGAGGACTCCCTTATCTCTGCTACCCTCCTTCCTGGACATTTCTTGCATTCCCCATTTTCTGGATCCCTTTGCAACTCCCATCATCCTATCTATTGATCAACCCGTGTATGACCTTGGATTCTGGACTCTGACTACTTCTATGCCAGCCGCCTGCCACCGACCTAAGCCTGATTTAACCACTCTCCAGTCATAACCCTTCTGATACCAAGCCTGATCTTATGTTGTCTTTTGCCTTCTGTATCTTTTGATCCTCTACCCTCTGTACCAGTAAGTGTGTTCTTTTGTATCTGTTTCCATTTTTGTTCAGTCAGCCCTGATTTGTATTTCCTTCTTTTATTTAGTGTTCAGTTCCTGTCCACATGTGTTTATTCTTTATTCAGAGTCCAGTATCTGTTCTGTTAGCCCTATTGTGCTATTCAGTGTCCTGTCCTGACTACCCCTTCTGCTAAGTATATCCTGTCCCCTGTATACATTATCCTGCCCATCCAGCTCCTATCTATTGTTATTAGTTATTCAGATTCCCCTCCTTGGTTTACTTCTGTTTTATTTAATAAACCTATGTTCTGGATTACAACCTTCCCTTTCTGCCTCTTCATCTGAGTAACCGCATATTGGGCTCGAATCCTTAACCCCTGCAGTGAGCCGTGACAGAAACATCCATTGCCTTTTCTAAAATGCTTCTGAAATGAAGTTGAGTTCAAGAAAAGCACTTTGTTCAGAGTCCTTATAGGGTGGCCCAGCAATAAGGATTTTCAGAAGACATGGTCTAGCAGTGACCAGGAGCCTGAGGTAGACGCTCTTCAGAAAAGGTGTAACTGTCATGGCTTCATGGTATATGAAGGATGCTCTTGCTGGTCCAAATGGGCTACCCTGGATCACATATGACAGCTCTATTATTTACCTGGAATGAATCATTATACACCTTGCAACCTATTCTTGCCCTTTGTGTCCTCGGGACATTTAAGAGGAAATGTAAGAAATGAGTGAAAGACCAACAAAGAAAACACATCAACAATGTAAACTCCACAGTGTGGAGTTGGTTGGAAAATGTATCTTGTAGAAGTATATAAAGGTGTGATAATAACCTCTTATAAAATGTAGTTACATAGCATAAAACATTATAAACTTTGAAAAATAATTTTAAAAAATTGCTAATGCTGTAGCTGCATTCTAGTATTTAAAACCACTGTCATCATTACTGCAAGAAATACATTATTGAAAAAATCCAGCCATTGCTTTCTGTCATGAATGTACAAAACATTGATATTTATAGGTTAGCTGATTCATTCACAGATAGTTTTGAAAGACGTTTTAGCTGCTGTAATTACACAAACAAAATCGATTTCCCCTCTGTATATTACCGGTATTAGCCTCCATAAAAGCACCACATTCAGCTATGCACTACTATAAAATATTTCTATGAGTTTATGTGCTTCGCACCTGAACCTTATAATTGCAAAGTGGACAGGCTCGGAAATATCCTCATACTTTATTGTGGTAGCTGAGCAACCTCATCATCTCACTGAGCTGAATACTTGCTTAAAATAAATACTCATTCTCTCGCTACCGTAATTTTCACTGATGCGACATGTACAGGAAACCACTGTTTCCGTTTATTCGGTGATCATCTACTAAACGGGGAATTGCGATCACCAAAACATATTGGGCTCTATTACATTCTCCGTGCAAATTCGTACGCGCAGCGCAATTTTTTTCGCGCGCAGCGTTAAATGTTAACGCGCATAAATTAACGCTGGTATTACGATCCGAGAGCATTTTTTCATCCGTCAAAAAATATTGCGCGTAAAAAAGACGCGCAAAAACGCACGTGCATTAACGTTGCGCACAGAAATCGGTGGGCAGACAGTTTTTTCACGCGATTCAGCCAATCTGAATTAAGAACCACAATTGTCTCCCGTTCAGTTTTTGCGCCTGACAAAATCAATCTGAGCATATATGCTGTAGCAATAATAAAAACACGCACAACCTCTCAATTTTATTGTTTGGGTATGTGTAGAATGTGTAACTATAATGTGCTGTATTTTTTTTTCGTGCTGGTGTATTTGGTTTTGGCCAGAACGTTCATAATTGCAGTTACCACCAGCTTTTAAAAGACGTTATAATTATTCACGCAAACGTCGTTCGTAAAAATTTGCGCATCGATTGTAATACCATCCACGTACCAGTGTACAAATGCATTTGTGCTCACAATGTTAAGTATGGGATGCAGGGTTCGCGCAGGGTAACTCGCTTTAGACGTTAACGCGCATTTTGTGCGCGAACGTCGTAATACGACGTTCAGCGCGAAGGGTTTTTCCCCTCGCGTTAATGCGTTTTTGCGCACTCGCAAAATTGTGCGAGAACAGTGTAATAGGGCCCATTAAATTTGAGTCAGAAAACTGCTTTGATTAAAATAATTGCCTATTCAGTCTGAAGCTGACCAGTGTTTATGTCCAGTCATAGACGATAGATTACCTGTGTCTAGACAAAGACAACAGGCCCTATACATCCACTTTAGCTGTTAGCATTAGTTAGTGCACCATTAACTCCTTCACTGCAAACTGATTTTTCAGAAATCCACTGCCAGGAAGCAGTGCATTTTTTAAAAATCACTTTGCATTAATTATGAAGTGGGAATAGTGCCTCTCTATATAACTAATGCATGATTTACTGTACTAGTCTCAATTGGCAGGTAGACGTTGCCATCTGCTGGCCAAAGGAGCTATTGCAGCTGGCACTCTGTGGGCAGCAGTTGAATATCTCTGTGATGCACACACATATTCACTTGTGTGTCCTGCTCAGAGTAGTAAAATTTTGGGGCAGCCTCTGTAGCCAAATGCAAATGTAATTTAATTGCAACAAACAAATTTATTTTGCAATGATACAGCATAGTCCCAGATCATGTTAACACATTCACGAGCTGCTGTGTTTGCTGCTACTGATCATGTATACAAGAACACCGTAGTGAAGGGGTTAAGTATAATAGTCCCACTTTTAATGCTAATGGCTCCCCTGCTATTCAAGCCTAAAATCCCTGTTAGAGCTCAGCTGTTACGGTAAACTATTGTACATTAGCACTTACTATATTGTGTACAGGAAACACTAATGTATTGCGTGCTAGAGAATAATGAGCAAAAGTCACTACTTATTTTCGCTTGCAGTCACACACACAAATAATAAAAGAATTCCAACCATCAAACTCCATTGATAAGTGATTTTTTGTAAATACTAAAACACTTAACACAAAATAATTATTACATTAAAAAATTCTATGATCACATCAGGTCCCACTGTGCTGTGAACTGTGTGATCTGCTGCCTCCTCTTGTCTCAAATAGAAAGTCACTGGCAACAGATAGTTCCTAGTGTTCGTCCTCTGGCCCTGGGAGACCTCAAACATGATATTTTGAGGAGGGCTCTCATCTCCATGGAGTCATATGGACACCAGAACATAATACCAACAGTGGCACCTTCCCATTTCAATAAGCGGCTCCTTATTGTAAGTCAGGGAGCTAACATAGCGATTAACTCAGGATAGGTCTGGTAATAGAGGGCCACTACTGATTAATGGCTGGAAACAAATTTTTCCATTAATGCCTCTCTATTACAGGATCTAGTAGAGTTACGTCCAGAGTCATGAGTGCAACACATTTATATATGTAGAGGTAAATCAAAATAACACCATATATACGCTAATCGTATTCATCAAAAGAACAGAAAATAACTATTGAAATTCACAACATTTTAATTGGTAGACATCCTTGTCCAGCAATCTGCTCACAAAAATTGGTGTTTTGTTTTCAAGTAACGTGTCCCCAATTAGATTCAGGTTTAACCCCTTAAGGACCACTGACTTACATAGTACGTCCTGGGGAAAATTCCCCTTAAGGACCAAGGACTTACTATGTACATCATGGTCCTTTAACCACCCTCCCTCCCTATACTCACCTCTCTAGCCGGGGTCCCACATCGGACTGGCTTCCTTGAAGCCTGCCGATGGTTTTATGGGTCCCGGCCATCGCAATGATGTCATCGCCGTGTGTGATGACTAGGGATGAGCGTTCGGTTCAGATCTGTTCAGAGTTCAATTCGAACATCGCCCGTTCGGCTGTTCGTCGAACTCCGAACATTTACGCATGTCCGCCGCATGTTTGCCCACAATGCACCACAATGGACCACAATGCACTTTTCCACCGGCCTGAAGCTTGTAATTGGCTACAGCCTTGCACCTGACCACAGGTCAGGTGCAAGACTATGCCAATCACGGTCCAGAGTCCTGATTGGGCAAATTTTGCCCAATCATGGGCTCACAAAGCTAAGTCGAGCAGCACACTATATAAGGCTTCCCTGCCTGCAGCCCCAGCATGTGTGTTTGCAGGAGGGAATCAGAGAGGAGGGGAGATTGCTCTGTTAGGGTGTATCAGTGACGTTGTAGGAGATTTCTGGGAATTAGAATCTGTGTTGGCACTGCCAGGCTATCAGGGACAGTGTGTATCAGTGAGTTCTACCAGAGTTTAGCAAATTTGAATCTGTCTTGGCACAGCCTGTTATCAGTGTGTATCAGTGAGTTATACCAGCGAGTTATGCCACCAAAGGCACAATATATATCAGTGAGTTATGCCACCAAAGGCACAATATTTGGATGCACTGCCACTGACGCCTAAACCAGATTCATATAATTTTAATATTGGACCGCAGGGTCCACCACTGCACTCTTCTACAATACCACAGAGGGGTTAGGGTGTGAAGGCACTTGCTCCCACCAAAGGTAAAATATTTGGGTGCACTGCCACTGACGCCTGTACCAGATTCATATCATTTTAATATTGGACCGCAGGGTCCACCACTGCACTCTTTCACAATACCACAGAGGGGTTACGGTGTGAAGGCACTTGCTGCCACCAAAGGTAAAATATTTGGGTGCACTGCCACTGACGCCTATACCAGATTCATATCATTTTAATATTTGACCACAGGGTCCAACCCTGCACACTGCCACAACACCACAGAGGGTTTACTTACGGTGTGAAGGCACTTGTTGCCACCAAAGGCACAATATTTGGGTGCACTGCCACTGACGCCTATACCAGATTCATATCATTTTACTATTGGACCGCAGGGTCCACCACTGCACTCTTCCACAATACCACAGAGGGGTTACAGTGTGAAGGCACTTGCTGCCACCAAAGGCAAAATATTTGGGTGCACTGACGCCTGTACCAGATTCATATCATTTTAATATTTGACCGCAGGGTCCAACCCTGCACTCTTCCATAATACCACAGAGGGGTTACGGTGTGACGGCACTGTTGCCGACACTAAAGGCCCAATTTTAAAGCACCTATTGTTACTTTCATGCAAAGCCTGCATACGTTTCACCATAATTTAGCCCAAAAAATCACTAAACTTGTTCTGCGTGTCCTAAAATGTCTCCTCTTTTCATACAGGCTGCCGCCCCAAGCAGTTGTTTATGAATAGATTAAAGGAAAACCATTTACCATCATTTGAAATGTCATTTTTTTTGTTTTTAAATGTTTCTATACATCCTACAAATCCGCCACTTCACGGGCAGGTAATGGGGACCTCCTAGGCACGATATTTGAAGGAATTTTTCGTTTTTATTCTTAACCTTTATTTCATGGAAAACTCACTGTTCCTTTAAAAACTTTTTTTTAACTTTTTGTCCTTGTTTCCTGTCCCCCAGGGCACTACCCGGACCTCCATACACTTTTTATGGCAAATATCTAGCATATATGCCCTCTTGGTGGGCACTCTAAAAATCGAACGTTCGGGTCCCATTGACTTACATTGCGTTCGGATCGTGTTCGAACTCGAACTTTTGAAATTGTTCCTGTTCGAAGTCAAACCGAAAACGGGGGCTTTCGGCTCATCCCTAGTGATGACGCCATCGCCGGGTGCCCCCTGGCACCTGCAGGGATGAATGTGAAAGGGGAGGGGCTCCTTTGGAGCACTCTCCCTCCCAAAGAGCTCCAAATAAGGAAAAAAGAGTGGCAACACTGAAGAGGGCGGAGTCTGCCCTTCTCAGCGGTGCTTCTCTTTAACCCCTTAGGTGCGGGATCGTGATTCGCTCCCAGAAGTGGCTGACATCTTGGATGAAAGCCCAGCCTCCGGGTCACCCCCACCCACTGACGTCATCGCCATATGTGTGATGACGTCATTTGGACAGTTAACCCCCTAGCTGCCCAGTAGAGCTAGGGGGATTGTTTGGATGCCTGTATCTCCCAATCTGTGGCAGCTAAAGGGTCATATTTGGTATCATTGGAAGGGTCTGATGATAGGTTTGGTGTAAAAATAAAAATAAATAAAAAAATTAAAAAGTGTGTTTTTTCATTTTGTCATCATATTTCATATTTGTTTCTACAGTACTTTATAGGATATGATGGAAATAATGGTATCTTTAGAAAGTCTATTAAATGGCAAGAAAAATGGTGTATAATAATTGTGGGTTCCATAAATGAGTAAGAGGAAAATAAGACCTAAACACAAACCGTGCAGAAATGTAAAAACAGCAGTGGGTACTTTCGGACAGACAATAGCAAAATCGCATGGTCACTATGGGGTTAGAAATATTTGGGAATATTCCTTAAGTATTTCTTACTGTAACAACCTATTTGGTAACCGGAACTCGCTAACTGCTGGACTAAAGCAGTTACTACACTTCAGAGCTCTGTGCAGGAACAGCTGGGGAGATGTCAGTCAACCATATTCCCAGTTGATTTTAAAAAGTGTTAGCACCTTGGGCACCAAGGCCAAGGTGCAAAAGCTTTTGGAACACCTTCAGGAGCCCAAATGCAAATGAAATTAATTTGCAACAAACATAGATCATGTATACACAATCACGGTAATGAAGGGCTTCAGCTAGAAACCACAAAGACCTTTGTCTACATTTCACGATGCTGTTCAGCCACAGGTGAAAATAACTTAGCTGCCATAGCTTAAAACAGGGGTAGGCAATCTTGGGCCTCCATATGTTTTGGGGTTGCATTTCCCATGATGCTCAGTCACTCTTTAGATTAGCGGAGACTCGTGGGACAAGCAGTTCCAAATCATATGGAAGGTCATGTTTGCTGAGCCATAACCAAAAAGCACTGAAAGTGTCAACTCCTCACCTTTTATTACTAAATTCAGTGTTTTATAGAGATATATAGATAAATTTATATTTAGTGTATGACATCAGAATGTGTGAGGAGAGAAGAAGCAGATGAAAAAGTGATAGTTAACATATTTGCCAATGGCAGTGATTGAATAGTTTAATGTTCCTTTAAACACTGCACAGTAAAGAGCTCTAAATGGAAGATGTGTTCCTATAAATTACAAATCAATTTATAAGGCTTTGCTTTCTTTTATATTTTTCCATTCAGCTATTATTTGTCTTATTCCTTTTTATCCCAGAGAAGCTTGTGAACTATGCCTAGTTCGCATCTTGGCAGCAATTGCTTTGAAAACGAGTGAGTTATAATTCTGTCTTCACTTGGCTGTCTCAATTGTCTGGTTGGCAAACTAACAAAAGTATTTTTTTTTCTTTTGCAAAATGAGTTTGTGAAATGCCTCCGATACGGTTATATATTTGCCTTTGACATGCTGCCTTTTGTTTTACTGAGCAGGTGGCTTATATTTTACTGTATTCTCATTTAGTCTCCTTGAACTCATTAGTTTGATATAAGAGAGGATCCACATGTGCCTCTTTGCGTTATACAGCTACGTACATGCCCAATTAGCTTTGTATATCCAGTCATTTGTTTTCACATACAGCCCCCAATATTTTATTTCGCTAGGCTGTATCACTAGGTAGTCTGCCAGACAGCCTTCTTTGGCATGGACAGCTTGCTGCCTAATGATTTCTTATTGATTTGGATTTTGGTAGAATTTAAACTTGTAAACAACACATTTTTCAGCTTTCCCCGGTGTTTGCAATATTAATAAAGCAAAAGTGATGTGCACAGGTTTTGTCATGTTTTTCTATGCATTAGCAATATTAATACAGACATTCTTTCTCCATTTCTAAAATGTATCAGATGGATATTATCTACTGCAACACTCTGTCACCTACTACTTTTCAATCTTATTTTGATTTCTGCATATAACGATGTTGAGGGAAACATATGTACTGTACCTTGCTACTGAAGGCTCTGGATGGTCCAACTTGTTATTTCAGAGATACCAGAACGCAGGCGTAAAGTCACAGAAAAGTCTGTTATTTATATTTTGCTAAATAGTCTATTAGGCATAGTTATACACACATCATCAGGGTGAGTATCACAGTAGTACAGAAAACTCCTGATTTTAATAACTGTGACAGACCCAGGCTGCAAGGGTTAATATTTCTCAGAGGATCTGTTTTGTTTGGGGGTGTTGCGAATTCCTTCAGGGGTCTAGGTATAATGGCCAGTTACCCCAGAAGCAACTACCTTTTAGTCCAGTAATGCTCTATTTCCTGATGCCTTCGCATTATATGTGTTTTTTATAGTGTCATGTTATGTATACTGTGTACAATACCTCTGTATTAGCTACCCTCGCTCTCTGTATGGTGTACATTCCCTCAGTACGAAATATTCCTTTGATTCCCCTGCTTCCTTCAATCCCCCCTTCCTCCCAGGGACTAGCAGGCAGTTTAAGATAAGGTTGCCTGTGTAAATGGTCCATGGTTTTAAATGTACCTTCCCATTGTCCTGTTACTGGATCTGTTGATCTAATCTGTATACATGAAAAGCATAGCTGCTTTTTTTAAAATAAAGAGTCAGTCTTGCTTTTCACTCTAAAACACTGGTGATTTTAGGGAGGATTTGGGCTGAGAATCCTGGATGTCGAGATCTAGCTTGGAGAAAGCTAGAGTTTGACAGAGGCACACAGTCAGTAAGCCAGGTGGTCTGTCACAATAACCTTTTATTTTGGCTAGTTTTCCATAAAGAGGGCCCTATTACCTCCTTAATGCTAGCACTAGCGATCACATACATGAGCGTAGCGCTAGGTTAAATGAGTCTAACGCATGCCACCCAAATTACATGCCGAAGTGAAGTACAGGTTCACTTAAACACTTTTGTTAAGTGCCAGTAGGCTGTTGCTGTGATATTTTAGAAGTTAAAACAAAATAAATATATTAATTCCAAAATAAGTATTGGACTCTAATGAAAAATAAACACGAAGAACAGACCTCAATTACTTTTAATGTTTGTATATATCTCTACAACAGCCATAAAGGTGTGTTTAGACTATATATTGGCTGGAGGGTGCATTTAGAATAAAATGCCATGGTTTAATCTTCTCAGAGAAAAAACATCACAGTGAAAAAAAAATCAATAACATCGCAAACTTGACCTATTAAACTATTTGCAACTTTTTTCTAAGTATGTTTCTGAAATGTTAAAATTGCAGGGTGTTGGATTCTATACTTGCTGTTAGATCTTGATACAAAATATTGTTCTTCCAAGAAGGCTGCTAGTTTTGTCAACTGTATATATTAGGTTGCCACTGACTGAAAAGCAATATTTTTTTAGAACATCTCATATTTATAACATCTTAGAGTATATACATATATATATATATATATATATATACTGTATATATATATAATATCTATGTATAAAGTAGTTTGTAATTTTCTGCAAGACTATAATGTGGGTTCAAATAAATTGGGTAGCTATAATGTGGGTTCAAATAAGGCTGGTGGAAGGACACGAGCACTATTTGTCCTTTTGTTTGCAGTAAGAGGACAAAGCAGATTGCGCTCTGCTTCATACCAGGATGAGGGATAAATCTAAGCAAAATCGGTTAACTTCTTCTGCAGCCAGTAATGTTTTGTGGTTACCGGGTACAAGTAAGAACAATGATTGATCTATCATGGGGGCACCGTGCCAAGGTGGGCCAGTTATGCTGGATAGGTAGCCCTTTAGGCAGGATTGCCGCTGGCTGCATATTACACAGAACCAAACCACAGGATACAGAGAAAAGGACAATAGGAAGAGCAAGGGTTAAAGGAGAGAACAACAACAGACTGGCACACAGCAGCACACTAAAGTGAACCCTGATCTTCTTATTAAGTTGGTAGCTGCAACAGCTGAATCACAAGAGGAGTGTGCGACTCATCTGAAATATAGTAGTGTTAATAATGAGCAGCGCTTATTTGCTTACTATCACTGCCAATGGTTCAGTTGGAACATGGCCCCCAGAGTGTGTGTCCGCGATATTTGATATATTTTTTCTCCTTCATGAAGACAGGACTATTTGGAGTATTTTGCCATCAATCACTTTAACCCATTCACTATCATGACTGAGCTACCCGATCTTCCAAAGTACCTGCAGGTGTTCAAAATTGAGTTAACTCATATTCTGGACTTGAGAATGTAATGATTTAGCAAATCAGACATGTTTATCAATATACTGGAATTGTTGGAACAATTTGGAGTTCCATTTTTGTCAGTCAATGAGGGATTGCTGACTGTAAAAAAAAAATTGTACGGGCACTACAGCAAACTTTTACAGTGTGGACATTAGGAAATGGCTTTCCAGAAAACTACTGCTGGTCTTATGGAGAACCACTTTCCTGTTTGCATTATATAAATGATAATATTAAGTAAAAGATAATCCTCTATTATTATCCAGCAGGTAAAGGGGTAAAGTGATTGAATCTAAACTGTTCAAAATTATTTAATAAACATCACGGCTTGGTGTATTTCTGCACCATTTTCATTACTTTCTGGACCTATATTGATGTACACATAAACATAACAAAATTCAAATCTATAATACATATAAATAAGGTCAAAATACAAGAGCTATTTTGCATAATCAACTGACAACTCACAAGCTTTTATAATTTTTATGATCCATTAAGTTTCTTGGGGAGATAGCGAATCCAGTATGTTAATTCAGTACGTAAGTAGAGTCCAATCCAGTTTGCAAGTCTTTGTATTAGGACAGGATTGCTGCTATGATAAAATTAGATAAACAAAGTAATGAGGTACTAAATCAAGTCTAAAATTCTAAATATACTCAGAGACACCCCTTAACTTTACTCCACATATCAACATTAAAAACCCTAATGCAAAAAATGTAAAAAAAAAACTGAAATATAAAGGGATTCATTGACTAACCGATGATTTACTTCAATAAGAACTATCAATGATGTTTCCTTTCCGACGACTCCTCATAGTTTAGTAAATGCCACCTAGAATGTTGTATATCTCTTGAACAACACAAATTATTTAGGTCTGATTTATAACAACGTGCATTTAACAACTTCAACTGAATCTCTGCATTCATTCCAACTGGTCTATGTCAGTATAGAGAATGCCCTTTAAACTAACATATCAGTCTATTATAGTCATTCCTAGAGGGAGTTGGCATCACACTTTATCTGTAAACTATATACTTACAACAAGCTTCATCAACTATATTGTCAACATTTTAGAAATTATACTACTGTCATAACAGGTTTGTTCCACAGTCGATCTCAGCAAATCAATCTGTTTTATTCCTGAGAGAAAACATTGTATGTAACAGACCAGACAAATAACATAAGAAGGTTGGTGATACTCTTCGGCTTGGATTTCAGTAAGGAATTAGACACTTTCCAATCTGTGGTTTGGAGACAAAATATCTTTTGTTTCAATGTGATAATATTCAACAATCTTTAGAAAAGTGGTTTTCGTTAAAATGCTGTCACGTACCTCCTAGATGTAATGTCTAATCCCAATATGCAGACAAGCTTTACTACACTGCCGGTCCTTGAAATGGCCGGTAACTCTACCTTTTTACAAATATAAACAGTACTGGAGGTATACACAAACAGAAATGAATAATAAACACCAGGGGTTAATACCAAAGATACTCATGAACCAGATATCGGGGTTTAATATACCAGAATGCTCGTGAGCCAGATACCAGGGGTTAATACTAAAGCTGACCGTTAGCCAAAAGCCAGGGGTCATATTGTCAGGGGGGATCGTGTCACGATCCTCGTCTATAAGTATAAATCTATCCCTATATGCAGCACATCTCTCCTACTCTTCCGATCCTTTGAATGGTCGGTGCTACTACCTATTACCAGAACCAGAAATATAAACACAGATACAGCAAGAATGAATAGCACACTGTCACACAGGGTATCTGAGGGAAGCCAAGGGTTAAATTGACAGAGAGCGTTAGCCAAATGCCAGGGGTAGAATCACCAGAGAGAATGTCAACCAAACGCCAGAGAGAACATCAGCCAAATGCCAGAGTTTGTATGCTAGAGAGAATAGTCAGAACTTAAGTCAAAGGGTTAAAGAGCCAGGAGAGTATGTCAGACAAGGTGGGGTCAGTAACAGTATAAGCAGGAATAATAACTATATGAACGAGCACTGAAAGGAGGTAAAAGCACATCAGGGCAATGAGCATACCTTAGACGAGTGGTTTTAAACCTGGCGGGTGCCGCGTCATCACCCCACGCCCCACTCATGGTTGCATCACATGATCACTGAAATAAGGGCTGAGGAAGGGGAAAAAAAACTTGAAAGTCGATAAAGTTCATATATAAGACAAACAACAGCCACTAGTCTTTATGGATGGTCCATGCAGGTATAAATACCAGATAAAGTCTCAGTTGGGCAATGCCTCCTTGGTTATACAGGCTGTGCTCTTCAAACGTGATCTCTTCTTGTTTGCCTCAGAGAAAACAGAGTATATACAGGGTGAGCCAGTCAAACCTGCATTTTTGAAAAGGGCGGGAGAGCCGTGAAAGTGGGCGGAGCGAGTTAGCAAGGTTACCATTGTGTCCCCCACAACTAAGCATTTCAGTCGTCATGGAGCAGTGGTCTAAACAACAACGTTCATTCGCTGTGAAAGCGTTTTACCAAAGTGGTAGTTATGCAGCCGCTCAGCGTCGTTTCCGGAAGAATTTTCAAATTAATCGAAATAAGCCAGTGCCATCTGTTAATTCAATCAAATTGTGGGTGACAAACTTTGAAGCAATTGGTGAAACGAGAAGCAGAAGGGGTGGCAGTGCAAGATCAGTGCGAACTCCCGCGAATATTGACCGAGTGAGAGTTGCTGTGGAAAGAAGCCCTCGGAGATCGGCGCGTCGACAGAGTGCTGCGCTTGGCATGGCAAACACGAGCGTCCGAAGAATCTTGAGGTTAGATTTACACCATCACCCATACAATCGGGAAGGACACCATCTTACTGGAGTTATTTTTAAACAGTGAATGTTGTTTCTTAAATGCTTTTTAATGTACATTAAGTACATTAAGATAGTAACAATAAAATTTTGAAATATCCATCCGTTTATTTTTTACAGTCATTTCAAAAATGACTGGCTCACCCTGTATATATATATAGTGTAGAGATATTAGACTAAGAGTGTGTGGTATTATTGGTCAGTCCTACTGACACAGCCTAAAGTTGGTTGGACCAATTCTCTGTATACTGGACACCATTGCACGCTATAAATCACTTCCACACTCCTTCTGTGCTGTATAATCTTCCCGGGTTCCTCCTCCCTCAGAGATACAGATATACAGAATGTTATATATCCACCAAATGGAATGTATTCAATAAACAGGCGTACTTACACTTATGATGTCCTAGCATCAGCTTAAATCCAGAAGTCCTTCCCTTCCAAGAAATTCCAATGGATACTGAGGAATATAAAATACGAATTTATTGCTCTATATAAAAACGACCATAAACAATTGAAACAAAAAACACAGGGCTCCAAAACGCGTTTCACCTCATCGGCTTCATCAGTTGGAGTGAATAATCACTTACTCTCCTTACTTTATACAGATACCCTACCAATCTGGCATTCTCTCGCGTCTCCAAAGGTCGCTTGCTAATGACATCATCAGCCCGCCTCCAATCTAATCCTACAGCGCATGCGTTAACATGGTTGACATTGACAATCTTAAAATGGACACATCGTCTGCTCTGAGCATGCACAGCTATTGTGTAGCGCTCGGCTTACGTTTTATTAATGAAGGAGTAACATTCTCCTTCGGGTGCTATCAATTCACCGATTTCTACCCAGGGGCTAATATATACTAATCAGTCCAGCTTCATAATATCTGTGCCTTAAGGTAGCCCTTAAATCATACTAAAAATAAAGTAAAAAATATACAGTATAAAGGATCCCTTTCGGGTAATACTTGTAAAAAGTGTCATGTGTCTTGAACCTAATACTAAAACTGCCAAAAAATGCCAACTGTGGTACCACAATTGTATAACCACATGGCATACTAATACAACTGAATGGCTCACTCATTGATACCACATGATAGTAAACTATATAACTAATTCTAAACCTATCCTTTAATATAAAAAATATATCTATCATAAATATTGGAAATATATACCCAGTGCTTTGTTTCTGGAAAAATAGGTGGGGGTAGCTATCACGCCCGGGGAAAAACTGATTATTATGACTATTTTCATGTCCTCATAAACAATAGTTGTAGCTCACTTAAAGGAAGACACTATAAAAGGGAACCACATTTTGTAATACTGTGTTCCTTTAAATGAACTACAACTATTGTTGTAACCCTATGGGGGTTATCCACTAATTGTCTCTGTTGCAAGGAAAATCTGTATTGCAGGGCTGTTAGCTGTTTTTTTTGTGGTTTTTTTTTGCAACAATGGCACTGAGTGGATAATCCCCTAGCATTTGTGAGCACCACAGCAATGAAATGCACAGTTTTGCTGAGTATGTATGAACTCCACAGCAATAAAACTCACAGTAATGTGCAGTGCATATGAGCTCCACAGCAATGACACTCACAGTAATGCGCAGTGTGTATGAGCTCCACAGCAATGAAATTCACAGTACTGCACAGTGTGTATGAGCTCCACAGCAATGAAACTCACAGTAAGGCTGGCCGTCCACTGGATCCGTATTTGTGCGACGGTGTGATCATCCGATATCGCGTCTCGTCGTCCGACTGATCCTACAACATGCAGGTGAATGGATCATCGTCTATTGCGTCCGACATCTGACGTCAGACGTCCAGCGACGGAGAAAGATGCCATCAGATGTGCGATGCCTTCCATAACACGCAGTGTGTATGAGCTCCACAGCAAAGAAACTCACAGTAATGTGCAGTGTGTATGAGCTCCACAGCAAAGAAACTCACAGTAATGCGCAGTATGTATGAGCTCCACAGCAATAAAACTCACTACCGCCTTACAGTGCCAGCTCCTCTGATCACACCGCTTGCCTGACAATCCGCAGTTCTGGCAGATGTGTGTAAACATGCTGCACTCCCCCTTTCCATGCTGTTCAAAGTTTCAGCAGCTGCAAAGAGGGGGGAGCAGCCCTCCCTTGTCATTTACTGGGGGAGGGGGGTTATCTGTCCCTACATACACTTCTGACACTCTGAAGCATTCAGGAGCAACATGAGCTGCCGAGCGCTTCCGATTCTCTGCACTGCAGTAGGAGTGAGGAGCATCATGCTCTCTTCTGTTAGTTCTGGCTGGTGGTGAGGTGCCGGTACTGAGTGGTGAGGTACCGGTACTGTGTACCCCCGAGTACCCAATGAAAAAAAGCCCTGTATACCTATGTGGTGCTGTTTTAGTTCTGTTGCTGTAATTACCCATTTTTGGCCACCAGGGGGAGACAAGCACAATGTAAACTATACTGGACACATTGGGACTACGTTTTCCAGCATGCTTTGGGGTGGAGACAGGAAGTGGGTGGGGAGAACCAACAGACATCCGCAGCCTCGTCTGGAGGAGAGCAGTGCGCGCCGAGGGGTGAACAGAGCAAGACGCACGTGAGACAGGGAACGATTGTGACGAGGCCGGAGAGCAGGTGCTGCCTTGCGGACGCTGGAGATCGGTTTCAGTGACTTGCCAGAGACCTAGTAATCCACCGCTGAGAGGTTTGCACAGACACAGAGCTGCAGATTGGACCCCGAGTTAGGAGACCGTGATGATCCAATGGGAGTGCAGGCGGTAAGCTGAAAATCTTGTTGCAAAGATGGACAAGCAAGAACAGCGGATCCAGTGGCACAGAGTCCCAGCCAAATCGAGCGGAGAGACGTCCTTGGTCGAGCAGCGGAGCAGATTGTCTGGCGGATGGGTGAGAGGCCTTCCAGGCCACAGTAAAGTTAACAAAGCATGCTGCAGTTTGCTTAAATCTACAGGGCCCCAATGTGACTAGTCGAAGATACACTGAATCCATTCACTGGCCAGTCGAATCTAGTACCCGGGTACCAACACACACATACACGCACACCTTCTTGGGACACAACATGTATGGGACTTACACTCCGGCAACGAAGGGGTTAAAATTTACTTTTTACCGCTGCGCATTTCTCGCATTACGAATTCCTGTAAATATATATATAGACCGTGTTTGCTTTATATATGCCAGCTTATTTGAGACCAGTAAACTATATAACTTATAAAATCCACAACAGTGCTGGTGTATATTTATTCCCTAGTGCGGGGAGACTGACCCGAGGTTAAATTCAGCGGCTCCTCCGGGAGTGAGCGCTACACCTATAAACCTATAAAAAATGACAGAGATCAAAAGTGGTGTCTTTAGGGTCAGAGTTATATTTCTCCTGGTAATGTGTCGTACTGAGTGTTTGTCGTTTTTATTCATAATGTTACGTACATGTTCGGATATTCGCACATTTAAAGCCCTTGTGGTCCTACCAACATAGTTTAATCCACAGGAACAAATCATCAAGTATACAACATTTTTCGTACAGCACGTGGTCACTTCATTAATTCTGTACTTATTTCCATTTTTATCGATGAATTATTTTCCGAACCTCTTTTTATTTCCTGTTCTCCTACATGCCAAGCATGTACCGCAATCATAAAAACCCAACATGTTGCTATTAGGTAGTTCTCTGAAGGCACTTCTCACCACCTTATTCTTTATGTTTTAGCCCCTCTGAAAATCACCTTAGGATTTACTGGTAAAATGGTTTCCAAATCTGGGTCCTCCCTTAAAATGGACCAATATCTTTTGAGAGTCCTGAGTACTTGTTTATATTGTGAGTTATATCCGCAAATAAAAGCTATTCTATTAGTACTATCTTCTATTTTTCCTTTATATTTGAAAAGGTCATTTCTATTTGAATTGGATACTGTTGTCTGAACTTCTTCTAAGTTCTTTTTAGCATATCCTTTTTCGACCAGTTGTTCTATAATGATATTTGACTGTACATCAAAATCTTTCTTATTGGTGTAGTTCCGCCTAATCCTCGTAAATTGGCTTTTTGGTATTCCTTCCAGCCAATGACTTAGGTGGCAGCTTCTCTTCTCGATGTAACGGTTAGTGTCCACCGGCTTTAAGAATGTCTTGGTCTTTACTTGGTCTTCTTCTGTGAAAATAGTCAGATCTAAAAAATCCACACTCTCTTTGCTAAACTTAAAATCCAATTCAATACCCCAATCGTTGTTATTGAGGTGACCTAAAAAAGCCAATAAATCTTTTTCGTCTCCTCGCCATATGAAGAGAACATCGTCAATATAGCGCTTATATTGCACAAAGTGTCCTATCCAACCATGTCCCCCATATACCCATTGTTGTTCCCAATGGGCCATAAATATATTCGCATAGCTTGGTGCGAATCTCGTGTCCATCGTCATCCCTGTTATCTGAAGATAGTACTTATTGTTATACCAGAAGTAGCTATTCTCCAGTATAAGTCGGACGCCTTCTATAATAAATTCAATTTGTTCATCATTAAAACTCTCTGAAGTCTCTAAGTGTGATCTAACCGCTTCACATCCCTTCTGGTGGGGTATGATCGTATATAGTGACTTAACGTCACGTTACTGTCATGGAGAAGACGTGGCGCTCCGCGCTTCAGACCCCAAGAGACTTTGTGTTCATTTGTATCGTGTGATTTTAAATATATTTTACATCGTTTGGTTTTAGTTTAAATAATGTTTAGTGTAAATTGCGTAGCTTTAGTTTTAAATATACTTATATTTCTTTAGGTAAAATGTGTTTTTTTTAAAGATACTACCTGCAGTGAGTTCAAATGCTTTCTTTCATATAGATTGTAAAATAGGTTTAAGTAATTTGTGATTAGGCAAAAGGGTTTTCTCTTTGTTCATCTGCTATCTGTTTACATGTCTCAGAGGGTGGGAGTCACCATTGTCTCAGCCAAAACCTAATTTATTTCCTTTACAATAGATTATGTAAATGATGTGTGATATGAAGAAAGAGGAATGTTTATTGTAAATATCTGACATAATCTAATTAGCATTTTAGATCTGTTGGATCTCAGCATAAATTGTGGCGTTTTTGTTCATTAAAGAGCTCAGACAGAGAGAGCATCCTGTTGGAACATACAGCTCGCCTGGTGTCTCCTTCAACTACGCTACACTACACTCAACCTCAGAAGGCACAGAGCGGCCTTCTGGAAATGCAAAGAGGCTCCAAGGCAGAGGTTCAGATCAAGCAGATCTGGAGCTGCAGATCAGGCTGCTCGAGGCATTGAGCTCCAAGCAACTCAGAGGCCGGGCTGATCTTGGCAAGGGGGTATCTGGAGAGTCAGGACAGGCGGAAGAGAACGGTTCCGTCACAGTTACTAAAAAAGGTCCTTTTCCCATTTCAATTGTTCTATGGTTTGAAGGACAGCTTTTAGATAAAATGTAGAGTTCTTAACCATAGGCTGAAGAAGTTTGTCAATATAATGGGACACCCTACTAGATACCGATTCTACACCAGAGATTATCGGTCTTCCAGGGGGACAGGTGACGTGTTTATGAATTTTCGGAAGAATGTAAAAGACCGGTAATCTTGTATTCTTAATCCCCATATATTCATATTCTTTTTCAGTAAGAATCCCCTTTACTCTTCCTTCAGATATTGATTAAATTTGCCTTGTATCTCCTTCAGTGGATCTTTTCTTAACTTTTTATAGGTGCACTGATCACCTCTGTGATTCCATATGATAGTAATCTTTGGACAATATTACAATATTACAATACCCCCCCCCCCGTCCGCTGGCTTAATTACTATACTAGAATCTTCTGATAACTCGTTGATCGCCTGTCGTTCTTCTTTACTTAAGTTGTCCTTCCTCTTCATCCGAATCTTATCTATATCTCTAAATACCATCTTTTCAAAGGTTTTTATTTCTTCTGACATAACCTGATTAGGATAGAATTTGGACTTCTTACTTAATTCTGTCTGAACCCATGGAGTTTTAGAGATCTCTGAGTTTTTAATTATAGGATTTTTAAAAAAATATTTTTTCAGACTCCTCTTCTTCAAGGTGGTCCAATATTAAAATGATATGAATCTGGTATAGGCGTCAGTGGCAGTGCACCCAAATATTGTGCCTTTGGTGACAGCAAGTGCCTTCACACCGTAAGTAACCCCTCTGTGGCATTGTGGAAGAGTGCAGTGGTGGAGGTTTTGGTAATGCAGAAGAGATCCCCGATCTATTCAGTTACATCAGCAGCTATAACAAAACCGGGTCAGCAATGTTTAGGCACTTGTACTGTGCTACTGTATATGGTGAGAATCGGCGCACACCAGTAGCAACAGGAAGCAAACAGAACAGGCAGGGAATAGACAGAGAGAATAGTCAAATGGCAGGCAAAGTCGGCAACAGATCGGGTCCTCAGAACAAGCAGGGTCAGTAACAAGTATACAAACTGATTCGGTAAGCTAGCGATGCGGGAATAAAGGCTGAGACACACTGAGCGTGTAGCGACACACAGCGTAGCGAAGTGAAGAGAAGCAACATTTTCCAGGCTTGACTTCACTCCGCTCCGCCTCGCAGTGTGTCAACACTGCATTACGTTTGCTTCTCACCGCACTGGACAGGAAACCACTAACTAAATTAAAATGGACACACAAAACCGTTTTATTTTCACAAAGCACATGTTATATAGGCAAAAAAAAGTTTATACTCAATAAAAAACATCAAAAATTAATGTTACTTTAATAGGAATAGTATTAAATTTAGACTTCTGCACCGATTTATTTTTCAGTTCGGTTCGTTCGGATTTTGTAAATTTTCGTTTCGGCTCGTTTCGGCCGATTTCCGTTTCGGTTTGGTTCGTTTTGGTTCGTTTTTCGTATCGACTTTTTTTTTCGTGATTTCGGAAATTTCGTGTTTTTATGAACGTCTGTTCTCCTCGTTTCAAAGTGTCTATTCGTTTTGACGTAAACTCATGGTTTTTCGGATCCGATATTTTTGTCGATACGATAATTCTGCCGATACAAGAAGGATACATTGAGATTTCTCTGGTTTCCTGGGAAGGATACATTGAGATTTCTCTAGTTTTCCAGGAAGGATACATTGAGATTTCTCTGGTTTTACAAGAAGGATACATTGAGATTTCTCATGTTTTACAAGAAGGATACATTGAGATTTCTCTGGTTTCCTGGGAAGGATACATTAAGATTTCTCATGTTTTACAAGAAGGATACATTGAGATTTCTCATGTTTTACAAGAAGAATACATTGAGATTTCTCTGGTTTCCCGGGAAGGATACATTGAGATTTCTCATGTTTTACAAGAAGGATACATTGAGATTTCTCTGGTTTCCCGGGAAGGATACATTGAGATTTCTCATGTTTTACAAGAAGGATACATTGAGATTTCTCTGGTTTCCTGGGAAGGATACATTGAGATTTCTCTGGTTTTCCAGGAAGGATACATTGAGATGGGAATGATACAAAATTACAGAATCAGCGATATAACTGAAAAATACGATGTCCGAAATTACTGAAATGGAACAGAAATCAAGAATGGAGCCGAAATCACGAATGGAACGAAAATGAATTTTGATTTTACACATTTCTAGTCTATTCGAAAATTCCAAAAAGTTTTCGTTTCGGCTTGGAAATTTTTTCGGATCTGCCGTTGGATGTACATACCCTCAAACTAAAGCTGACAGTCTGCATTTAAAGCACATTGTGTTGGTTTCGTTCCAACTCCATTGTGGTGGTGTACAGAGCCAAAGATGTTAGAATTGTGTCGATGTCCCAATATTTCTGGTTCTGACTGTATATATATACACCCACCCACAGACCTCAGACCATATAACCTCAGCCGGGTTAGCCCCCCCTTATCAAAATTTTTGAACAAAACTCATGCAGTTGGTTAGAGCTTTGTTAGATCAGGTTAGATCAATAGTTGTTTGCATTAGATCACACATAGAAAAAGTGATATTAACAATTATTGTAAGGGGGGCTAACCCGTCATCAGCCCCCCTTATCAAAAAATTAACAAAACACTTAGCTATTTTGGAAGCTTTACATTAGATGAGGTAAGATCAAGTGGTTTTAACGTTAGATCACCCATAATTACTGAGTTATTAAGTAATTAATAAAGACGGGTTAGCCCCCCCCCCCCCCATTAAATTTTGTGGTCAGAAACCATTCAGGCTTATAGATATTTGTTAGATCAGGTAAGAGCAAGTGGTTTTAACATTAGATCACACATAATTCCTGACTTATTAAGTGATTAATAAAGACGGGTTAGCCCCCCCCCCCATAGAATTTTCTGACAAGAAAACATTCAGGCTTATAGATCTTTGTTAGATCCGGTATGATCAAGTGGTTTTAATGTTAGATCACACATAATTACAAAGATATTTAACAAAATACAGAGATTGTGTGTATTACATAAGGGGAGTAACCCTCCAGTTTTTTTTAAAAATAACTGCTTTTTTTTATTTTTATTATTAATGCAGCATTATTGTTCCCATATCAATTATAATGTGAACAATGATGTTGCCCTAGCGATTTATTTTTGGGAGGGGTTTTAGCTAAAATCACATAATTTTGCAGAAAAATTAAAGTAATGGGTTCCCAGTTCAATTTTTTTTAACAGGCCTACCCTTTAGAATTAAAAACCGCAAAGGCTCGGATGATAAAATGTGAAAAAACCCACTTTACACACTGTAGATGATTGAAAATTGAAATTTTATTGAATTTTTGTTATAATATTCAGGCAGGACAAGACGTATTCAAATAATAATGATATATTATGAATCTGCCGAGTCTGCCGGAAAGAACGTTACATAATATGTCTGGGTTGTATAATAAAACGTGATTTCAAATCTCGCTTAAACATGATGAGCGAAACTGGTAAAAATTAGCTCAGCACACAGAGGTGAAATGGCTCAGCAGCGAAAGGGTTAAGCCATAAACAAAAACTTACTACATAGATACAAACCTGAACTTTTAACCTTTGACTGAGGTCAGACAGAGAGGGGGGAGGGGGTAGCCACCCTTATGTAAAACCTAATATCCATGTTTGATATGAAATCTTTGTAATTATGTGTGATCCACTTGATCAAACCGGATCTAACAGATCTATAAAACTGAGTGTTTCTTTTGACAGAAAATTTAATGTAGGGGGGTGGGGCACTAACCCCCCCTTATGTTATACACAAAATCTCTGTATTTTATGTTCAATATCTTTGTATTTATGTGTGATCTAACGTTATGAGCACTTGATCTTACCTGATCTAACAAATATCTATAAGCCTGAATGGTTTCTGACCAGAAAATTCAAAAAGGGGGGCTAACCCGTCTTTATTAATTACTTAATAACTCAGTAATTATGGGTGATTTAACATTAAAACCACTTGATCTTACCTGATCTAACGTAAAGCTTTTAGCTAAGTGTTTTGTTCATTTTTTGATAAGGTGGGGCTGATGATGGGTTAGCCCCCCTTTACAATAATTGTTAAAAACTCTTCTTCTATGTGTGATCTAACGCAAACAACTATTTATCTAACCTGATCTAACAAAGCTCTAACCAACTGCATGAGTTTTGTTCAAAAATTTTGATAGGGCGGGCTAACCCGGCTGAGGTGACCATATATACACATACACACATGGGGGGTGGCATGTGGACAATCTCAACTAAATGCGCCCCCCCCCATTTGGCTGATCCCTCCAGAAGAAATGTTGAACCCGACAGAGCAGAGAATATATATATTATTCTCTGCTCTATCGGGTTCAACATTTCTTCTGGAGGGATCAGCCAAATGGGGGGGGGGGCAATTAGTTGCCAAAATGTGTGTGTAATACAAGTCTGGATATATATATTTATAAGAATATAGATATATATCTTATCTATATATATATATCATACCTGCCCTTACCTTCCCCTATAAATTTGCTAAAAATATACACACAGAAAAAACAAACCACTGCCTGAGACCCCGCGCAGCCCACATGCCACCCCCCTCTACCTGGCTGAATGTATCTAATAAATATAATTACATACATTAAGCCAGGTAGAGAAGAAAAAAAAGGTTTTATTTTATGTTCCCGGGGACATTTAAAAATGTCCTCGGATTTTATTTTTTTTAGAAATGTGTCACCTTACCTTAGCCTGGTGGTCAGTGGGGGCTCCCTGGATCCTGGTTGTGGGGGGGGGGTCTGCCGTGGCCGCAGGTGCAGTGGCTCCCTCCCTGCGCTGCCTGTCTCTGTCACATGCACCCAGGCGGCTAGCCCGCACAGTCACAGCTCTGTCATCCGGCGGCCGCATGCTCCTCAAGGGGATCCTTGGGAGGCCCCGGCAGGCTGCCCTCTACAGTGCCTGATTAGAGGGCCGTGTCTGCCTGATGTTTTAGTAACAAGAGTATTTTATCCCATAGGCTTCAATGTTAAAAATATTCCCGTTTTAATTCAATATCTAATAAACCGTTGCTTATAATATTCTGCAGTAAAGAGTCTCTTTATTTCTAGATTTTTTAGTATTTTTTAAGCATTTTTTATCCTTTTTTCAAAAAAATTTAACAAACTTTTGTTGAACGTCCCAAAAACTTTGAAGTTCGCGAACTGTCGAACAGCTGATGTTCAATGCGAACTCCGAACAGATCGAACCGAACAGCTCATCCCTACTGATGAAGCCGATGAGGTGAAACGCGTTTTGGAGCCCTGTGTTTTTTGTTTCAATTGTTTATGGTCGTTTTTATATTGAGCAATAAATTTTATATTCCTCCGTTTCCATTGGAATTTCTTGGAAGGGAAGGACATCTGGATTTAAGCTGATGCTAGGACACCATATGTGTAAGTACGCCTGTTTATTGAATACACTCCATTTGGTGGATATATAACATTCCATATATCTGTATCCCTGAGGGAGGAGGAACCCTGGAAGATTATACAGCACAGAAGGAGTGTGGAAGTGACTTATGGCGTGCAATGGTGTCCAGTATACAGAGAATTGGTCCAACCAACTTTATGCTGTGTGAGTAGGACTGACCAATAATACCACACACTCTTAGTCTAATATCCCTACACTATACATATACTCTGTTTTCTCTGAGGCAAACAAGAAGAGATCACGTTTGAAGAACACAACCTGTATACCCAAGGAGGCATTGCCCAACTGAGACTTCATCCGGTATTTATATCTGCATGGACCATCCACAAAGACTGGTGTCGGTTGCTTGTCTTGAACTTTATCGACTTTCAAGTTTTTATTTAGGTTTTTTTCCCTTATTTCAGCGCCCACCCCATTTTTTTATGTCTTTTGTATCTAAGAATGTTGTTTACCTAGGATTGTAACACTCAGGGGTTCGGCTGGCGATACTGTAATATCCTTATTGCAAGCAAGTGCCACTATTGTTTTATTTTGATTTGCATCACATGATCACGACTGGCTGATTCTTCACTTGGCGGTCGGCCAGCAAGCGGCGTGGAAGGTACTGCCGGCTGCTGGGTGGTAAGGATGGAGTGGGATGCGACAGATCGTCAGCCTAGTGCCAGAGGTTGTATCGCCAGAGTGGATTGTCAGCCAAGTGCCAAGGGTCATTATGCAAGAGTATGTAGTCAAACAGGAGCTAAAGGGTTAACAGCCAGGAGAATCGTCAAACATGCCAAATCTTTACACAGGTAATCCGAAGGATATTAACAAAGAACACACTGAGAGGAGTGAGAATCACATCAGGGCAAGGAACCAGGGCTCAGGCGTCTCAATTTGAACTTGATGTGCCTGGAGTCATCACACTGTGCCCCTCCCATGTCCTTGACCCTTGACCACACTCAGACGCTACTTCATTCGACGGCCAGCCAGCAAACAGCAAGTAAGGCGCTGTTGGTCACTGGGATTCAGGTACGGCGCAGGATGTATCAGATGCAGAGAGCATGAACTTTGGACACACTGTATACTAATTTGTACTTTCAGATAAAAAATACAGAAAGATAAGCATGCCATAGATTTTGATAATACATACAAACATAAATAACCATACAAATGTATAAAATATTGAGCTATAACAACTTTAAAATATAATGGAAAAAACTTTGGTTTATAGTTAAAACCACTTCAACTATTCTAACCTGCTATGACCTGTTCAGTAGTACTCTCTCTTAGAGAGAGTTCAGAGAAGGGCTACTAAAATGGTGTACGGCTTGAAGGAGAAAAGTTACCAGGAAAGGCTTAATGATCTTAACATGTACAGCTTGGAAAAAAGACGAGACAGAGGAGATATGATAGAAACATTTAAATACGTAAAGGGAATCCACAAGGTAGAGGAAGGGAGTATATTTAAAAGGAAACAAAGTAGCAAAACAAGAGGACATAGTCTTAGATTAGAGGGGCAAATGTTTAAAAGTAACATCAGGAAGCATTATTTTACTGAGAGGGTGGTGGATAAATGGAACAGCCTTCCAGTTGAAGTGGTAGAGGCCAAAACAGTAATTGAATTTAAGCAGGCATGGGATAGGCATAAGGCTATCCTAAACAAAAGATAAATCCAGGTAAAGTATCCATGTAATTGGGCAGACTAGATGGGCCGAAAGGTTCTTATCTGCCGACATTTTTCTATGTTTCTATGTTTCTATGACTGTACAAAGGGCAGGAGATCAGTCATTAAGAATGTCTGAAAACAGCAAGCATGACAAGGATAGAATTTTTACACGTTACCATTTGTTGTCTACTAAGAATTTATAAAGTTTAAGGGGTTACTCAGAGAGCACCGAAATTTCTCTCGTTCCCGCTCTACGGTGTGTTTCAGTGATTTCAGTTCACCAACACTGAGGTGAATTCAGTAGTGCACCAAACAGGATCTGCTGAAGACAATTACAGTTACAAGTTTTTATAAAGCGCTAACAAGTTCCATAGTACTGTACAATGGGAGGCAGGGCAAAAATATACATACAGGTTCAATACACAGCACAGTAGGAGAGAGGACCCTGCTCAAGAGTTTACAATCTAAAAGGCTAGGGGGTGACACAGTAGATGAGGGTTAATAGAGAATGTGAAATAATGGAGTGCATGTGGGCTGTGAGGGAAGATGTAGTGGGAAATGAACGGAGGGGGATTAGGGAGTGAGATAATAGGCTTCTCTAGACCACCAAATGCCACTGTTCAGTGCACCGAAAGCAGCCGCCAACCGCTGAACAGACTGCCAAACGACAGCCGACGATCTGCCAAACTGACTGTCGAACGCTAACGAAAATAGCCGCTGAACGCAGAACTGACTGCCGTACGCCACCGAAAAAAGCCAATTAGCTGCAGAAAGTCAAAGAACTGGTGAAAAAAACGTAACTCTGCTATTTTAAAAAAGGGGTTTAAAACAATAAAAATGTACGTAAATGTATGGAAATAATTTTGCCTAAAAGATCCAGAAAAATAATTAAAATATTCAAAAAAATGAATAAATAAAAAGGTTATTTGCTGAAACTAAAAAGAATAAAGGGTTGAATAAAAAAAGGAATAAGAACAGTAATATTTTTTTTACATAGAATCCTATGGGATTCGTCTGTTTAAACCTGTCGAACTGAACCACCGAAAATCTGGGCATTTCGCCAACATTTTGGTGCAGTTCAGCTTTCTCTGAATAGATTAATCATTACTTCTCTATGGGACAATTTCACTGCAGTCGAAGATCGCCAAATTGCGGCGATCTGCTACGAACTGCACCATATTTTGCTGGCGATTCGCCAATATTTGGCGATTTGACAGCTTTCTGAATAGCCGAACTGCCAGGAAATTACACAGTACAGTGAAATTCACCATTTGGTGCAATTAGGTGGCAAGTTCGGCTCTAATTGAATAACCGTTTTAAATTGGATTTTTATTTTGTATCAGGAGCAGACATGTGAAACAGTAACAATTTTTTTTGTTTGGTTGTTTTACACAGACCTTTGTTGATAATGATGTTTTTCAGCAAAACTGAAGTGATGATGGGTGATTTGTAAATTTTAGTAAGAACATTGCAGTTTCAAAAAATAAAATGTATGTAAAACTAAAATAAAGGCTTTCTTGGTTACAGTATGGGGAAAACAGTCAGCGACCTAAACATCCAACTGATCAGATACGTCAAAGCGCAATAATGCACTGTTGGATATGTGAAGTATTGGCGTTTATGATGTGATCATATGAGTACTGGGGAAAAACAAAAAGGACAGATTTAAACCCATAAAAAGTATTAGGCAGGATTTATATCTTGTATACGAAATACTAGCTAAGCCGGGAATTGACCAGGGAATTACAAATTTTCGACCATAAAAGCAATATTGCAAAAGATAAGTCAAGTGATTGTTCCAGGTTGGAATTAATGGCATAAATCAACCAAGTAGTCGAATACTTGACGATTTTCACTTAAATTTATATTTAGTTAAATTTATAGATATATTTGTGATTGTTTTAAGAAAATAGAACATTTACAATGACAAAAATAATAACAGAAACAAGGATAAAAGAAAATGCGATACTTCAAAAAACTACATTCTCAGGTCTATTCAAAGAAAGGTAAAACTCAGGAGAATAACTGGAGAAGTGAAAATTCTAGGTCAAAATAGACAAGCCATATAAATTCTCCCATTTATCTCACTTTTCAAATCGGCTATTTGGTCTAGAATCTTGTTCTCTTCTGCCAGT
Organism: Leptobrachium leishanense; assembly: GCA_009667805.1. Taxonomy (NCBI): domain Eukaryota; kingdom Metazoa; phylum Chordata; class Amphibia; order Anura; family Megophryidae; genus Leptobrachium; species Leptobrachium leishanense. The sequence continues at coordinate 285,818,388 of CM019066.1, forward strand.
TTTCACCTTTTTCTCAATTACCCTGTCTGTGTTTGCTTGCGTTTTACTTTACCTTAACCAGTAACTACAGTATATGTATGCAATATTTTACAATATGTTCACCACAGCTGGTTGAATGTAGCAATAAATCAAAGTGTCATGTTCTTCAAGGTTAATATTTGTCATGGTGGCACCTGACGTGAGCCATAGTGGGATCCCAGGGCAGGACACAAGAAAATGCTCAGGTGAGGACATACAGGAACAGGTGTGAATAAATGTTTTATTACTCAGCAGGAATCCGGTGGTCGTGGACACTGCTGGCCAGTGCTTCATTGCTGCTTGGCTTGGAGCACTGGACACAGCAGGCTTGGAGCTCAGGAACATTATGGGCTTGGGGCACAGGAGCACTGTGGGCTTGGATGGAGAGCAGGAGCATGGTAGGCTTGGAACACACACAGCATAGCAGGCTTGGAACAAAGCAGCACCGTGGGCTTGGAAAACAGCAGCATGGGATGGTACAGAATAGCTATGCGGGGATCTGTTGACATACAGGACTGGTACTCACTGCAGATGTAATTGCAGGGTCTGTGGTTAAGCCCGAAGCCCACTGGAAGCTGATAGAAGGCCAAAAGGAAAAACTGTAGTTGGAGCAGAAGAACCAACTCCATACAGTAGACTCAATGGGCCAAGTATATTTTATAGAGGTGCCAATAATTGTGCTATACATTTATTTAAAAAATATGTTTTGTTGTTGTAAAAATTAGTGTTTGCAATTGTTTGATATCCAGGAGAGCAGAGTATGTTTGTGTATATTTTGACCAAAACTCAGAAGGTTAAACAAAAAAGAAAATTTTGCAGTCTTCTTTGCTCATAATAAATAAGGGTGCCAAAATAAGAGAAGGGCACAGTAGCGCTTACACAGTCTTTATCCCTTTACTGCCAGGTGGGATGTGACTGGCGGGCAGGGCAGCCATCAGAAATGATGGGGCCCCTTACTAAACCTCACGATGGGGCCCCCCAGGGCCCCCCCTCAACCTCTAAGGCTAGGGTCAGACGAACGCATTTTTCACGTTGTCCGTGAAAAAGTGCATTTGAACGAATGGACGTATTTTTTCACGGAATACGCGATAGCGGTCATACGATGCGCATTTTCGTCCGTGATTTTGTATGGATCATCAATAAAACACTTTTTGCGTCTGGACGTTATGTTGGCCGGACGTGTGCAGCGTCTGACGTCTCCCAATCACGCAAACACGCCGCTATGCGGATGCAGCGCACTCTGTACGTCAGTAGTAGCGGTTTGACATTCTCGAAAAAATGCGTTCGTTTGCCACTTGCGTTGCGCGGACGAACTTTCGTGCGGCCGTTCGTCGTATGTTCCCCGGCATTGGACGTCATTTGCTGCTAGCACGGCCGTGATTTCGTGCGGCTAAACGCACGTTAAAACTGCTTTCGTCTGACCTTAGCCTAACAGCTTTTCTCCCCCTTCAAAAAAAAAAAGGACATAACATAGCACCACAGCAATAAAACTCCCAGTAATGTGCAGTGTGTATTAGCTTATCACAGTATCCACAGCAATAAAACTCACAGTAATGAGCGGTGTGTCTGAACGTATCACAGAATCCACAGCAATAAATCTCACAGAAACGGCTGTGTATGATGGCCTTTGGGTCTGGTCTGGGCCTGGGCCTGGGTCTGGTCCCTGGGACTGGCCTTGGGGTCTGGTCCCTGAGGTCTGGTCCTGAGGTCTGGGCCTGGTCCCTGGGTCTGGCCTGGGGTCTGGTCCCTGGGGTCTAGCCTGGGCCCTGGTCTCTGGGTTTGGTCCCTGGGCCTTGGGGTCTGGGTCCTAGGGTCTGGGCCCTGGGTCTGGGCCTTGGGGTCTGGGCCTTGGTCTGGGCCCTGGGTTCTGGGCCTTGGGGTCTGGGCCCTGGGTTTGGGCCTAGGGGTCTGAGCCCTGGGTTTTGGGGTCTGGCCTTGGGGTCTGGGGCTTGGGGTCTGGCCCTGTGGTCTGGCCTAGGTTTGGCTTTGGGGTCTGGGCCCTGGGTCTTGGGGTCTGGCCTTAGGGTCTGGGTCCTGGGCCTTGGGGTCTGGCCCTGGGTTTGGGCCTTGGGGTCTGGGCCCTGGGGTCTGGGCCCTGGGTCTGGGCCTTAGGGTCTGGGCCCTGGGCTCTAGTGTCTGGGCCCTGGGTCTGGGCCTTGGGGTCTGGGCCCTGGGTTTGGGCCTTGGGGTCTGGGTTTGGGCCTAGGGGGTCTGGGCCCGGGGTCTGGCCTTGGGTCTGGGCCCTGGGTCTGGGCCTTGGGTCTGGGCCCTGGGTTTGGGCTTAGGGGTCTGGGCCCTGGGTCTGGGCCTTAGGGTCTGGCCCTGGGTTTGGGCCTAGGGGGTCTGGGCCCTGGGTCTGGGCCTTGGGGTCTGGGCCCTGGGGTCTGGGCCCTGGGTCTGGGCCTTAGGGTCTGGGCCCTAGTGTCTGGGCCCTGGGTCTGGGCCTTGGGGTCTGGGCCCTGGGTTTGGGCCTTGGGGTCTGGGCCCTGGGTTTGGGTATGGGGTCTGGGCCCAGGGTCTGGGCCTTGGGGTCTGGGCCCCGGGGTCTGGGCCTTAGGGTCTGGGTCCTGGGCCTTGGGGTCTGGGCCATGGGTTTGGGCCTAGGGGTCTGGGCCCTGGGTCTGGGCCCTGGGCCTTTGCCCTGGGTCTGGGCCATAGGGTCTGGGCCCTGGGTCTGGGCCTTGGGGTCTGGGCCCTGGGTTTGGGCCTAGGAGTCTGGGCCCTGGGTCTTAGGGTCTGGGCCCTAGGGTCTGGGCCCTGGGTTTGGGCCCTGGGTTTGGGCCCTAGGGTCTGGGCCCTGGGTTTGGACCTAGGGGTCTAGGCCCTGGGTTTGGGCCTTGGGGTCTGGGCCTTGGGGTCTGGGCCTTAGGGTATGGGGTCTGGGCCTTGGGGTCTGGGCCCCGGGGTCTGGGCCTTAGGGTCTGGGTCCTGGGCCTTGGGGTCTGGGCCATGGGTTTGGGCTTTGGGTTTGGGCTTTGGGTCTTGGGGTCTGGGCCCTGGGCATTTGCCCTGGGTCTGGGCCATAGGGTCTGGGCCCTGGGTCTGGGCCTTGGGGTCTGGGCCCTGGGTTTGGGCCTAGGAGTCTGGGCCCTGGGTCTTAGGGTCTGGGCCCTAGGGTCTGGGCCCTGGGTTTGGGCCCTGGGTCTGGGCCCTAGGGTCTGGGCCCTGGGTTTGGGCCTAGGGGTCTGGGCCCTGGGTTTGGGCCTTGGGGTCTGGGCCTTGGGGTCTGGGCCCTAGGGTCTGGGCCCTGGGTCTGGGCCTAGAGGTCTGGGCCCTGGGTCTGGGCCTAGAGGTCTGGGCCCTGGGTCTGGGCCCTGGGTCTGGGCCTTGGGGTCTGGGCCCTGGGTCTGGGCCTTAGGGTCTGGGTCTGGGCCCTGGCTCACCACTCGCTGTCTTCTATCTTCTTTTCTTCTATCTTCTGCTCTTCAGCTCTTCTTTTCTTCACCTTTTCTTTAATCTTCTTCTCTTCGTCTCTTCTTCTCTTCTTCTCTACTGATCTTCCCGGTCCCTCCAGCTCCGGCGCGCAGCTTCACAGAGTGGAGGGGCGGAGCCAAAGCAACGTGCTTGGGAGGCCCTTCACACGCTGCATGGCCCAGCTCAGCCAGGAAGTGAAGCTGCCAGGAGCCGGAGGAGACACAGTGTCTCCTCCGGCTCCTGCAGCAGCAGCAGCAGCAGGGACACAGCTCCGAATTCTGACTCCTCGAGTCCGATACCGGAGCTGTTAAAGGGCGACGCCGCTGCCGTCGGGGGCTCGGGATCCCCCCGGACCCAGGCGGCCCGGGCCCCCACCGGGCCCGGCCCCTTACGGCAGCATTGGGCGTAATGCCCTGATGGCGGCCCTGCTGGCGGGTGGGCTTGAAAGCCGGCGGTGTGTAATAGCATGCCCCACGGCTCTCCGGCAACTCCTCCGACCCACCTACCTAGTTGTTGTGACGGCACGTTGGCTACAGTTGGACGGCTTGAGTTCAGCCGTAATGCGGCAGCCAATGTCGTGCACTGGCTGGGAGGTCGGCTGGGAGGCCAGGCATAGGAGCCAGCAAGGCGTGCTATGCCATCCCGCAGAGATCAAGCCGGCCCACCACCGGGACAGCATAGCATGCCCCGCAGTATTAACTGGTTAAGAAGACGATTTCGACTGGCTGAAATTTTGCTTTCTCCCATTTTTGGAATCAATTACAATAAAAGTTATGTTTTATTCTTATTAATCCAAAAATTACGTATACGCCCTCTTGTATGCTTTTTTTTTCTTATCAAAAAACCCAAAACAAATACTGATAAGTAAATACATTTGTGTATAAAAAATGAAAATGAGACGGACTGTGCATATTTTTTACATGGAAATTTTTTCTATTCTGTGACAGATTTTTTTATTGTTATTCATAAGACCTTATGTATTATTTCCAGGCATTTTCATGAACTAGTTCTTTTTAAAAACACCTTTTAAAAGTTTTTTTTTCTTTACCTCTGTATGGCGGCTGGTCGGCTTTTTTCAGATGCGTTCAGCAGTCTGTTTGGCGGATTGTCGGATCGATTTGACGGTTTTTCAGAGGTTTGAGCATGCGCTCAGTAGTTTATCGTTTCAATTGGGTGTTTTTTCTGGGGTTTTTCGATTTGTTAGTTTTTTTTTGGCGATTTGCGACTGCGTTTGGTTGGTTTATTGGCGGTGTTCGGTGCATCGATTCGGCGCACTGCGGTGAATGCTGAATTTACTGCAGGATTGGCGAATTTAGGGTCCCGAAGTGTGCCGAAGGAGAGAGTAAGATGTCAGTCCGCACTGGGAGAACACTGCGGTCTGCGCCAGAAAGCAGTCGTCCGCAGCCAAGTGGTTAAAGCGTTTTAGCACCTTAGGGTTCTCGCTAAAACTTTAGATGCCCAAATGCAAACAAAATTTGAAATCAACAAATTGAATGTATTTTTTTCCTGCATAGCTGCGGACCGAGATAACTCGATATTGGGCACCTGATAGTGTCTTTGAAGAGCTGAGTTATCTTGATCTTTGGAAGTGATGGGGTTAAAGACCCAGCCTACAATTGTGACCTGTTAAATTTATTCTTCAATGGCTATTTGTGACATTACTGACTGTTTACTTTGTGCACTTTTCCAAATGATCTGGTAGCAGAGAGCCACTAATGGGAAAATGTGGTGTGATTTGTTAGCCGTTTGCAGTTCCCAATGATTCCAAATATTTCTGAGGCGTTCATGTGTATAACAGAGCTGCAAAGCAATAAAACGTCCGGCAATTGGTCTCTAAATTATATTTAATCTTTTTTGAAATCAATGTAAATAATGCTTTTGTTCTAAATTATATTTTATTGACATACATGGTCGCAATAGGGTATGGATATTTGTCTTAACTACGATTATGCTCATATTTATTTGATACAACATGGTGTAGGATATCTTAAAAAGGACAAAGAGCAGCAGCAAGCCTAAAGATCCCATGGCCTGCTGCCACAGCATAGCTTGCTCTGCTGGGTTCACACTTGGACGTAGCGCTGCGTCGCGCAATGCGCGTGTTTTTCTACACGCGTTCGAGCATACGAAAAACCCCGCGAACGCGGATTGCAGCTATGTTTATGGCCGCGAACGCACTGCTGTATGCCCGAAAAGAAGCTCCAGGACTTCTTTGGGCGCAGGACGTTTTAAAGCACGCTCCTGCACGTTTTAAAACGCCCAGGTGTGAACGGGTACCATTGAAAACAATGGGATTTTCCTTTCATGCGTTTTAAAGCATGCACGAACGCGCTTTAAGGCTAGGGTCAGACGAGCGTGATTTCTACGGACTGTACGTCCGTGCAGTACGGACATCGTCAGTACGGATGACGCAGTAGTGGTCACACAGTCCGTTTTTTCACTGAAGTTATTTTTTGACGGATGTAGGAGGGGAAAATAAATTACAATGAAAAAACATTCTGTCCGTCAAAAATGCTGGACGTATAAATGCAGTCCGTCTGACCATGCTCCATCACTCACACACAAAGCTATGCGGACGTTGTGGACGTGGCGCACTCCGCACGTCCGTTCTAGCAGTATTACGTTCTTGCCTAACCTGCGTCCGTTTGCCGCGGCCGTTGTGCGTCCGCAGTTCAGTGCGGACGTACTTCATGTGTCAGGCTCCAATGGACTTACTTTCATGCTATCACGGACGTACTTTTAGGCGCAATCACGGACGTGAACACTACGCTCGTCTGACCCCAGCCTTAAACGTCTAGGTGTGAACGGGGCCTTAGGAAACTGCTTTACTGAGGCTCATTATTTACTATACTGTAAGCCTCAGTGAAATGAAAACCGAATTACAAGAAACGAATAATGCATGACACATTTTGTATAAGAAAAGACTCAAATTAACTATTTTTATTAGCAATAAAAAGCCTTACTCTATTACAAATGAACTAAGCATATCTAATTCAGCACAGCGCACTATTTAGCGGATAAAGTTTATTGCTGAGGGATACAGGTCTGTCTATCGCAAAAGCTGCATTCAGGTGGCGCGAGAGGACGAAACGCAGATACAACTTGACTCAGTATACTAATACACTCCGCACTTTAATCGCGCTTGCGCAGTAACCAGGTTCTCTGAACGAACGGCACACGTGCACTTTTCGTCACGTTCACAAGCCGGCATCTTGCCCAGCGCATGCGCTTTGCGGCTTTTGGGAGGGGTTTGCGACCAGGAAGTGGAGAAACGCACTGTGTAGAGCCATATGCGGCTTCTAAGCTGCGGAGTGAGTATCCGTTGAGTTTTGCCTCATTGTACTTTCTTTACCCGGTGTCTAGGTTAACGACAGAACCGGACCGATTCTTCCGGTGCCTGCGCTTCAACCTACAGTGCCCCGAGGGGCTTAGAACACACGTGCATGTGTCCCTCTGGAGAGCACTGGGGGCAGTGACATGTACAGACATGGTGTCAGCAGCCTGCTGCCCTCTGCCCACAGACCGCTAACCTGTCGTTCTGTTTATAGCTTGGCCTTTCCACCTTCCATGTCCTCATTAGCCGCCCTGTAATGTAGGTAACTGTCAAATAAAGGCGTGCAGACTTTACTCACATTTTATACACATAATAAACTATAAATATTATACAGTATATACTGGCTTTTCCTAGTCTTCGATGGTCTAACTAGACATTATCCATATGCTCAATGTTCTGATTATGTATCATTTCTATGTGCTGATGGGCGGTGTGTGTTGAAAGTACCAGCCAATCATATCGTCCAGGACTCTTCCTGAGCATTGGTTTCGATTCTATAGCCTCAGGAACTTTTCATGTGCTGCTTTGTCAATATGTAAAGGTGTTAAGTATCCAGGGAACTTTGAGTGCTAGCCCTGCGGTCAAGTCAGATCCCGACTTCCCAATCTTGTAGAGGGGCAGAGTTCCCAGTGGTGATCGTAAACTTTTATAGTTCGATCTTACTTAAGTCCCAATATATTTGTTCTGGTTATTATAGTTCCATAAACGACATATTGTAGGGTTGCACCGATACCACTTTTTAAAGATTGAGTAGAAGTACCAATCCTTTTTTCAAGAACTCGCCCATACGGAGTACTGATACTTTAAGGTCTTGTGACCGCTTTCCAATAAATAGTTTAGGATTTTGCTGAAAGCCTGTCCAGTTTGTTACCTTTGAAATGTGTGGCCAGACACCCCAATAACTCACTGCACAGGCCTGCACACACCCTGACCACACGCCTCATCTCAGATATACGTATCCACTCAGATACATATATACTTACAGACCTCATATGTACAGTTGTGTTCAAAATTATTCAACCCCCACTGAAATTGAGTGTTTTGGCCAGTTTGACATTGATTTTGATCATTCAGTCATCTTGCTTACAATTAAATCAAAGAGGCACGTGTAGGTCAGACAAATATAACATAACATTTATAATGAAATAACCACAAATGTCTTTTTTGTGCTCACATCATTATCAGTTTTATTCAACCCCCAAGTGACATTCAATCTTAGTACAACATCCTTTTACAGTTATAACAGCTTTTAAACGTGAAGCATAGCTTGACACAAGTGTCTTGCAGCGATCTACGGGTATCTTCGCCCATTCGTCATGGGCAAAAGCCTCCAGTTCAGTCACATTCTTAGGCTTGCGCACTGCAACTGCTTTCTTTAAGTCCCACCAGAGGTTCTCAATCGGATTTAAGTCAGGTGACTGCGATGGCCACTCCAAAATGTTCCAGCCTTTAATCTGCAACCATGCTCTAGTGGACTTGGAGGTATGCTTGGGATCATTGTCCTGTTGAAAGGTCCAACGTCTCCCAAGCCTCAGGTTTGTGACGGACTGCATCACATTGTCATCCAATATCTCCTGGTACTGAAGAGAATTCATGGTACCTTGCACACGCTGAAGCTTCCCTGTACCTGCAGAAGCAAAACAGCCCCAAAGCATGATTGACCCCCTGCCCTGCTTCACAGTAGGCAAGGTGTTCTTTTCTTCATAGGCCTTGTTCTTCCTCCTCCAAACCTAGCGTTGATCCATGGGCCCAAACAGTTCTAATTTTGTTTGATCAGTCCACAGAACACTATCCCAAAACGTCTGTGGTTTGTCCACATGACTTTTGGCATACTGCAGTCGACTCTTCTTATTCTTTGGAGACAGCAAGGGGGTGCGCCTGGGAGTTCTGGCATGGAGGCCTTCATTACGCAGTGTGCGCCGTATTGTCTGAGCTGAAACTTCAGTACCCACATCTGACAAATCTTTTCTCAGTTCCTCGGCAGTCACACGGGGACTTTTCTCCACTCTACGCTTCAGGTAGCGCACAGCAGTCGAAGTCAGCATCTTCTTTCTGCCATGACCAGGTAGCGTTTCAACAGTGCCCTTTGCCTTGAATTTGCGAATGATGCTTCCTATGGTCTCTCTTGGTATGTTTAACATCTTTGCAATCTTCTTATAGCCATTGCCCTTCCTGTGAAGAGTAATCACCTCTTCTCTGGTCTTCCTGGACCATTCTCTTGCCTTCACCATGTTTGTAACCACACCAGTAAATGTCTAGAAGGAGCTGAGTATCACAGTCATTTTAAAGCTGCCTAATTGGTGCTTATTATGCTTTATTGCTGCTCCGTGACATCCACAGGTGTTTTCAATACCTGATTGAAAACACTTGAATGAACCTCTGTTCTTCAGAGTGGTAGTCTTTAAGGGGTTGAATAATTGTGTCAATGAAGAATTCACAAAAGAAACATTTACTACTGTATTACAAAACCAATTGATGTCATTTTAGTTGCATATGGTTCTTTAAAAAGTCCTTGTAGGATTTCATTCTGAATACAATTACAAATGTACACTAAATTCCCTAAAACCCTTTACAGCATTGGGGGTTGAATAATTTTGAACACAACTGTATACACGGATACATGTATACTTACAGACCTCAGACCAGATATACCCACAGACCTCATACAGACAACAGGGCAGCCAACGAATGCATTAAAAACATTCGGCCAGCGTTCCCCCTCCGACAGGCTGGGTTACTGAGCGGCCGAAGACCTATGATTCGCTCTTGGGACTGCCAAGAGATCACGACCGGAGGCCGTGTCACCGCCTCCACAGCACGGCGGCCGTTTGGTAACGCGGCCAGCTGTAGGGGAACGCAGGCCGAATGCTTTTAATGCCTTCAGCCAGCTGCACCAGCCCCTCGGATACCGGCATAACGCTGGCTTCCGGGTATCAGGGGCGGTATCGGGCATTTGCACGAATACAGAGTACTCATGCAAATGGTGGTATCGGCACCGATACTGGTATCCGTGCATTCCTAATATACTGTATATCAACTAAGGATGCACTGATAAGCCCAAAGTACGCGTTCTGATACTTTTTTCAGTTACTCGCAGATACATTAATATGTCATGTAACAGTTTTCCAATAAATAAGATTTGGTGAAAGCCTGTCCAATTTATGGTAACCTTGAAAGGCATGGATATTCACCCACTGCACAGCTCTACACACACCCAAACCCCACACACACAGACACCTGGGGCCGGCTGGCAGCATGCTCTAGTAGCATTCTGCCAGGTTCGCTGACTGGCCACGTTCCAGTGAGTAAAATCTTACAAGGCTACCTTGCCACAGCCCTTTATATTGTGGGCTAAGCCAGCCCAGTTCTGGCTTCCAGTATCTGTATGAGTATCCGGGGGCATTTCTACGAGTACAAGTACTCGTACAACTGCCCGGTATCAGTGCATCAATGAAATCTTTAACCCCTTAGGCTGGGGTCAGACCAGCACACTTTTAACGTGCGTTCTGGCGCACTTAATCACGGCCGCACTAGCAGCAAATGACGGGCAATGACGGCCAATATACGAAGTCCGGCCGCGCAACGCAAGTGGAAAATGAACGCATTTTTTCGAGAACGCAGAACCGCTAGTACTGACGTACAGAGTGCGCTGCGTCCGCTAGCGGTGTGTGTGTGATTTGGAGACGTCAGACCCTGCTCATGTCCGGCCAACATAACGTCCAGACACCCAAAGTTTCCTGGTTTGGATCCGTAAAAAAATCATGCACGAAAATGTACATCGTATGACCGTTTTCACAAATTCCGTGAAAAAATCCGTCAATGCGTTCGGACGCACTTTTTTACGTAAGCGTGTAAAAATGCTTTCGTTTGACCCTAGCCTTAGTGACCGGGCGGTTTTACACAAATCCGTCCTTTAGTGACCGCTGCCGTTTTTACGTTTCTGTGCTGTTTGTGTTTACGTCAAATTTTCCTCTTACTCGTTTATTCAACCCACACATATTTTACACTGTTTTTCTCGTCATTAAATGGACTTTATAAAGATACCATTTTTTTCATCATTTCATATAATTTACTATAAAAAAACATTGTGAAATATGACAAAAAAATTGAAAAAACACTACTTTTTCGAACTTTGACCCCCAAAATTTCTTATGTATCAACAACCTTCAAAAAAATTTAATTCCTTAGTAGTTTCTAAATTTAGTTCTGAGTTTAGCAATACCCAATGTTTACATATTCCTCGCTTTTCTCCTTATTTTATGCAACAATAAGTGAAAGTAGCACTTTGCCATTTACAAAGGGTTTACTTTTAAAATTAGTCATAGTGACATTGTAACACTGATATCTGTCACTAGTTCCTGAATAACCCTCCACATATACATATTTTTTTAAAGTACACAAATCAAGGTATTAAACTTGGGGTATTTTGACTCTTTCCATGCAAACCATTTTACCACAAATCTATGCCAAAATTTGAGAAAAAAAAAAGTTTTGGTGATTTTTTTTTTTTTTGAATGCAATTTAAGAGTACATGTACTGTGAACTTTAAGGTTTACTGCCAAAAAACACCCCAAAATATGTTCAGCAACATCTTCTGAGTAAATTGATACCACCCATGTATAGGTATGTCGGGTCATTTGGGGGCTAAAAGGCCTTATTTGGGGGGTGCACATTTCAGTTTTCCAACTTGGAATTTTCACATTTCGTCATCATGCACCCATGTCCTATTTGGCACATTTTTGAAGCCGGCCAAAGTAATTTGCCCCCATCAAACCATATATTTTTAGAAAGGGCACACCCTAGGGTTCTTCAAAGAGTTGTATTTTAACACTTTCCATGCACTAGCTCTTTGTCAAACTTCCAGGTAGTCACTTTTTGTGTTATTTTTTCACACACATTGTACTTTAGGCATGAATTGTCAAATCCAGTTATGGGTTACTGCCAAAAACACCCCAAAATAAGTTCAGCAACATCTTCTGAGTAAAGTGATACCACCCATATATAGATTTGTTCTGTTGTTTTTGGGGTGCTACGCCAATCTTTTGACATGTGCTTGTCATTTTTCTAATTTGACATATCTTCTTTGCTTATCTTCTTTTTAGGGGCCTTTTTACATACCCCAATTTTATGAACGTGCATATATTTGGTAAGCTAACACCCCAAAGTATTGTAAATGGAGTGTTTTTATGCCATGGATGCAACCGTTTGCTCCTAACAAATTGGATACTGTTTGGTGGTCATTTTTCATTTTCACACCCACATCAGTTTTGGACTGTGATTAAGGCTGGGGTCAGACGAGCGCAGTGTTAACGTCCGTGTTGCCCGCACATAAGTACGTCCGTGATAGCATACAATTGTGTTAAATGGAGCCCCACACATGAAGTACGTCCGCACAGAAGTGCGGAGGCTGACGGACGCTGCAAACGGACGCAGGTTAGGCAAGAACGTAATACTGCTAGAACGGACGTGCGGAGTGCGCCACGTCCGCATAGCTTTGTGTGTGAGTGATGCAACAAGGTCAGACGGACTGCATTTATACGTTCAGCATTTTTGACGGACAGAATGTTTTTTCATTGTAATTTATTTTCCCTGCTACATCAGTCAAAAAATACGTCAGTGAAAAAAACGGACTGTGTAGCCACTACCTTGTTGTCAGTCAGTAAGTACGTCTGTACTGCACGGACGCACAGTCCGTACAAAATGCGCTCATCTGACCCTAGCCTTAGGAGACACTGTTGTTGGTTACTGCATGAAAACTCTCCAGGTTGTTTTCTGCAAGGTCTCCTGAGTACACCATGCCCCCCATGCATAGGTTTGCCAGGATTTTGGGAAGGTTCAAATACAATTTTTATGACTTTGTCATTGGAGTTGAAATTGAGATTATTTCTTCAGCTAGGCCTAGCTTTGGTTTTGGGTCTACCGCATACTCCAGTTTGAATTATTGCCAGAAAATTGTTTATATTTGAAATGTTGACACCCCAAGGTATTGCATATGGAGTGCTTTGATGCCATGGATGCAACGGTTTTAGCCCAAAACATTTGAGAAGGTGTGTGGCGGTAATTTTTCAATTTTCAGATTTTTACGCCCGCATTAGATTTGGACTGGGATTTAGGCTACGGTCAAACGAAAGCATTTTTACACGCGAACGTAAAAAAGTGCGTCCGAACGCATTGACGTATTTTTTCACGGAATACGCGAAAATGGTCATACGACGCGCATTTTTGTGCGTGATTTTTTACGGATCCAAACCAGGAAACTTTGGGTGTCTGGACGTTATGTTGGCCGGACATGAGCAGGGTCTGACGTCTCCAAATCACACACACACACACCGCTAGCGGACGCAGTGCACTCTGTACGTCAGTACTAGAGGTTCTGCGTTCTCGAAAAAATGCGTTCATTTTCCAATTGCGTTGCGCAGCCGGACTTTCGTGCGACCGTACTTCGTATATTGGCCGTCATTGCCCGTCATTTGCTGCTAGTGCGGCCATAATTAAGTGCGCCAGAACGCACGTTAAAAGTGCGCTGGTCTGACCCCAGCCTTAGGAGACACTGTTGTCGGTTACTGCATGAAAACTCTCCAGGTTGTTTTCTGCAAGGTCTCCTGAGTACACCATGCCCCCCATGCATAGGTTTGCCAGGATTTTGGGAAGGTTCAAATACAATTTTTATGACTTTGTCATTGGAGTTGAAATTGAGATTATTTCTTCAGCTAGGCCTATCTTTGGTTTTGGGTCTACCGCATACCCCAGTTTGAATTATTGCCAGAAAATTGTTTATATTTGTTATGTTGACACCCCAAGGTATTGCATATGGAGTGCTTTGATGCCATGGATGCAACGGTTTTAGCCCAAAACATTTGAGAAGGTGTGTGGCGGTAATTATTCAATTTTCTGATTTTTACTCCCACATTAGATTTGGACTGTGATTTAGGAGACACTGTTGTTTTTTACTGCATGAAAACTCTCCAGGTTGTTTTCTGCAAGGTCTCCTGAGTACACCATGCCCCCCATGCATAGGTTTGCCAGGATTTTGGGAAGGTTCAAATACAATTTTTATGACTTTGTCATTGGAGTTGAAATTGAGATTATTTCTTCAGCTAGGCCTATCTTTGGTTTTGGGTCTACCGCATACCCCAGTTTGAATTATTGCCAGAAAATTGTTTATATTTGTTATGTTGACACCCCAAGGTATTGCATATGGAGTGCTTTGATGCCATGGATGCAACGGTTTTAGCCCAAAACATTTGAGAAGGTGTGTGGCGGTAATTATTCAATTTTCTGATTTTTACTCCCACATTAGATTTGGACTGTGATTTAGGAGACACTGTTGTCGGTTACTGCATGAAAACTCTCCAGGTTGTTTTCTGCAAGATCTCCTGAGTACACCCATGCCCCCCATGCATAGGTGTGCCAAGATTTTGGCAAAATACAGCACCAATTGTAGAACATAAAAATGTAGGAATAAAATTTAAAAGTCTGGTGCAGTAAAAGAAAAAAAAAAAACTAAACTGAACTAACTAGACTGTAAGAAAAAAAAAATCACAGATCACGCACAGTGTGATACATCTTGAAACAGTCCCCAAGACACAGACCGGGTTGTCCAGGGCATTCTGGGCAGTAAAAGATTGTCTCTCTCCTCTGCCCCCTCTTGAAACAAACCCTGCATCTTTTTTGGGGTTTCTGTTTGCCCTCAGTAGGTGGGATTTTAAAAATAAAATGTGTAGCCCCAACTCTGTCCCCCATCACCGCCCGGGGAGCAGGTGCATCCTGGTACAAAAACCCTGAAATGACCTGGAGCTGAAACTGTAAAAAGGACAGCGTCACTCCGGGGTTTGCCTTTTTGCAGAGCAAAAAGGCATTGTGGGTTGCAATTTACATCATTTGCATCAGGTAAATTGCAACCTTTTTGTACCAGGTCCTTGAGTTCCACATAATCTGGTAGGGCTGGAGCAGCTGATCTGCCAGATCAACCCCACCCATATGCCGGTTATAGGCTTTGATGCACACTGGCTTCCTGATGCGCTCAGCTCTGCCACGTACAGAGACCTCCACAGACCTCTCAGTTTGGATGGTGGATAGAAGGTATACATCCTTCTTGTCTCTGTACTTGACCGCCAACAGCTCCTTTTGGCGCAGAGCTGAGGTCTCCCCCCTTTTTAACCGGGTGCGGACAAGCTGTGCTGGAAACCTACGCGGTTCTTGCGAACAGTACCGCATGCTGCTGTATCAAAACAATACAGCAGCTTGAACAAAGGGACACTCGTATAAAAATTATCAACATACAAGTGGTACCCTTTGTTCATCAGGGGAAAAGTAGGTCCCACACAATCTTGCCACTGGTTCCCATGTGTTCTGGGCAACCTGGAGGGTCAAGGCTACTATCCTTTCCCTCGTACACCCGGAAGGCTTGAGTATACCCACTCTCGCTGTCACAGAGCTTATACACCTTCACTCCATACCTGGAGCGTTTGGAAGGAATATACTGCTTGAGTCCCAGCCTTCCCTTGTATTTCACTAGGGATTCATCCACGCAGATATTCCTTCCAGGTGTATAAGCCTCTGCAAACCTGGCGGCGAAGTGGGTAATCAGGGGGCGGATTTTATACAGCCTGTCAAACTGGGGATGCTCTCTAGGAGGGCACAGGCTGTTGTCACTGAAGTGCGTGAAACGCAAAATGTTTTCATACCTTCTACGTGACATTGATTGGGGGTAAATGGGGGTAGAGCAGATGAGGCTACTGCTCCAGTAGGAGCGAATTGAGGGCTTCTTTATGATGCCCATCAGCATAGTAAGTGCCCAGAATTTCAGAAATTCTGGCACATCTAGCGGGGTCCATTGCTGCCTTGCCAAGTAGGAGTCTGGCTTCGCAGCACAATGCTGATGGGCATACAGATTTGATTGGGCAACAATGTGGCCCAACAAATCATCCCCCATAAACACCTGCAAAACTGTGTGGCGGTAAATCCTGCAACATCAATATTGATGCCAGGATTTGCCGTGAAAGGTGGGAAATCTGGCCTCTGGCGATGAGGCACTACCCACTCCTCAGCTGGAGCTGTGCGTCTCCTGCTGGCAGGTGGTGGCCCAGGATCTGCATCAGAAACATCACTAGGAGATACATCAGCCAGCGTAGATGATGTATCTAGCGATGTCTCTGAGCACTTAGCGGGGTCAAAATCTGGGTCGGAGTCCGACGCAGATGCCTCAGATTCCGACGCCAGGATGGCATATGCCTCCTCGGCGCTGTACACCCTCTCAGACATTATATATAATATATAACAAAAAAAATTGTGGGGAACGGACACTAGAGCAAAAATGGAAAATATAACCCCGTTGCCCAAGCACCAAAAGTGCGGTCCCAATCCGCACCAAATCAACAGAAAAAAGAAAAATAGGTGATCGGCGTGTCCGCGTACGCGGTCTAGGGGAAATATCTAATAATACAAAGGGATATTTGATAATACAGAAATGTACCATACAATAGTGATGACTGTATAAGCTGATTGAAAGTTCATGAGAAAAGTTCCTAGAACAAAGGAAAAATATAATAGTGAAGTCCAGTCATAACAACAGATGGGAAAATGAAGGGGGGGAAATGAATCCACTCACACTCTCCAGAGCCTCATTAGGCTCGATCACTTCGCCTGTGGGTGTTTCTATGGCTCACCCAATAGCTCTCAGAGGTAGACTCGTCTTACGGCCTTGATATCCTTTCGGGATCCTGGATCGTCCGTAGGTTCTCCAATATTTGGATGCCGATAACCTTTAATAACTGGCTTCTCTCAGGTCTTGGTATTCCTTTAGGGTCCGCACATTACTTTGGCGCTGTGGCCCTGCTGACTTCAAGATGGTGGCCGGCCCCCTCTAATTTGACTGCAGGGGGCACCAGGTGACGTCTGCCGCTAGAGCATAGGGTCCTCACTGTTTGAGGCTTGGGGAGGTTTTGGCCCCCTGCAGTCAAATTAGAGAGGGGCCGGCCACCATCTTGAAGTCAGCAGGGCCACAGCGCCAAAGTAATGTGCGGACCCTAAAGGAATACCAAGACCTGAGAGAAGCCAGTTATTAAAGGTTATCGGCATCCAAATATTGGAGAACCTACGGACGATCCAGGATCCCGAAAGGATATCAAGGCCGTAAGACGAGTCTACCTCTGAGAGCTATTGGGTGAGCCATAGAAACACCCACAGGCGAAGTGATCGAGCCTAATGAGGCTCTGGAGAGTGTGAGTGGATTCATTCCCCCCCTTCATTTTCCCATCTGTTGTTATGACTGGACTTCACTATTATATTTTTCCTTTGTTCTAGGAACTTTTCTCATGAACTTTCAATCAGCTTATACAGTCATCACTATTGTATGGTACATTATATATAATAGATTATAAAATTTTATAATTATTATATATATATATATAAGCGGATTATTGTTTCTCAAAAGAACCGTTGGGTTTCACAAGAAAATAAAAATAAACACCTAAATCTTTCTAAATCCCTCTAAACCTGCCTCAATTGTTCTAAATCTCCCTAAAATCTCTCTAAATCTGCCTCAATTTTTCTAATCTCACTAAATCTACCTAAAATCTCTAACCTGTCAAATCTGATCTCTCTCTCGCTCACCAAAACACAAGTGAGGAGAGGGAGGGAGAATCACAGAGGTCATGGCCAATATTTACAAAATATTGACCTGACCTGACAAATTAGAAAAAAATCTAAATAAAATTTCTAACTTCTGATTGGATGTTGCTAGCCTGCCTCTCTGATGAGGCAGGCTAGGAACATCCCACACAGCCCCAAGATGACCCTGCCCTTAGAAGGGCAGCGCCATCTTGGCTGTTACTTTTATTTTATTTTATGCATTTTTATTTTTTTTACTGTTTACACTTTTTTCAGTATGCTGGGTGCCTTGATCCCTCGAGGCACCCAGCAGAGCACCTGATCACTTATGTGATCTTTTTTGTACTGAGTGCCACGAGGCAGTACTTCCTGCCGCTACCGGAAGTGATCGCTCGGGGGGAGCGATCACGGACGGACCGGCGGCAGGTAACCATATTGCAAGGATGCCTCGATGTCGAGGCATCCCTGCAATATACTCAAAGCAGCTGGAAGCGATACCGATCGCGTCCAGTGCTCTGTAGAAGTGCGGGGCACCTTTCTGGTGAAACCGGATGTTGATCGCTCCCGGGGAGCGATCACAAGGGGCCCCGGCACTTCTAACTGCCATTGCACGGATGCCTGGACTCCCAGGCAGCCTGCAATGGCGTTTGAGCTGCTGGAAGCGATCCGATCGCTTCCAGCGCTCAAAAGACCGCAGTACGTACCATGTACGTCAGCGGGTCTAAAAGAGACCCGCGGCTGTGACGTACATGGTACGTCCTAGGTCCTTAAGGGGTTAAAACCAAAGCCAAATTTGAGTATTTTTTTAATTTTTTTAACATTGTTTGCACTTTGCAACCACGGTGAACTTTGCATCCACATCATTGCTTAGTGATTAAACGGTTTACAGTTTTAGGAATTAACCCCTGCCTACCGTCAGTTCTTACTAGCTTGCGGCAGACTGTTATTACTGTGTGCTTTCCTTTATTTGAATGTTTAAGAAAAAGGATGCAATACTCATTTAATAAATCGGACAGGTGCACAAAATATTGGCTGTTATTGTTTATAGTGTGATTTTTTTTTTTTCTTTGGGTTACAGGCTAAACAACCTTTTTCTTTTAAAATTTATCAGAATCATTTCAGCTTGTTAACCCTTTCACTGCAGAGCCATTTCATCCCTGTGTGCTAAGATCTTATTTTTTTTAATCTGTAGGGGTTATTCTCTAACCCAGTGGTTCTCAACCTGTGGACCCTCAGGACCCACAATTGTCCTTGGTCATTAAGTCGCGACCCAAAAATAATTGAATTTCTGAAACATTATAATTTATTCCACAAAACAACGTGTGCAATATTCTACAATGTATGCACTTTTTATATAATTTTGTAAACAAACAGGGATTTGTTCCAAAAAGGATAGTGCAATAATCACAGCACTAGTGAAAACGAAAGTGTTTGCTGTAAAATAAAAAATCGTAAACGCTACACAATCAATACGGAGGTTCCCCTAAAAACCTGAGAACATACAGTTGGACAGTCAATGGAGCGCCAGTACAAGGCTGGAAATACGAAATAACACTTTACATGTCCTTCAATAAATCTTCTCAATCTTCCCAAAAGTCGCTCTTGAATGAGGCATCTCTACAAAAGAGAAGATGTCATTGCGCAATATATTGATTCACCATATGCAGAAGATAGGGGGAGTGATGGTTCTACTCACATTAATGAGCCTAACCTAGGCTCTAGGATGGATGTCAATTATGGGTCTTCAAAGATATTCAGGTGCCCATGTACCCCAATGTGGTGGTTATCTTCAACAGCTTTCCTTGCTCCGTCGTCGTTTGTCCCATCCGGATGGACAAACGACGACGGAGCAAGAAAGCTGTTGAAGATAACCATCACATTGGGGGTACATGGGCACCTGAATATCTTTAAAGACCCATAATTGACATCCATCCTAGAGCCTAGGTTAGGCTCATTAATGTGAGTAGAACCATCACTCCCCTATCTTCTGCATATGGTGAATCAATATATTGCGCGATGACATCTTCTCTTTTGTAGAGATGCCTCATTCAAGAGCGACTTTTGGGAAGATTGAGAAGATTTATTGAAGGACATGTAAAGTGATATTTCGTATTTCCAGCCTTGTACTTGCGCTCCATTGACTGTCCAACTCTTTGCTGCAAAATAAACTAATTGAAACATATGAATTAGTTAGAAGTTATGGGAAAACTGGGGATGCTTCTTGCTCTTAATAAGTGTCTCAAGGTCTGGGGTGATGGTAGACAAAGCAACTCTAATTAAAATCACTACTGAATGAATAAAATATTATAAAAAAAACCAAAAAACTTAACAAGCTCACCTGCTCCATCCTCCTCTGCCGTCTGTCTCTGCCGCTGCGCACATTATTTTTTCGCACCAGCCTGCCCTCCATGAGCCTACGTAATTTGCATAGCTGTACGCTGCGTTAATCGCATAAGCTCATGCTGGCCAAGAGATTGAGAAGTCTGCAGTGCATGTCTGGTGCTGCCTACTTCCTGAACCTATGCTCTACAGTGCCTCAGGGAGGGGCTGAAGAACAATGGAATAGTTTGGACCACTGGGAAAGCACCATTGGTCCAAGTCCTTCAAAAAACACCTCCATGGGAGGCTGGCCTCCCATGCATTGATTGACGCAGGACAGTCATGCGACTGTCCTCCTCTCGCACACTCAGTGTTTGTGGGGTTGTGCTCGGGGTGTGACTGTTAACTGTGTCGGCACCTCCTCCCTGCAGGGGCAGTGCGCAGCTGCCTGGAGTGGATGATGCAGATCCCGGGGAGCACTGAGAGCAGCCAATGCCCGGGGAGCACTGAGAGCAGCCAATGCCCGGGGAGCACTGAGAGCAGCCAATGCCTGGGGAGCACCAAGTGCAACCAGTTCCTGGGGAGCCCCGAGTGCAGCCAGTTCCTGGGCAGCCCCGAGTGCAGCCAGTTCCTGGGCAGCCCCGAGTGCAGCCAGTTCCTGGGGAGCCCCGAGTGCAGCCAGTTCCTGGGGAGCCCCGAGTGCAGCCAGTTCCTGGGGAGCACCGAGTGCAGCCAGTTCCTGGGGAGCACCGAGTGCAGCCAGTTCCTGGGGAGCACCGAGTGCAGCCAGTTCCTGGGGAGCACCGAGTGCAGCCAGTTCCTGGGGAGCACCGAGTGCAGCCAGTTCCTGGGGAGCACCGAGTGCAGCCAGTTCCTGGGGAGCACCGAGTGCAGCCAGTTCCTGGGGAGCACCGAGTGCAGCCAGTTCCTGGGGAGCACCGAGTGCAGCCAGTTCCTGGGGAGCACCGAGTGCAGCCAGTTCCTGGGGAGCACCGAGTGCAGCCAGTTCCTGGGGAGCACCGAGTGCAGCCAGTTCCTGGGGAGCACCGAGTGCAGCCAGTTCCTGGGGAGCACCGAGTGCAGCCAGTTCCTGGGGAGCACCGAGTGCAGCCAGTTCCTGGGGAGTACCGAGTGCAGCCAGTTCCTGGGGAGTACCGAGTGCAGCCAGTTCCTGGGGAGTACCGAGTGCAGCCAGTTCCTGGGGAGTACCGAGTGCAGCCAGTTCCTGGGGAGCACCGAGTGCAGCCAGTTCCTGGGGAGCACCGAGTGCAGCCAGTTCCTGGGGAGCACCGAGTGCAGCCAGTTCCTGGGGAGCACTGAACCTGAACCTACATATCCTGTGTATATCTGGCTCTTATACTAGCCTCACCAGCCACTGACCTCACCGCACATTCCTGGTATGCAGGGAGGCCAGGATCAGGAAGCAGTGTGTGATTTTGCTGAGTATTCTCAGTGTACATTCTAGTTTTCTGCAGAGGTTATCACATCAGGAGGAAGGCAGGAAAGGAAGAGGAGTGAGATTTATAGAGTAAAGGGAGAGAGTGATGGAGAACGGTGAGCGATGAGGAGAAATGGAGAGTAAGACATAGATACAAGGACAGATGGTAAAATACACAGATGGACAGACAGAATAACAGATATTCAGAAAGAAGGATGCAGAATAGGTAAAGGACAGATTAACAAAAGGACAGAGAAAAACACAAATATACATAGGGGAGCCCCCCCTTATCCATCAGCCTTTTGCTTCACTGAGATGTGCACAGTGGCTCATGGTGTTGGGAGTACAGAGCTGCTGCCAGTCACTGAGTCCCACCCCCACACCTTCCCATTACAGATTCTTTCCCTCCCACCTTGCAATTACAGAGTATCTTACCTGATGCAGCGGGCACCTGGGAACATTCAGAGGTAGCCGTGCCGCCTGAGACCCGCTACTGCAGGTATGATGCATCAGAGAGTCCCAGGCATTAGAGAGCCCCGCGAGCCAGTCCGCCCCTGGTCGCCTCTGGTCGCGAGTAAGTATCCATCGGCACCGATCCCAATACTAGTATCTGTATTGGAGCATCCCTAATTTGTTTAGTCTATATGAACTAAAACGCCTTTACTTCCTGCTGTGCAGTATCATACATGGGTTTCTCATGTGAATTTTGTCTGAAATATTAAAACTGCATTTTAACCGCTTAGTGTGCTGTGGTATTTCTAAGTTTTGTAAATAATCAGAGCCAGGAGGCACAACATGCAGATCTTGTTTCATACATATATATGACAAGTGTTTTCATTCAGTTTGAAGGGATGCTCTAGGCTAGAAATCATGAGGTGGGCAAAGGGGTTAATTAATTATAATTAACAGAAGCTGATTGAAACCCAGGAAGACTGTCCAGTTTGAGCTGATTGACAGCCTTCTGGGAGGTGGAAAGCCCTCTCCTTTAGAAGGCTGTCATGCTGTTTATAACCCTCCGGGATAACCAGAGGGAAAATTGGAGATGGGGGGATGCTTAGCACGCCAGTTAATCAAAATAACATAGTAAAGGCAGGTATTATGGTCCTGTATGAGGATTCACTTAACAGATGTGGGATTATACAAGACATCTCTTAAAATGAAAAACCCAGCAGTTTATTCACCTGATAGCTGTGATTTTCCAGGATCATTATAAATGTATTTGTATGCGTGAGGACATTGTCGTTTATTAGGTGCATTAGGATATGTGTGGCTATATCGTATATGTTCTGAGTGATTGGGTGTGTATCGGGGGGCTTTGTTACATATTCAGAGTTGTAATATGATGATGTATGTACTTAGCATCACTGTGTTCATGTTTCCAGCATGTTTGTTTCGATGTGGTGACATATGTCCACCCTGTTTGGTTGTATTTCATTCTAGTGATATGTATTTGCAGTGTTTGTGTGTCACTGTGATTATGTATTACATTTAACCTGCGCTCGACCAGTTCACTTTCTCTGAGATATCCCATCAGGAGATATTGTATTGGTCTTAAAGGAACACTCTACACACCCCAATCACTTCATCTTTTTATAGTGGTCAAGATATGAGGAGCACCCTCCCTCCTGCCCTGATCTGGTTAATACACTGGGTGAAGCGGATGAGTTTTCCCCACTCATCTAGCATCTCCAGCAGCCAGAATTTTGAATTTCCCTGTTGCTGGTCACCAGATGATGTGTTACCGGTGTGATGTCTGCACGCGGAGTGTGTTGTCACCCTCTCTGACTGCCTGCGATATCATCTGAGGGTGAGGGATCCGGTGGATTGGTTTTGTGTAAGCGAGTGCTGCTCCAATCCTCCTCTCTGCACAGGTACTACGGAACTTGCTTATGTAAAGTACGCAAGTCCATAGCAAGCGCAATTTGTGCTTCCTTTGCTATGCAATTTGCACAGCTTCAAAGACTTTCAGATTCAGAAGTCCCTGAGCTGAAGGGGAGGAGCAGCATGTCGACATCATCTGCCCAATTTTTTTAGAAGAAAAAAGGAAGGGGAGCAAAGTTTAGGGTTAGGTAGATTGTTCCTTTATTTGGTTGCCCGTGGACAAACCACTAAGCGACTACTCTACTTTTCTGCTAGGTTGCGTCTTCGTAGTCTCCCACAGCGGGCTGATATCTTGGATGTCAGCCCCTCTTGTGTTACCTCCCCTCACCAAGTGACATCACCGCGAATGGGCACGATAATGTCAGAAAAAGGACATCCACTGCCTGGCAGGGGATTCCCTGTAAAGGAGATACAGGAATATTTGGCTCCAGTGTCTCTTGAACTGTAGGGGCTAGAGGGTCCTTTTAGATATGGTTGGAAAGGCCAGAGAATGGCCTTTTCATTGATATCAACCATGATCAGGTTTGATGTAAAATAAAAGTAAGTCTTTCTTTTTCAGCACTATTGTGCACTTTTCAATTATAAAGTGAACAATGAAGATGAACTAATCCACCTTCTCATTGGTCACATTGTCAGCAAGGTTGGAGGTTGATGGCAGAATACTTATTACCCATTTTTTCATCGAAAACCTAAACCACTGCATCGATGGGTGCCGGGGACCTTTGGCTTCCTGAATCTCATATTTTTACACCACACGTGTTCAAGTCAGGAGTCATTGGAGAGGTCAGAGTCTGGCCTTTCCAACGAAACTAAATATGACCAGGTAATGTGGAAAAATAAGAAAAATGGGAAAAAAATAAGCAAACTTTACTTTTCTTTTTTTCCTCCTAAGATCACAAAATTTTTTCTTTTTCTTGTAAAGCAGACAATACCACTGCAATAACTCACGTTCTCATTTTCCATGCAGGGAGCAAATGTGGAGATGATGGCACAATGTGCTATTACACATTGGTCAAACTAAAATACAAGTTGCTGCACCGCAGAGAGGAGAGCAGGGATCTTTCTTATTGTAAAATCTAGACATATTATGTGTCCTTTTTTTTTTCCAGCATTTTCAAAATATGTCAGCATTATACAGTATGTCATAAAAAACAGGTGTGAAATAAAAGTAAAATTTTGTTAAAATTTTAATAACACTTCATATTTTTATTTAATTTAAACTTTATGACCAGAACATTTGCGGTTGTATGTTGCTACATTAAGTACCTTTATTAAAAACTGGGTGATGGAGAACATTTGATGCTGTTTTTGGACAATAATATGCAGTTTTCTAAAAATGAATAAATCAGATTTTTTTTCTCTCTGTCATGACACATGTAATGCATAAAATTAGTGTGTCTAATCTAAAATTATTAACTTAGAACAGCAACTCATTTTCTAAAACTACACCAGATCCCCCAAAAAAGAGCCATTAACCTCTCTGGCGGTATTCCCGAGTGTGGCTCGGGGTTAAATTTCAATGCTGAAAACGGTAACCTAAAGCACACTCGGGCTGATACATACCTATCCCTGCGTTCCTTCAATGTCCTCCCGCAGTCACCTCCATCCGATCGCGGACAAATAATGAATTTGTCTTCATACTTCTTGACCTGACTCCTAAGCCTGGTCGTTCACTGGGTCCGTATTTGTGCGGCGGTGCAAACATCCTATATCGTCTGAAGTCGTCCAACCGATCCTAGAACATGCAGGTGAATCAGCCCTCTTCCACTGCATCCGACCACCGACGGCCGATTTCAGGCGATTTTATGTGATTACAACAGCTGTGTGATCCTTTCAATTTAAATTGAATTTGGCCAGATGAAATCGGACGATCTGGTACAAGAGAAATGAAAGCCCATAGGATTCAATGGAAAAAATATTCTCGTATTTGTTTATTAAACCAATTATTTTTTTTAATTTGCAGTAAAAAACCTTTTTATTGACATTTTAGGATTTTTTAGGTATTTTGTGGCTATCTTTTGTGGTTCCTTTTTCATTTTTTTTTTAAAGATGAGACTTTTTTCGCTTTCGTCTCTTTTTTTTTTTTTCCTTTTCAACGAGCCAGCTTCAACGCTGCTCCCCCTAGCGCTGCAACACTTTCAGCACCAGGAAGAGACGGCTAATCCCCCGCTACAGCTTGAGAAGTTGCTTTGATTTTTTTTTTTTCTGTTTTTCCAGCATGAGCCGACCGTGCTGGATGGGGGCTGTCTTTGATGCTGAAAATCCGTTTCAGCATCAAAGACAGTTTATTTTCACCTTGCAGCGGCCCGGCACCGGCCCCGCAGCAGGTTTTCTTTTTCCTCCTTCCCCTGGCAGCCTGTCCATCGGTCAATCTGTTTTGTCCACAGATGCATCAAGTGGACAACCCTGATTGGACGATGGCATTGTCTGTAATCAGGTCACCAAATCGGCCAGCCTAAATGTTCTGATTATTTGTCAACACATTTTCCTGTTTTGTAAAATATCTAAAAATAAATATTCCTGTTTTGTAACCTTCTACTACCATATGTAGATTTGGTCACAAAGCTGGAAAGAAGCTACGCAAAATCTATTAAAATTTCTTTAAAAAAAATATTAAAAAATGATACATTTTCCCCCGAAGTATAATCACATCACAATTTGATCTATATTAATTTTATAGCTGGCTGAATTAAAAGCAATTGCCAATAGGATCCTCCAACATTTCCCTGCAGTCTGTTTCAAAGCTTCTTGGCACTGATGGATTTCCTTTTCTAAAACCAAATATGACTGTGGGGTGATTTGATATCCTTTACTCGCTGGTCTGCTGGTTTAGTTTCTTGACATTGGCTGCGAATACTGGCCAGTATTGAGAGTAACCTTATGTAACGTAAAAGAAAAGATTCCTTATTAGACATTAACCCCTTAAGGATCAATCACGTAACTGTTACTTGGTCCTTAAGGGGTTAATATGAAATTGAAAGCAAATTGCTTTAATATTTTTTTGCTGCAGTTTTTTCTCTAGCTGTCTTCCCCTCTCCCTTCTTTCTTTTAACCCCACAAGAACCAATGATGTATCTGTCACGTTATAAATGCGTTGACTTAAAAGACCCTTGGTCCTTAAGGGGTTAATCTCTGGCCCCTCTCTTCATATTTTTAATGCCTAAAACCCATGGAAGGGAGTAAATTCCATAGCACCCCAGCACATTGTCAGTATAAACCCTTCTGAAGCTGTACAGAATAAAAATAACTGGAATTTAATCTACACACTGCTCTAATATCAAACGCGTGCAAAATAGCATAAACGACACAAATCACCATGGGACTCTTAAGGCAGAAAGGCCTTATCTGACTGTAGGAAGAAAAGAGCTTTGAACATTTGCCAAAAATGAATTGCATATAAAAAATGCTTGCTGATTTAGTGGAATGAGCACAGAGTAGGTCTGGGAGCATGCTGATTGTAACGCCAGTTAAATGTAATCACGCCTGTAGAAGAGCTGCCACTTCTGTCCTGGGAAGTTAGCACTGCGGTTGTTTATCAGATGGTTCAACACTGACTTACTCTGTAAAGAGATGGACTTTCTTTACTCTGGAGGAAAGAACAAATAAAATAAAGATTTTCTTTTGGTTAAAAAATATGCCCTTTGCTTATTTGTAAATAACTTTGTAGGTTGTGTAAGAGCTTGACCAGTTTTAAAATAATTTTTTTTGTAATGTACCCATTTGGTAGGTTTGTAGTTATTCGACTAAAAGTGAATGAGTTGCAAATCATTGAGCAGCATTGTAGACAGAGTTTATTAGAGAAACCATAAACAAACATGTGAACAGAAATTTCCTCCACCTCACCTGGTGTCACCAGGTGTCGAGTTTTGAATTACCCGCCTGCCGTTGCCAGATCTGTCACTAGTGACATTAGCACGCAGAGTTTCTGCCGACATCACCCTCTCTGTAGCGAGCGGGCTTAGAGAGATGCACAAATTTTGTGGAGGTCAAAAAAGTGAGATTAAAAGCCTCCCCACGGCAGTTATTAAAGAGCCTAGATGCAAATAAACTAAGAAGTTGTGTACTTCATTTGCATATCCTACCTATAATTCTTTGCTGCATATGGGGAATTTAGCACAAGCTCTGTAAGCGGTTCTCTGAATTGCTGGAATGTGTAAATGTCTTCTGCAACTATAAACCTTATTATTTGGTGTGTGGATTCTTTTAACCCCCTTGGCTGCGGATGAAGTGTGGGGAACGTCCTCATTGACTCCCGCTATATGCGTATGACGTTCCCCACACGTCATCTGCTTGCGGGAGCCCCGACGCAGATACCTACCTCTCTGGGGTCCCGCGGTGTTCTGACTTCAGTGTCCTCAGACACTGAAGTTAAGCCCCTCCCGACGTCAATGACGTCATCGCGCCATGACGTCATTTCCAGGCCACCCCCTGGCAATGCTGGGAGATCCCCTGAAAGGGAGGGGGGATCCTTTTGGATCCCTCTCCCTCCCGATCGGGTGAGTTTACAGGAAAAAAATAGGCACCGCTCTGAAGGGCAGTGTCTGCCCTATAAAGCGGTACTTTTTTTAACCCCTTACATGCCAAATCGCGATGCAGCGCCGTTCAGCGCCACATCGCAATCTAGCTCTGGTGGGGGCCGCTATCTTGGATAGCGGCTCCACCTCCGGGTTCCCCCTTGCCTCCTGACGTATTGCGCATAGCCAGGGAACCCCTAGCTGCCCGGGGATTTCCCAAGGAAATCCCCTGGTGGAGATAAGGGGTTCTTTGAACCCTGATATCTCCAGAACGGTGGCAGCTAGGGGGTCATGGAGGGTGTCATTTGAAAGGCCTGAGCATGACCTTCCGAATGAAACCAAACATGACCATATTCAAAGTAATCAAAATATTAGTGTTTTTTTTTTTTTGTGTGTGTTGTTTATTAATGCAGCAATATTGTTCCCATTTCAGTTATGTGAACAATGATGCTGCACTAATGATTTTTTCTATGGGGTGCGTTGTAACCAGTCCCCAATTCAAATTTTTGTACATGCTCACCCCATAGAAAATATAATCGCAAACGCTCATGTGATAAAATGTGAAAAAAAAAACACTTTACACGCTGTAGATGATTAAAAATTCAAATTTTATTGCATTGTTTGTTATAATATACAGGCAGGACATGAGGTATACATATAAAAATGATATATTATGAGTCTGCCGGAAAGAACGATATATAATATGTCTGGGTCATGTAATAAAATGTGGCTTCAAATCGCTTTTAAACATGATGAGCAAAAGCGGTAAAAATGAGCTCAGCACACAGCGGTGAAATGTCTCAACAGTGAAGGGGTTAATCCCACTTTTTTTTGCCCTCCACCACAACTTAAATGCATATAGATTTACCCTAGGGGTTAAGCATCAATAACAACCAGTTACAGTCTATCTCCTGCTGATGAGGGCAAATGAGGCTGAAACAGCTGTACAGGAGTGATTGTGACTGGTTGCATAACCTGACCTTTGCTGAAAAAATGCAATCTAGTATGGCATGGCATTGGGTAAGGGTTCTGTGTTATTACAGAGTCGAGATGCAAAAAAAGTGAAGTTGTGGACTTCATTTGCATATCCTACCCAGAGTTCTTTGCTGCATATGGGGAATGTAGCACACTCAGAATTGCTGGGATGTGTAAATGTCCTCTGCAACTATAAAAGTTATTATTTGCTGTGTGGAGGCTTTTAATCTCACTCTTTTGACCTGCTCCACAATTTAAATGTGTGTGTGTGTATATATATATATATATAGAGTCCAATATTGAGCCCAACCACGCCAAAAAAGTGAAAATGGACCTGATCACCAACAGACCCTGATTGCTCCTTGCATTGTGTGTACTATTGGGCATGTGTCTGCTGAGTCTCCTATGGCGGTCCGTGTCCTGTGTGCACGGCTTGAGTGAAATCAGTGTATTTGTGAGGTCAGACCTTGTGGGTGCTCGCCCTATACTGTTATAATTAATGTTTTGTGTAATGTTTATGTGATCGCTTCCGTAACCCCCGGGCTGCCTTTGTTTTTGTTTTTATTTGTTTCTATGACAACCCGCGAGTTCCGGGTGTCAGAGTTCTTCGTCATCACCTTGCGCCATACCCGGAAGTGTACGTCTTTCGTGTCGGCATTTGCGTCCACCGTGTTGGCGCACAGCTGCGGGGTAAGCTTTTGATTTGTACATGTGTATATAAATGAGATCTGTATACTGCTTATGCATACCTTGATAAAGGCCTTTGAAGGGGCCGAAACGTCGGTGGAGCGGAACTACAACCGTATGTTTTTTTAACTAATTTTTCAATAAATTTTTGTGATTTTATTAGTAAATCCGGATGTGCTGTCCATATTGTTTTGATATAATATATATATATATATATACACACGCACACACTTGAGCTGGCACATTTACAAGTTCTCAGCAAAGGTTTGACCTTTGTTCCAACCTTCAATGAGCCAGCTTTTGACTTGGAGGTCCAAAATTACAAACTTCGACATACTTTAGCGATCCAAGAGAACTTTGGCACATCTTCTGCCGGTGCATTCTCCCAGCTCAGATTGAAGAGCACCAATGATGTCAAAACGTTTAATCATTTCGTCAATTCTTTTGGTAAAATTATGCAGGAAGAAACTAAATCCATTGTGACCACTAATAGACCACACAGACCAAATCTTTCCAAGGATGAACATATGGCCATTAAAGATCTTTCCGCAGATCCTTCCATCGTTATTCGTCCAGCTGATAGAGGAGGTGCAGTGGTATTGGATTATACTTACTACCAAACGGAAATCTATCAACAACTATCTGATGCCAATATCTATCGTAGACTTAACTACGATCCTACAGGAGAAGTTAGTGTTAAGATACAGTGGCAAGAAAAAGTATGTGAACCCTTTGGGATTACGTGGAGTTTTGCATGAATTGGTCATAAAATGTGCTCTGATCTTCATCTAAGTCACAACAATTTGAAAAACACAGTCTGCTTAAAATAATACAACACAAACCTATGTTTTCATGTTTTTATTGAACAGAACATGTAAACATTCACAGTGCAGGGTGGAAAAAGTATGTGAACCCCATGCCTATTGACTTCTCCAAAAGCTAATTGGAGCTAGGAGTAAGCCAACCTTGAGTCCAATCAGTGTGATATTATTGGATGTGTTGCTGAAAGCTGTCCTGCCCTTTAAAACACACACCAGTTTTGGGTTTACTGGTTTCAAGAAGCACTGACTGATGTGAAACATGCCTCGCAGTAAAGAGCTCTCAGAAGACCTACGATCAAGAATTGTTGACTTGCATGAAGCTGTAAAGGGTTACAAAAGTATCTCCAAAAGCCTTGATGTTCATGTGTCCATGGTAAGACACACTGTCTACAAATGGAGAAAGTTCAGCACTCTTGCTACTCTCCCTAGGCGTGGTTGTCCTGTAAAGATGACTGCAAGAGCACAGCGCAGAATGCTTAATTAGGTAAAGAAGAATCCTAGAGCGTCAGCTAAAGACTTACAGAAATCTGTGGCACATGCTAACATTTTTGTTGACACATATACAATAAGGAAAACATTAAACAAGAATGGAGTACATGGAAGGACACCACTGAGGAAGCCATTGCTGTCCAAAAAGAATATTGCAGCACGTTTGAAGTTTGCAAAAGAGCACCTGGATGTTCCACAGCACTACTGGCAAAATATTCTGTAAACAGATGAAACCAAAATTGAGTTCTTGGGGAAAAACACACAACACTATGTGTGGAGAAAAAAAGGCACAGCACACAAACATCAAAACCTCATCCCCACTGTAAAACATGTCGGAGGGAGCATCATGGTTTGGGGCTGCTTTGCCTCAGGGCCTGGACGGATTGTTATCATTGATGGAAAAATGAATTCCAGAGTTTATCAAGACATTTTGCAGGAAAAAGTAAGACCATCTGTCCGCCAACTGAAGCTCCGCAGAGGATGGGTGATGCAACAGGACAATGACCAAAAGCACACAAGTAATTCAACAAACGACTGGCTTCAACAAAACAAAATACACCTTCTGGAGTGGCCCAGTCAGAGTCCTGACCTCAACTCGATTGAAATGCTGTGGCATGACCTTAAGAGAGCGATTCACACCAGACATCTCAAGAATATTGCTACACTGAAACAGTTTTGTGAAGAGGAGTGGTCCAAAATTACTCCAGATCGTTGTGCAGGTCTGATCTGCAACTACAGGAAACGTTTGGTTGAGGTTATTGCTGCCAAAGGAGGGTCAACCAGTTATTAAGTCCAAAGGTTCACATACTTTTTCCACCCTGCACTGTGAATGTTTACATGTTATGTTCAATAAACACATGAAAACATATGTTTGTGTTGTATTATTTTAAGCAGACTGTGTTTTTCAAATTGTTGTGACTTAGATGAAGATCAGAGCACATTTTATGACCAATTCATGCAAAACTCCACGTAATCCCAAAGGGTTCACATACTTTTTCTTGCCACTGTAAGTACTGTGGTTCAAAGGGGATTACTAACTGGATTTATTTCGGAATCTGTGGCTAAATTCTTGCAGGTACAATATCCTAAAATTCCCATCATATATACCATTCCCAAAATCCATAAAAATTCTCAATACCTCCTGGCAGACCTATTGTGTCAGCCAGAGGTGGGATTCTTGAACCCCATGGCAAATACATTGATTCACTTTCTAAATCTACCATTCAACGATTGCCAACTTGTATTAAGGACACTCCAGATTTTTTGAAGAAACTCCAGACACTACAACTTCCGGAAACCCCTTGGTTGCTAGCTACCATGGATGTCAAAAATGTATATACTATAATTCCGCACCAACATGGGATACAGTGCTTCAAGCAAGTGTTATTGCATTCAGAACTATATCAAGGACCACCACTGGAGTTTCTTCTGGAACTTTTGACCATCACATTGGAGAACAACTATTTCAGATTCGAAAAACCAGTTCTATAAACAGACGTCTGGAACCGCGATGGGGGCCCCTTTGGCACCATTCTATACCAATACCTATATGTATTCCTTTGAGCAACAATCTCTTTTAAATGTTTTCACATCCAAACTTCTGTTTTATTGTAGATTTGTCGACCGATATTTTTTTGATTTGGGATGGCAATGAAGATTCGTTCCTATCTTTGGTGCGATGTATTAATAGTTTGGATACACCTGTCAAGGTCACAACTAACTCCAGTAGTGACTCGATTTCGTTCTTGGATGTGGAGGTGTTTCGAACTAACAACTCCCTTGGCTACAAACTAGAAATACACTATTGAAAGCAGATAGCCATCAGCCGTTTCACTTGAAAAACTCTTTGCCAATTTCTGCGAGTACTTCGTTATAACAGCAACAGCACTTTTCGTTCAGAGCAGATCCAAGAGATGTACAATATATTCATTGAAAGGGGATATACTCAAACTCCGTTAGATAGAGCATTGATTAAAGCTCAGGATTGTCTTGAGCATCCCAAAGAACCATCGACTGTTTCTATACCTAGAATTATTTTACCGGTTACTTACAGCAACAAAGGCGATATGGTAGCTCATAACCTTAGGAAACATTGGCCTTTGTTTAAGTTTGACATTACGCTTTCGCATCAATTCATGCAACACCCTATGATTAGTTTTAAAAGGACTACCAATCTTCGTGACCTTTTTGTCAAAACGGATCCGTATAACTCATACGCCAAATTCCAGTAAAACTAAAGTGGGGTGCTTTAAATGTTTAGGCTGCGTTACCTGCAGCCACATGCAAGCAGGAACATCCTTCGTCCATCCACATTCGGGACGTAGATTTAACATCAAATACCGGATTATTTCTCAAACTCCATTTGTTATATACCTAATCACATGCCCCTGTGGTTTGGGGTATGTTGGAAAACTGATCTTACATTGCGTGATCGCATACGCGGCCATCGTTCAGCTATAAATACCGCCTATAGAGACAGTTATACGGATAAGCCAGTGGTGAAACATTTTTTTATCTTGTCAACACCGCTTTCCCTCTCACAGATTCATAGGCATTGATCATGTACCACCACTTCGCCATGGTGGGAATAGATCTCCGCTTTTATTGCAGCGTGAATCTTTTTGGATCCATAAGTTGGATACTCTCCCTCCACGTGGACTGAACGAATATAATTCATACACTTGCTTTTTGGCTGATAGATAATTCTAAGTAAACACATATATATACATTTGGTAACGTGCAATCTGTCTTTCAGTTGCAATTCCTGGTTGCCCTTGTTTTCTTCTTTCTTTTTTCAGGATTTTTTTTTTTGTTTTTTTGTTATGTTTTCGAGTTATGTTTTGGGTACCCTGATTGGGGGCACTAATTTCTTCTATTTTTTTCTTTTTATGATTTTTTTTGCCTTTGAGCAATCTATGTTTCTTGATTCCTCCATGATTGTTTTTAAATGTCCGTGCTATAGATCCATGCTTTTGTTAATGTTATCACTGTGACAACTCATTCTCTTGGGCGTGTGATGGGTCACATGCAGCGATGCTTGTGTGATTTGCATATATAATTATATTGGATGCACATGCAGGAGGGCCAGCATTTCAATCGGATTGGTGAGTTCATTCTCTATGTCTTACATTTAAGTGGTATGTTTTCATTGTGTATGTAACCTTGAGAATGGCTCACATATGAGCCGACACGTCGGTCAATTTTATATGATTCAATAAATTTGTTATTTTATCTACACGTGTGCGGCTCCATTCGTGGATTCTATGCAACTTTTTGAGCAAGCACGTGACAGTCTTTGAGTGTCCAAGTCGACTTACAAGGTAGCTGCAGGGGCATTGTGTTCCAATTCTATATATATATATATATAATATATACACACATTTACAGTCCCACTGTACCATGGCTCCTAGAAGTCTAACACGGCCCCCATTACATGCGGTTTTTGGGATCATCCAATACTGCACAACCTGCAGCTGGACCAGCAGCTCCTTTATGAAAGTCATTCCCAGGCCTTGGCTTTCTTCACTTGCAGTGTCTTCCCTGCTTGCTTGCTGGTGATGCAGCAGGCAGGGAAGACCCGGAGAACAAATGCATAGGCACCTGGAGACTCACAGCACCTTCCTGCTTCCTCCATGGCTCAAGAGGAGGCAAGGAAGATGCTGCGAGTTATTTCCACGATCGCAGGACTCCAGCTAGTCTGTTGGGAGTCTTCCTGCCCTGTAGATCTGTCTGACTCCGAGATTGGATCAGTTTGAAAAAGCTGATTTCCGAACTATGAAAAATGACACAATCTGTTCCCAATCCTATGGATTAGATCGAGACACCCCTAAACTCCTAATCTTCTACAATTCTAACATTATACAAACAGTAAAGATGTGATCCTTTTCTTGAAGAAGGTGTAGTATCTGACTTTTTAGACCGTGTCTTATTTTTCTTCCCCTTGCTGTGTGATTGGAGATTTGTTCATACAAGGATGAAGGGTTTCCCAGTTCCCTGGTACAATATCTGGTACTGATTGCAGATAGTTTGATAAAACACATATTCTCAGTCCAATTTAAATATATCCAGGCACGGTGGTACTTTTCCTAAAATTATAAACTAACAGGGTTATTCAGAGAAAAGGGAAACTCTGGAGAACTTTTGGAGAAATAAAAATTCTAGGTCAAAATAGCCTATTTGGAAAGTGAGATAAATGGGAGAATTTTTCTGGTTTGGCTATTTTGACATAGAATTTTCATTTCTCCAAAGGTTCTCCAGAGTTTCACCTTTCTCTGAATAATCCTGTTAATATCCCACTATATGAAAACTTTCTGTATTTCAGCTTTCTTATTCTTCTTGTGATCACCTAAGCGTTTTTGTTTTTGGAGTTTGCATAAACATTACTAATATTTAACCCCGTAAGGACTACTGACGTACATAGTATGTCCTGGGGAAAATTCTCCTTAAGGACCAAGGACGTACTTAAGGACCAAGGACGTACTATCCCCCTCCCTTCCTATACTCACTTCTCTGGCTGGGATCCCATGCTGGAATGACTTGGTTGAAGTCTGCACAGCGTTTTTATGGGCCCCAGCCGTCGCAATGATGTCATGCAGGGGGAACCTGAAAGGGGAGGGGGGAGTCCTTTTTGGATGCCTCTCCCTCCTAAACGGGTAGGGTTAGAAAAAAAAAAAAGGTACCGCTGAAAGGGGTAGAGTCTGCACTTTTCAGCGTTTCCTCTCTTTAACCCCTTAGGTGCCAGATCGCGATTCGAACCCGGAAGTGGCTGACATCTTGGAGCCTCTGGGTCACCCCACCCACTGACACTGTCACCGTATGTGCGGCGATGTCAGTTGGCCAGTTAACCCCCTAGCTGCCAAGTGGAGCTAGGGAATCCTTTTGATCCCTGTATCTCCTGATCCGTCATTTTTGACGGTTGTTGATTTTGGGGATTAAATTTTGAAAAAGTGGGTGTCCCCCCCCCCCCCATTTCTTTTTGTCATATTTCATAATATATATATATTTTTTTATAGTAAATTATACGATATGATGGAAATAATGGAATCTTTAGAAAGTCCATTTAATGGCGAGATAAACCGTATATAATATGTGTGGGTTCCATAAATGAGTAAGAGGAAAATTAAAGCTAAATACAAACTAGCGCAGAAACATAAAAACTGCAGTGGGCACTGTCGGACTGACAATTGTAAAACCGCCTGGTCACTATGGGGTAAATGGGATTTTAAAATCTTCGAGCTATATTCCCTAGTTTGCGATAACATGGGAAAACCTACGCCTGCAGATTTCCCCGTAACGTCCCCATGTTAGAGCAATATTCTCGGGCAGGTTCTACCTCAGCACCTTGCTCTGGAATGCAGCACTAACCCCTGGGATTCTCTCATGAGAGGAGAGTATCGGAATTATTGGGGTGGTTAAGGGGGGTGATACATGATTCTTCAAATGCAGAATCATGTAGCGCCAGCTTTTAGGAAGTGGTAAAATACGTCTGTCCGCATCCCTGCGGTAATTGGCGATACTTCTATGGAATACCTTACTTATTGAAAGACTAATCGCTAATGTAGGTTTGCGCTGCCCATGTTACATATTGGATGTGCAAAGCACAGTAAACTGAACGGATTACTAACGGGTTGCGTCAGGAATGTAATGTGAGTGGCATGCATTAAACACACTTATCCTGGCGGTAACGCTTATATAACGAGGTGCTAACATTACCGCCAAATATGGAATAGAGCCCTTTGTCTTTTTTACCGTCTGAGACTGCTCCAAGATATTTTTTCCTTATATTTCTGTCCCTGTTCTTCTGTTATGTCCTCAGCATCGCGGACCTTGCCCTAACTGCACAGAATCTGAGTACAGAACAAAAGAAGAAACCTAATTTAGTTTCTAATATTAACTGGAGCTGAGCAGAATAATAATTTCCCTGTACATTGTTAAAACTCATGAATAGATCTGCACAGCAAGAAACACTTTTTAAACCGGCCACTGTGAAACCTAGACTTGTATTATATATATAAAATGTATTTTGTGTGCTTCATTTCTTGTTCTAAGCATGTCCAGCACATTAGGCGGTATCTGTCCATGGAGAAATAGTAAAATTGATAGTAAATGGGCTGCTGTAACCTTTACCTTCCTTGACATGATTGATAAAGGAAAATTAATTTTAACTTTTTACTATTGCAGTAAAAACTCTGATCACTTTCTACACGAAAGATCAAGTTGGCTGCCTCCACCTGCAAAGCTTATTGCTGATTCCTTGTGGGAAATGTGAGATTAAAGAGAGATTCCTTGGAATTACACGTATTTCCACCTTTGTCCAGAAAACGTCTGCAAAGCATAATTTATAGCGCCTGTCGATACGCTACGTATGGGCAATAATCACAATCTAGTTTGAGTGGATATTCTAAAATAGCATCATTATTTTTAGTAGGGCTGCAACTAACTATTATTTTCATAATCAATTATCTGGCCGATTTATGTTTTCGATTAATCGATTCATTGGATAAAACAATACAATTTTTTTGTTTCCTTTAAAAGGAACATTATGTTAATAAAATCAACCCCTGCCTCCCCCCCTCCTTTTTTTGTAAGCAATTTGTGTAGGGTATTTCACGTTCGTACATACAAATGAAAATTGCATAATTTTTGCACACAATGTACACAAGCACCTGGTCACAGTGATAGATTGATGTGTACACAGTTTAAGCCCATGTCTTCTTTCTCCACAAGCAAAACGCTGCTACAATCGCTCAGATAGACATGATGATGACAGCGCAAAAGCAGGGTGAGAACGGGAGCACTCATCGCAGCCTGACCACAATAGCTTATTAGGCTGTCCCTTTACAACAATTTCATGAACAAACTGAGCGGGAGGAGGGTCCGGAGGTGGAAGGGTGTGAGTTTGTTCTAGGGACTTGATTCGCGTGTGATAGGGAGCAGGTTTGGGCAAAAGACTGGACCTGAGTGTGGGAAGAAGGTTGTGGGAAGGGACCGGACCAACGGAAGAGAATGGCAACTCCAGACCAAAAGAGGGGATGGTAGGCTGGTTGAGGTGGTGACACAGGACTCTAGCTTCAAGGAAGGATAAAACACCAGCGCCCATACCCAGTGGCAGTATCCCATGGTTTGTGTTATGGCAATTTGCAATTGTAAACTAAATGAAAACAAACTGGTTATGTCTGACATAAACCTAGAACTAAATCATACCAAGTAAAGCGGCGGCATGTCTTCTCCATTTATCTCTGAAGCAGAAAAGAGGTTATAATGTTTAACTTCAGTCTGAATTTAAACCGTGTGTGCTTAACACAAATCAATTAATCGACAGCCGATTAGTTGTCAACTATTCTCATTATCGATTATTTTCATTTTTGATTAATCGACAACTAATCGATTAGTTGTTTCAGCCCTAATTTTTAGTATGTGTATGTATATATAATAGAAACATTCATGAAACAACTTTATGCGTTGTTGTGTGATAACTTTTCCTTTGGCAATCTGCAGCCAGTCCTCCTTAAAATTACTTTCTTATACCAAGTCATTGTGTCCTGATTGGAACCTTTCGTAGACGCATCTTTCCATTGTTTGTTTTTATTTTTTGTTGATTTTCCAGTTGGTATTATTTATTTTAATTTTATTATTCCCAGTCGAGCATCTCTCTTTGCTTGTTGTAAAGCACACGTCTGATTTATAAATTCCAGATCCCTCCTTTTCTTTTATTCACCTCTATAGGTCGTGTCTCATATTTCAGATAGTCTCTCCATCTCCTGCTGTATGAAATCCAGCTGCCTTCAGTTTAATATGACAAAAACGAAAATCCAATTTTCCCACCCTTCACTCTGTTACTAACCTTTTATACCCCTCTCCTCTGCGCTGACAACCCATGCATCACTGCAGCCTCACTTGCCAATATTCGACCATTACAACTGACCGGAAAACTTTCTATGTTTGTCAGCTGCACTCATTCCAGATTACACCATTTAATTCATGTGTGTGTTTATAACCATTCTAGAAAATAATCTAAATGTGAAAATATCTTCTAGTTAACAGGGATGCTTATCTATAAGCTTTTTTTGTATAGAAGAGTTCTCTACAAGATTTGCGATCTGCTCTTTTTACTTCAATATCCAATTTTAAATCTCTGTGCTAACAGAGTGCTGAATAAAAAAGCTAAAGGTCACAAACAGTACCTGAAACTATTACTATTTTCTTGAATTCCTTTTCTTAACCTGCACGTCTCTAGAATCGCTTTAAACATTTTCACCTCTAAATAGAGCATGAGAGGAACACCACATTTAGGGCCCTATTCCTTGATGTACACTAAAATGGGGACACTAACGGGGAAAACCTACAGGTTTCCCTGTTACATCCCTATTTTACCGCGCTAGTTATATGGACTCCAGGAGGTGATACCCGCAGCGGCTTCGAAGCGCTACCGCAAGTATCATGGAGGGTAGCTCTGCGTTTCGGGGCAGGCGCTAATTAAGCAGCAGAACTACCCTCCATGATACTCACGCTAGCGCTTTGGCGCACCACGAGTATCACCTCCTGAAGTCCATAAAACTCTCGAGGGTT
Organism: Leptobrachium leishanense; assembly: GCA_009667805.1. Taxonomy (NCBI): domain Eukaryota; kingdom Metazoa; phylum Chordata; class Amphibia; order Anura; family Megophryidae; genus Leptobrachium; species Leptobrachium leishanense. The sequence continues at coordinate 285,857,457 of CM019066.1, forward strand.
GCGGATTGATTTGCGGAGGGAGACTGGGACTATTTGTCTATTTTGGCAGTCTATTTTGAGAGTGTTTCCCTTTCAACATTTATATTTAACCCCTAAAGGATGGGAAGGTGTCACCCATCGGGCGGGGTTTAGCACCAATGAGGTATGCCTTGCCGACAGGTGCCACCGCGAGCCGCTGATTTTGGCCTGAAGCACACCATTGGCTGCAGGGGGTCGGCCTGAGTTCAGGCCGTCTCTCAGCAGCCAATGACACGCGGCAGACACCGGCTGCGGGGAGGGGCCGAGGCGGTCCATTGGAGATAGCGGGGCATACCTGTACTCCTTGCATCTTCAAGGCCCACCCGTCGCAAGGACGGCATAGAACGTCCTGCGGCGGGAAAGGGTTTAGAAAATGCAAGACTATGGAAGTTGTATAATGTTATTGCTTTAGTGAATTCATACAATTTAAGTTCTCTACGTATGAGTGATTAACCTATACTGGGGATGGTTCACCTTGCAATAAATGAATCATTCTCAAAGTATTTCTAACGATATATAATATCGATATAACATTGTAATATCATATAAATTAATCTGAAAGGTTATTATTCTAAACCAGAAACCTTCTTCTGGGTGCAAATATTAAAGATTATCGCAATCCGCAAAAGTGTCATCTTCACTGTCTATCATTACTTGTAGTTACACAATACTAAACGTGTAATGATTGATGCAACGCTTTTATGTGACCTCATAGGAATATTTCAGCTACAGGTGCGTATTCCATTTTTGGGCTTGACCTGCCTATAAACACGCTGATTGTAGCAGGGCAAAAATCAATCAAATTGTGTTTTGTTTATAACATTTTTCAATATTCCAAAATGAGGAGAAATCGTCATCCATTCATAATAATCAAAGCCCTTTTAAAGTTGCTCTTGTTCTTGTCTGTGTGTCAGAGTAGCATAGCTTGATCCTGCTTTCTTGCATCCTGTGTTTAGAGAGTTTTCTTTGGTGTTCAAAAACAAGAAATGACATAAAGAAAATGCTTTTATCGTAATTCTGACTTGTGTAGAAAACTATCATGTTGATAGGTACATAGTAATATAGGTTGAAAGTAGAAAAATGTCTATAATTTTCAACCTTCTACGTATCCCTGTTGGCTGCTGTTGATCCAAAATAAAAATAACCCTCTTGGTATATTTTCCATTTGTGCCCAAAAAATGGGGAAAAAAAAATCCTTTTTGATTCCATAATGGCAATCCGATTTCTCCCTGGATCAAAAAGCAATGCATTACAATTTTTTTTTTTTTTAAAACCATTTATTTATTTGTAGATTCAAGCAATACAGTACAATACACGTAATGTACAATAGTAGAGAAAATCTGTAGACATTCCCACCACTTACAATTCACTAATATGCCACAATAAGTGAAAGCCCAGGACCTCAGACAGGGATAGAACTCAGAAAGTGGTCAATCAACTGGGAGCGGGAGGGTGGTAACCAGCAGCATTACCTAGCGGCCTTTAGGCTGTGGAGACAGTGACGCTGCCTCCATCCAAGATCTCGCGGGAGCCCTGAGATCTTGCAGGAGCACGTCACAGCGCATCACTACCCTGCAACCGCTTGGTAACTGTCACGGTTTCCCTCAGAATCTGTGATGTGGATCCTTAAGCACAGACCTCTAAACCCTCCGATCCTTGAATGGTCGGTAACACTACCCTTATGTATCCCAGTCAGGGAGAAAATACACAGGCACAGCAACATGCACAGCCTAACGATACTAGATGCGGATCTCCAAACAGGACAGGCACTTATGCAGGAAGGGTTAACATTAGGGGTGGTGGAGAAACAAGCAGGGTCAGTATCAGACAGGGTATTCATACAATCTGGCTTAGAAGTACAATGGTTGTTATAGCAATCCGGGTTGGCAACAAGCAGGGTTCTCATACACTCAGAGTCAGTAATATCAGCAAGAAAGAATCAGTGACACGAATGAACGGTTTACTAGCTCTGCGGGAAGGCAACTCCTCGGCAAGGCAACGAGTCAGTTTGCACGGTCAGTATTTAAAACCGGCGGCTCTGCGTCATCACGCCACTCCCTGCCGCCTCATTGACCACGCAAGCTCTCTGAACCGGCGCACTGCCTGGCACCCGGCCATCCACAGGTACCGCCGGGTGCCCGGTACCAGCGGAGGACGTGACGGCAACGTGGCCATCCACAGTTGAACACTGGTCAAATGCTTTTAAATATGTCTGACCAGCTTCCCCAGCGTCTGTCTGAGGTCTGTATACATAAGTGGATATGTCTGATCTGAGGTCTGTATAGATGAGTGGGTATGTCTGGTCCGAGGCCTGTATACATGTATCAGGGTGTATCTGGCCTGAGGCCTGTATACATGTATCGGGGTGTATCTGGTCTGAGGCCTGTATACATTTATCAGAGTGGGTGTATCTGGTTTGAGGTCTGCAAGTATATACATGTATCTCAGTGGGTATACATATATCTGAGATAGGGTGTGCAGGCCTGTTCATCGAGTAAATGGGGTGTCTGGCCATACATTTCAATATAAACATAAATTGGACAGGCTTTCCGCAAAATCCTAAATTATTTATTGGAAAGTGGTCACATGGCTTTAAATAAAAGTATCGATACTCGGTATCGGTGAGTACTTAAGTACTTGTACTTGTACTTGGTCCTAAAAATGTGGTATCAGTGCACCCTAACAAAAACTTACATATATCACCCTGGAATGAGTGATTCCTGAAATTATACAATTCTAATAATAAAATAAAGTAAGAGTGACACAATAAAACAAAAACATAACAAAGTGTGGCCTCTTGTTTTTTTATTTTTATTATTTTTAAATTATTCTGTGTATGATCAAATAGGCACTATCCTTAATGGGCATTAAAAGGGGAGGTTTACCTAATAGCACCTGTAACGAAAAGCTGCACAAACTGCCCTGATATCCACAGAATCAGAATAAAATCTAGCTACATAAATAACAGATGGTGGGGTTGCGCTAAAAATGGATTTCAATAAATATCGCAATTGTAATAACAGTACAGTTCTTAAAGTACTTATATTTGGTAGATTAGTCCATCCAGAATCTCTGTCCTCCTTTCAGATAATTAATATCGTCTGCTTCTGCAGAGGGAGGTTCGTGTGTCACGATCTCATCCAGCAGCAACCCGACTTCTCAAAGGGTCTTGCAGTATAAGGGATATATATCCCAAGGACATAAGAAAAGCGAGGAATAATCTGATAGTGTTATACCCTTTATTTAAATGGGTTACCTGCTAAAAACATAAATACATACAAAATTTTGAGTGGACTTGTTGAAATAATCTCACCCACTACCAAGCATTGATTATAGTAACAGCATCTCACGAAATCCTCTAAGCCGCCAGGAGCTCCCGGTACGCATCCACGGCAGCGTCTAGAAGGCGTGGACCTCTGGTTGTTTGGTGACGTGATACTGACGCGTTTCGTCCCGTCCTCGAGACTTCATCAGTGTATCACTATCCTTAATGGAGCCACACTAAGATATGTATTGATGTTGTTTATGATATAGCATTGTACAATATTTTTATAATTGTCATTCATAATTAGTTTTTCTTGCAAATTATACAATTACTCAACTTAATTAAATGGTTAGTATTAACTTTAAAATTTTAATTTGAAATGAATGCTTTCACCCTTTAATGTTTTTTCTTTTGCAGTACAGTAAAATTATTTTTATTTAGTTTTTTTAGGCCTGCGTCAGACGAGAGCGCTAGGTGCGCCCGTACCGATGTGCTTATCAGCGTCCGTTGCAGCGTTGTGACGCTGCAACGGGGCCGGTCACACGCCTGTGCACACGCACGAAATGCGCGCGCAACAAGCGTCCATTATCCAAGCCACCCCGTCGATGCGCTAGGACGCTCGTTGACGGGGCTGCAAAGTGCGATCCTCCATAGGAGGATCGCACATTGCAGCGGTAAGTGCACGGAGTGCGCTCAGCGAGGTGGCCAGATGGGCGTCGAGTGGAAGAAACGTCCACTCTCACGGACGTTCCTTCCGCTCTTCAATGACGCTCGTCTGACCCTAGCCTTAGGGTCACAAAAAAGTTTGACGATGATATCGATCGCTATAGTCTTTTGTTGTTGAGGTTTTCATAATTGTTGCTTTAATTCCTGACTATTTTCTTCCAATACAATACTATATATAAAAATATTTTTTTATTTTTAGGAATCTCAAGTTGGAGGAAAATCTCATTTTTCATCATATGGATCACTGAATAAGAAAGCGATGGTTTTACCTCGTCTCACAGGAGCACTGCGCTCCTTTTCAAATGTCACCAGACAAGATGATTATAGAGGAGAATCTTCAGACCTGATGGTAAAATGTTTTATACAAAACACAAAGTGTAAAAATTCTAAGTGACTCCTTGACCTTGTGGTGTTTATGTATTTATAAAAAGCTTCTCATCCCAGCTGCTGGAATTTGAATTTGTAAATGTGTGAGATTTCCTAAAAGCAGGTTTATCGCTTCATATTTGCACAGTTGTGTATCTGGAAAAATAATTTTTGGGTTTACCGCATATGTATGCCTTTCTTGCCGATAAATTTTGCCTTTTTGTTGACCTAAATCACAATTTATGCTTTCCCCTGGACTAATTTTACACAAATTACTAGATCTAGTCCATATTAAATATTGTGGTTGTCTTCATCCAACCTTCTCTGTGTTTGTGTGAGCTTTGCAGTGCATGTATAAACTGAATGGGGTTTGTCAGAGACCTGTTCATTTTTATTAGGTTATTAATGGTAGTTTATTGCAGTTTTGTAAAATATGTAATGTAACTAGAATGTGTCTAGTGTTCAGTATTTAAAGGGATGCTAGAAGGTTAAACATGAACCTCTTCTGACCCTCCTTGCACTTTCTGTCCGGATCCAGATGGTCCAGCTAATCTAGTCGCTGTCAATGCAAGCACATTGAGAGCAATTGGCTAGAATTGGGAATTAACTTCTGTTCATTCCCTACTTTATGCCTGGAAGACAGATCAGAGAGCGCTGAGCTCTGCTTTCTTGTTGGGTCGAATTCTAAACGCTTGGAGGGCTGAGTCAGCCCTTAGGGACCCCTCCCAGATGTGGATGGGTGAGCTCTGGTCATGATGATCCTTCACTTTGCATCAGATAGTCCCAGTGCCTAGATTGTCCCTTTTAAACATAACATTCATTGATGGCACTTCACTTGCCATTGTTTGAATTTGAAGCTCATTATTAGTGGTGCACCGAAATTTATATTTCCGGCCGATACCGAAACTGAAAATTCGGGATCGGTTCAGCCGAAAAACGAAAATCAGTCATGAGAACCTGGGCCTGGAGGCTGGGTCGAGGGCACTCGCCTGAGCCCGGCCGAGCAGGCTGTTCAGCCGGCCTCCAGGCTCAGACGAGCCCCCCGGGTCAAAGGCTTCCGTGACGTCATCCCGGTGACCGGCGTCTGACGGAGAGTGGACACTAGATGCAGGAGGACTGCCGCTGCTGGAGGAGCTCAGGGCCAATGTAGGTGAGTATCTGTAACGCTCTCACCCCCCCCAACAAAATCCATCACCTGGGCCCGGAGGCCCACCCAAACCTCCTGCTCGGCCGACCTTCAGACTCAGGCATGCCCCCTGCTCGGCCGGGCCCCTAGGTGGAGCCAGGGCTCGCCTGACCTTGGAGGTTGGCCGAGCAGGCAGCTTGAAACCGAAAGCACCATTTTCGACCGATAATTTCGGTGCATCCCTACTCGTTATTGTACCAACAAAGGTAAACAGTGAATAACCCCCATCGTTTTTTTTTCTTTTCTTTTCTACATATTTTTTTTAGAGATACACGTACAAAACAAGATGACGGTAAGAAGGAAAATAGGACCTATAGCTGAGGACGGGGGGGAAAGAGGGCTGTTTGTGGTGCCGTAGCACAACCCCATTCTAGCACAACACTGCAGAAGCATGGAGAGAGTCCAAAGCTAGTTTCTAACACCAGGGCGTTGCAGTCCACACGTCTTACAGCTTTTATTAATGTCCCACAGCCTAAACCCCATAGTTTAAAAATAAATAAAGTAAGGTGTCAAGGGGGTAATTTGGATGTCCTGAAACACAAGGTAGATTACCGACAGAGAAGAGCAGGACTCGCCACAATGGTAAACTGATGCAGAAGACAAAGTACGGAAATAGTCAATGTTTGGTCTTTTTCCATTATGATGATTATCCAAAACACTGAATGAAATATTGAGGTATTGTGAGCAAGCACAATATATGATTCTTTTGAAGTGGTAGCTACGGTATGTCCAGCCGAGTTTGGTCTAGGACGTCAACCCTTGCTTGGACATTACGTGGGTTTGGCAAGCACTGAGCCTCTGAAGCAAATCTTACATTTCTAAGTATAATGTCAGTCAGGGACACAAAGCAAAAGCGCACCATGGATATTTTAACTATTTCAAGGAAGTCTCAAGACCATCCTGTAATCATATATAATGTTTTATGTTATCAAGTTATTTCTTAACACCAGTGTTACCTTTTCCTCCCTCCTCTTGTCAAGCTGCTGTGTTCCCCAGACATAATCCTTCACATTTTTCCAGAAAATCTGTTTTAATCCTTCCCATTTTCACCTCCCATCAATGCAATAATCCCCTTTGAATCCTCCCAGCCTATCTAACAGTGTTTTCTATTATACACAATTTGATCCTATCCAACCTCCAATTTTGTGTCTTTCCCAACCCTTAATTCTATAGTATTGTCGTTGTAATCCTCAGTACCATTATCATTCAGGCCCTCTCTCAACCTGGCAGCTACTACGTTTACATCTGCCACTATAATTGAGAAAAGCTGATCATTTTGCAGTCAACTGTGTTCAACAATCTGAGCTCCTGCTAGAGTGAGGGAAGATACCGACTTGTCATTTTCTCTTTTGTGTTCAAACAGAACAGAAGGATTTGCCCGAGCATCACACTAATTGAAGCATCAGGGGAGTCAATATAACCATTCACTTAGACGAATGCTATCATTCTTAAATTTTAATTGTTTGCAGTATTACAACCATCTAAGCACTTATACAATACTTTTTTTTTTATTTGTATTAAAGATAAGTAAAAAATAAAACTGTCACTAAAATAATATTACATTAAAATATTGGTTGACTGTATCTGTTGTTTTTTTTTTTCTCATTACTCTGTTGTCCTCGTTTCAAATTTATGAAGTAGTTTTGATATAAAATAATAGGAAAATAATAGGGTTGTTTGATTTTTCAGTGCAAGCTTTTTTTTTTCTTTCCTAAACATCAGATATCGCTGGTATGGTTTCAATAATTTATTCTGAATATAAGCATTCATATTTTTATTGGTTTGTGTACACTTGCTTTTGTCTTCAGACACTTTTCGTTGAAGCCATTTGAAGAGACCCCTTTCTCCTAACCAAACGGCATTAATTTTTCAGAACAAAAGATCGAAGCTGCGTGAACAAGTTTTGGAGTCTGACCTTACTTGGAAGAAAATAACTCAATTTGTCACTGGCATTGTGGACCAGAAGGAGCATGAAGCAATAAACGAGGGCCTAAAAGAAATATTACAGGCTGCAAAACAGATTGGTAAATTACTTCTTTGTTAAAGACAAATTCTTTGCAATTCATGATGTGCTGTGGATTCCACTTGGTAATTTTTCACCTGGGTAAGCAGAGTGGAACAGAACCTCAGTTGATTGTTCTGCTGCGAGTGGCTTTCAATCTACAGATCCTTGGTTCAATAATTCAGACTTAAACATTTACATAAGGGTGACTTTGGGGTAGTAATTTTCCCAGGTTGTCATTTTTATTGTAGTGCATGTGATTTGGAGTGAAAGGTTTAAGCTATTACAGGAGGGATGACACACATTTATTTACAGGCAGTTTAAATCGTAAATATGCACGGCAAAATTATTTCCTCTCTTCCCCGCAGTTGGAACTGACTATGGACAAGAGGCAGTTGAAAGTGCCGCTGTATTCTTGCTTAAGACCTTCTACGTCAAGGAAAGCGTTGGGCAAAATGAAACCAGGGCCATCAAACAAATGTTTGGTCCATTTCCACCAACCTCTGCCACAACAGCTTGTAATGCTGCGTATAGAATTGTATCTTTGCTTAGTCATGAAAAACTCAACGGATTATCGCAATTATTTCAGGAAAATGGTGAAGAAGACAAAGTGTTGTTTGGAAAAAATGTTATATTCTCTTTCGATATGTATGAATTAGAAAAGGCTGATGATATACCAATCAATGGCAGCATTGACATTGAAGACCAACTAACTTTAGACTTTGGAAAGCTTCACAATAACTACACAGGCCAAAGTACATCCGTTGACCAAGCAAGGCACAAAAGCAATGACAATGAAGACGATGGCTCGTTTTTCCGCAATGAAGTTGAGAATTATGTACTGGGTTCCTTGCAAAGTAGTTCAGGAAGTCCCACAGTAGAGGATCTTTGCGGTACTTTGTTTGATATGCTTGCTTCTGCAAAAAGCAATGATGAACTCCAGAATGAGGTATGTAACGCTCATTTTCAACAGTATGGATGTAGTATTTTTTTAATAAAATTTTGTTTAGGTATTTCAGAGATGCTACACTGTATGAAACATGTTGGAAATAACAAGTGTTGGGGAGGGGCAACAAACAGTGCTCCAACTAAGGAAAGAACTTTTGGCTCTCAAGAACAGTGACGGTTTGTGGGTCGAGACTACCATTACTTGGTAGAAAAGGGATTGTAGAGGGGAACCTTGGTCACTGGGTACAGGTGGACAGGGCCTCCACATGTAAGTGGAGTGGAGTTGGCAGGGACAATTGCGATTGGAGGCGCCCAGGTAGGGAGGCAGGGGAAGCAGGGAAGAGGTAGAGAATTGGTGGGAAAGAGCAGTGAAACAGAAGCTACTGTTAAAAAGGGAGAAAGGGAAACCATAGGAGGAGGTTAACCAAAGAGAGGGAGAGGAGTGAAAAAATAGTGGGGGAGATAAGCACGATGAAAAGGATAGGGATGGAACCGAGGACAACAGATGGAGCCTCACCGCACCTGGTTTCATGAACGTCCTCAAGCACTATCCCCACGTGACTTGGACATTGGAGTCCACAGAGTGTCCCCAGGTTTGAACTATGCGTAGAATGTAAGGCAATGGAATGCTAGAGCGAAGGGGGGATGCAAATGTTGCAATCCAGAAAGCCCCTATCCCTTGAAGTGGGCTACATAGGAGAAGTCATGGTGGAAAGAGGTGAGACTAAAGGAAGGAGATCATATCTTGCTGTCTATGTGTCTGTTGGCAGTAGAGTTCTTAGTGAGATCTTGAGGTGGCTGGGTCCGGGGAAACCCACTAACAAAATGCACTACGTGTCAAGCTTGGAAATATTCTGCAGGAAAAATGTGACTCCAACAAATACCCCAGGGTCACTGGCTTTGACTGGAGACATAGGTGGCACATGTAGAGATTTTGTTTTTAGTTTGTGTACCAATGTTTGTCATCTACTTAAACCTTCAGTATGAGTAAGCTTTACTTATGGAGGGCTGAAATGTCGGTGCCTGGCAAGTACGGATCTTAACAACCAATGCAATATTCATCCTCTGGGATATTGCAAAAGTGCATTTGGCCAATACAGGTGAACTTTAAAGGGAATATCATAAAACAAACCACTATCCTCTATACGTCTTGAGTATGACTTGCCAGTACTCATTTGAATGTGTTATTGATTGTTGCTTATGGGAATTCACAATTGTATTATAGAAATACATGTTATATGCCTGATGGTTGTTTTTAAGGAGAGTGTGTGTGTGTGTGTATATATGTATATATGTATATATGTATATATATATATATATATATATATACATACATACACAGTCGGTCCAGAAATATTGGGACATCGACACAATTCTAACATCTTTGGCTCTGTACACCACCACAATGGAGTTGGAATGGAACAAACACAATGTGCTTTAACTGCAGACTGTCCGCTTTAATTTGAGGGTATGTACATCCAACTCAGGTGAACGGTGTAGGACTTACAGCAGTTTGCAGATGTGCCTCCCACTTGTTAAGGGACCAAAGGTAATGGGACAGAATAATAATCATAAATCAAACTTTCCCTTCTTATTACTTGGTTGCAAATCCTTTGCAGTCAATCACAGCCTGAAGTCTGGAACGCATAGACATCACCAGACGCTGGGTTTCATCCCTGGTGATGCTCTGCCAGGCCTCTACTGCAACTGTCTTCAGTTCCTGCTTGTTCTTGGGGCATTTTCCCTTCAGTTTTGTCTTCAAGTGAAATGCATGCTCAATGGGATTCAGGTCAGGTGATTGACTTGGCCATTGCATAACATTCCACTTCTGTCCCTTCGAAAACTCTTTGGTTGCTTTTGCAGTATGCTTTGGGTCATTGTCCATCTGCACTGTGAAGCGCCGTCCAATGAGTTCTGCAGCATTTGGCTGAATGTGAGCAGATAATATTGACTCAAACACTTCAGAATTCATCCTGCTGCTTTTGTCAGCAGTCACATCATCAATAAATACAAGAGAACCAGTTCCATTGGCAGCCATACATGCCCACGCCATGACACTACCACCACCATGCTTCACTGATGAGGTGGTATGCTTAGGATCATGATCATGATCCTTCTCCATACTCTTCTCTTCCCATCACTCTGGTACAAGTTGATCTTGGTCTCATCTGTCCATAGGATCTTGTTCCAGAACTGTGAAGGCTTTGTTAGTTGTTGTTTGGCAAACTCTAATCTGGCCTTCCTGTTTTTGAGGCTCACCAATGGTTTACATCTTGTGGTGAACCCTCTGTATTCACTCTGGTGAAGTCTTCTCTTGATCGTTGACTTTGACACAGATACACCTACCTCCTGGAGAGTGTTCTTGATCTGGCCAACTGTCGTGAAGGGTGTTTTCTTCACCAGGGAAAGAATTCTTCGGTGATCCACCACAGTTGTTTTCCGTGGTCTCCCAGGTCTTTTGGTGTTGCTGAGCTCACCCGCGCGTTCCTTCTTTTTGAGAATGTTCCAAACAGTTGTTTTGGCCACACCTAATGTTCTTGCTATCTCTCTGATGGGTTTGTTTTGTTTCTTCAGCCTAATGATGGCTTACTTCACTGATAGTGACAGCTCTTTGGCTCTCATCTTGAGAGTTGACAGCAACAGATTCCAAATGCAAATAGCACACTTGAAATGAACTCTGGGCCTTTTATCTACACATTGTAATTGGGGTAATGAGGGAATATCCCACACCTGGCCATGGAACAGCTGAGAAGCCAATTGTCCCATTACTTTTGGTCCTTTAAGAAGTGGGAGGCACATCTGCAAACTGCTGTAAATCCTACACCGTTCACCTGAGTTGGATGTACATACCCTCAAATTAAAGCTGACAGTCTGCAGTTAAAGCACATTGTGTTTGTTTCATTCCAACTCCATTGCGGTGGTGTATAGAGCCAAAGATGTTAGAATTGTGTCGATGTCCCAATATTTCTGGACCTGGATATATGGAGATATATATATTGTGTCTGGTTTTAACGAGAAGTGGAATTATAGAAGCTTTACCAAATTCACAGTGGACATGAATTGCTACAGGCATCCAGTAATCTATATTCCTTAACTTTCATTGGCTGTTTCTCTCATATTTTGTTGCCACTTTTCATGACACCTTATTAGGATTACCCACAAAGCGCCAGCATTTCACAAATGGAAGATCCAAAAAGCAGCAGGAGAAGCTTTACTTACCTGGTTCTTGAGTCAGGTGTAGTCATTTTACCATCTCTTTTGGTGCAAGTTTGCTGTGGGCTGTCGTGCAGTACTGTGTGTCTGACAATCTACAGTGGCTGTCATTGTGCTGACTTGTCAGAGCAGGCACTTGCCCCTGTGGCATGATGGCATCACAGACTTGACTAGAGAAAAATTGATATAGCTTACTTTTTTACTTGCCCAGAGTGGGTTGACATATAGATTTCAGGCAGCAAGCCCACAGAAAACAAACCATGGTTCCATTATACCAGGCACTGATTTTATTGAGATGTAGAGCAACATTTCGGTTCTTTCCGGAACCATTGTCAAGCGTGCAACCACCTTGCGACCCTTCTTAACAATTATTTTTACGATGTATAGGGCTCCCTTAGTCCCTGACCCAGACCTCTACATGCTATCTGCATCGTGTCTGACAATAGAATTGCATATGCGCATATAGCTTAAAATGTGAAGTATGAGTAATGTGGACGGTTCCAAAAAATACAAAACCTGATAATGTCGTGTAAGAATAGCATTTACTCTATACCTTTTACTTGACTTCTTCCTGGCAGAAAGCTAGATTGAATTGTACAGCTTGCCCAGACTGAGGACATAGTCATCCAGAAATATATAGATAAGTCCACTGTAATACAAGGTTTATCTGTGCTCATGTTTTACGATCCACTTTAAAAATAGTTCTCGCTCTAAGCACTCCTCTATCTTAGATCTGCTTCTTGGAATGGATGAGTCAATCTCCTTCTGGAGCAAGACATGATCTATTGTAATACACAAGTGAGATGCAAATGTTGTTGCTTAACCTTCTGCCAAACTCATTTAAGAAAACCCATCATAGAATCTGTCAGGAATCCGAGAACATTAGGGATTCTAAATGGCATCAATAAATTTTACAAGCAGGAACTACACCTTTCTGACCTCTTTAGCTAAGTCTACAAAGGCTTGAATGGGATATTTATTACTAATGAGTGTTAACTGATATGTAGAATGTGCACAATTTATTTGTACACTATATCATGCACTACACCACACAGTTCCAACTATTGTTTGAATGATCATATTTACTCACAGGTTTACTGTATTGTGGTTTCAAGAAATATCTTTTTTTTATAATACAAATGTTCATAGATCTAAAAATACAAGCATATTTGAGAAATACCTTAATTTTAATCTTCCTGGCGGTCCGATTTTGACATATTTTTATATGTCAAAATCGGTACATTTATTCAGGCCCCTGGTGGTACCCCGATTGTGGCTCAGGGTTAAATTTCAATGCTGAAAACGGTAACCCCGAGCCACACTCGGGCTGATACATACCTGTCTCTGCGTTCCCTCAATGTCCTCCTGCAGTCACCTCTGGCCGAACGTAGCGTCCTGGTTCCCTTCTCGCGAGAAGGGAGCCAAGAAGCAGGACGCTGCAATCAGGCAGAGGTGAATGCGATTGCGGGAGGGAATGCAGGGACAGGTATGTATCAGCCAGAGTATGGCTCGGGGTTACAGGTTTCAGCATTGAAATTTAACCCGGAGCCACACTCTGGGTATCAAATTGGCATAATGCGATTGCAATCAAAAGTGTAGAAAAATATGCAAGCACAAAAAACTTTGTGCATTAACTGGTCGGCCCCCTCTCAAGTCAAATGCAGACTCTACTGAATCTGGGGACCAGTCTGATTAACACTACATGCAGTGTTCTTGAATTGCTTATATCCTGCCTACCTGGAGATTGAGGACAACGATCCTGCATCCACAAATGTGAACGATACACCCATAGCTAGAAAAATCAATGCATGGAAAACAAGGTTAACCACTGTACAAGTCCACAAAATGACATATGTACAAGCGAATTAAACACAAAGCCAACATAAGTAATGGTTTCCCTGCAGTTAGATCAGTGAAGCAGTGGTCTCTTGAGGGAAGTATCCGCGACCCTACTAGTGCGATTGACATGGGCAGATTTTCTTTTCCTGGCAGTGAGGCCCACTAAAGCTTAGCCTGTATTTTACAGCAATGTGCTTCATAGTGACTTTAAAGTTCCTCTTCGCAACATGGGCAAGACAATCTAGGCCAGGGCTGACAAACTCCAGCCCCCCCCGGACATCGAAGAACTACAACCTCCATGATTCCCCTGCCATCTATTGCAAGAATTCTGGGAAGTGTAGGCCTCAACATCTGGGGGGGGGGCTGTGAGTTTGACAGCCCTGAACTAGGCCATAGTCTGGTAGTAAAAATCTTCCTTTGAGGATGTCTAAACAATTTTCCTTGTAACATAGAACTAAAAGTCACACCGCCCAAGTATTCAAGTCATCCATGCTTCACATGTGCCTGTGAGTTGTAGCCAAGGCCATGGTACTTGTGGACCAAGAAGTTTATGAGATTCAGGAAAACCATGATAGTGCTAATGATAAAAACTGATTTTAAAATAAAGCGGTTGTGACGGTAGTTTCTTTGGACTGGGAGTACGTGGGACTGAGGTTACAGTAGGGAGGTGAGGGGCTGAAGATTGTTTTGTGAGTCTAACATCTCATATTGCCCTCCAACTGTGTCTTATGTCTAGAGTTACCTTGTACTCCTGATAGGACTTAAGGTAAATGTCATACCGATCATATTTTGTGTATAATCTGCCAAAAAGTATTAGTTGTTAGTCTGGACTAGTTTGCATCATCCATGAGCGTGTTAAAAATCTCCATAACAATCTGTGTTACATAACTCCCTTGTCTGTACTTCTTTTTAATCCTTCAGCACATAATCTATTTTAGCAATGGAATGGTACGTGGTGCATTGACAGAAAGGGACAGTTTTGACAAAGCTGTCAAAATTGACAGTTTCAATGCAAGGAGCATTATAGAAAGTGACATCGCATCACATTCGTAAAAGAAGAGCAGCATCCTTAGCTTTTGCTTCCCGATTTATAAAATGTAGCCAGGAAACCGAAAATCGAGCAAACAGAGTTTTTTTTAGGACCACAAATTCTTTCTACATGCATCGTTTACACATCAGCACAATATTGCTTTCAACTAGAAAAGTGTCTGTCTTTCCCTTTATGCTCCCATGACAAATCGCCTTTAAACTGGCTAAGCGATACCCACATTAACCGAACAACGAATGCAATACACTTAGGAGAGATTGATAGAAGCCAAGCCACTGGTTTATCATTCCTCTCTGTTAAATGGAGGTCTCTGGGGACCCATGGATAGTGTTGCATGGTGAAAATCCAAGTCCAAGCCGATAAACTATCTTTCTGCATGAGTCACCCCTCTCATCTCCTAATAAGATAGAACAGCCAGCGGTAGCCTCCTAGAGATCCCTTTACAAGAAAACCCTTCTATAAAATGTCTAGTGGCACATAATGCAGTGATTTTCGAAAAATAATGTAAGGTTATTTAACTGCATTTTACTTACTTGTTCCGTGATTTCTCGCCATTAACAATAATAGACAAACAGCAGTTTAACACGTACATAAAAAGCTACGAAACTGAACCCATGAGGTCTAAAAACAGTCAAAATCTATTAAGATAACAGCACACAGAAGAGCAACTTCCGTGCATCACGTAAAGCCTGCTGAAGCTTTAAATGGTATTGTAATAGATGTTTTACAGTATAAGCGATGCGGTTTTATTGGAGAGATGGTAATTCAAGAGCCCAATGCACCCAATTTTATGACAGCTACACTGTAGATTCCTGTGAATGGAGTTTATGTATTTATTTTTCCCCCCTTACATTCGATCTTCAGATTGTGTAAAATAACACCGTTTATGGCTCTAAATGCTGTAAACCTTCCAAAACTATGAAGAAAATTTCTTTTAGACATTAATCACATGAAATAAATGCAGTAGTGTCATAAGGATAGGTATATAGGAATAGGGGATTTATACTGTTTGTAGGTGCTGAACTATAATGAAATACTAAAGAAAAAGTAATGCATATCCTATTTTAACCACTTCAGTACCAAAGGGGCTATACAAAGAGCACTGAAATTTCTGTGCTCTTTCATTCGGCGCACTTGAGCTACCTCGATTCACCGACCCTGCCTTGATCTCCGCATGCACCACAGGGTCCCAGAAGTGCACGAACGCCACCGATAAAACGGCGGAACGCAGCCACAAACCACAGAAGGCATCCGATACACCGCCGAAAAATCACCTAACACATCCGAAAAAGCAACAAACCGATCCGACAAACCGCCTTACAGACCACCGTACGCTGCCTGAAAAAGCGGACCAGCTGCCGAACAGGGGTAAAAAAAAAAAGAAAAACCCTGCATCTTTTAAAAGGCTTTTTAACAAAAATTAATGGAAATAGGAAAATGCCTGGAAATAATATATAAGGTCCTATGAATAACTAAAAAGGTCTGTTACAGTATAAAAAGAAAATCAATTTAAAAATAATCTGAATCAATAATTTCGTCAAAAATACCTAAAATATTATAAAACATTAATAAAGAGCCCCTTCTTGCTGCAAATGAAAAGAATAAACAGTTGAATAAAAAATGAATAGAAACGGGGAATTTGTTTTACATTGACACCTATGGGATTCCCCTGTTTAAAGCTGTCCAGTGAAAATCTGGGCATTTTGCCAACTTTTTCCTGCCATTCGGCGTTCTCTGAATAGATTAACCGTTACTTCTCTATGGGGATTTCACTGCCACCAAATTGCATCGTATCTCGCTGGCAATTTGACAATATTTGGTGAATCGCCAGCTTTTTGAATAGCCGAAATTCACCGTTTGGTGCAAATCGATTGCCAATTCTGCTTTTCCATTAAATCACTGATGGGACCGTGTGTGTTTGTGTTTTTTCTTTTTCACTTTCTTATTAATTGTATAGTAAATCATTGGATATATTCACAAAGTATTTTTTACTGTAGTTGTATTTGAAAGCTATCTGCTGGCCAAAAAGTGCTACAGCAGCTGGCGCTGTGGTGGATCATCTAGATCCCTGTTTTGGATACAAGGGGGCTCAAATTAATTCTATCAGCTGATATTTATTTGATTTTGGGCGATATGTTTTGGGGAAATTTAAAATATTCTTCCCAAGCCAATATTCGAAAAATGACGTTGGACTGGGAGGGAGAGTGGGTCAGTAAAATGCCGGGAAAAAGCTTATTTTTGACCAATATCTTTTTTATTCTTTAAAAATAGCTTTAAGAAAAAAATCTGATTTGTTAATAAAAGATTTCAAACTTCTTCTCTCTATTTCCCTGCCTGCAAATCCATTGATCAACACCTTTTTAGCACTTGTAATTTTTTTCTGTATTGGACATATCAATAAATTAGACTCGAGTCACTAAAGTTATTTCCATTATAAAGTCTGGCTGCGAGAGCTGTTATTTGACCTGAATTTTTTTTTCGGAAATGGAAATGCCAGCTAGCCTAAATTTGATTCTACTGAATTGAAACATGACTGAAAAAGATGCTGTTTTCGACCAAATTAAATTGAGAGCAGAATCCCAGATGTTCAAACTGTTTTGGCGCCTCAACGGTCTTGTCCAACATGCTGAAACATTGGGGGCACATACCAGACCTCTTTTTCAAGCGAATTTTGTTGCAATAAGCGAAATCCTTTTACTTTATTCCAGAACGAGAACAAATTGAGTATGTTTGATATCTGGCCGCCAGCATGTGCTTTGAAGATTGAGTATACATGATCTTGGTAGTAAAGATGTTAAATGCAACAGACATAATAGATCCAGAATCCATCAAGACAACTTTTTAAGCTTATAGTTTTTATCTAGATATTTTACAGTAAGTGCTGAAAGATTTTTTTTGTAACCCTAGGACTGCGTGGCTTTACATCCTGGCACTCAGCACTGCTGCATGCAAAGATAAAGGTGCTACTTAGAATTAAGGTGGTGCCAGTGTGAGACCTGCACTTGTAGTGTACAAAACTACCCTGGCCATCACACACCTGACTGTCCACACAAATATACCCCTGCATTCACACCTGGATTTGCACATTGTTATAGTTGTCATTTATATAGCGCCATCAGTTTACGTAGTGCTTTACAATAACCAATGGGAATGAGACAACATAAAAACAAACACAGTAACAGAAACCAGGGCTGTAGAGGGCCCTGCTCGGATGAGCTTACACTCTAAGGCCGGGTGCACACGGGACGTTTTCTTTAACGCACATTACGTGCGTTAAAGAAAACCAGCGTCGCACTCGACGCCCGCCCTCCCCCCTCGCGCGATCTTCCATAGGAGGATAGCGGAGCCCCGTTGACGCGAATCCTAGCGCATCATCACTGTCGATGCGCTAGAATGTGCATCGACGGGGCTCCGCTATCCTCCTATGGAAGATCGCTCGAGAGGGGGTGGGCGGGCGTCGAGTGCGACGCTGGTTTTCTTTAACGCACGTAATGTGCGTTAAAGAAAACGTCCCGTGTGCCCCCGGCCTAAGAGAAGTTTGGGTAGAAGACCCAGAGGAGTTCCCATAAACAGATACTGCATACGAGACACAGATACCCATATCTATACACGTTCCCATTAAACCTATTCCTTCTCATTCTCTTAATTTAATACTCGGGAGCAATTCTCCTGTCACACCAAGCTTTTTCCATGGCAAGTAATTTTTACTCTTAGAAAGAGAAAACGAGACATTCGTGACTTGCCTTTTAACAACATCATTCCTTTCCAAAATTCAAGTGGTAGCATGCACAGAATATAAATGAATTCATATTTTTTCCTTTTAGGTCAGTGATCTTAGACTCTGGTGCTACGGAAGTTTCTGAACCACAACTCCCATGATTCTGTGGCCATCTTCTGCATTCAAAGAATTCTGGCAATTAACATCTGGTTTCCAGAGTTTCACATCCCTGATTTTGATCTATTCCAGTGCTGTATTACTCATTATGGAAAGGATCATTGTGAAACAATATAAACATACAAGTAGCCCAAATGCAAATGTATCTTTCATGGATGTTTGTTTTTGAGGACACTGGTAATCTTTATTCACTCTGTTGCAACCACCCCATTCATGTTTACATGACATTGCCGCACTACCTACCCAATGTTGCCTCAACCCAAAAAATCTGAATGCTAATGGTCTGTTTTAACATTTACATCTACCGGCCAATAACTAGTCATCTGTGTCAATAGGAGTTTTTTTACCCTTGACTTTGATCTTCCTGACCAGCAGTGTTTCAGCTTCTGCCAACATGGATGGTGGAAGCTAGAGTAACATTTGTGAGTTTGTCATAATTTTGGTATGGCCCCCGCTGAGCTCTTGATTAGAAGTCAGCAACCTTAGCCGTCCAGCTGTTTTGGAACTATATGTCTGATAAAATGCTCAGCCACTCATTAAATTTTTTGAGGCTCAAGGGAAATGTAGTTTCAAACATCTGGAGGACCGAGGTTGCGACCCCCTGCTCTAGATATTTATTTCCTAGAATGAAGGGAAAATGGGTCAAAGGTTGGGGTTTTTCTGCCAGTTTTGGGACACTTTAAGGACATCCGTAGTTTTGTTGGCTCTTTGTAACCTTAAAGTTCATTCTACTTTAATTTTCATATAGTTTAGTTGGACAAGACTCCCAACTTCCATCACTCGTTTTCAAACAGTAGTCACATACATCAAAGAGTCATTTGATATTCTGCGAATCTCCGTATCTTGCTGCAGCATATGATGAATTAAACAATTTTTTATATATTTTTTTTGCGTCGTATCATTTGAATAGTGATATCATTATGTCTAGTGATCTGGCAGTGATAAGCACCAGGCTTATTCTCCCCGATGTAGCAACTCATTTTCTCTCCAGGAGACCCATGCATCTGCGTCTCTGTCATCAAACATGACGGAAACGTTGTTGACATTTCTGGCTTTCTGGGTGAAGCTTGTGATTCGTTTTCTGACAGCTGAGATCAATAGAATAAGGCATTTTCAAGACTTTAGATCTAATTATAGTTATATGCCAGTCATTTATTATGTTCAGCGCTTGTAAAGTGACTGTATAAATATTTATTGGAAATGGCTCGCGACATGAGAATAATAATGAATGGCAAATGGTGCTTACACATAAGCCCACTCATCGGAAAGGAAAGCAAGTCCAAAAAACCTTTTCAATTTGTCTCTACATTTACTCGCAAAATGAGCAGTACATTGCATAGCCTTCAGACTTTCATTACTTGGCTCATTTGTCAAAAACATATCAATAAGGAAAATATCAGTATAAAATTAGAAATGGCCAGTTTTCTATTGAGGTTATTTTTACATGTTCTTATGAATGTTTATGAAAGTAACGCAATGTAGTGGTTGGCAGTTATTCTCTCAATTGATGATAAAATAGAGAAATCTGCATACATACTGTATTTCACTTTATATAGCTTAAATAATGCGGACATAGCCAAAATTTATATTTTTAGTAATATGGGAAGACTCCTAAAGTGCGCTTCATCTTTCTGATACAGACACCAAAAAAAGTCACCACCTGGTTTAAAGACTAAGCAGATAGGTCCATTCCAATGGATTATTACTGCAGTGATCAACCCCTACGCTGCAGATGACATATGGAGGACATCCTTACTTGTTGTTTTTCAAGAACATCCCCCACACGTCATCACTTACCCACAGCGTTGTGGCGAGTTTTGGCTAATCTAGCTGATGTCCTGCGGTAGTCTGATGTCCTGAAGTCAGAGCGAGTCATGGACCCTTCTCCGATACACAGATGTCATTGTGAAGGGTGTGGTGACATCAGAATCACGGACTGGACAGAGCTGCTGGCAGAATGCCCTTAATGGGTGAGGTCATTTGGATCCCTTTAGTGCCTCATCTGTGAGGTCGTGATGGAATCGGCAGTGTCTGCCCTTTCCAGTCATACCTCACATGAGTATGTAGATTGTAATTAACATTAAAATAATTATTTTTCTTTTCAAAGGCTGAAGCATTTGCCTTTATTTATAAAGCAAAAAATGCCACAGAATTAACTCACCTTTTCATTTCCCACTCTGCATTTCCCACTCTGAGAGCAAGTTTGTGGGTGCTTGCGCAATGCCGTATTACATAATCTGCCATATAGAATACAAGTCGCTGCAAAGAACACTCTGGGTAATTTGAACCCCTACATCTCCATTTTTTTTACACCGAACAATTTCCAGTGAGGTGTCATTGGAAATGACCGAGTCTGGCCTTTCCATTGATACCAAACATGACCATGTTAAATTTGAACAAAAAATATATTAAATATCAACTTTTTTTTCTCTTTTTATTTGTTCTAAAGGGATGGCATTGCCCATTATTCACATAAAGCCGTGGTTCCCAACCACAGTCCTCAAGTACCCCTAACAGGCCAGGTTTGCCAGATAGCTGAAGCACAGCACATGTGATATGATTTGCTGCTCAGTGATTGCAGAATTCAGTCTGCATTTCCACAAGGTAATCATTAAAACCTGGCCTGTTAGGGGTACTTGAGGACCGCTGTTGGGAATCACTGCCACAAAGTGAACAATACTGCTGCCAGTGCTCACATTCTTATTTCCTGCTCTTGGAGAAAGTATTGTGTTTTATATATAGACATATTATCCAAAATACTCAATGTGCCAAAATACATTCTAAATGTAGTTTTCACAATTTTGGGGCCAATATTTGTTGATCCCTTAGGCAAATGCTACTACACACTACTCCTTCTGCCCTGTTTTTGTCGATGCTATAGTGTCGTAAGTAGGGAAATCCTACAAATGCATAGCATATGTGCGCTGCTCAGCTGTGGCAGTCGACTATGGATATGCACATATTCGGTAATGCATGTCCTATGGACTCCATGGGGGTATGCTCAGGACGTCGCTTTATCGCTGCCTCGAGCATCCGCAAGACCGCTACGGGGCAGGCTGCTGGA
Source organism: Leptobrachium leishanense (assembly GCA_009667805.1). Lineage (NCBI taxonomy): Eukaryota > Metazoa > Chordata > Amphibia > Anura > Megophryidae > Leptobrachium > Leptobrachium leishanense. The sequence continues at coordinate 285,879,027 of CM019066.1, forward strand.
CTCAGCGCCTGCCCCGTAATGCACTGGAAAAACGGGACGCAAAGGGGAAATTAGCGAAAGCTTATTTTTCCCCTTAGCTTCCCCGTTTTAACGAGGACAAGGTGATAGGGCTCCAGATGTTTTAGAACTACGTTTCCTGTGAGACTCTAATTTGACTCTGTTAGACTCTGTTTGCAACAATGTAATAAATACATTGTTTTTATTAAGTTGGATAAATTAAATGGACGTGGTGCAATGTTTAAAATTTATTAATACATTTGGTTGATGGCATAATGTCAGATTTGTGTTGTTTCATTTTCACAATTTCAAATGTACAGCATATTGGCACCAGATATCGGCTTTCGGCCAGTATGGCTGCCGATAAATGGTACCAGCTCTGAGTAAATGATATCAGTCTATCGCTATTTTTTTTTTTTGTTATAAAGTGGCCAGGATGTGAGGAGTGCCCCCCCTTCCTTATCTGCTGCCCCATTTGGGTGTAATCACTGGGTGAAGTGGAGGAGTTTCCTCCACCCCACACAGCGTCACAAGCAGCCAGTATTTTTAATTTCCCAGCTGCAGATCGCTGCTGCAGATGTACTCAGATTGATCACCAGTGACGTAAACACACAGAGAGCATGCTGAGGTCATTCTGATACCACCCGCGATCCTGCCCACAGGTCTCCCTTAGACCCGCGGACGTACATGGTACGTCAGCGGCGCCTAACCCCCCTCCTGCCCGATACTTACCTCCCTCGCTGGATCCCTCGCAGATCTGGCAGGGAGGAAGCCTTCCCTCCTGATTTGCATGGGCCGGCGAGCTCGATGACGTCACCACGCTGTGTGGTGATGTTATCAGCAGGCGCCCCCGGAGCCCTCTCTCTCCCCAACCATTGAAGCTAGGGAGATGCTATTTGCACCGCTGGAAATGTCAGTGGGCCAGTTAACCCTGTAGCTGCCATGTAGAGATAAGGGGATCCTAAGGATCCCCCTATCTCCCGATCCGTGGCAGCTAGATGGTCATATTGGACATCATTGGAAAGGCCTGATCATGGCCTTTCCAATGATACCAAACATGACCAGGTTTGGTTTAAAAATAAAAAATAAAATAAAAATATATATATTTTTTTAATTTTTTTTTTTTCGGCTGGGGGGGTTTAGTTAAATAGGACCTAGGCTGTAATCTCAAAATAATTAGCACAAAATGGTCAGAATGAGCGCAGCGCACATAGAGGTGAACTGGCTCAGCAGTGAAGGGGTTAAAAAGCAAAAACATGTAAAAATTGGGTATTTCTAGTCTCGGGACAAAATTTAGAAACTATTTAGCCAGGGTCTTTTTTGGTGGTTGTAGATTTTGGGGATTAAATTACGAAAAAGTGTGTTTTTACCATTTTTTTTTTTTTCATCATATTTCAGATTTTTTTTTATAGTAAATTATTCGATATGATGGAAATAATGGTATTTCTAGAAAGTCCATTTAATGGCGGGAAAAAGGGTGTATAATATGTGTGGGTCGAATAAACGAGTAAGAGGAAAATTTGACCTAAACACTAACAGCGCAGAAACGTAAAAACAGCAGCGGTCACTAAAGGACGGATTTGTGTAAAACCGCCCGGTCACTAAGGGGTTAAAGTGCACAAGTCCATAGCAGTGCATAACTTGTGGTTCGTACACAACGCAATTTGCATAGGAGCACAAATTGCATCAGAAAGATTCAAGGACTTCTGGGTTCGGGAGTCCCTGAGCTGATGGAGGAGCAGCATGCAGCAAAAGTGAAAAGGTAAGTTAAATCACACCCAAATAAAAAGATGGTCAAACTAATTATTGGACAGAGGCTGTAACTACAGCATTTGCCCAATTATGTAAGGGCAAAAAATTGATCTCTACTTTTCAATAGAGTATCCTTTTAATGGGGAAACATTGTTAAAGTTTGTTGAAAGAGCTGTCATTTTAATAATAACCCAGGATTTTCAATGTGACTTATACAGTGGTGCCTCCTTGTTTAGTAGCGTGTAGATGTGGTAATCAAATACACGTAATACTGAGCCGAATGACAATTGTGTCTCAAAAGGGCAATGAACACAAACATATTAACTATTCCTAATTAAAAATATTAGTGGCAAAGATAGTATATTAAAACGACTGCTCAGAACTCATCCTAGAAGCAACAAAACAATAGCAAAAAAACATGTAAGTGAAATGTAGCTTATAATTGAATGTAATTGCTTATGTGTTCCCTCTCTTTTCTGATGTGTCACAAAACAAAACCTTTTTATTCTAGACGCTTGTTTCATTGATCCCAGGAGACACTCCGTAAATCATTCTGCGTCTGAAAACCACTTCCAGAAACATTGGATTTAGGGTCTCTTTGCATTCTCTTTATTGCACAATCCACATGGGGGGATTAATGTTTAAGCAATTCCGTGAAGCATTTCATTCAATCTCTATATCCTCTGGAAACCTAATGTTCATATACAAGCAAAATGCCATAAGACAAGAATATGTATTTATATATATATTGTATGTATGTAAATGTACATATTACTAATATTTACAAGCAAGAAGAGGCAAAGCGCCTAAGGAACAGATAAGAAGCTATTCCATTCAAACAACCGGACAAGCTGAATTAAAAGTGTTAAATTGCACCTTTCAGATCCAATGGTAGTTGGGCTTTTTTGACAGGGAAGCCCTCCCTACATAGATATGTTAGTATCTTTTGCTAAGACCTCTATTGGAGAATTTTGAGTTTTTCCCTGTCAAAATTTCACTGTCACTTTTAGCGGCTTGCTGTTTGGTTGACGCTGTGACATCCTCCGGGACCGCCCTCCAGGAGTAGAAACACACCTGAGCAATGTTGTGTTTGAAACTTATTCAGGAAAACCATCTCTTTGGTGCCACCATCCTACATCGATGCCAAATGGGTGGTGGAGCCCCGAACCTAACGATGAGCTCAGAGCATCACCATTCTCAGCCCAACAATCACTCGTAGCACCGCAACGCTGTGATTGTAGGAGCTCACTGTGCCAACAGTGATCAGTAATGTTAAGTCATCCATGTATTGTTGTCCACACCAGCAATTAGGTGCCAGCGTGCTGTGGGCATATCCAACAGCATGTTGAAGTGTAGAGACAGGAGGTAAGATTTGCCTCTGTTCCTATGTCAATCCTTGCCAGTGCCTTTTTTTTTGTGGATGTTCTATTCTGACAGGCAACTTTCATGTGCATCCCTCCTTTCACACAAATGACCGTCCATAGTGTCTCCAATTTGCTGGGTACTTCATCAGCAATTATAACTGGTATAAAGTAACCAGTAGGCTTGCTCTCCATCTCTTGCCTACTCTTTGAGCCACCAGCCAGCATGGACCCCTGTGCCAGTGATTGGACCAACAGGTGTGGTCAGCTTAATTGACTGGACTTACTCAAAACCTGCACATTGTAAAGATGGTTTTTAAAACCATGTAAAATAAGCCAGTGCTGTGTGTAACAGTTTAATTTCAGTGGTTATTTGGTAGTAATTAGTAAAGGTTACTATCAATATGCATCCTACGTAGATCAATATGCATCCTACGTGTCATGGCTGTTCTTACAGGTCATTGTTTTGGTCATCGTTTCTGTAAGACCACATCGAAGGCCTATCTATAAAACGAAGGACTCATTTCAACAGCTTATACATATTTGTTCTAGTAACCGTTATATTTACTCGCTATATAATAAACCTTCTTATAGACACTGATTTATGGAAATGTTAAGTCATTATTTGTGTTTTATACCACATAATATCCAATACTTTAGTTTAATTGGCTGTCTTTGTAAATATAACTTGAATTATAAGTGCTTATTTTTAAAAAAAACATAACCACAAAGAGTAAAACCTTTTCTCAGATGAATAAATGATTGCCTGCGTCTGCTTTATTTTAGTTTTAAGTAAAAGGCTCGATCGCAGTTCCTCACAGGTAATGGTTTTAGCAGTAATTAATAGCTTTTATTTTCAGGCACCTTATTTGTTAACTACTTTAACAATGCCAGAGCCAAGGTCACTTTACAGCTTAATTAAGACTGCTTGTAATGGGAGGATTATTTATTTCTGCATGCTATAATTAATTCAGTGGGCTGTACATAAGGTTAAAAGCAGGTACTTGAGAATGTAAAAGCTCACTCGACATTTTGCTTTCACAAGTGAGCATATTAATTGACAGGTTACCTATGCTGTGGGCATACAGCGGTTTTGATTTGCATCACACCAGAGAACCAATTTCTCGGTCGTAATTTCAGCAGGATAAACTGTTATTATCGGAGCTTATAACCTGTTTCAGCGCATATTAGACAAGTAAATTGATTTGAAAGGAAAAGGCAAGACTGTTTTCCTCTACCAGTATCCGTCACTAATCATAGAGCTTAATACTGACCTCCCGAGAGGGGAAGTCTGAAAGTATTTAGATCATGGCTGAAGGAGCCTGTGCATGTGCTTTCCTCTTGGCTGTCACTGACAACACTCCTTCACATACATTATAGACTGTCATACTGTTCCCTACTGTCTTTCTATATTTGGTGATTCGCGGATGTCTCATCATGTTCGTGTGCGCTTTCCTATGATTGGGCGTGCCACATTGCATCACTATGCTAAGATGGCAAGGCTCTGGCAATTCCTCAGTCAGACATTTTTAATTTTAAATATCTCTATAAAACAGGGTGCAATTAGGGACTGAATTACTGCATTCGAGATCTGTCTTCCCCTGTATCCGTGATGGTGAGCCTTGGCACCCCAGTTGTTGCAGAACTTCATGTTCCATAATGCATAGTCACAGATTAGACTGAACATCATGGGGCATGTAGTTCAGAAACATCTTGGGTGCCAAGGTTCGCCATCACTGCCTTATATGATTAAGTCCATTTTAATCTTATGAAAAACCTAGGCAAAGTTTGCTTGAATCAAGTCAAGAGAACAGTCATTTCATTTGTCTTGCCAATGTTATGACAGGTGTTTGTTAGTTTCCCTGTGGTAAAAAAAACCCAGAAGATATTTGTCTTTATGAAAAAGCCGATTTTAACTTTTTTAAAAGTCTAAATTTTCTAGTGATACGGAGCCAAGGAATTAAATTTACAATGTGAAAGTTTTAAAATGTGAACAAAGGAATACTAATAAAATGACATTTGAAAAATGAATATGAAAAAAATCTAACCAATATTTAATTTATAAATATTAAGTAAAGTGGGTGGGTTAAAAGGAGTTAAACATTAGCCCCGCCTGACCCACTGAGCAGCCCCTTCCCGTATTAACAGTAAAATGAGTATGATACCTTGAATCCAGTTACAGGTCCAGAACTAACAAGCTGTGGCTTCCACAGAAGCCTCAGCCATCATGTTACTAGGGAGGGCTGGGCACTTGATTGAGCATCCAGCCGATCTAATGGTTCTCAATGTGAGTGCATTAAGAACCATTGTCAGGAGCTGGAATGAACTACTTTACATTCCCTGCCTTTGCCTGGAAGGCAGATCAGTGAGCACTATTGTCAGATTTTGTTGTGGGGTGAATCTGCCATGCTCCCAAGGCTGAATTAGCCCTGTGAGACCCTTGGCAGAGGAGGGAGAGGTGGGAGGACACTAAGGTCACGGTGACCAGGGTCTTCCAAAATGGGAAGATTGACCCAAAGTCAAATTAAATGGGGATCCCTTCCCCATTTGTATGTGTGTAGTGTAGACAAATATACAAGCTAGATCTCTCTCCCACAGAAGACAAAGCAAGAATAGCTATGATTTGTCAGTATTGTCTCCAAACTAAAGTTATAAATTGCTGCATACGCTTTGCTTTTCCAAACCTTTTATATCTTTTTATTTACGTTCAGAGTCTCCTAGTTAGTAAAAATGAACTAGCCGCCTCTTTTGACATGTATCTCACATGCTATCAGGGTTATTAAAGCGCTCCGAATTGATGGCGAAAGGTAACGAACGCTGAAATTCAGCGTTCGGTTACCTTTCCTGGCCATTCGGCTATTCAGAGATCAGGCAGTTTGCCAAATGTTGGTAAATTGCCTGCACATACGGTGCCTGTTCGTTGCCTGTTTGAGGGCAGTGAAATCCCCATAGAGAAGCAGTGCTTCGTCTGCTCATTGAACACAAAACAGCTGAGAACGGTTGCCGAAATGCCCTGCCATTCGGTGGTTTCATTCGACAGGTTTATTCAGGAGAATCCCATAGACTTCAGTGTTAAAAATATTCAATATCTAATAAACTGTTCTTTTATTCTGCAGTTAAAAGTCTCTTTATTTTTAGATTTTTTTAATGATCTTTTAGGCAATTTTCGGCTTTTTTTTGAGAATTTTTTTCTGTAACAGCCCTTTTTATTATCATTCATTGGTCCTCATATGTAAATTTCAGACATTTTCGTTCAGTAGTCTCTTTGCAAACAGCGTTTCACTTTTCAAACCTTCAAGCGTACTGTTTCTTTTTCTTCTCACTCCATTCGTCTGCAGTGTCGGCTTTTCCGGCAGCTGCTCTGTGCTGTGATCGGCGGCTGCTCGGATTTCTCCGGTGTGTTCGGCGGGGGTTAATCCAGATGTTTTTGCGGGTTTTGGTGTACGGTCGCCAGGTTTTTGTGGTGAGTGTTCGTCGGGTTTGCGGCCGGCTTTTCCCTGCACTACGACAGCCCTGTGGTGTTTGCTGAATATACCGCATGGTCGCCGAAATGGGATTGCCAAATCACACCGAATTGAAGAGAACGAAAAGTCACCGAACATGCGGTGACTTTTCGATTCTCTTTGAATAACCCTGTATGTGTATTAGAAAATGCATATTATGGATGGTTATAAGGCATGTTGTTGCAGTGTTTCATCGAACAATAGTAGAAAAGAAATGGCAAACAAGATTTTATTTGTGCATCAAAATGTAAACTAAAAGTAAAGCAAATCCATAGTGTTTGAGCCACTAATTAAGTCAACTTTAAGCATATCGCTTTGATAATGCAAAACTGAACCAAAATGCTTTCATTTTCTTTTTAACTTCATTTTAGTGGGTTTAGTATGTATGACTCATAATCTTATTTCCCGACTGGCTTTGTGAATAATCCGATTTCTCCGTTGGCTCTATACTGAGATTTAAGCACATTGATTTAGCGTATAATTCTGATTTGTAATTTGTTTTTTTCTTCTTCCACTCTCTTTTAAAACTTAATTAAGAATAGAATAATATAGCAGTTGGATTTCAAGTGTTGCCGTTGTAATAGCAGCGATAACAAGCCTCTTCACTATATACAAAGACAGCAAAAGATGTATCCATGGCTTCCATCCTGAAAAGCTCTTGAAAATGTCTGGCTTGACTTTAAGGATGGTTTGTACACCGTACTGTCTTTTTGAAATTGATTTCTATATCTGTAATCCGTCTCTCATCTTTAAGCTGCATTGCTGCTTCCTTTTCTGGTGTTTTTTGACCATACGGCAGTGGATATGTCAATGAATGAATGTCAATAAGGGTTTGAGTTGTAAGAACATGCATTAGAAAATATTTTAATGACCTCTTCCTCTTGGCCAGGTATGTAAATCAACTTTAACTTGAAAAATTGGCCAGTCATAGGTCTGGGGCAGCTGCCTCATGGATGTAGCTTTTGGTCAGCCAAAAAAGGACACTCTAGCCATCATGACAACTTAGATGCAGGCTTATACAGGCGAATGTAATAGGTTTCAATAAATAAATGTAATAAATTTATAATTTTTTTTTCAAAACCCCTTTTTTATTTTAAGAAATATTTTGTATTTTTCGAAGAGATTTTTGTTGTTTGTTTTTTAAGACTTTTTTAACAGACCTTTTTTTATTATTTTTGTTTTTATTTTTCGAACTACATCTCCCATGATCCTCAACCACTCATGAGGATGGCTGAGTAGTTCCAAAAAGTCTGGAATGCCAAGGCAGCCTCAAAATGATCTCTGCTATCAGAGGGAATATGGACAAACCTCTCCCTCGACATTCAGTGGTGGTTTTACAATTTCCCTGTCCAGTGGCAAACACTTTCTGATGCTAGGGATTAACTGAGCTCTGAACTAGCTAGATGATGCACCCAATATACATAGTGCTATAACCGTCCTGTAGGATAACATGTGTATCCAATAGCAAACTATCCGTCAAGTTCAATCTTTTACATATAGCACACCTTGTTGGTCTAAACTAGGGCTGCAACTAACGATTATTCTCCTAATCGATTAGTTTGGCCAATTTATTATTTCGATTAATCGATTAATCGGATAACAAAAAATAGAAAAAATTTGTTTACTTAAAAGGAACTTGATGTAAAAAATAAATAACCACAACCCCTCCCCCTTTTTTCTTAAGTAATTTGCGTAGTGTACGTAGCTTTCGTACGTACATATGCAAATTGCGTATCTTGCGTACTTTTCACACAAGGTATGCGAGTGCTTGGTCAGAGAGATGGGTTGATGCTGCATGCGCAGCTTAAGCCCATGTTTACTTTCTCAAATGAACGTGGCTACAAGCACTTTGTCATAGATGATGATGTCAGCATGAAAACGGGGTTAATAAACTAAAGTGGTCAGAGTGCGTAGCGTGTCCCTTTTAAATAATTTTGTTTAACAAACTGAGTGGGAGAAGGGACTGGAGGTGGAAGGGAGTGACTTGACCGGAGTGGGTATGGACAAAAGACCGGATCTGAGTGTGGGAGTGAGTTTGGGGAAAGGGACCAGACCAAAAGCAGGGAATGGCAGTTCCGGACCAAAGAGGGTGTGGCAGGGAGGGTGGGGTGGTGGCACAGGACTCCCAGCTTCAACGATAAAACACAGACGTACAGCTCCTTCACCCAGTGGCAGTATCCTATTGTTTGTGTTATAGTTCTACTGTTGTAAACAGAATAAAACCAAACCGGTTGTGTCTGACATATCTCTAGAACTAAATTATACCTAGTAAAGCAACGACGCGTCTTCTATAACCAGCTCCGAAGCTGAGGTTATTTATGTTTAACTCAGTCTGACTCTAAACCGTGTGTGCTGCACACAGGACGATTAATCAACACCGATTAATCAATAATGGAAATAGTTGACAACTATTTCAATCATCGATTAGTTGTCGATTTAATAGATTAGTTGTTTCAGCACTAGTCTAAACCTGGGGTCAGCAACCTTGGCTCTGTCATCCATTAGGCTGACTGAGTCACATGGGAAATGTAGTTCCCAAAACATCAGGTAGCCAAGGTTGCTGACCCCTGGTCTAAACGAAAACTCAACCTGAAACAATTTCCCATTCTCCTTCTGAATGTTGTCTCCTCCTTGACTGAAATGAAGCCATCAGATTTCACCTTGAATGAACAAGAAAATCCACTACCATTTAATAGTGTTTCACATTTTCTGCCGTTTACCTGATACCATGTAACTTGTTATAATAATTTTTGTAGTTTCTACTAGTTATTGCTGTCCAGCTCTCGTTGTATGGAGCACAGCCGATACATTTTAAAGTACATAAAGAAAAGGGAGGGAAAAACACACAAAGCAAATAATGTGAAATATAACATTGATGTGACCCTTCATCTTCATTCTCTTGAACATCGATAAAATCTCGTGCCCTTTTTTCCTGGTGGGATGCGCAAAGGCTTTTTCTGAATGAATGTTTCTTTCTCTTTTCTTTAATAACGTCTTTATTGAAACATTTAATATTTTTTTTCTATGTAACAAGTTTTTAATATGGTTGTTCTAAGAGCTTCATTCAATAACCATTAAGTACGGATGTATCACAAGCATACATTTGTACTTGTGAACAAAGAAGTGCAGGAAGTACACTTCAGTGAACAAACCTTTCAAGAAGGAAACAAAAAATACTAACATCGTAAGCTAACTACTGAGTGAAAGTAATGGAATATAGAGGGAACCCGAGTAACGTCAAATGTTGCATGGCTCATAGGGGCTGAGTAACGTGACTTAATCAAAAAGGAATATTGAGGGTATACCTCATACAAACTGACCGGGGAGTGGGAGAGTGAACCCACTCTCGGCAGTGGCAAATCATAGACTAGATAGAGAACATTGGGGAATCTGTGTATAGGAAGGTCTTAAATGTTGGGTGGAGAAGCAGAGTGCATTGTAATTAAGTAAAGATCGATATTATTTTATTAGAGCCGATACTGATTATCTGCAGCCTTTTGTAGCCGATATCTGGTGCAGATATTCTAAACATTTAAAGTTGGGGGAAAAAGAACACCAAATCAGACATTATGCCATTAACCTCCCTGGCCGTAATCCCAAGTATGGTTGGGGTTAAATTTCAATGCCGAAAACGGTAACCCCAAGCCACACTCGGCTGATACATACCTGTCCCTGCGTTCCCTCGAAGTCCTCCTGCAGTCACCTCTGGCCGATCACGGCCTCCTGCGTCCGGGTTCCCTTCCCGCGAGAAAGGAACCCGAAAGCAGGATGCCGCGATCTGACGGAGGTGATTGCGGGAGGACATCGAGGGAACACAGGGACAGGTATGAATCAGCCAGAGTGTGGCGATTTTGACATATTTAAAAATATGTCAAAATCAGACTGCCAGGGAGGTTAACTGAACCTGTTTGATAATAATTTAAACATTGCACCACGCCCATTTTATTTATTCAATATAATTTAAAAAAATGTTTTAACTTTTAGAAGTATACCTCGTAAGACAGTGTAGGAAAGGGGTCAGAAACCTTGGTCCTCCAGATGTTTTGGAACTACATCTCCCATGTTGCTCAGCTACTCATTAGGTTCTTAGAGCCTCCTCGAATTGTAGTTCCATAACACTTGGATGTCCAAGGTTCTTGACCTCTACTGTAGGATATACGGTACCAGAAATACAGGGTCCAAAAACCCCCTCACCTTCTCTGTAGGGAATTCATTGCCAGATGGGTGGGAAGCCCTATTATTCTTGTCACCACTCTTTTTTTTAAATGTAATATTTTTTATTATTTTCAAAGCACATAGTCAATAGGGATACAGAAAAAAAGATAAGGGAAGGGAAACCAACATAAATTATAATATGCTTACAAACTTAAATTGAGACATGAAGAGAAAAAGGAAACAAAAAACACAAAAAAAAAGGAAGAAAAAAAAAAAAAAAAAAAGGGGGGGGAATATCACCATCGCCAATAAAATAAGAGCCATTGTCTATTATGTACAGGTAGCTATCTGGCACCCATTAACTAATTCCTCGAGTCACAGAATAACCGGGTCACCTTTTAACTTCCGAGGCGCTCGCCTCTTCCCTATCCACAGGCCTACTCACCCCTCCATGTACACACTGTTTCACTAGATATATGTCCCACAATTCCCATGGGTCCTGTTTAGGGGGGGTCACCGAGAGAAACTCTATAGCCCTGCTGTCATAAGTCCTATCTCTAGTCATGTATGTCTTAAGGAGCCCCATAGATGGGACCGTGTCTGATTTCCATCTCTGTGCTATCAGCAGTAATGCGGTGGACATAATATGGAATGACATTCTGGATTGTTGCCTAGTTAACTTGGGGCCTCCCAGTCCCACCAAGATGAATCCGGGATCCATAGGAATCGGAGTACCCACCACTGCCGTAGCAAATTCCACCACCAGATTCCAGAAGGGAATCAATAGAGGGCACTGCCACCAGATATGCATATAAGTACCTATCTGTGAACTGCAACGCCAACATACTGAGGAAGAGGACGAAGCGAATCTAGACGTTTTATCCGGCGTCCAGTACCATCGGTAGAGAACCTTCCTACTTGTTTCCAGGAGAGTCGCGTTTCTAGACACCCCCACATCTCTACGGAACACAGCTGCCCACAATTCTGGCTCAATGGAACGTTTCAGATCTTTTTCTAACGCAGAATGATACCGCCACAAGGGTAGTTCCCTGTCCTTCATGATTGCATTGAGGCCGATGGAGATTAAGCCTTTCGGTAGCAATTGGGAGACCCCCAGGGATTCAATTAACGTCAAAGGCGGTTTATGGATCGAGTAGAATGCCGTGAATCCCTGAATCCTCAAGTATGAACGCAATTGGCAATAAGATAAAAAATAAGAGTCCTGCAGGTGAAATTTAGATTGCACCGACGCAAATTCCAATACCCCGCATTTATCTGTTAATTGGCACAAATTGAAGACCCCCTTCGTCTCCCAACATTGCGCATTAAAATGGGGGAGGATATACTGAAACATCCTCAGTGGTGCCGCTCTTGATACGGGGCCCGTTCCCGATATCTTCAGAAACATACTGTCCCATATTCTCAAGGAGAGTGTCGTTGTAGCAAATAGAGATGTGAACATCCCCCTTGGTCTATTCGGAGGGGGAACCCATAACAGTACCCTTAAATCGTGAGGGATCAGAGTAATGGCCTCCATAATCGCCCATTGAGGACGGGAGGCATAGCCCAAGCACACTATCATCGCTGCGACATGGACAGCTCGGCTATATTTAGCAAAATCCGGAACCCCTAATCCCCCCCCCCTCGATTCGGCGTGAAAGGACAGGAAATTTGATTCTAGGGCGCCGGTAATTCCATAGGAAGGCATTAACCGCTCCCTGCAAAGTAGAAAAAAACGCTCGAGGTATAAAAATAGGAAGGGCTCGAAAAACATATAAAATTTTCGGTAGTATCGTCCTTTTCACCGCCGCAATGCGACAGAACCACGATAATCGTCGGGGGTGCCAAGACCGCAATAGGGATTTAATTTCTATTAAGAACTTTCCGTAATTAATATAGAATAAGGCCTGGGGCGAAAGGGCCAGCTTGATACCTAAATACGTGAGAAATTTAGTTCTCCAATCAAACGAGAATTCCTGTTTTAGTGTAATCAGCACGTCATCTGGGATATTAACTGGCAGCGCCTGAGTCTTGGAAAAATTAATTTTATGATATGAAAATGTTCCATATTCGTGCAATATGTTAGTCAGAGCCTCTAGGGAAGTTTTAGGGGATGTCAAAGTAAGGAGGACGTCGTCAGCAAAAAGGTTTAATTTGTGTGTCTGCGGACCCACCTCTATGCCCCTCACGTCATTGGACTGTCTAATCATCTGAGCCAGAGGTTCTAAGACGAGCGCGTACAGTAGTGGAGACAGCGGGCAGCCCTGTCTTGTGCCGTTCGTGATAGGAAATGCTCGAGAATGGAATCCCGCAAAACGTACCGTGGCAGACGGAGAAGCATAAACCGAAAAAAAAACCTTAACAAACTCAGGCGGGATAGAGAATTTTGCCATCACCTCTGACATAAAACCCCAATGCACTCGGTCAAACGCCTTTTCCGCGTCCAGTGACAGTATGAGACCAGGCGTAGACGACGAAGTAAGCACTTGAATGAGATTGAGTAGTCGACGAGTGTTATCCGGACCCTGACGGCCGGGTATAAATCCAACCTGATCCATCCCGATCAAACTCGTGATAGTCAATGCCAAGCGATTCGCCAGGATCTTAGTATATATTTTAAGGTCTACATTTATCAGAGAGATTGGTCGAAAGTTTTGACAACTAGTGGGGGGTTTACCTACTTTGGGTAGGGTGACTATAGCAGCATTAAGTAGTTCCGAAGGGAGGTTCCCACTATCCATCGCAGTGGTAAACAAGCCATGGATATGGGGAAGTAGCGTTTGATGGAAAGTCTTGTAATAAGAGGACGTGAACCCATCGGGGCCTGGAGCCTTGCCCTTAGGTAGGGATGTAATCACCTCCGCGATTTCTTCGCATGTTATCGGGGAAGCCAAAGAGGCACGTTGTGTCTGTGATAGAGTCGGTAAGTTTATTTTGTCTAAATAGCCTCGTATATCCGATACCGAAGGTCCTGGGCCTGTGGTCCCGTCTCTTAAATTATATAGAGCCTGATAGTATGTCGCAAATTCGTTCGCTATGTCTTGTGGTTTATATATCCTTTCCCCTCGGTTATTTAACAAAAAGGAAGTTCTGGTTGATTGCTGAAGAGTACGGAGGCGGAGCGCCAACGAGTGTCCCACCCTATTCGCGGTCGAATATCTATTCGCTCTAAGGCGCTGTAATGCGTAAAAATGTGTTGTACTGTCTAGGTCGGTCAGGTCCGCTCCCGCTTTGGCCAGTTCCCGAGCCGTACTTGGATTCGGGTGGGTTTGGTTGGCCTTGGTCAAAGCGTCTATACGGGTCAGTAACTCCAGTCTATCTGCGATATGTTGTCTCTTCCTGATAGCTGCCCATCTAATGCACACCCCTCTCATAACTGCCTTGTGAGCTCTCCAGAGAATAGTCGGATCCGAGGAGGAGTCTTTATTCTCCGAGAAGTAATTGTCAAGTGAGGACTGCAAGTCCGCTAATATCTCTGGATCGCCCAAAAGAGAGTCGTTGAGGCGCCAAGGAGGCCTGCTAAACACCTGGAAGTCATCTGCTAGTGTCAAGAATACTGGGGCATGATCAGACAGCGTGAAGCTCGAGATGTCGCAGTCACGAACAGATGGCAGTAAAGAACCTCTTATGCAAAAAAAGTCTATTCTGGAATATGAATTGTGAGGTGGGGAGAACAAGGTATAACCTCTCTCGCCCGGATGGAAAACCCTCCACACATCATATAGATTAAAATGAGACAGAAGGTCCGTCAATTCCCTACATTGTTTTCTAATGTGTGCGTATGATGCGGCTGACCTATCTAGAAGCGAATCTGGACAAACATTAAAATCGCCCATCACAATCACCTCGCCAGTAGATACAGTTAACATTTTGAGCAGTACATGTTTAAGAAACGGTACTTGAGATGAGTTAGGACTATAGATATTACATATAGTGAACAATTTCTGATTAATCGTACACACTAAGATAAGGTAGCGGCCCTTCGGATCACTCAGCTTTCTGTGAAGTTGGAAAGACATTCTATCATGCAGTAGTATAGATACCCCTCTAGACTTGGTGGGGCCCGTAGCGTGGAATTGCGTGGTATATCGAGGTACCTGCAACAAAGGGTGAGACAATCTACGAAAGTGCGTCTCCTGTAAACAAACCATATCTGGGTCTCCCCGTTTTATCTCTGAACATAATGCATGTCTTTTAAAGGGAGCGTTTAAGCCCCTAACATTGAAGGACATACGTTTCATACAATTGAGACCAAAAACTGTATACGGTTCCTGGGCCAGCAGAGCCCCCAATTCTCATTTTGGACAAACAAAGCAGCCCACATGGCTCGGATCGCGCGTGTTTGAGAACAGTCAGTGAATGGTGATGAGGAGAAAAGAAAAAAAAAAAAAAAACAAACAACATAGAAACAAAAAACAAAAAAACACCACCGTGGTGGTGAAGGAACTATGTACATGTCTCAAAGAGACAACCTCTCTTGAGAAGCCCCGGGAAGCGGGTGTACTTCTCATACTCCGAAAAAAGAGCGAGAGTGGGGGGTCAAAAAATGAACCCAACAGAACGCCCGGATGGAGGAACAAAAAGCAGCGCCGTGCTGCGCACATCGGGACCCATCAACTCCAGCTGCTTCCACAGTCCCGAAACCTGGGTCACGTTTATGGAAACATGGAGGAACAACAAAAAAAAAAGAAGTACCCTGGAGGCACACTCGGCGAAATACGATACCATACAGACGATGAAATATCCCGAGAACCTTCTTCCTCTGCCCAAAGCACGTGGCAAACCGAAGAGTCGCAAGACATCAATAGCATAGAGCAAATCACTTTTTCTTCTTGTGCCACTCCGGGTCAAGGCGGGGTGGAGGATCTTGCCGCTGTGCCTGTGGGGTAACTGGTTCCATTCCCCACTCTTTCAGGAGTTGCATGCCCTCCGACACGGAAGTCACCGAGTGGAAAACTCCGTTGCGAGATATCAACAGCTTGGTTGGGAAGCCCCACCTGTATGCGATACTGCGATCACGGAGCATCGTTGTCACTTGTTTAAAGTTGCGCCGATGTTGGAGGGTAGTGCGAGACAGGTCTGGAAAGATAGCAATGTGATCGTAGGCCGGGGATAGAGCTCCAGGATGTCTCAGGGCACGCAATATGTCCTCGCGAGGTTTATAATAGTGAAGACGAAGTAAGACATCTTTAGGCGCCTTAGCCGGAGCTGACGGTGGTTTAGGAAGTCGATGAATCCTGTCAAACAGGAGGGAATCCGAGGTGGCTTCAGGTAGGAGATGTTGGAATAGTTCCGTTACATAATCCGGAAGGTCATGAGCTGATATAGAATCTGGGATACCTCTCACTTTCAAGCTTGTCACCACTCTTATGCGCAATACTGAATTCTTACAATGAAGACTGACCATCAAGATGTCGTCATGCTGTGGAGAAATTCCAAATCAGCACCATGGGGCTTCACGTGTCATAGCTGCAGTGAGCCAACTTTGGCAAATAAAAGGGCGATACCGATTATCAGTAATTTTTATTAGTATTCTCTACTAATAATTGGTAAAGCCAATAATCAGTCTGTCCCGAAGTGTAATTCCTAGATGAGCCTTGCGGTATACCAGAGGCCAGAAAGAACTGAGAGGCAGCGAGATTTATTCTGCAGGGGGAGCTAGCACAGTACGAGAGACTTGTGTTGTCCAATACAACCATCGAGCGACGTGTCTGCAATGCTCTAACTCACGACAAGTAGTCGTAGAGTGATCGAGTTTCGATATGCTTTGAAGTTTGTGTTAAAGCTAGAATTTGTATAGTGCAGGAGCATTGGTTTAAAGGGAATAGGTGTTTGTCCCTTCTCTTTCCTTCCTTATCTGGCATAAAGAATTTGAACATCACCTGGCAGAAGAATTGGCTGTTTCACCAAATGCACTGGTCTGTACACTAACAAATCAATTGGGCAGCATGTGTGGCATTGATCTGATAAATGTAGCATTTTTAGTTCACTGGATATTCTGGGTGGTAATAGGCCTGTGCTCTTTAGCATTTTTGCTTTTTACCATGTACAATTTGTAACTGGTGCATTCTCATTCATGCTTTTTTTTTCATGGTCGATCATTTGCTGGACTGGAAGACCGATGACCAGCAGCTTTTCTGCTGAGGACTTGCAATTACGAGGCATAGTGTTTCTGAATCAAATCGTCAAGGACCAGCAGTGGTTTTGGCCCTGGAAGTCAAACAATGCTTGATTGATTCTAGTAGCTTTGATGACTAATATATATTTTTTAAAGATTGTTCTCCTAGTCCCTGGGATGATAAGTTTAGACAGCATGTATTGCTTATTGGCAGATCTGTACATTTCTGTCCTTCTAAACAAAATAAGAACATTTATGATCTTTAAAAACTGGGTCGTTGTGATGGACTCATTATGTTGTAATGTCCTCAAGGAATTAAATGAGGTAAAACATGGCTCTCTCAGGATCACTTAAGACCTGGAATGGACATAAGGATAGGACATAAGTATTTACACACTATTTACTCAAACATTTAACTGCAAGTTGTATGGGTGTTTTTATCTCGAGGTTAAACTCACTTTGGTCACTCACTAAGCGGTGAAAATCACTGTTGTTGTAACAATGGTTTACAACAGTGATCTAGAACGTGATGATTCTACAGTGACAAGTGAATTTCCTATAAAGAACCGTGATGGCAGTGTTGTGGTACCAGTGTATCTCTCTATTTCTGTGTTGTCTTCCACATCAGTGAATCTGCTTTGGTAGTAAAATATTGACGACACCCCCCCCCCTGTTTGTTTTTTTGCCCTTGAATAAGTGGACAGATGCTGATGACATGACATATTTAAGTGAAAATATTTATCTTTTCGCTCTCAACACTCACTGCTCCGCTCCTTCATCTTCCGAAATGCAGAATTCACTGCAATTATCTAATGCAATTGTGTAGGCACGTAACTTGCGTTGCATATGCTGCACAAATTGCGCATAACTTTTGTATTTTTTTAGGCAATTTCCGTATTGCCAGCAAAGAACAACAGATTGGTGCGAGCACACACAGAGAACCAATCCATCAGCTCCCGTCTCCCAGAACACTTGCTACCGTGAGCCATGACGATTCGAACATAGGATGATGTCAGCATGCTGACGACATCAGTGAGAGATTTGATGATTGACAGACGTTATTCAAATCCTGTCAGCCTGGTGATGCTTGTTTTGGCTTTGGAAACTCCTCCTCTTCACACAAGTATATCTCTGGGATGGCACTAGAAGTAGGCGGGGCACTACTCGTAGCCTGACCATATCAAAAAGCTAAAGAGGTCTGGGTGTGAATCGTGATGAGTGGCCCTTTTAAGGTTCCAATCTCCATAGACTTCCCATACAAACTATGGTGATGACCTGTAAAGAACAGTGTTAGAATTTAATAAAAACTGAAGTAGAATTAATGTTGTTCTGGGTTTAATTCCATTATTCTGAATGTGTGTGTGTGTTTTTTTTTTTTTTTGCATTGCTTTTACCAGTGATATATACATAATTTCCTTTTGTCCTGTTTTTTTTTTTGTATGTATATTATATTTTTCAGCAATGCCTCCCCAACCGTATACCATTTATTAAGTCCGCAAATAACTTTACTATCAACGCTAAACATAGGCGGTAATAAAAATGCGTCTGTTACTGTATACCCAGCTTATATTGTCTGTCCTCACTGGTGTGAAACTACAGAAGTGAAAGAAGAAAAAAAGGGGAGATTTAAATGAACGGTGAAACAGAGCCCTGCTGTGCAGACGTGCGGTTCAATAAACTATTAATACAAGCTCCTGTTGAAAAGAAATCCCAAGCTCAAGCTCTTGGAAGCCTTCTGCAGAATACAGATATTGCCATCTGCCTTCCTGTGTTTTATTCTTTGTTTGGGAAGCTGACTTGTAATTTAATTTTTGCTTACTGTCTAGATAACTCTAAATATCTATGAATGAAAGAATGCTAAATCTTTTACAAATAAAATCCTGGTTATTAATTTGAAGTCCACTACAGATGTGCATGTTTTTTCAGAATAATGTATGGTTTTGGAAAAATCAACGCCTTTCAAAAATGTCTCACTGTCTGAAGAGATTTGTGGATATTTTTACCAGGATACCATTGGTATGATAATAATTAGAAGAAGCCTGGTTGTGGTACACAAGGAATTCTAAGATTCAGTCTGCATTTCCCCAAGGTGATCTGCAAAATCTGGCCTGGTTGAGGGTCCTGAGGACAGTTTGGGACACACTGCTCTAGAGTAACGCAATTAAATTAGATTTATTGCAACTGAAAATAGCTTGAAAATGGGCTCTAGGATATGGCCCTAAACCTGCAGTGAATCGGACACGACAGCCAATGTATGGGAAGAATTTTAATCTGCTACTACTTTGTCACTACTGTATCATAGTGAAGGTGCCACCAGTCAAATACAGTACTTTCAGCACTGTAATGACAGTCATAGGGGTGTGGTAGAGCTGAGTGTATGTGCTAGTCTGTTATAGGGTTAAAAGAACACTATGGAAAAAAATAACACCACCCCCCCCCAATTAAATAATCGGGCAGGTTCTGCTGATGGCTTCTGCCTTTTTTTCCTATTATTTAGTTTTCTCTCTTGGCCCAGGGCTGTTGCTCCTCTTCAGCTCCATGGTACCGAAATGTGGACTTCTGTAGAGCTTCTTACGTTACTTACATATGTAACATTAATATGTACGCTATGGTGGTTTCTCCCAGAGTGCTGACATCATTGGTCTCTGAGTTGGTCCCCGGCAGGCGGGGATAATCAAAATCCTGTCTGCTGAATACCAACTCTGTGAGTGGAGGAAACTCCTCCCCTTCACTTCAACCAAATGGGATTATAGGGAGGGGAAAGCAGGGGTAATCTACACAGTATGAGCACTTGAATAAACTCAAGTAATCGGAAATTGTGTAGAGTGCCCCTTTAAGGGGTGATTTAAAGGAATTCTAAGAAAAATCTGAAACGCCAGTTCCAGCCAGTAGTTTCATAGAAAACCACTTGGTAGTTAAAGGGTTATCACGATAGCAGAGTATAATTTGTCTCTTAATATCCTTACTTTTTTTTCCTCTTGTGCCGGATAAAGCCAGTGGCCTTTTCATCACCGTGATATAATGAAGACGTGTTTTATGTGTCATTTGCACCAGTGGTTCTTCATTTTAAAGATCTATGGTTTGTATGTATAGCTCCTTTCATTTCCCCACATCACAATATCAATGTGTTAATGCTCTCATTAATGTTCATGACACAATTAAGTAATGATATTCTTTAGACATGTAACGATTAGTGGAAGAAGGGATTCCTAGCGTTTTCATCCATAGCTATCGTGCTGTCAATTGCGTATTGCATTCACCGTAAAGTATGTGAACTGCAAAGGAGCACTCTAGAAATGCAATTTGAAAGCTGATCATTTTTTAATGATCAGGCATAACACTACATACGTTGTTTAAACATATATAACGGAGTTTTAAATGTTTTGGATTATATTTTTCATTAAATATTTTTTAGCTACTTTCTCTTCTACATAACACAAAGGTCATGGGGTACAGAAATAAACATGTGTAAGGCATCTGTTAACATTCCATAGAATACATCATGTTGTCCAACATCTCTACCTCCTGTCAATGGCACCTCAATACCAAATATACCCGACAGTGCCCAGGGGTCCTGTTTAGGGGACTTAAATCTAAGGTTGTTTTGGCTATGGTATCGTAAGTTTTTAAAATTGTTTTAGTTGCAGCATTTGTTCCATTTTGACAGGGAAAGCTGATATACAAGTGTTTGTGGGTAGATATGTGCTAGTATAATTATTTCATTTATTTTTTTGAGAAAGGATTTTACCAGGAAGGATACATTGAGATTTCTCTCGTTTTCAAGTATGTCCTGGGTGGCGAGTATGTACCGTTAGGCAGTGGTGTATTTTGGCCTAGGCCGACTAGGCACAGGCCTAGGGCAGCACCCGCCAGGGGGCGGCGGCCCGCACTGCGTGGCCCCACCCCTAAAAAAAATAAAATATATATATTTTTTTTTTACTTTTGCAAAGTATTTTACCAGGAAGGATACATTGAGATTTCACTAATTTTCAAGTATGTCCTGGGTAGGCAAGGCCTAGGCTTTCACTTTCCAGGGGGCAGCAAAAAACCTCACTACTAAATGGGTTACTCACAGAGCACCGAAATGACGCCAACTTTTTGGTGTTCTGTAGTTCCCTGCACTTAGGAGAATAAAATTTCCCCACCCTGCAGTGAATTCACCATTCACCACAGGCTCCCCAAAGTGCATGGAGTCGGCCGCTGAATGCTGCCACCGCAAACCCGTGGCCTGCTGTTTTCAAAAGAACTACTGAACGAAACTGTCTGGAATTTACATATAACATCCTATGATTGATAATAAAAAGTTCTGCTACAGAAAAAAGAAAACGCTATTAAAAAAAAGGGGGGGGGAAATTTTGCCCAAAAAAATCTGAAAAATGACTAAAAGGTACTAAAAAAAAAATAATCTATAAATAAAGACTTTTTACTGCAGATTAAAATAATAAATGATTTATTAGATATTGCATAAAAAACGGAATATTTTTAACATTGAAACCTATGGGGTTCGCCTGAATAAACCTGCTGATTGAAACCACCGAACATCAGGGCATTTCACTGCCATTTCTCTGAGTCTCAGTACCACATGACTGGCTGAACCACGTGAAACGCACGCGCGCAGCTGCCCGCCCTTTCGTTAACACAGACTCTATTCTGGACTGAACACCCACCGGGAAGGGAATCAAAGCTACAGTGCACCCTCTGGCAGTGGCACCCCACTGCTGACAAGATGGCTCCACAGCATAATTGCTGTGTGCTCATATACACTCGGTTTGCTGGGAGTTTTATTGCAGTGGATTCTGATACACTCATACACACCGCACATTGCATTGCTGGGAGTTTTATTGCTGTGGGTTCTGTGATACACACTGCATATTACTGTGAGTTTTATCGCCCTGGAGCTCTGGGATACGCTCATACACACTGCACATTACTGTGAGTTTTATTGCTGTGCAGTTCTGATATGCTCATACACAGTGCTAATTTCTGTGGGTTTTATTGCTGTGCAGCTCTGTGATACGCTCATATGCAGTGCAAGTTTCTGTGGATTTTATTGTTCAACCAATTAGAGCGGCTGTGATCCAGTATACTTGACATGCGTGGTTGTTCTTTGTAAAAATGCTTGAATTTAAACATTTCATAATTTTCTTTCTCAATAGATACATTTGAAATGGTATACAAAATATACAAGTAGGCACTTGGTATCCACTATTAATATAAAGAGAGGAAAAGGTGGAGCTTTAAGATAAAGGGTGGGGATTAACCAGGAAGAGGTGTGCCCTTGACAGGAAGGGGTGCCTCAAATTTAAATTGGGGGGTGCACGAGTTTAGTCAGGCCTAGGGCAGCACAAAACCTAAATACACCACTGCCGTTAAGTGTCTTGTCCAAGGACACTTACTGGATTATTAACAGGGTTATTCAAAGAGATCCGAATTGTGGCCGAAAGGTAACCGAACAGTGAGATTCAGCGTGCGGTTACCTTTCCTGGCCATTCGGCTATGAAGAGAGCAGGCAGTTCGCCAAATGTTGGCAAATTGCCTGCACATACGGTGCCTGTTCAGTGCCTGTTCGAGGGCAGTGAATACCCCATAGAATAGCAATGCTTAGTCTATTCAGAGAACACAAGACAGCAGAGAAAAGTTGGCGAAATGCCCTGCTGTTCGTTTTATTCAACAGATTTAGTCAGGCGATTCCCATAGGCTTCAATGTTAAAAATATTCCTGTTTTAACTCAATATCTAATAAACCGTTTATTATTATATTCTGCAGCAAAAAGTCTCTTTTATTTATAAATTATTTTTTTTAGGATCTTTTAGGCATTTTTTGGAATTTTTTTTTGTCAACATTTTTTTTCCATTTCTTTTTTTAAATGTTTTTTCTTTTTTCTGTAACCGCCCTTTTTATTATCATTCATTGGATCATTGGATATGTAAATTCCAGACATTTTCGGTCAGTATTTTTTTTTTTTTTGCAAACAGCGTTAAAATTTTCAAACTTTCAAGCGTACTGTTGTTTTTTTTCACCTCATTCGTCTGCGTGTCGGGTTTTTCCGGCGGCTGCTCTGCGCTGTGATCGGTGGCTAGTCTGGTTCCTCAGGCGTGTTCGGCGTGGTTAATCCAGCTGTTTTCTGCGGTTTTCGGTGAATGTTCGATCAGTGTTCGGCGGGTTTTGCAGTGAGTGTTCATCGGTTTGCGGCGGGTTTTCACTGCAGTACGACAACCCTGTGGTGCTTGCTGAATACACCGCAGGGTCGATGAACTAGGATCGCCGAATCGCGCCGAATTGCAGGGAACGAAAAGTCACTGAACATGCAGTGACTTGAATAACCCTGATCGAGTGCATCATCGAAACTTTCAAACTGAAATCTAAACACTAATCTAAACACTAAGCACAAAGTGGTCAAGTAGGAAATATTCCAGATGAGTCTGAAATTGGTTTCCTTGTCTGGCATTTATCTAACATACCTTTGAGGACCCATGACAAATAAATATATGATGTAATCCATTTTTCCAGGTGTGCATTTTGACAGCTTGCTTCTATCCCCTGCCCAACATTTCTACAGCTGTGATTGCTTTCTGGTTCCAAGCGCAAATCACAACATAAATATGAACTCTTACTTACATGATTTGGGTTCTCCTTTTTTTTGTTTTTTTCTTTTTATTTGTTGCGAGGGAACATATTTTATCATTTTGTTTGGTAGCGTGGTCTGAAAACGTGCTTTGTTAGGATTGGGCAAGTCAATAATATAGATTATTTACACAACCCTAAATCCTAAGCACAACCAGTTTTTATACAATAATACTTAGAACAACGTTAACATCATTGGTCCGTGGTCTCTTGACTGACCACCAGCATCCACACTTCTCCAATGGGCACCAAGGCTGTATATAGTGTGGGCACGACTGAGACCTGTATCATAAAAACTAAGGGCATAATGGTTCAGGGAGTTTCTATTACATTGCCACCTTTGCAACAGGTACGTGAAATATCATCCCTGATTGATATTCCACAGTCAACTGTAAGTGGTATTATTGGAATGTGGAAGTGTTTAGGAACAGCAGTTAACTCCGTTACGAAGGGGAAGACCAAGGAAAGTCCCAGAGCGGGATCACGGAATGCTGAGGCGCATGGTGCGTAAAAGTTACCAACACTTTGCTGTTTCCATAGTTTGTATTAATCTCGGCACAAAAATATGTGGCGGGGGAGTTTCATAAAATGGGTTTCCATTGCCAAGCAGTTGCATGGACGCCTGACATTACCATGTATAATGGCAAGTGTCTAATGGAGTAGTGTACACCATACCTACACTGGACTCTGGAGCCAGGAAAATGTGTTCTGTGCAGCGGCGTAGCGTGGGTTGTCAGCGCCCAGGGCAAGGCAAGAATTGTGCGCCCCCCCTAACCTGTGGACACGGTAACACACTCTGATTCCCATCTACCAGCAGAGTATTGACCCTTACCCCACAAGCACATGTATTGTATATATTAACAAAATACTGATTTAATAAAAAAATGAAACACACACGCTACGCCACTGCTACCAGTCACCCAGTCCCAGTATACCCTAGTATAATTCCACTTTCACAATATACCCAGTCACTCTCTCTCTCCCAGTACCCCCCCAGACACTCTCTCCCAGTACTCCACTTTCTCCCAGTACCCCAGTCACTCTCTCCCTCAAGTACCCCCGGTCACACTCTCCCTCCCAGTACCCCAGTCACTCTCTCCCAGTACCCCCAGTCACTCGCTCTCTCCCAGTACCTCCAGTCACTCTCTCTCCCAGTACCCCAGTCTCTCTCAAAGTACCCCAGTCACTCTTTCTCTCCCAGTATCCCCTAGTCACTCTTAGTACCCCCAGTCACTCTCCCAGTACCCCAGTCACTTTCTCCAAGTACCCCCACTTTCTCCCAGTACCCCCAGTCACCCTCTCCCTGAACCTCCAGTCACCCTCTCCCTGAACCCCATCGCTGTGTGTTGGTCACGCTGCGCTGGTGTCACACAGTGTCACCTACCTGCGTGGCGTTGCTGGTGGCTTGGGGGGGGAGCTGTCCAGGGGGCTTAGTGGAGACCGGATTTTAAATGTGCTGCAGGGCAGGCGCCTCCCTCCCTCCTTCCTGTTCAGCAGCTGCACGGCCGCCAGTGGCGGGGGGCTAGCACACGTCTTCAAGGGAGGCTGACAAGCATGGTACAGGGTGTTCTGTCGGATAATGCTGTGCTGCTTCATGAGAGTGGACGTTCCTTCCACTTGACGCCTGTTTGGCCACCTCGCTGAGCGCACTCCGTGCGCTCAGTGCAGCAAAAGTGTAATCCTCCTATGGAGAATCCTGCTTTGCAGCTCTGTCAACGCGCGGCCTAGCGCTTTGCCGGAGAGGTTTGAATAATGGACTCTTGTTGCGCGCGTGCACACAAGCATGCACGAACGTGTGCCCGGCCCCGTTGCAGCGTCACAACGCTGCGACGGAAGCCGGTAAGCACGTCAGTACGGGCGCACATAGCGCGCTCGTCTGACGCCAGCCTAAGGAAGCATTTTCTGTCCTGGTCCTCCTTTCCGGACACTGAGTGCTAAGTCACTACCGGCACTGTAAAACTGGGGGCTGCCTGTGCAAGGGCCTCTCACAGACACCAGTGCCCGTGAACAGACACCTTGCTGATCCCTGCTGGAAAACATTAGTGGTTCAAATTTCTTTTGAAATTTTGCGCCCCTAAGAAATTTGCACCCGGGGCAACAGCCCCCGAGCCCCCCCCCACGCTACGCCACTGGTTCTGTGGAGTGGCGACTCATGCTTTCGTTTAGCAGTCTGATGTTTGTGTCAAGAGTCTGCGTTTGGCGTAGAATTTTACCTGCCTGACTGCATTGGGAAAAAGGTGAGTATTTACACATAAAATAAAGACAATAATTGGGGAGATGCTGAATTATTTAAGTGGATAAAAAGTGGAAATTAGTAGAGTGTCCATTTAATTTCAGTCTATAATATTACTAATGATGATCAACTGCTATGCAAATGTTGTTTTTTCCAAAAATAAAATGCTTTTTACATAAACTGCTGTCTAATCTTGAAGAGTTTTATGTAAAACTGATGTTGTTCATTTAAACTGTATGGACTAGATTCCAAGGTTGGTGTTAACCAGAGCTGTTGTAACCTTACCATAGTACTTATGGTCTATGAGGGTGTTACGTTTGCAACAGAACTGGTTAAGTTTACACCAACCTTGGTGGAATAGTGTGCTGTGGTAGCTGCCAAGTTTACTTACCCTATGATTTTCCTTTGGGGTGTGACATGCGTCTCTTGGGACTGGAGGTACATAGACCTGGGGATGCGTTTGGAATGTGTGGGGCTGATGTTTTGTATAGCTTCCCTGCCCTTTCCCGGGTTTAAGTCACACTGTGCCTGCAGTTCTAGGTACAGCGTGTTTGAGCCCTATTCCCTCTTTTGGAGCCCACTCCCCATAAAACAGACTGTTTCCCTGTGACGTGCGTCATTTGAACTTGGGGTGCATGGACTTGCAGATGTGTTTGGACTTAGGGTGCAGGCCTCTCCTCTGTGCAGAATGTTTGTGTAATCTGTGGTTATACAAGGATGCTTTTTCTAAGTCTGCCTTGTCAGGAAAACACTGTCCCGCTGTCTGATTCCTGTTGCAATGGTTTATGACTTATGTAAATTACTGTGAGTGGTCACTGATTGTCTGACTACATAAAGATACACAATTTAGCAATCTGATGCTAGGCCTGTGATTACATGCCCCATATTGTCTCACTCATGTCTGGACATACCTGGTTCACTTGAGGTTGGAGTGGTTGGGGAGTTTGAAAGTCTTTTTGTCATAAATACCTGTATGTCTTTGACCAATAAAGGAGATCTATGTTTGAACCTACATACAGCCTGCCTGGTGTTTGTTCTTGTTGTACAACCAGCTAGATTCGCGCGGCACCTAGTGGCCTTTCGGATCCATCTGGAACATCGGAAGAGCAGTGGATCGGCCAATCGAATCGGCGAGCGATTCGGAGGCTGGGCCGATATTGGTGAGTGGATGTCTGGAGAGCCGGATGGGCAGACAAGGGTCTGTGACATGGGGGATATTGCATTAGTCATACGATCAATGCAATTTTTCATCATTTGATGAGATTTCAAAGTCCTCACGCTAACCTTTAAAACTCTCACACATCGTCTCATTACCCACTCTTGTGGAATTCCCTTTCTCATCCCATCAGAATGTCCCTTTTACCCCTTTAAACAAACGTTAACTGAAAACCCCTGTAGTCCGAGACTCCTACAGTCAAATCGCTTAATCCAGAACTAACTGAACTACAGCACTTGAGACTGGCCTTCTACTGGGTCCATATTTGTGCAATAGTGTGATCATCCGATATCGTCTGCCGTTGTCCGACCGATCCCACAACATGGAGGAGAATCAGGCCTCTTCCACTGCCTCTGATTTCCATTGGACGACTTCAGACAATTTTTTGGAACTACAACAGACTAGTGATCTTTCCAATTTCAATGGGATTTATTGGACGATGCCAGGACGATCTAGTACAATTTACATTAAAAAGATGAATTGTATTTTTAAACTGCCGCGGCAGGGAAATTGCCCCATAGAGAAGTGATTCAGTATGAGCGCCCATAGGATTCAATGTAAAATTATATTTTCGTTTTTATTCTTTTCATCTGCAGCAAAGAGCCTTTAGTTATTGATTTTTATTTTAGGTATTATTCTGGATTTTTTAGGTAAAATTTTGGGTTTCCATTTTTATTTTTTATTTTAAAAAAGGACGAGGCTTTTTTCCTCCTCGCCAAAAGTGGCTTTTTGCTGTACTTGGTGCCGAAACCTATTTCAGCACCAGGGACAGGGGGTTTATCCTCCCTGCAGCTTTCGGCAAGGTATTTTTTCAACTTCGGCTGTGGTTGACGGGGGTTTCCTTGGTACTGAAACCCCGTTTCAAGGCCAGGGTTTGTTTTCCTCCCCGCACCGGGATTGTTATTTTTTTGTTCCGCGACCTGTCCGTCGGCCTACTTGGGACGTCCTCGGATGATTCCAGTGGACGATGCTGATCGTCCGACAGCGTTATACGTAGGCAGACAACCAAGTCGGTCGTCCGCCCACCGACCCAGTGGACGGCCAGCCTGAAGCTGCACTCTGTTAAAAGCATCACTGGCCAAGCACGTCCTTTCCTCTTGTCTCGATGTCCCCGACTCCCATATAGATTGTAAGTACTCGCTGAAATAGGGTCCATCGTTTAATCCTACCTTATCATTGTTAATTTTTTATATTGTCCATTTGTAGTTGTGTTGCAATGTACCATCCAGTCTTGCCTTTTATAGCAATACGGAATCTGTTGGCGCTATATAAATAAGGTATTCTGATAATTAGGGATGCACCGAAATTTCGGCCACCTAAAATTATCGGCCAAAAATGGTGTTTTCGGTTTTGGTCGCAAATTTCCCTTTGGAGGCCCGGCCGAGCCGGGGGCTCGCCTGGGTCTGGAGGCCGGCCGAGCTACCTGCTCGGCCATCTTCCAAGCTCAGATGAGCCCCCGGCTTGGCCTGGGCCTAGTTGCCTACACATACTCACCTACATCCTCTTACTTCAGCCCTGAGCTCCAGCGGTGACAGTCCTCCGGCTGTTGCAGACTGCTCGGCCGTCCTCCAGGCTCCGGCGAGCCACCGGCTCGGTTGGGCCTTGAAGGCCCAGCCGAGCCGAGGGCTCGCCTGAGCCTGGAGGCCGGTCGAGCAGCCTCCGACAGCCAGAGGACTGTCACCGCTGGAGCTCAGGGCCGAAGTAGGATGTAGGAGAGTATATTGCCTACACATACTCACCTACATCGGCCCGAGTCCTCCACCGGTGGCAGTCCTCCTACATCCAGTGTCCTCTCTCCGTTGGTCATCGGTATGACATCACGGAAGCCTTTGACCCTGGGTCAAAGGCTT
The DNA here is from genome assembly GCA_009667805.1 of Leptobrachium leishanense. NCBI lineage: Eukaryota > Metazoa > Chordata > Amphibia > Anura > Megophryidae > Leptobrachium > Leptobrachium leishanense. Next base: position 285,907,836 of record CM019066.1, read on the forward strand.
TTGTGACGTCATATCGGCGTCCGACACAGAGAGCGGGCACTGCATGCAGGAGGACCCCAACATTATGGGGTGTGTAACCCACCAAAAAACCTCTATATTGTACTGGCATAACAAAAGGCAAAACAAATGGCTGTCAATAGATACTCAAGGACATACCGTCCATATGGTGATTAGCAACAATTACAGCACAGCAGAGGATAATATAAATTCAATATAAAATGTTATAAGGCATATAGACCACCACAGATCCCTTGTGTTGCACTAATAGAAAAATAATCAAAGCCATCGGTTATTAGTAATTGCTTAGGGACATGCTGTCCATACAGTGGTTAGCCACAATCATAGCGCAACAGAAAATACGATAAATTCACTGTATGAAGGGGATTTGGGGGTAAGGGTAGACTGCCCACATAGAGAACGCACCCGACGTGCGTTTCGCCTTGCACAGGCTTGTCAGGAGTGCTGGGGTGTGATGGTTACACACCCCATAATGTTCTAGATTATATTATGGGCAATATACATATATCAACTGACGAGAATATTAAATTCAAGACACTTTGAGTTTTAGGGGATGTCCAATTGAATTGGACACTATTTTATCATTTTTTGTGTATGTTCGTCCAGTATGATCATATTGTATTTAGTTTTTAGTATTGGCTTTGTGCCTCCAATAAAGTTTTTTCTTTTAACAATTTTCCGTCACCTATCTCAAGCGGATCAGCATTCTATAGGTGAGTATGTAGGTGCATCCAATCAGCCATGCGAACCTGGGCCTGGAGGCCCGGCTGAGCAAGCTGCTCGACCAGGCTCAGGCGAGCCCCCAGCTTGCTTGGCCGGCCTTCGGGATCAGGCGAGTCCCCGGCTCGGCCCGGCCTCCAGGCCCAGGTTCTCATGTCTGATTTTCGGTTTCATTATATGTTTTCGGCCGAACCGATCCCAAATTTTCAGTTTCGGTATCGGCCGGAAATTTCCGTTTCGGTGCATCCCTACTGATAATAATAATATTGCTAGCTGCTACTTGCCCAGTTCCAGCGCTTGGTGATGACATCATTCTACTTTTTGAGCATCGCTTACTGAGTGTCATTGCGCAGCACTTAATGATTGGGCTTCAGCTATGACGTTGATTCGTCAATAAGCGCAATCAGGCATGATGAGGGAGCAGAAGGTAGCACTGTAGGACAGTTTTTCCACTCACAGCTGTCGGGTGGCATGCCAACAAGTGAGAGACAGCAAAACTTTGAAAAGAAATTGCTAAAATTTTTCAATATACCCGTCACTCAAAAAAATGCTGGTACATATATATATATATATATGTGATTACCTGTCCAATCAGCCAAACTTATGTTGGGCATGACATGAACACTTTAACCTGAGCTGATTTAAACTTACAAACTCTGTAGTCTTTAATGGCTATGGTAAGTAGGGATGCGCAGATACTCGTGCAAATGCTCCTGATACTTATATTGGAAGCCAGCACAGGACTGGATTGCTGGGTGGTAATCGAGGGGCTGGGGTGGCTGGCAGAATTCTAACAGCATTCTCATAGATCCCCTTCGGCTGTCCGTGTCCCAGCAAGTAGTCGTCGGCATGTGCAGGTGGTAACGCGGCTGCTGCGATGCGATCTTGCGAACTCTGCAAGATCTTGAGAGAGCTTGGCCCCAGCAAAGCTACGTTACAACCTTCACATGTCCGCTCGCTGGGACCCTGCCAGCCGGAGGGGCCTGGCAGAATGCTGTTAGTGCCTTCTGCCAGCTGGCCCCAGTGTCTGCGGTCTGGGTTATATGTGTACACATTTAGATGTGGTCTGGAGTGGGTATATACATACCTGAGGCATGGTGCGGATATACGTGTACTGAAGTCAGGTGTGGGTACACCTGTATCTGAGTTCTGGTGTGTGTGTGTGTGTGTGTGTGTGTGTGTGTATTTCTGAGGTCAAAAATGGGATGTCTGGCCATACATTTCAATAGTAACATTAATTGGACAGATTTTCAGCAAAATCCTAAAATATTTATTGGAAAGCGGTCACATGACACTAAATATGTAATTGGTATCTTTGAGTACCTTAAAAAATACTATCAGTACTTGGTCTTAAAAAATGGTATTATTGCATCCCTAATGGTAAGTTTAAAACAGCTCTTATTTTTTTAGTTTCTTGACTGCTGGTCACCCGCTCAGGCACCAGTGCCGTTGGCATGCAGAGAGTATGCAGCTCCGGTCCATCATTCTGTGCAGGTGCTACGGAACGTGCATATATAAAGTGCGCACGTTGTGTTGCAGTGCGTAATTTGCGGTTCCTACACTATGCAAGTTGCACGTCAGCAGCCTCTGCCCAATTGTTGACGGGCAAAAAAGAGAGCTCTATTTTTTTAATAGAGTATCCCTTTAATGACCTCAGTTTCTCAAATGTGACTAAAAATGAGATTTTGTCATGGTTTGGAACAAATTCTCCTTTTCATGAGCAGTGGCTTTCTACAACATGACAGACAGTCCTGGGCTTTTACCTGAGATTTACTCGTCCGTATCATTGTTTTCCAATACTCTTGCTTTACCATTTCGTTTATGCTGATTAGAATTCTTTGTGTAGATGTTCTTGACATCGAACATCTATGTGAACGTAAAACCTTCCCTGCCGATATGATCTGCCTTATTTCCTTCTAAAGTGATATGTATGGGAGGTTTTACAATACTATACTGTACATAGCGCTTAATAGATATGACTTTTATTTTCAACATTTAATCTTTTTCTCAAATGCTTTAGATTTCTAGTTCTAGTTGTCTACTTTTTTCTTATCCAAAAGGTAGATATTGGACTCAGACTGATTACACCATTTGGCCAATGTCAAAAGGCCATTAGAAATAAATTTATCTTGACTAAAACTATTAAGAAATCAATTGGATTTGTTATCTCATTCCCCCAAGCTGTAGCACAGTTACCTATCCTGTGGCCTTTTTTTCCTTCCCTTCGTCATTGCTGGTCTTACATGAAGATCTATGCTTTGCCAAACAGAAAATGAGGGAAGCGCACATTACGTTACCATCCAATAATTATTTCCTCAAGAATGAAGTCTATTATTCTGTGTTTTCAAAGGGAAGTGTTTGAAATGACCAGTGGTTAGTTGAAAACTATGTATATATCTAATGTACATTTAGAATTTTTATTTGTATTTGAACCTAAAAATTATTTTTATATTGCCTTGGGGTAACTGAAGATTTAATGGCTAGTGCAATTGGAAACTCAGTGTAGCTTAGTGATGGTCACACACACTGTTTTATAATTGCCAGTGTAGTCAGTATTTTATGCCCTGAAACCTTAATCTACAAATATATATCGAAAATAGAGGTTAACTACTTTGGCCTTCCAGATGTTTTATTATTATCCTTTATATAGTGCCATATGTTCTGCAGCACTTTACAAGATCCGTGTACAAGGGGTTGATACATTGGATTACCAGACATGAATGATGATACGGTCTGATTCAGGGGGACCCTGTTCCCAAGGGAATTTACAATCTATGAGCATACAAGTACTTTGTGAGGTAGGCGCACCCATTTTATTAGGGACCTTGCCCAAGGACAATTACTGGTGGCGTCTTCTGAGCGGAATCATGTCGGCTTTCCATGATTGTAGATCCGTGACCTGGTGGTTAGGTTGAACACGCTTCTTGTAAAGTTGAGGCTTCTCCACAGTTGTATTGAGGGATGTGCTGAATGAGATTTTGACTTCTCCACGGTCGAAGGGTAGAGATTAGGGATGCACCGACATTTCGGCCACCGAAAATGTTGCTTTCGGACGAAAAGAAAATCAGCCGAAAATCAGTCATCCAAACCTGGGCCTGGAGGCCCAACCGTGCTGGGGGCTCGTCTGAACCTGGAGGGTGGCTGAGCAGGCTGCTCGGCCGGCCTCCAGGCTCAGGAGAGCCCCTGGCTCAGCCGGACCTCCAGGCCCAGGTTCAGTTGACTGATTTTGGGGGGGGGGGTTGAGATTGCGTTGCCTACACATACTCGCCTACATCCACATACTTCAGCCCTGGGCTGCTCCAGCAGTCTCCATGCACATCCTCCTGCATCGGATGCGCAGGCTTACTGTAAGGAGAATAGCTAGAGATGGCCGCCATCTTGTACCCTGGCTGCCATCTTGCATGATTTTTATATAGAATAATACTAATTACCCTTGTAATCATTCTGTCGAGCTTCTAGCATTCCAAAGATTTCTGTTGTAGCAATTTAAACCTTAGAATCCAGCTAGAGTAAACAGAGTTGCCAAAAGGCTTGATTTAACTGAATGAGATCACGTGGGCCTTGAGCCTAGACCAAGAGCGAACAAAGAAATTAGTTTTCGCAGCTGCATGCTTATCTAGCGGGGGTTGCCACCATGGCTGTGAGAAGGTACACCAGATCTCATGCCTTCCTTCTAAATCAAGTTTGTGTCCAAATTGTTTATTGAGAGCGTAATTGCAATGTGTTCTTTGTCTAAAGTGTGGAGGAAGGGGGCATTTGGTCAGCGGATGTACCTTTTTACGAATCAATGTATAAGAATTGTATCCTTGTTGAGAAACTTCACTTGCGATTTCTGGAGATCATCCTGCTCAAGTCTGGTACCAAATAAAGGACGCCTTTCCTGACAATGACTCGTGTCCGGAGTGTCATTGTCTGCACTACATTGACCTTTCTCGAATGAATTAACAGATTGTTACATTACTTCTTTGGTCGTGCTGATCCTGTAGGTATCGTGTAGGTATCTGCCCGAAATGTTCGTTTCGGTGCATCACTAGTAGAGATGTCACCACAGCCGATATAGTGTGGTAGGCAAGTATGTACCATTAGGTGTCTTGCCCAAGGACACTTACTGTAGAGGTGCTCTAGGCGGGATTCGAAGCTGGGTCTCCACGGTTATACGGCTTTATTAGCATCATGTCACCACCTTGTGGTCACAACAGAAAATGATACACCGGAAAAGTTGCTACTCGAAATAGTGTTCTGGTATAAAGACTCTAGTTATGTCATGTCATATTTCACCCAAACATTAATGCAATTATGTATTAGTAATTTTTTTGTTTTGTTTCAATAAAACTTTACAATGTACTCATCAGTTTACTGATGCAAGTATGGTGCAAAATCTTGTTAGTTTTAACTTCTAACTGTAAGCAACGGAGTGTGCTCCACTTTGGCATCTTTTTTGGTCAGCAGATTCTGGTCCTGCAGATTTTGTTGCCTAGAATGATCCTCTGCATGTATCAAGGTGCAGCATTTTAAAGGTATTTTTAAAAAAGCAATGTGCTTCCCTGATAACCTTAGTTTTTATTAAATCAGTGAGGGGAAAAAATAAAAATTAAGCTTTTTTTTCTTCTTCTAAGGACACTGAGCATTTGTGCACTGCAGCTGTATACATCCATCTCAATTGTCCATTTGATAAGAGATGAATAATTGGAATGCTTTTAGGTATAATGCCGCAATGAGATCAACAAATAACACATCGGGCTAGCTGTATGGATGTAAGCACTCTCTGTACCCACCATAATTGAAAGCATTAGTGAAATAATTAGCTTTATCGGTGGTCTCTGAACAGTGCTGACAAAGAGTTTGTCCATGTAAATTGCACATTTTATACATGCAATCATTTAGTACTGAAAACACCATGAAGTAATCAATGTTCATTATTTTTTCTTCCATTCCACAAGCTAACATGTTTATTATGTAGAATTGAACTTTTACCTGTGTACTCTTCCTCATTTATTTAATAATTTCAACTATTTTTTTCTACATATTTTGTTTTGAAAGTTTCCCAAATTCACGAAAACCATTTCTTGCTATCAGATTAAATTGGAGAGATCCCATTTTTTATTTTTTTTAAACATAATTTTATTGGACGTTAGGACAATAAGAATAACATGGGTGCAAATGTGGCGTCGCAGCGCCATAAAAGCAATATCAATAAACATATGCATCCTAGTAAGCCATAATCCCGTCCATATTATGGCATTAAAGTAGGGTGAAAAATAAGGGCGGAGAGGTGGGAAAGAAAGGAAAAGAAAAGGGAGGGGGGGGGAATGAGCAACCCGGCCCAGGCCAGAATCCTAAAACAGAGATATTAATCCAACCTGTCGAATGCTATAGAGGGAAATGTAGAAGGGTGGGGGGAGGGGGGAGAGTGCCAAAGAAGAAAAGAGTGGTGAAAGGGGCCAAGAAGCCCTATATACGTGACCATAGCCCAAATTCCCGTCATAGATTATAACCCAGCATCAAGCCAAGGTCCCCAAGTTTTACTATATGATGGCAGTGTAAAACGTACTATAACGGTCAGTTCGTCCATAACCTGAGTGTCTCTGATTTTGGCATATACTTTAGCCATACAGGGTGGGAGGGGTTGTCTCCAGACTTCCGCCATAGCCCGTCTCGTGGCCAGGGTAATTTTGGCTAATAGTTTGTTTTCATGGAAAGTAAGTTCAGGGAGCGGCCTGAAGAGCAAAAATGCACAAGGATTCAACGGGATAGGTTTAGATAGAACTAAAATCAGTAGATCTTGGACTTCCTTCCATAGAGGTACAATTCGGGGACATGTCCACCACATGTGGAAAAAGGAGCCCTTGGAGGTGCATAGTCTCCAGCATACATCCGGTAGATTTCTATTCATGTGCGCCAATTGAGATGGTGTAACGTACCACCGCATAATCATTTTAATGGACTGTTCCTGCAATGAGGCGCACACCGACACGGAGCGAGACATCTCCCATATGTCCAACCAGTCCTCTGAGTCCAGGGTTTCCTCGATATCTCTTTCCCAAGCATGAATATAGGACAGGTCTTTCCAGTCTAACTGTGAGGTCCCGGTATAATGAAGATATAAGGCCTCTCGGATATGTGCCGGCCAGGCATAATCGCTCAAAGCGGGTTAGCGGCGCCAGTGCAGCTTGCTTGATGTGAGCCTGGGTGGCGTATGATGTCAATTGAAAAATATGTAGAAAAGACAGTCCCGAAATATCTCGAAGGGGAATCAAGGTTCCGTTGTGGTATAAATTATGTATTCTGCACACACCTGAGTCCAATAGGTCACGCCAGGGCCTCATGAGTAGACCGGGGCGAAAGTCTCTATTCCCAAGAATCGGAGTCATAGGTGTTGGTATAGACGTCAACTCGCATTTCACTGCTAGCCTATGCCAAAGGCGCAGAGAGTTTAAGATGGCTGGGCATGTGGTGGTGATCAAAGGACGATGTTCTCGAGCCAGCCATATCCAATATTGTATCTTATTCGGCCGCATAAGGGACGCTTCCAGGTCGACCCACCTGCGAGACCCCGCCGGAGCATGCCAGGCTACCACTTGTGCCAATTGAGTTGCATAGTAATAGGTGAGGAGAGATGGAAGGCCCAGGCCGCCCAGAGACCGTGGGCGATAGAGAGTATGTCTAGCGACGCGGCATCGTTTCCTTGCCCATATAAAGTAATCAATTGAGCGCTGCAAAGCGATGACCTCTGAAACAACTAGAGGAACCGGTAATGCCTGAAACATATACAATAATCTGGGTAATACATTCATCTTGATGCAGTTAAGCCTACCGAGCCATGATATCGCATATTTATTCCAACATTCTAACTCCGCTTTGAGAGTCGCAAATAGGCGAGGATAATTAGCCGAATAAAGGTCTGCCGAGCATGATGTTAAGCGGACCCCCAGGTATACCAGCTCCGAGTGGGTGAACCTTATAGGGCAGGAAGAAGAGAGAGTTGTAATCGCCTCTGCTGTCAGCGCCACCGGGAGTGCCTCTGATTTATTAACATTAATTTTATATCCTGAAAGAGTAGAAAAGTCACTGAGCAGATCCAAAACCCGGGGCAAGGAGGTGGAAGGGTCTGTCAGGGAGAGAAGGACGTCATCCGCATAAGCCGATAATTTAAATTCCAAGTCACCCACCGTAAGTCCCGAGATTCCCACGTCTGATTTAATAGTAAGCAATAGAGGTTCCAAAAAAAGGGCAAATAAGGCCGGAGACAATGGGCAGCCCTGCCTGGTTCCGTTCCAGATTACAAAGGGAATCCTATCGGCTCCCGGTATCAAAATTTGCGCTCCTGGGGAAGCATACAAGGCTGAGATCATTCAGAGAAAAGTGTGGGGGAACCCCAGTTGTTTAAGTAAAGTAAATAAAAACGGCCACTCCGCCCTATCAAAGGCCTTCTCAGTGTCTAAAGACAAAAATAAGGAAGGCTTCTGATAGGTCTCAGCGAACCAAATAAGGTCCGCCGCGCGTCTCGTATTGTCGTACGCTTGCCGACCTGGAATGAACCCCACCTGGTCTGGTGATACCAACAAGGGGAGGAGAGGGTCTAGGCGCAAGGCCACAATTTTTGCTAATAGTTTAATGTCCGTATTTAAGAGGGATATGGGCCTGTAACTATCAATGTTCTCCGGGTCTTTCCCAGGTTTGGGGAGGAGAACTATGGCAGCCAACAGTGACTCTGCAGGGAAAGGGGCACCCTCCCGTGTGGTATTAAATAAACGGCATAGAATGGGCTTTAATTTAGGACAGAACGCTTTATAATACCGGTATGTGAAGCCATCTGGCCCAGGGGCCTTTAATGGCTTCATCAGGCCCAAAGCCCTCCCTATCTCCTCCTCTGTTATAGGGGATCCCAACAATAGGGACTGAACCCTATCAAGGGTAGGGAGGTTCTGACGTCTCAAGTAAGTTTCTATATTATCTATCAGGTCGCGGTTTCCCATTTTGTGGGTGGGGGAAATGATCATAAATATCCGTGAAGTACGCTGTGACGGCATCCCGGATATCCTCAGGAGATTTATGAACCTGCCCTTTTTTATCTCGGATCAACGGGAACAAGACAGTGTGGCGTCTAGGGCGCAGTATCCTGGCCAGGGGTGTATCTGCTTTATTCGCTCGTTCATAGTAACGCCTTTTGGACCATAGCAACGATCTCCCCACATCATCTAAAAATAAACCGTTAAGATCTGCACGAACTCGCTTAAGCTGCGAAAGGGTGTCGTCCGTCGGGACCCGTTTATGCCTGAGTTCCAGTCTCCGCAGGTCAGTCTGTAACGTGACTATGGCCTGCAACTTCATGCGTTTGTGGTAGGCAGCCTGACTAAGTAGTACTCCCCTGATCACTGCTTTATGAGCATTCCATAATGTGTGTATGGACACGTCAGGAGTATCATTTAACTGAAAGTATCAATCCAGCGCGGATCCAACCGCTTTCCTAACCCCCTTTTTCAAAAGAAGCAAAGGATCGAGCCGCCATTGGCCACTGCTGCCAGACGCCAGTGGGCGGACATGCAAAAGCACATCTGCATGGTCAGACCAAGTTATGGAGCCAATGCCTGATTTCGCAATCAAGTGAATACGGTCCGGGCAGATCAGAAAATAATCTAATCTGGAGTATGAGGAATGGACCGAGGAGTAAAAGGTGAAATCCTTCATTGTGGGGTGCTGTACTCTCCAAATGTCTATCAAATCATGATTACGCACAAACGCATGAAACTGCCTATCTTGGGATGAGGATGGAGTCAGACCGATGCGAGGGGGATGGCCGGATCGGTCCAGTGGAGAGCAGAGAGTAGCATTAAAGTCCCCTCCCAATATGATTTTGCCCTTAGCATGCAACCTGAGAAAGGAGGAGAGGTCCGCCCAAAATCCCGCATCTGGCCCATTTGGTGCATATACCGACATCAATGTATACCATTTAGACGAACAAGTACCCCTCACCAAGACATACCTCCCAGCGGAGTCAGAATATACATCAATAATCTGCAGTGGACAGAAATTATGCAACAAAATAGCAGCCCCATTCCGTTTAGGGACTGCACAGGAGGTGAAGACACAGGAGTAGGATGGGTCTGCTAAACGAAAGGCCGCAGTGGTAGAGATCCTAGTCTCTTGGAGGAATGCGATGTTCGCAAACTTCTGCTTAAGGTCCCGAAACAGGAGACGGCGCTTGCGCGGGGAATTTAGTCCCTTGACATTCAAGGAGAGTAATTTAAGATCAGAAATCATTATGGGACTAGGAAGGGGAACGCATGGCCACCATCCTCCCCACGTCTCCACCCCTGTCCCGTCCCGTCAGCTCCCAGCCTCTTGCCGAGGGGGGAGATGACAGGACGGGAGCCGCCTACATGGGGATAAAAAGTGTTAAATACATCAATATAATCATAAGGCCGAAAGGTCAGAAAAGAGAAAGTCGGGCCGGGCCGGGGGAATAGGTAGGGAAGGGGAAGTAAGGAGAAAGAGGAAGGGAAAACAGAACAAAACGTTCCGAACGGATGGGTAAACCAAAGGAACGGAACCTTGGAGGAGGTAGTCTCGGGGAAACCAGCAAACCATGGACAAGAAACCCTCGGCCACTGTCCCCCCGACCAACCGCCACCTTAAACGTCATACTAAAACTACAACCACCTTAACAAATAAATCAGAGGTACAAAGAAATAACAGAATATAACCTAAGAAAGCATCAAAGAGCCGTCTAAGGGCCTAAGCCCCGCAAAACCTGGACTGAAGGATATATATGCCCTCACTTAGGGCACCCACGGCCGTCCATATTTAATCTCCAGCCGGAGACCAGTCTCTGGAGAGCCGTGGCAGAGAGCTCGGAGGGGTGAGCTGAGCAATTGCGTCCGGGACCTCCAATCCCAGCTGGCGTAGGAAGTCCTGAGCCCTGTACAGGTGTGTGCAAGAATACGTGCGACCATCTTTGTGGACCAAAATACGAAATGGGAATCCCCACGAGTAGCGCATATCTTGAGAGCGCAGCAGTTCTGTGACTACCCGCCATTCCCTGCGTTTAGCCAGGGTCGACGGGGCAAGGTCCTGGTAGAAAAGCAACTGCCCATCCTCGTACTCCACCTGTTGGTCGCGAGCTGTGCGTAGTAAAGCTTCCCTGGTCGAGTAATAATGTAATCTAGCGACTACGTCGCGCGGTGGTGTGTTCTGGCCTTTCCGCACCCCCAGAGTACGGTGTATCCGGTCGATCAAATATCTAGCCGGTGGCAGCGCGGGTAATAACTTTTTCATAATGCCAGTAAGCGTGGCGTCCAGCGCATCCGATGTCACCGATTCAGGCAGGCCTCGGAGCCTGACGTTGTTGCGTCTGGACCTGTTTGATAAATCTTCCAGAGCCTCCTCTAGTGTCTCCACCCGTGTTGCTAGTGTCTCAGCATGGTGGGCAAGTGTGTTGCACGTGTCCGTAAATGCCTCTGCCCGTTCCTCGAGACGCGCTGTGCGTGTCCCAATTACCTGGACCTCCGCCGTGAGCGCCCTCGTGTTGCGCGCCAGCTCCTCCGCTATAAATTCTTGCAGGCGATGGATGTCCTGACGGGTCGCCGGGCCCGAGTCCTGCTCCATCTCTGATGTGTCTGAGCCTGGGGATGGGCTTCTCCCTCCATCTCTGGAGGAAGCGCTGCCATCTTGGGGCCTGGTCACTGTGCGGGTCCGCGGTGTAAAAATCAGCGCTACAAGTGCGTGGTCAGGCTTTTTTGTTTTTTTGGAGGACTTCATGGCTCCTGCTATCTTCCCTTGTACCTCCAGAGCGAAATAAAGAAGATTAAAGTGGTGGTTGTCTCAATTCAATCAGCGGCTACTCGGGAGCTCCAGCAGCACACGTCCTCTCACATTGCCGGCTCGACTCCGCCCCGGAGAGATCCCATTTCAATGTGTGATTGTTTGTTTTGTTTGTTCTTGTTCGATGCTGTTGTATGCATTTTTTTTATTGGAAACAGCTGGGTTGTGATACCAATTGAGTATGGTAATTGAGTTGTGATACCAGTTGATTCTGGTTATGTGAATAGCAAGGAGTTCAAATTTACTCCTATTTGCAAATGTATTTACTTTCTTTGCAAGTCCTGTCTGTTGATAATATTTTGACCCTGGGGGCAGGAGATCTAAGTGTCTTAAATGCAGAGTAATTGTGGCCTTGTTCAAATGCTTTCTCAATGGTTATGGCCAAAGATATGTGTGTGTCTATATTTAACCTCCCTGGCGTTACCATTCTGACATATTTTATATGTCAGAATCCTTACAATTTGTTTGGCCCCCAAGTGGTATCTTGAATGTGGCTGGGGGTTAATTTCAATGCTGAAAGCGGTAACCCTGCGCCACACTCAGGCTGGATACATACCTTTACCTGCACTCCCTCACTGTCCCCCGCAGTCACACTCTGGATGATCGCAATGTCATGGTTCCCTTCTCACGAAAGGTAAAGGTATGTATCCAGCCCGAGTGTGCCTCGGGGTTACCACTTTCAGCATTAAAAGTTAACCCCAAGCCACACTCGGGAAAACCGCCAGGGAGGTTAAATATAGATTGTATAAAATCACCAGTATAGCCATACATAGTGATACCTTTTTTTATTGGACTAACGTCACACTCTCAAAAGCTTGTCTTTTAAATGTATCGCCCTTCTTCAGGTCTGGAAACTAAACTGAGCAAAATCATAGAATTGAACATTGGGTCCGTGGGTCGTGCTATGCCGTCCTCGCAGCAGGAAGGGTTTTGAAGACAAAACGCCCCACTGTCTTGACCCCTCCCTGCAGCCGCCGCGTGCGGTTGCCTGCAGAGACGGCCTGAACTCAGGCCATCCCCCTGCATCCATTGATGTGCGGCGGCTGCAGGGCAGGCCAAAATCAGAAGCAGCTGTCGGCGAGGCGTAACTGTATGTCTCGCCAGCGTTAACTCACCCTTGATGGACAACACCTGCCCGTTGTGAAGGGGTTAAAGGGCACAAGGGAGGGGGGTTGGGATGGGTGAGTGAAAGTAGAATAGTGTGATATACAGGGGTGTGTGTATAATATATGTATTTTTTTCTTAATATAAACACACATCCAATTAGTGAAAGGTATTTCTGGTTTGCAGGTTGAGCGAGGGTTTATCCAAGTGAATCCTCCTTACATTAGTTTACAGATGAAACTATGGGTGGTTGTTAGCTTTTGCTATTGCAAATACTATGATCAATTCCTGTTCTCAAACTGTATATTTTCTTACTTTCTGGGCACATAGCTTTGTGTGTGAGTGATGGAACGTAGTCAGACGGACTGCATTTTTGACATCCAGCATTTTTGACAGACAAAATGTTTTTTCGTATTAATTTTATTTCCCATCTACTTCAGTCAAAAAAAACGTCAGTCACAAAAACGGACCGTGTGGCCACTACCTTGTCGTCAGTCAGAAAGTACGTCTGTTGTGCACGGACACACAGTCCGCACAGAATGCGATCGTCTGACCCTAGCCTAAGGGGTTAAAAGGTGCTAGTATCATACAAGGTTATGATGCTTGAGCTGTCTCTTTTTGACAGCATCCTAACTTAGTATTCTGTTCTGGTCTTCTTGATACATTATTAGATTGGTTTTATAACCCTTAAGGAAATTTCCAGTTGATATACTTAAATCACGTTTTAGTTAGGAAAGACTTTATTTCCCAACAAAGTTATACCACAATATCACGCAACATACTGTTCGGTGTGTCTCCCCTGCGTGGCCTACTATCCTCTATAATTTGACTTTAATTCTGCATCTGGTTAGGAATGCTGAGCGCTGAGCCCCGTAACGGTTAAATATGCTTTTCTCTGTCACCTATACTGTATTTTTTTCCAGCACAGTTTGCTTCTTGAACTAGCACTAATACCGAGCAAAATAATCTTCCTGTTCAGTTCTCATGACAACCATGAAAATGAAAAGTAACAAACCCGGTGCCGCTTTTCCTTGTAAAATACTTTATGAATAAAAATGTTCAAGGTAATAAACAAAAGACAAGGTTGCGAGTATATAAAAAAAACTACATGTATTTATCAATGCAAGACTTGAAGGTGACCACCATGCTTTATACTGTAAAGCTCAGTCTGCCAGATTCTATAATGTTTTTAAATTTCTCTACATCGATTTGTGAGTCAGATCAAATCTATTAAAAATTCGTGTTTAGTCTCCTTCTTGAAAAGTCCTGTCACAGATGAGCTGAAGCTTGAGGGTTGCTCCAGTTAGCCGGTCTGACAGTAATACGTTATTAAAGAAGCCAGGCCTTGGGAAGGGACACATACTCTTTAAGGACAACTCTAATTGGGGATGGTGTTGGCTGCTCTTATCCAGAGAGTGGGTGTCCGCAGGATAGCTAATATGAACTGCCTAAGGAGAGTCTCCAGATAGAATTACACATCTGATGAGAGTTACAGGCAGAAGAGCCAATGAAAATAGGCCAACTGGCCAGAGGTCATGAGACATGGAGGCAGAACAGGAGACAGTGGAAGTCTTGGATACAATCTGTATTAAGGGCACATCTAAGCATTTTGATGCATGACTCTTAAGAGCGAGTACAGGTTTTTGTTTGGTATATCGACTGTCGATCTCAGTGCCAAGCTTGATTAGTGTGCAAAGGATGATCAAAAGCACAACCCCTGTTATGGCATATCTTAAAGTTAAAAACAGAGTGGCAAGTATTCTCAAGGCCTATGTTGCACAGCCTTAAAACGGGTCAGCACTTGGCCCTCTCAAAGTTTCGGAACTTCATTTCCCATAAGACTCCAAGCCAGTGAAAGGCTGGCCACCATGGGATGTGAAATCCAAAACATCTGGAGGACCAAGATTGCAGACTCCTGCACTAAAGGGTCAGTCTAATAAAAAAATGGCCCAAATAAATTTGTGTTTTAAAGGGACACTGCCACCAAAAGTGAAATATTCTTGTCTTATTTTATGTTGCTGATATATTACATGTGCTTTGTTTTTCTCTTGTATGTCTGGTTATCATATGTCTAGTTGTTGTCTAGTTATTTTACTCTATAGGTGTCACAGGGTGTATCCAATTTGTGATCTTTTGTGTTGTAAACTGCCCCCCCACCTATCTATACATCACTTGCTCACTCCCTTCCACCTCCAGTCCCTCCTCCCACTCTGTTTGTTCACGAAATTATTTAAAAGGGACACTCTACGCACCCTGACCACTTTAGCTTATTAACCCCGATTTCATGCTGACATCATCATCTACGACCAAGTGCTTGTAGCCGCGTTCATTTGGGAAAGCAAACATAGGCTTAAGCTGCGCATGCAGCATCAACCCATCCCTCTGACCAAGCACTCGCATACCTTGTGTGAAAAGTACACAAGATACACAATTTGCGTATGTATGTACGACTGTTACGTACACTATGCAAATTGCTTATGCAAAAAGGGAGGGGTTGTGGTTATTAATTTTACATAAAATTCCTTTTAAGTAAACAAATTGTTTTTCTAAAAAAAAAATTAATCGATTAATCGAAATTATAATCGGCCAACTAATCGATTTATGAGAATAATCTGCAGCCCTAGTTTTGTTTCTAATTTAGTTACAACTTATGTAAGTGGTAGGGTCCCTTCAACCAATCAATACCCAAGGATTAATGCATGTAATCTGGTGTGTTCTCTATCCATCCTTCTTGGCATGGCTCTTCTCGTTTGATGTGATCAATGAAAATAGGGTTATGAAAGCAATCAGACTGCTGATTTTCGGTTTGCAAGACTCAACATGAACTAAATTCCAAGTTAGATGTAAACGTAACAGAGCTCCAATAAACATACCAATTCTGTAGAGTTTAGGGATGCACCGATACCACTTTTTAAGACCGAGTATGAGTACCGATACTTTTTTCAAGTACTCACCGATACGAGCACCGATACTTTTATTTTATGTCATGTGAATGCTTTCCAATAAGAACAGACCTCCTATAAAAAGGCCCCCAGCTCTCATAGATATGCCCCCCAGCTCATGGATATTCCCCCAGCTCATGGATTTGCCCCCCAGCTCATGGATTATGCCCCCAGCTCATGGATTTTCCCCCCAGCTCATGGATTTGCCTCCCAGCTCATGGATTTGCCTCCCAGCTCATGGATTTGCCTCCCAGCTCATGGATTTGCCCCCCAACTCATGGATTTGCCCCAGCTCATGGATTATGCCCCCCAGCTCGTGGATATGCCCCCAGCTCACCTGGCACCTGGAGCTCTCCGCGATTATACTTACCTTCCTGTGCGACACCGGTAAAGTCTTCACGCGTGCGCTCGTTGGAAGGCCCCCAGCCGGGATCACGTGCCACGTGATCGCGGCTGGGGGCCTTCCAACAAGCACACGCGCGGAAACTTTACCGGCATCGCTCAGGAAGGTAAGTATGATCGCGGAGAACTCCAGGTGCCTGTCCGAATGCCGATAGAGCATTCGGACAATCGGCATTCGGACAGGCACCTGGAGCTCTCCGCGATCATACTTACCTTCCTGAGCGACGCCGGTAAAGTTTCCGCACGTGCGCTCGTTGGAAGGCCCCCAGCCGCGATCACGTGGCACGTGATCGCGGCGCGTGTCCTTCCAACGAGCGTACGTGCGAAGACTTTACCGGCGTCGCTCAGGAAGGTAAGTATGATCGCGGAGAGTTCCAGGTGCCTGTTCGAATGCCGATAGAGCATTCGGACAGCCGCCCCAGCCCCTCGAATGCCGACAAGCATCGGGGGTACTGCACGAGTACCAGGTACTCCTGCAGTACCCGGTATTGGCAGCAATACCAATACTAGTATCTGTATCGGTGCATCCCTAGTAGATTTTTATGCCATTTTAATAGCTTTTGATTAAGTTTGCACCTGACTCGGAATGTAGTCCCAGGTTTCTTCTAGGAATTGTACTGTGTGATAGTCTGAATCACTAGTTTCTCGATCTCAGAAGTGGGGACATGAGCAGATGGCACTCGCTTCACGCATGCTTCAAGTAACATCACTGCTTTTTAACCATGGAGACACAGGTTCGAATCCCGGCCTGAGCGCCTCTCCAGTAAGTGTCCTTGGGCAAGACACCTAACAGTATATACTTGCCTACCCAGGACATATTTGAAAATGAGAGAAATCTCAATGTTAGGCATGTGCATTTCGTGTCGTCAAAATTACATTTTCAACCAAGATTTGTATTTTTGTTATTACGCTTTTCAAAAACAAAAAATATATCGGCCGTCCGATATTATGAATTGGCTGAAATTACGATTCAAAATCGATTTTGAAAATGATCAATGTATCCTTCCTGGTA
The DNA here is from genome assembly GCA_009667805.1 of Leptobrachium leishanense. NCBI lineage: Eukaryota > Metazoa > Chordata > Amphibia > Anura > Megophryidae > Leptobrachium > Leptobrachium leishanense. Next base: position 285,924,855 of record CM019066.1, read on the forward strand.
AAATAGTATGTGTATGTATGTATATATGTGTATATATATATATATATATATATATATAATCAAAAAACTAATTGACATCAGGAGCCACGAAATGTATTTGTACTTGCAGTGGTTTCTGTAACTTTCTGTATCTATATTACATGTTGTGGGTTATAGGAAGATGGTGCTACTTTGCATCATAATTTGTGCGAGGGATACTAATGCTTGCCATACATGAGGACATGTTTTCCATTGTCTTCCCTGTTCATACCTTCTTGTAGACATTTTAGGTTCTGATATATGCTGTTTCTTTGTTAATCTTCCTGGCGGTCTGAATCAGTGCATTAATCTAGCACCCTGGCGGTTTTCCAGAGTGTGGCTCGGGGTTAAATTTCTATAGTACAGGAAGAGTGGTGTCACACCTATTCCCCACTGGGGTGGCTGCAACCACCAGATGTATCCTGCCCAGCAACATGTATAAAACCTAAAAAGAAAAAAATGGGGTAAACTGCGCTTATTCCTATGACACTGTGTCAAAACACAATTAGAGGCTTTGGTTTACTCGAATGGCCATTCAATTTCTATACAGCGGCAACCCCGAGCCACACCCGGGCTGGATACATCCCTGTCCCTGCGCTCCCTCGCTGCCCCCCGCAGTCTACTCCGTATGATCGTGTCGTCCTGCATCCTGGCTATTTTCTCGCGAGAAGAGAAGCAGGATGCAGCGATCGGACGGAGGAGAATGCGATTGCGGGAGGTCAGTGAGGGAGCACAGATAAAGGTATGTATCCAGCGCGAGTGTGGCTCGGGTTTATCGCTTTCAGCAGTGAAATGTAACCGCGAGCCACACTCGGGAATACCGCCAGGGAGGTTAAGCCTTGTGTTTATCATTCTTTTTTGTTCATTCTTATAAATATTCCTGTTTTCTTTTGAGCTACCTGTTGAAACCAATAAAGTAACAAATTAAAAGAAAATAGAAAAAAATAGGCACACAATTTATTTCTCCTCAGGGACCAGATCCCAGCTCGCTGGCATTATTATGCTAAATTGGGGTAAGATTAATACAGATATAGTAAAAGAAAATGTATATTAGAAAAGTGGAAAACCGAAATTAATGTGAATTTTTATTGTTTTTATTTCTCTCGTGAAGTTTGTACTTTTTATTTTACAAACGTGTCTGTTTATAAAAGTTATTGTTTTACTCTTCTTTCACAGTTATTTGAACTCTTGGGGCCTGAAGGATTATCATTTATAGAAGTCCTCCTACAGCAACGGCAAAGAATTGTGGATAAATCCCTGTGCTTCCCCGGCGATAACCAGCTGTGCTTTTCCCAAGGTAAGGAAAATAAATTGTTCTAAATGCAGAGCAGAAACATGTTGACGTTTATGCCATGGGAGAACTGTCCATTTAATCTCGAATTCCAGAAATACGTGTTTAACCACTTGAAACCTGTGGCTTCGGGCTATATTTTCCACATGGGAGTCTAGGTAAATAATATAGAATTAAGGTGTATATCCATTTAAGCCTGAATTTGCAATTCATACATGGAAGGCTATTTTTTTTTTGGTTCTTTTTTATTTTGCATATTTATTTATTTATAAAGTATTTTACCAAGAAGGATACATTGAGATTTCTCTCGTTTTCAAGTATGTTCTGGGTATATAGAGGAAATGGATTATTGTACGCTTTTGAAATACCTTTCAACCGTCCTAAACACTTTACAGAGACTTTTCACACAAAAATCATAGTTGATATTGATATACTTAAATGAAGCTGCCTTTACCGTCCGTCTGTCTTGCGTCTAGTAGTGATGGGCCGAACACCCCTGTGTTCGGTTCATATTCGAACAGCCGAAATGTTCGAATACGAACTCGAACACAATGCAAATCAATGGGGGTCGAACATGCAAAATGTGTTCACAGTTCTCCTAAATGTGCGGCTGCCGGTACATTTAGGAGACCTGTGGCTGCAGCCCCCCGTGCCTCTGCTGTCCTGCTGCTGTCCCAGCCTCCTGTTCCTCCGGTCCGTCTGCTCCTCTGTCTGGCCGCAGCTCCTCTGCCCCACGTTCGTCTTCATGCTGAGCCCTGATTGGGCAAAGTCCTGCACTCAAACAGACCGCGAACATCCCATAATGTTCGGCGTTCGCCTAACACTCGAACGGCCGATGTTCGAATCGAACACTCGGCCCATCTCTAGCGTCTAGTTATTGGAAAAGAAGTGTGATTTAATAATACATCTGAATGTGAAATTGAAAGAGCAGAATGTGCAAGGATGTAGTTAACGTCTCTGAGGTTTTGCGGTCTCCGCTAAATAATCTGTACGTCAAATTGAGATTTTTATAACAAGTATAAGAAATATGACAAGTAATAGTAAAACAATAAATGTTATTATTATCCTTTATATAGCGCCACAAATTCTGCAGCACTTTGCAAGTGTAGGAGTTGATACATTAGAATACCACACAAAATCAGATCATCGGTAGAGAGAAGTGGTCGAGACGGGATGTACCTGCTAATAAGGGAGGAGATTAGGCAGGGGCTCGGTTATGGAGAGTTTTGTATGTGAGCACTATTATTTTGAGTTAGATTCTAAAGGAAACAGGGAGCCAGTGTAGAGATTGACAAAGGGGTGAGGTGTGAGAGGTGCGGGATGTGAGATGGATGAGCCTGGCAAACTATTATGTCAACCATTCTGCAAGTTTTCCCTTGTCCTTCTCCTTTTCTGTACCCCCATCTTATTTTGACTGATGAAGCAGCAAGCTATAGAAATATTAAAACAAAAAAACATGGTGGTCATAGACTATTCTCAACTGGCACGACTGCGGAAGCTCAGCCTCTGCAATGTCCTGTACTGCAGTGTTTCTCAACCTTTTATAGAGAAGTACCCCTGCTGGTCAAAAACTAAAAAAATCCTAGAAATGACCCCTTGTCTCAAGAAAGTAATTTCTATTGATTGGGTGTGATGGTTTCTGTGTGTGTAATGTCAGTATGTGTTTGTGACACTGTGTGTGTGTGTGATGTCAGTATATGTGTTTGTGATGATTTTTCTGTGTGTGTGTAATGTCAGAATATGTGTGGGTGTTGGTTTTTGTGTGGGTGTAATGTCAGTATAAGTGTTTGATGCTTTCTGTGTGGGTGTAATGTCAGTATGTTTTTGCGATGCTTTCTGTGTGTATTGTCAGTATATGTGTTGATGTGTGTGCGTAATGGCAGTATATGTGTTTGTGATCAGGCCTGGATTTAGACCTAGGCAGAGTAGTCATGTGCCTACAAACGCCTGCCACATGGGGGCGCCTTGCTCTGTAAAAATGTTTATTTACAGTCCGTTAGATCCCTGTATCTCTAGAGCCCTAATGGCTAAAAGGACATATGAGTTATCATTGGAAAGGTCAGATCATGGCCTTTCCAGTTATACCAAATATAACCAGGTTAGATTTATGTGAAAATAAAATAATGTATATTTTTTTATTTCTAACGCAGCACCATTATTCTGTTTACAATTATAAAGTGAACAGTGATGTTGCGCTAACTCACTTTCTCATTTCCCACACTGCCAGCAAGTGTGGAGCTGATGATGCATTGCATTGTTTCATCGTCAACCTAGACCATGGCACTGCAGTGAGGAGAGACAGGAGGACTGTTGAACCTGCATTAAGTGAGGAGTCATTAGAAAGGTCAGAGGGCCAGGGTCTGGTCTTTACAATGATACCAAACATGACCATGTAATGTGTAAAAGTAAATTCAAAATTAATTTTTTCTCTGCACTAACTCAACTAAGGCCCCTTTCAATTTGAGTGCTGAGTCCTAGTTTCTGTACATAGCACTGTCCCTTGATTCTCTACATGTCACTGTCTTTTGTTTCTATACATGTCACTGTCCCTTGTTTCTATACACGTCACTGTCCTTTGTTTCTATACATGTCACTGTCCTTTGTTTCTATACATGTCTCTGTCCCTTGGTTCGATACATGTCTCTGTCCCTTGGTTCGATACATGTCACTGTCCCTTGGTTCGATACATGTCACTGTCCTTTGCATTCATGTCACTGTCCCTTGTTTCTATTCATGTCACTGTCCCTTGTTTCTATACATGCCACTGTCCTAGTTTCGATACATGTCACTATTCCTTGTTAATATACATGTCAGTGTCCCTTGTTTCGATACATGTCACTGTCCCTTGATTCTATACATGTCACTGTCCTTGTTTCTATACATGCCACTGTCCTAGTTTCGATACATGTCACTATTCCTTGTTAATATACATGTCAGTGTCCCTTGTTTCGATACATGTCACTGTCCCTTGATTCTATACATGTCACTGTCCTTTGTTTCTATACATTTCACTGTCCCTTGATTCCATACATGTCACTGTCCCTTGATTCCATACATGTCACTGTCCCTTGTTTCGATACATGTCACTGTCCCTTGTTTCTATACATGTCACTGTCCCTTGATTCTATACATGTCACTGTGCTTTGTTTCTATACATTTCACTGTCCCTTGATTCCATACATGTCACTGTTCCTTGTTTCTATACATGACACTGTCCCTTGTTTCTATACATGCCACTATGACTTCTTTCGATACATGTCACTGTCCTTTGTTTCTATACATGCCACTATAGTTTATATACATGTCCCTTCCCCTTCTTTCCATACATGTCACTGTCCCTTGTTTCTACACATGCCACTTTGACTTGTTTCTATACATGTCACTGTCCCTTGTTTCTATACATGTCACTGTCCCTTGTTTCTATACATGACACTGTCCCTTGTTTCTATACATGCCACTATGACTTCTTTCGATACATGTCATTATTCCTTGTTTCTATACATGTCACTGTCCTTCATTTCTATACATGTCGCTGTCCCTTGTTACTTTCACTCTCCGTCTCTTCTCAAATACCTGTAAATCCTGGTAATGTTTACCGCCTTTTCTTTCACATTTAATGAGATCATTATTTGCTTGTGGGTGATGGCGTCATTCAAGGTGCCCTGCTGCAATGTTGCACATCATCCATTGTTTTTATGTTGTAAGACAGCATGAGCAACAGGCTGCATCAATGAAATTAGGTCTGCCATGACTGCTGTGATTTTCGGTGCCAGACCCTTATTGGTACATTTTGACAGCTGTATTATTTTCTATCAGGGTTATTCAGAGACAGGTGAAACTGGAGAAGTGAATATTCTAGGTCAAAATAGCCAAACCAGAAACCTTTTCCCATGTATCTTCCAAATTGAGTATTTGGTTTTGATTGTTCTCTTCTCCTGCCACTTCTCCTGATTTTCACCTTTCTCTGAAATACCCTGTATATAGCTGTGAGTGGGGAAGCTGGCGAAATTGAGTTTTTGACAATTGTGTACCCCATTTAGTGGCAGCTGTTACACTTTACAAAATGGGTAAAATAAAAGCATTATGCAGTTAATGTCACCCCCCCCCCCCAAGCAAGGAGGAACTATTGAATGTTTCTTCAGCTGCATCCTGGGTTATCAGGCTGAGCCGCTCTGTGTGCCTCCACATGCTGTCCTGTAATCACTATATTTTAATGGATTGAGGTTACTTTGCATTTGGATTACTGTTAAGAAAACCTGTTTTGTCCTGCCAGCCAATGTCAACAATCAATCTAAAGCTATCAGGGCTACAGTATATCAAGTCCTGTTGATTTCCCATTAGGATGCCTTTCTGCCCATTGCCGTCAGTTATCCTTTGTCTTAATAAAGCTGTTGTCTTCTTGTCGTATCCTTCAGGTAGCGATTCAATACGTCCTGCGTACTAATTTGATCGTACTTCCTCTTCTCCCTCCTCTCATTCTTCTTCTTCAGTTATTCTCAGTCTCCCTATTCCTCTTGCCTTACATTGTCTGTGTTTTTTTCTTGTTATTGTCATGTTCGCCATTCTCAGTCTGCGAGTGTGTCTATAGAGGTTGATTTTCTGTTGGTGCAGTTAAAGTTCAGATAACGTTCCAGTGTAATTATCTGTGTAGGATGTTCTCACTAATTGCCGCAGTAGACATTGACTGACTGCAAGTGTTCAACTCTGTGCTGTTGCGTAATATGGCTAATCTCGGGTTGGCCTTCCTCCTGCTATTTCAGATATAACTTGCGTCTATGGAACACCCACTTGCGGAAGGGAGACTCGGCTGGAGGACTCACTGATCATTGGGTTCCAATAATAAAATATATCCTAAAATTTACTCCGATTATACGTACTGTGTTACGCTATGGGAGCGCTGTCTCTCTGCATGTTTTTTATTTGAGGATAAGTGGAAGACTCAAGAAAAGGGGGAACGTCACCCTGTATTTGACATGAGGCACTCCAACCTAGAGCCGGGACCATTTAGGCTCTATAATTTGTGAGTGATTTTCATATATACACTCACCTCACCAATTACAACACGCTGCACTATTGTTTTGTTCTTTCCCCTTTGTTCCCATGTGCACAATGGAATTTGTCAACTGAGGAGAGGAATCACAACGTTGGGACATTTCATTTAAAGTGTGATTTATATGCTGTACGGTGACCAGCAGCCACGGATCTGGTTTTATTTACATTTTGGAATTTTGCACTTTTGTACGTGCACTTTTTGTGGCCGTAGGACATTTAGAGGCGATTGTCTAACCTAATTAGAGGACATTTTTATGACTCTCTGGAGATGTCACATCAACACATTTTTTTTGTTTGCACTTTACAAATAGGAAGTATTTATGAGCACATGCACTTTATATGCATTTGCACATGTGGTTTACCATACACCTTGTATTTTAGGAACAGTTTTATACGCACGATATAAGAATATATCACTGTTGTTGTTCTTTTGTGTTACATGGTTGCGAATTTGCACAAAATGTGTTATTTGCACTGTTATTAGGGAATCAATGATCCACTGAAGTATACTCCTCTCTCGCTATTTGATCAATATATTAGAAGTCAATTTATACTAGACTCTCAGTATTATCAGTCATTTAGAATTACTTATTCAGATTCTTCCATATTAGGAAGTACCCACTGCGCCACTAGGACCCCCACTCTTTTCGTATATCTTATTTGTACATTTGTGTTGAGATTTATGTGCAACACCTTGTAGGCAGCACTCCTAGAAATCACAATATCCAATTAAGCGCCTCCACAGATACCCACTTTTGTATAACTTGCGTCTTTGTTTTTGTTTCTTCTATGTGCACCATAAACTCTACTGAGCCGAATCAAAAATCTACTTTCCAGTTTCTAGCATCGCACAACCTGTGAAGTGTAGAAGTAAAGTTTGAGTTCTGTATTTATAAAACTCAGTCCGTGTTTTTGTGTATGTACTAGATGATTATGGTTGCTGTACTCAGAGTGCTATTACTCAAGCCCCACACAATATAAGGGACTGGCAATCCCATAATGCACAACAAGAAATGAAGTGTCTGGTTGCGGGCCACCTGATTTTGAGCCCGCTCTTTCTATTTCTTCCTGTTTGCATATAGATAGATGTAAAGTATGCATAAATGTATTTTTACCATTTCATTGGATTTTGGGTGTTTTAAAGGGATACTCTATTAAAAATAACAGTACATTTTTTTGTCCTTAAATAATTGGTAAGGTGTTGCTGACTGTTTATTTTTAAAAAAAATTGTTCTATTGTAGGCGATGTTACTTACCTTTTCTCCCTCGGCGCACGGTGCCCTTCCTCTTCAGCTCAGGGACTCTGAACTCGGACATCACTGCAGCTTTCTAATGCAATTTTCTCTCCTATGCAACTTGTGTAGCAAAGGAACCACAACCCACACACAACTACTGACTTGCGCACTTTACATAAGTTCTGTAGCGCCTGCGCAGAAAGATGGATCGGAGCTGCGCAGAAAGATGGATCGGAGCTGCACACGCATGTGCAGATCCTATTCGTTGTTGCCTTCTGAGACCACTCGCTGTTACAGGTGGTCCTCAAAGAGGGCAACGTCGGCCTGCTTTCTAGGTGCTAACAATGTCAGTAGTGACCGATCTGGTGATTGGCATCTGAGAAATACAAAAATCCCAGATGCTGGCGAGCCTGAGTGGGTTGGACGAAACTCCGCCTTTTCATCCAGCGATATCTTCACATTGGGTTGGAAGGGAAGGAGGGGGGGGGGAGACTCCTCACATTCTCGCCTCTTTAAACCAATGAAGTAGTCAGGATGAGTAGAGTGTCCCTATCATGGTAGCAACAGCTGCAGTCTATTTATCAAGACCACTTAAGGTAAACTAATCTCTTTCCCCTCCTGCTGTCCCTGGTCGGGCCATTTTTTTTTTTTTTTTTTTTTTAAGCGAAGGTGTCACCTCCATCCTGACGGCTGCTTGACCGCCATCTAGGGTTGGTGTTCCCAAAAATTACTATTTCCAGGAGTTTGCTGGCTGAATGAACATGCAACCAGCCGACTCATAAGTGTCTCATTGCTTTTTCGAAGAGAGGCATCTGATTCGTTGTATGTCCTCTGGTCGATCATGTGCTGATTGTCAACAATCTGGCTCTGCAACTCAGTTCTGAAACTACTATTAAAGAGTGTTACAATTAGGTGGCACTCTACCGGGATTGAATTAACCCCCGATTGTTTTTTTGTTTTTTTTTAGACTGCATTACCAAACTGGAATGGGATGTTTTCCTTGTTTGTTTTTTTAATTAACCTTTTCCTTCTTCCGTATTTTTGACTTTCACATTCTGTTTTATAAGAATAACTGATACAGGAAGGTGATGGTTGGGGTAGATCTAGAATAACCATAATGGATGATGTCTTACGACTCTGGTATAATGTTTGACCAATTCTTAATGAAAGAAATGTTAATTGCAATTAAACACTTTAAAGGGTTTTATTTTCTGTAAACCTCATTTATTAGAAATTTTGAATGTAAGGGGAGATTTACTGACTGTTGTAGACCTGGAAACCTTTATGAATTGTTCTAGTTGTGTTATTTTATCTTATTTTTACTTCATGGTTGTATCCTGCTTTATAGATCATGCAGAAATCAAGAATTCAATGCCTGCCTTCTAATGCATAATGAAAGCCATGGCTGCCGATATGACTTATTGACAGTTTTCATATATTCTATTGATTAAAATGAAGTACTCATAGTGATGGAACCACTCCAAGTAGTCATTATTATCTCTCACAATGTGAGAAATTAAAATTTAAGCAGGGTGTGTTTGGCTTTCTTGAGCATTATATTAAATCATTTAAAAGGTTAAGAGTTATGCTAGGTCTGGAACAAAATGTAACGAGAAGTTTGAATTACAGTGAATTGAAAGGCTTTTTATGTGCTGTAACATAACAATATTTCCCTCAGATTTTTTGTTGAGGTTACGTGTGGTATACTCTGCATATTGCGCTCTGGAGACAGTCGAGTAATAAATCTACGTTTCTAATATCTTAGAACAGCGAAAGAGAAACGCAGGAGACCCTCTGAAACCCTATTATGGCTGTCAAGTTACGGTTCAGTCCGAGCAAGAGAAACAGTTAATGAAACAGTACCGGAGAGAGGAGAAACGACATGCCAAGCGAGAGAAACGTGTAGGTGACGATGGGGAGTTTTTTACAGAAGGACCGATGCCCTTCGATCCAAAAGAACTGCGAATGCAAAGGTAATCATTCTGCAGCGTCTAAAATTAATGTAAAATAAAATTGTTCCCGTTGAATTTCTGCTCCTGAGCATTTGCTTTCTGTTGCATCTTATATATTTTTTTAAGGAAAACTTTGAAAATTACATGATTTCAAGTGCAAGTCACGTTTTAGCACAAGTATAGAATTTTTCTGTCCCCCTAAGAAAACCTAATTTTCTAGGATAAGGAAGCAGTGATCTGCTTAATTAGAATCTGCTTGGTCGCTTCCGTACGGTTTGGAAATGCAGATTAAGGAGGTAAGCTATCTTCCTTAGGTGCTCTGTACACACCACTAGTTTAAGATTTATGAAGTCTGTACTAAATGCATCGAAACTATCTGTTTTTCCTCTCGAGATTAATGGGTGCTATTTTCTATGTTGTCATCTTGAAATATAGGGAAAAAAGGGAAGGCAAATAAGGCGTTGCATTGCTGCAGAGAAAAAAAAAAAAAAATTACCCTTGTTGGCTTTTTAAATATTGAGCCCATAAAACGCGTGATCTCTACATTGTTACGTAGCATAGAGTGGGGACAACAACACCGTAAATAAGAATGTCTCATGCGGTTATTGAGTTGCCGATGCCTACAAATTCTGTCTGCCTTTAGCCGCAGTATTTACCAGGAGTGTGTTATAGGGCACAGTCAATGACTTTAGTTTAACCTTTTCACTGCCACTGCAGCTAGTGAAGACCTCTAGCTCTCACAGTAATGTGACATTTTTTATGTTTCTTCTTCCATTACTTCCTTCTGTTTCTTCAGCATAGGACAGCGGTTGCTCTTGTGGCACCATTGCAGCTACTTCCCATGTTGCTCAGCCAACCAAATAGCCAATCATGTTGAAGCTTAGGACTGACTGAAACAACTAATCGATTAATCGACAACTAAAAGATAATGAAAATGGTTGTCAACAAATCTCATAGTTTAATCGGTTGGTCAATTAATTGGTATGCATAGCACACACGGTTTAGAGTCAGACTGAGGTAAACGTTAATAACCTCAGATGCTTTTTCAAAGCTGACTGGACAAGACGAGCCGGCTGATTTACTCAGTGTGATTTTAGTTCTTGGGTTATGTCCTTAGACATAACTAGTTTGTTTTTATTTCGTTCTGCAACAGTAGCAGAACTTTAGCACCGACCCTAGGATGCTGCCACTGCATGAAGGAACTGTGCTGCCAGTGTTTTATGATGACATGGAGCTGGAGTTCTGTGCCACCACCCCATTCTCCCTCTCTCCAGTCCGGAGCTTCCATCCCTCCCTTTGGTCCAATCATTCCCCCCCAACTCCCACACTCTGGTCTGGTCTCTTGCTCACACTACCTTCCTTCCCGCTCAGTTTGTTCACAATTTTTTTTTAAGGGATACTCTATACACCCTGACCACTTAGATTATTAAAGCGGCCAGGCTGTGTGGAGTGCTCCCTTTCTTCTCACCCTGCTTTCTGGTTGACATCATCATCATGTCTATCTGAGCGCTTGTAGGAGCTTTCGTTCAGGGATAAAACAGATATGCGCATCAATCTATCAATCTAAATAGGGTCTCCTGTACCTTGTGTGCGAAAAGTATGCAAGTTACATATCTCCCATAACTTGCATATGTACGTATGAAAGTTAAGTACACTACACAAATTGTGTAAGAAAAGAGGGAGGGGTTCATTTTTACATAGTGTTACTTTTAAGTAAAGTGTAAAAGAAAAATAAGTAAACAGTATATTTTTTATACAAATTAGTTGAAAAATAAATCTGCCAAATCGATTATGAAAATAATCGTTAGTTGCAGCCCTATTGAAGTTACAGAAACATTATTTTTTGCAGAAAGCATTATACTTAATAACAACATTAATGTAACATTATACTTAATAACATGTAGATCTGGCTTAATATCATTCAGCCATCTTATGAAGAGTAGATCTATATCTGCAGATAGCATACAAAGAGCTGCCATTCTACTTTCATTACATAGAATTTGAATACAGCGCTACCACCAGCTATCTTAAAAGATGCTCTTTTAATAGCACAAAAAAGCAACAGCTTGTGTTGAAACGTGAAAATTGTGTCCTATTTTGCCCTACCCATTTTGTCTAGTTCCTCTTCAGGACTTTCTCAGGGGCTTCAGCGAGGTGTTAAATGCTGCATCAGAAAAGTTAAAAAAATATCTGTGGAATAAAACAAGTTATCTGGTGTGTCTCTCCCATAGATATCTCCACTCCTATATTGTGATTGGTCCGTAAATCCTGTCGCATAGTGGTATTTCTCCATTTAGTTTCCAGATACGACTCTGCATTCTTCGTTTCTGTATGTGCTGTGTTTCTGTATGTCCTAATCAATTGGACTGAACATTGATTTCACATGTTCATTTCCAGAGAACAAGCGCTTTCCAGTGCTCGACAAATGCCCATATTGGGACGTGAAAGAGACTGCTGGGAAAGAGTCCAGTATCCAAATGTTTACGATTCATATGTTGAAGCCATGAAAACATCTGCATTTGTTGGAGGTGCTAAGGTATTTATCAAAGACAAGTTAATTGTGTACCGAAAAGAAAAGCCAATGAAAAGTTATGTAGTTGTGTGTCGGGTTCCTGCCTATGCAAACCTAATGCCTGCTCTTATGAGATTAACTTACTTACTGGAGACATCCATCTGCATGGAGGCCTCTGCAGAATGCAAGGTTTAAATAAGCCCTGAAATGGAGCACCTGTAAATCAAGTGACAGGTTTGGGTGCAAACCTGGGAGGTGGTTGAGTCTCACACTGTAACACGCACAGCAAAATGGCAGCACTCAACCTGAGCATACATATCTCCTAACAATGCTATGAACACCAATGCATATAAAATTCAATGCAATCACCCCCAACCATACTTCTGAAAGATTAAAACAGTTGATTAAGGCTGCAAAGGAATGGTGGTTTATTTACAAGATTTGATCACACTTTGCATAAGCCTGACACAAAATAGCTGAACATCAAAATCACCTCAGTCAGGGTACAGTTACAAGAACTTATACAATGCCAATAGGTTCCGTAACGCTTTACATTGGGGAAGCACGAACAAGAGACCTTTTTAACACACAAGGAGCAGATGGCCCTGCCCATAGGATAATTGTCCTGCTAATACAGCACTTGGTACAAGTGCTCAGCCAGACATCCAATGAGCGTACAATCTAAGGGACTAAGGTAAGTGAAACAAAAGGGAGCAGGGGGAGTGTGGAGTTGATTACCAGATCGAGTATAGCAGACACTCCATGAGGATAGATCAAGAGCTTGGGCATGATAAGGTTACACCGAGAGAGCAGGGAAGCAGCTGGAAAAAGGCGTGTATATACTTAGGATTGGGGGCTGGGTGGTTGTGGTTGGGTGGGACAAGAAGAGAGGATGGAAGTGGATTGTGGCTGTGGGTAAGAAACACAGTTTAGCAAGCAAAGAATTTACAACAGGGAGGAGCAGAGCAGATTGAGAGCATAGAATTAAACGACAAAGGAGGGGAATAAAAGTACATAAACTAGCAGTTGAGATAGAAATAGTTTTCAAGATATAAAACAGTGATATCATTATTGGAGCAGTAACAGTGTGGCAAAAATTGTGTTGATTGAAGAATACCTTGCTGGCTGGTATCAGAGTGTTTTTAACCTTTTAGATGGATTAAGTGCACTGACATTTTTATGTTGTATGTACTGTATATGTGTTGAGTACCTCTTTTCTGGAATGCTTGGGACAAGTATTCTGGATTTTGGATTCTTCTAGATTTCAGAAATCTGGAAGAATCGAAAGCTGGAGGAGGAACTGCAAAAATCACCGAACTGCAGCACCATAATAAATAAATAAATAAAATAAACGTTGGTAGGCTGTGCGCAGTGTTTTGTGATGGACGTGCTGTACAGAGTCAGCATGTCTCTTGGTTGTCACAGGCAGGACCTGCACATAGTCTCCTAGCATGTATTTCACAGCGCTGCAGCTCAGAGGAATGTCAAACTTCAGGAGTAAAAATCAAATCAAATTTCAGAATTCCAGATAACAGATGCTCAACCTGTATGTGTCTGTTTATAAATTCATACATATTGGTATGATTTATATTCCAAAAGTGCATGATTTAGGTTGAGTAAAGTCATTCTAGTTTTGTGTATGTATTGTATATATCTCCTGGAATGCCAGTTATCTCTCTTGTGCAGTGTGGGTCATAACAGGACTCACTTCTGCAGGCGTTGGCAGAAAGGATAATATCAGCACACAGAGCCCTCCCGATGTTTCAGAACTACATATCCCATGAGGCTCTGCTAATCTTCGTGGGCATCATGGAAGATAAAGTTCCAAAACATCTGGAGGGCCAAACTTGCTTACCCCTGCTCTAGAGCATCCCTTTACTAACAGTATTTTACAGTTTTCTACATGCTTGTTTCGATTTCTTTGAGTATCCTTATTCCTTTGAATATCATGCCCTTTAAGCTTCCTGTCCTGCATTGTAATTCAGCTTCACCTGGAAGACCACAAGATGTCAAAATCCTCAAACATTTTAATCCTTGTCCTGCTTCTCTTTTTCTATTATGTGACAAATCATGATGTCATATTCCAGTTTTATACATAGCGTTGCACGAAGCTGCTTAATTATCCCATTGACATCTCATTACCTGCAATTTCACTTTGTAGCTTCTGCTGCCGGAAGGTATTCACAGAGAAAATAACAAGATTTATGAAGAAGTGAGAATACCTCCATCTGAACCAATGCCAACTGGTATTGAAGAGAAACCCGTTTTCATTAAAGACCTGGATGAAGTAAGTAGTATGAATCATTGCAGAGGTGAAGTTACAACTTGTAACATGTGCCTCAAATGGGAATTATGCTTTCAGAAAGCAGCGTAGGAAAACTCCAAATCCTACATTCCATGCAGAGGTGTCAAAGGGCTGAATGACCCATCTGTTGAAGTAGCTGGATGCTGGTTTTTATCGAATGAAAGTAGAATTTCATTTCAAATTTTGCAATTTTTCACTCTCTGCCACCCATCATGCTGCCACCACGCTCCTGATGACGCCGCTAGGCGAAACGCGTAGAGCTCTCGGCATGACAATTGAATTTACATTTTAAACCTCTTTCACTCTCATCCCACAACTATGGACTAATTACACACGTGAGAATTGCTGACAGCTATCACTGCATGATAGCAGCCTTTTTTTTCTCTCGCTCTCCATACCAGTATTTACTGGTGTTTGTGTGTCACAGGGACCTGTGTATTCATCTGTCTACCTATATTAGGGCTTTTACAGGACCATCCTAAGGATCCTAAAGTTTAGTAACTCTGAGGAGGTGCATTCACTCTGCACTCTCCTCCTTCCTCTACATACAGGTTGTCCCTCTCCATCCATTTTAAGGGAAGAGCCTTTATTCCTGTCCATTCAAGTACGTTTTTATTAGGGATTAGCTGGTTGGGACCACGTCAAGGATCCCAGAGCATAGTATTTGGACTAGGAATACGCTCAGAAGAGTATCTATTTCTATGTTTTATTTAATCCATGTTTGGTGACTCACATGTTTTTAAATAGTAAAAGTTAATCCAGCAGACCCTGTGTCTGTAGCAACACACTGTATTCTTCCCTTGCATACAAATTTTTCAAGTGCAGGTATCTCACACTCAGCCGATCTCATGCTTCTCATACATCTCTTATTGAAGCATTATGTACAGAGGGTTGAAGAGTTGTTCAACCTGCTGGATCCTTCTAAAAGGCCGGCCTGAATGGGAGGATAATGCTGCAACAGCTGTTGGCTTCACAGCCTTCAAAGTAGAGCTAAGACCTTCTTGAAGAGCTGTCACAGTGGTTTGGGAAGTGTGGATGGGAACAGTGTAAACTTAGTGGTTATGTTGGAAGTGTCACTTCAACTCCTTTCCAACATTTAGGGCTTCCATTCTTTCCATCAATATCGCAGTGAAGTCACTAATGTTTGAGAGCTTTAGTTCAGCTATTGGCTTTCTACAATAGCAACATGAAAGTTGACCGCACCTGCATTCCTTACTGCCTCTGATTTAGGAATACATCATGCACAGTGCTAGGTGGCCAGAGGAGGTCCACCTTTTGGAGAATTCTCCTGTTGTTCCATAAATTTTGAACAGAGGCTTTTTTCCCTATGTATTTTTTAAGCTATTTGCTGACACCAAGCATAGACCGTATTCCAAGCCCCTCTCATATAAGCTAAGGCGAATCTGTGCACACCACTCTTAGTAGCGGGTAAGGATGCATGTGTGTGAGCAAACATTCAAGAAGTAACCAGTAATTTCAACAGCCTGTACTTTTTGTTATTGTGTCACATCCAAATAGTAAATGGATGTAAGGAGGGACCAAGACTCAAGCTGGTGAAAGCTTAATTGGGAGGACATTGTTTCTTACCAGTGGAAACTGTTGTTAGTGCTCCCCTGCAGAAGAAAATACTTATTGTTTCTGTCAGTCATGTTTCCATTGAACAACATGTTGCCGTCAGCAGCAGGTGACTATAGATGGGTTAATTGGTGCCATGGTGGTGGGGTATTAGAACTAATTACTCCATGCTGGAAACGTAAAGATTTTGACATGAGATACATTAAAAGGATTAGGAAAAAGAACGAAAAACAAAAAAAAAGCAAAAGACTTCATGTTGCTTTTGCAAAGTGGAGAAGTTGTTGTTACAACATCATGGACTGGTGGCATAGAAATAAGACTGACAGATTAAATATGAATGCCATCTTTCGCCAACCATTGATACAAAAAAGACCTAAAACCTCAGGGGCATCTCGACTTCAACCTTACGTAACAGCCAAGTGTCTGGAAATGCTTTGTTTGCTGTCACTGGTTGTACTTGTAACCAAATGGACTCTGTGGATATGGAAGGGCAGACGCCCCAACTGCACATATCCATCATTACTCATATGTACAAGAAAAGAAAATTGGAAGACCTCAGCGTCTGGAATGGATCTCCGTGGGTCTATTTCAACAAACCACGGATACTGGAAACGCCAAAATTTCGCACGAAGATGGGTATAGGATAAAACTTTTTATTCCAAATAAAATTAAATTGCATATACAGAGCCCAACGCGTTTCGTCTATGAAATAGACTTTCTCAAGGGCGATAAAAATACATAAAATTGTAAAACAAATAGTATAACATATAGAATACCCATCATTCCTTTTATTACCCTTATAGGGATTTCATTGGTCAGCCCATTAACTATGGCGTTTTCCTTATATGGTAGGGGAGTCACAGACTTCATTTCTTATTCCCATGAGTCTCCATTCCATGCTCCAATCCCCTCCATTCAGTCCGATCTCATTTCAATATCTTTCGATCTTCATGTTCATTTAGTTTAGTTTTCGCCGTAACTCAGCGCGACTTCCGGTATCATCCGTGATGTCATTTTCGGTTTCGATCTTAAAGGAATTCCTCATACAACCGCAGCATCATCCACAACGTCCCCTCTGATCTCTGCCCTCACTCGTGCGTCCGATACTCCTCACGCCGTGACCTCCAGATTCATTTCAAATACTGAGTCTCGCATGGTCTCCTCCTCCACTTCCGTCCGCACTGGTGCCGCCGGGACTCCACCATCCCATCTCTTCTATCGCTCGGACCCATCCGTGACACTTTCGCTTTCCACTCCCATATATATATCCCGGAGTGTTCTGGGTACAGATTTTCTTCCTCAGTGGGTTATGGAATATAAATATGAGAAATATGTAATATAATAAAACGATGGAAAATATATATATATAGAAATATGCATAATAAAAATATGTGGGGGAGATTAAAAAGAATCGTTTTTTTTTACCACGAATTGGCCTAAAAGAAATTTCTTTGAATATATAAATATCATTAAAAAGGAATACATTATATTATTAAAGAAAAAAAGGTTTATATATATTTAAAACTCTTCAAAAAAACTTTTCTAATAACTATTCCACTAAACACTTTTACATATGAGAAAAAATCTCAAAAAATATATAACAAAAAAATATATATATATATATATAAAAAAATTAATCACCAAAAAAATCTCAAAAAACAGGAGAAATTGATTGCTAAAAAATATAATAAAAATGAAGTTATAAGGATTTGCAATGAAGTGGGTATGGTGGAGAAGAAGGATCTGTTAAAACCAAAACCGAAGAAAGATATCTTCAACCAGAGTTATCAATTTGCCTTTTCCACCAAATTCAACGCACACCACTATAAGATCAGGAACATTTTGTCAAAAAACTGGTTTATTTTGAAAAAAGATCCAATCCTTCGGGAAATTATCCCAGAAAAACCGAATGTGGTGTTTAAACGAGCCAGAAACGTAAAATCTATTATCGCACCTAGTGCTACTTTCCAACCAATCAAAAAGGAAATCAACAATGAATATAATGGCTTCCATAGATGTTTGAAATGTAAAGCTTGTAAATATCTGAAGAAGAACAAAACTATCCTTTTTTTTTAAGTACGGTTACAAAAGAAAGTTTTAAAATTAAATCCAGAATTACATGCGATACTAAATTCGTTATCTATTTGTTGAGATGTGGCTGTGGGAAACAGTACATAGGTAAAACGATACGCAAACTTAAAGAAAGAATATTGGAACATCAAAATAATATCATGAAAAATTTCCTTAAACATTCGGTTCCTGTGCACTGTAATAATTGTTCCCTATTCAACTTTGGAACTTTTGACTTTGTGGGCCTCGAACACGTGGAAGAAAATTGGAGAGGATGAGATAGAAATAAAAGATTGCTACAGAGGGAGTCTTTTTGGATTTATAAATTAAAAACAATCGCACCTTTAGGTCTAAATGAAGAACTTGACCTTACTTGTTTTTAGTAATTTGTTGAAGAAATGTTTTTTGAGCTTTTTATGGTGATTAATTTTTTATATATATATATTTTTTTGTTATATATTTGAGATTTTTTCTCATATATGTAAAAGTGTTTAGTGGAATAGTTATTAGAAAAGTTTTTTTGAAGAGTTTTAAATATATATAAACCTTTTTTTCTTTAATAATATAATGTATTCCTTTTTAATGATATTTTTTATATTCAAAGGAATTTCTTTTAGGCCAATTCGTGGTAAAAAAACGACTCTCTCTTTTTAATCTCCCCCACATATTTTTATTATGCATATTTCTATATATATATTTTCCATCGTTTTATTATATTACATATTTCTCATATTTATATTCCATGACCCACTGAGGAAGAAAATCTGTACCCAGAACACTCCGGGATATATATATGGGAGTGGAAAGCGAAAGTGAAAGTGTCACGGATGGGTCCGAGCGATAGAAGAGATGGGATGGTGGAGTCCCGGCGGCACCAGCGTGGACGGAAGTGGAGGAGGAGACCATGCGAGACTCCGGATTTGAAATCTGGAGGTCACGGCGTGAGGAGTATCGGACGCACGAGTGAGGGCAGAGATCAGAGGGGACGTTGTGGATGATGCTGCGGTTGTATGAGGAATTCCTTTAAGATCGAAAACGGAAATGACATCACGGACGATACCGGAAGTCGCGCTGAGTTACGGCGAAAACGAAACTAAATGAACATGAAGATCGAAAGATATTGAAATGAGATCGGACTGAATGGAGGGGATTGGAGCATGGAATGGAGACTCATGGGAATAAGAAATGAAGTCTGTGACTCCCCTACCATATAAGGAAAACGCCATAGTTAATGGGCTGACCAATGAAATCTCTATAAGGGTAATAAAAGGAATGATGGGTATTCTATATGTTATACTATTTGTTTTACAATTTTATGTATTTTTATCGCCCTTGAGAAAGTCTATTTCATAGACGAAACGCGTTGGGCTCTGTATATGCAATTTAATTTTATTTGGAATAAAAAGTTTTATCCTATACCCATCTTCGTGCGAAATTTTGGCGTTTCCAGTATCCGTGGTTTGTTGAAATAGACCCACGGAGATCCATTCCAGACGCTGAGGTCTTCCAATTTTCTTTTCTTGTCCTTGTGTGGACCATCTCCAGGGAACTTCCTCAGCACTTCATTCTGAAAGATAAGTTACGTTTTTTTCTCCATACCACCAGCTGCTTGTTGTTATTACTCATATCTACACATGATCGGTGTTAAAGTTGTAAGAACCAGATTCAGGAAGGGTCAAACTTGATTTAAACATCCGTCCATGGTCCATAAACTGAGATTAATTGAGTTGGGTAGAAACAAATAACATTGATAGTCCAGGGGCTGGAGGGAAAATCCCATTGTATCCTGTGGATTAAAACACTTTCATTACAGCTTCCTCTTGCAAATTGCTCATAAACCTCTATAATGGATTTTCTAAATGGCCCTTATAAGTATATTGATTATTTACCTTACAGTTAATAGATTTTGAAATGCATTTAACATATAAGAAAAAATATTAAGGTATCATTCCATACCAATTAAATTCTTTGTTTGCAGCTTTATTGTATGGATTGATGCTAAAGTGTTCCCATTAGCTATATCTCAAAGAAGATTAAAAAGAAAAAAGTGCAATTTATTCAGTACATTGAAGATATATTTCAATTTATACATATTTATAGGGCTTGCAGTGCGATTCAGATTTACATTAGAAAGCTTACTCTATTGCTTGTTGTCCTTTACACACACGTATTCAATTGACAATAGATTGCATTTGGGGCTAATCAATAAAAAGATTATCCTGCTCATCAGGGATTAAATCTAAAGCCTATCGGAGCCCTTTTGTAAATATAGACACCTGCATTAGCATCCCTGATCAGTTCAAAAAGGGTTTCCTTAGAAGAAATTAACAAGATAATCACTTGATTATCTTGTTTTTTTATTTTTTATTTATTTCTCTTCTGCAATCGATAACATTTAAACAATGGCAGTGCTACTGATTCCTTTCTTCTTTTTATTTTGCTTGTGGAATAAAAATGTTCTGTAGGTTTATCAATTGAATAACACATGCTTTTATCATGTAGGCAGTTAAATAAATTCTCTTCTAACTGCATTTTGCATCTTCCAGTTTAATCCCACTGGTTACTGATCTTGGAGTATGCATAGATCAACGATGCACGGGCACAGATGCTTTCCTCTGATTAAACTTCATTATTAAGTGCTCTTTGTCCAGACTTTGATGTCTACATTTTAAAATAATCGGTTACTTCGAGGCAGTATGAGGAATCCCCCCCCCCTAATTATTGCCTCATTTCTGCACACCAGACACTGCTGTGTTATGCGTCTGCGTTGTATCCTGCTCGGTCGGAGATGGGAGGCCACACATTGTTGTGCAGTGGATTGTGATTTGTCTGTTACACACTTAGGGATCAAGAGCCATTGCAGCACGAAGCCCTTAGTGCGTTGGTGCAGATGTCGAGTGCATCTCTGTGTCCAAAGCCACTGAATTGTATGCTGAAACCTTTAGCTTCCGCTATACAAGGAAACCTAAACCTAATCAAAGCACGATTGCTTTTTAGCTCCACATTTGCAAAAAATTTTGGATGGAATCCAATTTTCTATGTAGCGCACCATTGGTGTATAACAAGTACTTAAATTAGTGAATCATCTTTACTGATGCCAGTACTAGGTTTCCATTTTTAAATACAAATAACTGAAATCAATCGCTACCTCAATGAGTTTCTTACACCTCTCTACTGGAATTTAAGACCACTCTTCTCTCGCCAAATGCTCCAGGTCTCTCAGACTGGAAGGGTTTCTCTTCCCAACTGCTGTTTTGACATCTCTCCACAGGTACTCTATGGGATTTCGATCTTGGACAGTCTCCTTGCTGGCCAGTTCACTACTCTCCAGCGCTTTGTCTTAAACCATTTCTTGGTGCTTCTTGATGTTTGCTTTGGGTCATTGTATTGCTGTAAGACCCATGACCTCTGACGGAGACCCAATTTTCTGACACTGTGCCCTACATTGCACCCAAAATTCTTTGGAAATCTTCAGATTTCATAATTTCATGCACACAGTCAAGACATCCAGTGCCTGAAGCAACAAAGCACCCCTAAAATATCAGTGAGCCTCCAACATGTTTGACTGTAGGGAGTGGATTATTTTCTTTAAAGGAGATGGGGGGGGGGGTCCTAGCAGCGCATCAGGTGTTTAGTGGAGTTGTTAGTGGCTTGTTGAGTGTGTTAGTGCAAATTCAGTATTATCAAGGCATGTAATGCAAACAATGTACTATATCAAAATTTAGCAACAAAGTGGTAGATGTGATTTGATACAAAATAAGTGAAATGCAAAAAACAGTACTAAGATTGGTTAGAATAGATAAGATAGGTGCAATTTCATAAAGTGTCTTCCAAGAACTTGTTATTATTGTCCAACAGTCTTAATTCATACAGTCTAGAAAAATAAAGTGCAGGATATAAATAGCAGTGTAAAACACTGGATTATGCGTGAAACATGATACCTATTAAAATAGAAAGTGTACGTGCAAAAGTGCATGTAGGGAAGAAATAAGCTTGTCAACGGCTATTGTGAAGGAACATAGAGTAAATACTCATGCGTAATTAAGAATCCTTCTTCTTTGTTTCTGATTGGTAATCCTGATATAAATGGGGGGGGGGAGAGAGAGAAGAGAGCAACTTTGTTGCTAAATACGCTATTGTACATTGTTTGCATTTACATGCTTTGATCAAAGGGGGGGGGGTTTGTGAGGATCCTGAGAATGAGCAACAGCACTAGTGGCCTGCTCTTCGGTGGGGCCCGCTCAGGTCTCACAAGGTTTTAGCTTGTTTGTGCCACTACAGGGATGAATGCTCCATTTGCAAATCAGACTGCAATCACCCAGAAAGGGTGGCCAGTGCTGATTGCCAAGGACGTCATCCCTGCACGAGAGGTGCAGCAACCCCCGACGATCGTTTCGGCCTTGTTAGGCCTCGTCAGGATGATCTAGCTGACACCCCTCTAGCAGTGGCGTAGCGTGGGTTGTCAGCGCCCGGGGCAAGGCAAGATTTGCGCCCCCCCAAACCTGTGGACACGTTGGCACGCCCTGATTCCCTTCCACCCACCAGTAAAGTGTATGTATGTGAGGTGGTGACGTGCACTATGTATTTGTGCATGCCCCCAGGCTTTGCCCTGGGCAGTCTGCTTAAACATCACAGCAATAAAAGTCACAGTAATGTGCGGTGCATATGAGCACATCACAGAGCTCCACAGCAATAAGATGCACAGTAATATGCAGTGTATATGAGCGTATCACAAAGCTGTGTAGAAATAAAACTCAGCAATATGCTGTGTGTATGAGCGTATCACAAAGCTGCGTAGAAATAAAACTCATAGCAATATGCTGTGTGTATGAGAGTATCACAGAGCTGGTTGGGAATAAAACTAATAAAATAATAATAAATTAATATAAAATATATTTAAAATTAAAATATTCAAGTAATTACACAACAAATTGAAATTAATTAAATTATTTATTATAATAAATTATATATATTAAAGTTATAGAATCCAGATCTCCACACTCCATCTCTGCTGTATCTATTGTTCCAGTGCTGGGAACTGGCTGCTCACATAGAAATATTCCCGATATCATTCGGTATACCAGTCTCCGTGTGGCGGGATATCAGGAAAATTTATATATTATTTTTATATATTAATAGTCTATAAATATAGTACATTATATTTAAATATTAAAATAAATAAATTTTTAAATTATATTAAAACGTATTAAATTACAGATTATTAAAATAAATTAATTATATCTTAATATATTAATATATTTATACAAAATTTCGAAACAAAATATATATATTTCTAATTATTACTAGTAATGAGCCCCTGAGTATGCTGTGAGCGCCAGGTGGGGACAGGGTGACAGGATAGTGTGAGGAAGCGCTGGGTAAGGAAGCAGCTTGTTCTCTGACTGCAGTGCTGTCTGCATTCAGTCCAGTGCCTGGTACCTCAATTTTTGATTGGGACCCCCACTGCCAGACCCTGAGCCCACTGCCAGACCCTGAGCCCACTGCCAGACCCTGAGCCCACTGCCAGACTCTGAGCCCACTGCCAGACTCTGAGCCCACTGCCAGACTCTGAGCCCACTGCCAGACTCTGAGCCCACTGCCAGACTCTGAGCCCACTGCCAGACTCTGAGCCCACTGCCAGACCCTGAGCCCACTGCCAGACCCTGAGCCCAGTGCCAGCTCCTTCATCTCCACTGTCTGGAGCAAATAGCCAGTCCCTGTGTCTCCTGTCCCCCAATCATCCAATGTATCTAAAAAAGCAAGCCTGATTTCTCTGTGGCAGTTCATGTCCCCCCCCCCCCTTTTACTCACTGACTTGGCTGTCATGATGGGGCTCGTGCTGTGTCTGCAGCCTGTGACAGTCTCCTCCTTCACACTGTCTGTGCACAGAGGCCGTGCAGTCACACCAGGAAGAGGATGGAAGTGGGGGAGGAGCCATACATGTGAGCTGCCTGCAATCACAGCTTGTGTGACCTCCTGACCAGGAGGCTGCAGGCAGCTCCTCCTCCTCTTAGTCTCCTCCAATCTGTTAGAACTTTGGAGCAGCACACGGAGGGAGCCAAGCCACACCCCCTCCCTCTCTCTGTCTCTCTGCCGCGGCGCTGGAGTGCAGGCGCTCACCCAGACATAAAGGAAAAAATAAATAATCGGGAAAAAAAACAGCTGGACTTCAAGCCTGCTGTACCTGGACATTATTAGGGGCGCAAATTTCTTTTGAAATTTTGCGCCCCTAAGTAAATTGCGCCGGGGCCACGGCCCCCCTGGCCCCCCCACGCTACGCCACTGCCCTCTAGGCACACCAAGCAAGCGGTCCATCCTGAATTTGCACTAACACACTCAACAAGCCACTAAGTACTCCACTAAACACCTGCGCCACTAGGACCCCCCCCCTTCTTTTCTCCTTTAAAGAAAATAATTCACTCCCTATAGTCAAATATGGTGGAGGCTCACTGATGCTTTAGGGTTGCTTTGTCACTTCAGGCACTGGATGTCTTGACTGTGCATGAAATTATGAAATCTGAAGACTTCCAAAGAATTCTGGGGTGCATGGTAGGGCACAGTGTCAGAAAATTGGGTCTCCGTTAAAGGTCATGGGTCTTACAGCAAGACAATGACCCAAAGCACACATCAAAAAGCACCCAGAAATGGTTTAAGACAAAGGGCTGGAGATACTGAACTGGCCAGCAAGGAGTTCAGATCAAAATCCCATAGAGTACCTGTGGAGCGATCTCAAAACAGCAGTTGGGAAGAGGAACCCTTCCAATCTGAGAGACCTGGAGCAGTTGGCGAAAGATTTTTTTCCAAGGTGTATGCTGCCAAATATTAAATTGAAAGCTCCAGTAATTTTGTTTAGTCCATTTTTTGGAGTTTTGTGTGGAATGTGTCAGATTTGGGGGTTTTTTCCTCCACATTTTCATGTCATACCAATACAAACAAATAAACGGGAGAATGCCTAAACATTTGTAATTGTAACAATTTTTTGGGCGAAGTGGTGCATTATCTGACAGTAATGCAGGGGTGGCATTATTTTTGGCCATGACTGTATGGCGTGTATACGCATATACACATAATCTATTCATACACCCATTTCACAAAGTATTGCAGATGCATTGATACCGTTTATTTAAACTAAGATTGCATTTAATAGACGAGCTGCATCCTGCAATACTTATGGTGAGTTTGGCATCTGGGTAATTCAATCAAATATATAGATAGAATTCTATATGTCCATTGTCCCAGAGCAGTCACCAGCTTGGATAATATGAGAGTATTTTGGGTACTCAAAG
This sequence comes from Leptobrachium leishanense, assembly GCA_009667805.1. NCBI lineage: Eukaryota > Metazoa > Chordata > Amphibia > Anura > Megophryidae > Leptobrachium > Leptobrachium leishanense. The sequence goes on from CM019066.1 coordinate 285,950,151, forward strand.
TATCCCGATTTCTAAGTTTTTTTTAAATATCATAATAGTTGTTTCAGTATAACTTTATTGGGGGTTTAAGTTCTGAATTTAATTTATATTTTTTACATGGATTTACTTGTTTTATGGTTTGAGAATTTCGCTGGTGATGTCCATTTCCAAATCCCACCATCCTCTACAGTGGCAGATTATCACAGCATTTGCTATTAAAGTAATGCTGATGAACTGCAGGTTTTCCTATCCTTTGGATGAGTTTAAAACATTTTTTTTTAAAAACTCTCCCATCTTAATAATCACTATCACTGATAAATGGCTGGAGCTTTTTACCTAAAGTGGGTGCTCGAGCTACGATTTATTTCTTTGTTACATGCCATTTCCATTTCCTTTTACTTACAGTACATAATTAATGACCTAAATAAAAAGTGGATTTCTTTGCTTAATGCATAGGAATTATTACAAAATCAATAAACCCCTTTCTTTCAGTAATGTTTTGTTGCTTTTATAATTTTACCAAGTAAGCAGGGTTCGGCGAAGTTAGACACATTAGTGCATAAATTACCATGTTTATACTATCCTTCGGAAAGCTTAGCAGTTAATATCGCCATAGTTCTACAGTCATAATTTTTTCCAATTCCTGCATAAACGCACCCCCCTTCCTCCTCCTCTTATTACCTCACGCCACTTTAAACAAACAATTAATTTAGCATAGCTCTTGACCATTAACCACATTTGTTTTAGGGAATCCTACCAGCGGGCACACACAACCGAAAACATTGTGAGAGGAGAGTGTTTCGGACGGTGTAGCCTGTGTATAAAAAGAACCCATTTTCTGTCATCTTTGCTGCTACATTGTACATTAAACCTTATTACTTTGTACGAATTGTCTATTACTTAAAGCTGAATGTATTTTAGAAATTGCCTGTCGCCGGTTCTCAGCCCATTTCGGTCAGGAATGCATAAGTAATATCTCAGAAGTCATTTTGGTTTTCAAAATATATATATTTTAAGTTGCAGTTTTCTGTTTAATGTAAATTCACATAGTACCCGTCAGTATGGAGAACGTAAAATAGAATAGTACTCTCGGAATGGATAAAAGGGTCATGTTATTGAAAAAATGGATTCACTGTGTTTTGCAGTACATATATTTGAAATACATTACGGCCATGACCGCCCAGGGAGATGCTATTACAACTCTCGATTTCCCTTTGGGCTTGCTTTGTTTTCTACTGGTTGAAATTATTTGCACACATGTTTTTTTTAGTTCTTTCTTTTCACGTCTCTTTTAAATTCTTCTGCGAGTGCTACGGCAGTCACATCAAATTAAGTGTACGTAGATTGGAGCACCTACCCTTCGCACATCATTATAGCTTTCATAGCTTGCTTTGCTACAATGCCCTTCACAATTTCTGATACAAATGTGGGTATTGTTGATCCTGACTACTAATAAGGGCCGTGTCAGACGAGCGCACTATGTGCGCCAATACTGACGTGCCTCACGGCGTCCGTCGCAGTGTTGTGACGCTTTGACGAGGTCGGCCACATGCTGTAGCACGTGCACTGCTTCCGTTCAGAAAGCCTCCCCGTCCAAGCGCTACGACGCACGTTCAACGGGGCTGCAAAGCACGATCCTCCATAAGAGGATCGAGACTTGCAGCCCCTAGCGCACTAACTGCGTCAGACGGGCGTCAGATAGCTGTCAGAGTGGAAGGAACGACCACTCTCACGGATGCTCCTTCCTCTCTTAAAAATGCTCATCTGACACCAGCCTAAGAAGGCAACTCCTCTTGTTCTTCTCCACCCCAACTCTTTAGATTGTATGATGCTTAGCATAAGCCTCTTGGGAAATGAAGTTCCAAAAACATCATGGTTGTCAAGCTTGCTGAACCCTCCTGTAGGTGTATAGCTCAAAAGTAGATCTTACAAGGGTTATTCCAGCCACCATAACCTTTTAAGTGAAATATGCACTAGAATCTTCAAAGGAGTCTTCACTTGTTCAACTTGTCGACCCTTTCTATGTTTCTGGAAGGTACTTTACTGCTCTTGGAGTATCCCTTTGAAACAAAATCAGTGTAGATGGAGCAGACATGCCAGAGGACACACCCTTTCTTCACAATGGCCATCTTGGCTTTCAGTCTCCTGCACTTAAGTGGGATGTATGCCCCTGCACAGCTGGCTGCATGGTCGCCACATTTTGACATACAAGCTGAAACTCTTGCTTGGTAAGGTGACCCTTTGCTCAGCCATTTAAACCAAAAATTCTTATTTTATGATGGATTGCCTGTATACCAGCTTCCCAATTTTTAGAGTGCAAAATAAGGATAATAAAAAGAAAACCTATGCTATATTATGCTATAGCGTTTTGAGAGGTTTATTAAATAAAAATGAAAATAAGCTGAAGCATTCACTCATAAATTTAACAACCATAAAATGTTTATGCGTGCCACGGCTAGAGAAGAACTCTCAAAGGTCTCATCAATCCAATGTTTGATCTGGAATGATCCTGGGGAGTTCATGAAATGTGTCAACCAAACAAATGGTAGTACCACTTGCATTTGATTAAAAATCATGTTCTTGAGTGTAGTTAATAGGAACTGTCATTCATTTGGGAATGGCTAATTCTTTCCCCTTCAAAGCATGTCGTACATAGGTGATGCTGCTATCACAACATTTGATCATCACAGATTTCACATAATTGAATGGCTCATAAATGTGTATTATTAGCATTTTTTTCTAGTGCCAGCAATTTGCACTTTTCTAGAATTTTAATTTCCTCGAGACCTGTGTTCTTTTGGTCTTTTTAGAAAATAAAGTGTATTTTTTTAACTCAAAATTAACTATATAATTTGATTCCTAATTGTTGTTTTAAGTATTCGGTTTATGAAATCATATTGTTTCATTGCTTTTCAGATAAAACACAGAAAATAAGAAATAAGGCAAAATAAAAAATAAAAGACAAATAACAATTTGATCATTCAGGGTCAGTGACAAGTTAAAGCGTAGAAAAATACTCTTAAAATAAGTAATGACAGACATTGGGAATTACAGGGTGACATTACAATGAACAGAAGATGAGAAATTCTACAATGTAGTTCTTAATATATTTATTGATCAGGGGAATGTTTAGTTGTGCAAAGTTGCCTGGGGGTCCACAGGGCAACAAACTGAGGATGGGTGTCAAGTCAGCATAGCTGACATGCCACCCGTAAGAATTTGATTTTAAACTTGGATATTGTAACTGTATATCTTCTTTTTTGTGCAGGGTCATATAACATAATAGTCCAAATCATAACCATAGCTTTACTATACTGAACCCATTTTCAATTATACATCATGAAGATGCCAGAATTCATAAGACTGGTAGAGGATAATAAAACTTTGGTTATGGTGGCTGCATGTCATTATTAGAGAGGAGGAAAAATAGATGTAATCACGGCCGGATTTGCATCTCTGGAGCCTATAGGCACAGAAATGTGGAGTGCCTCTAACCCCACCCCCCCCACACACACAAAAATAAACATTCCAAAATGACTTATTCAATTTTCCTTTTGGGGCAAACTAATAAATTGAAACCTTTTCAGAAACTGAAAACCAGTTTCTTTCTGCACTCAAATCAAAATAATATTTTATTTATTTAATTTTTTCATAAATCTAACCTGGTTATATTTGTAACCACTGGAAATGCCACAATCTGGCCTTTCCAATGATACCTCATATGTCCCTCTAGCCCTTAGGGCTCCAGAGATACAGTGGTCTAAATAATTGGAGAGAACAAGTCACCCCCTTGTGGCAGGCGACTGTAGACACATGCCTACTCTGCCTAGTTATAAATCCGGCCCTGTATATAATCATTTTATATACCTGTGAGCCTGCCAGGGGACACACTGGCTCTCTTGGTTTATCTCTCTTGCAGTTACTGTGTGTTAGCCACATTTTGGGTGCCTGTCAGGGCTACTTCCTTCTTTTTCTCACAGAGAAAACTGCAGGCACAGAAATCTAAAATGTTTCCAGGTACAGCAACGTTAGAAACAAATTATTATGACATTGATTTAATTCCAGCTCATTTTAAATAAGTGCTGGGCAATATGACCACATGATTCGAATTTAAGGAGATTGAGATAAAAAATAAATGGTAAAGTTAATAATCTTTTTATATCTGGAATTTGAAACTCATTGTTCTTACATGAGGATATTATCCATCTTGCTAGGTTTGCATTTGGCTCAGCGGTAACAAACTAAGCTGGCGAAAATCAATTCACGCACAATTAATGATGAACCATCTTGCCAAAGTGTAAATGTAGTTTGCAGTCACGGTAGCCTATACATAATTTACATTTGGAGTCAGCTCTTCGAAATGTTGACTTGCGCTGTCTTTATGAATCAGTTGTTTCAGAAGCTGGTAGCTGGGCCAGTTCACGGCCAGTTTAACAGTACACCACCTGCAGCTTCTTTTTATTCTTAATCTTTTTCAACAATGCAATGGGGTCAGGTTGGAGTTCTCTGTTCCCCTGCTGTGTGGACCAAGAGAGCCCCGAGCAAGGCCAGAAGCAGTCTCTGCCTAGTGCTCTCAGATCGCACGGTTCATTGAAGAACGAATGTAAGGAAATTGGCTACAAACGCTACGTCTTGAAAGGCCCAGTTGGTGGCAAAGAAATTGAGCTCAGAAGCTGCTTGTGTTGACTCCTATAATTTCCTGCGGTATGACAGTAAAATCCCAAATGGAGCAGAATGTATGCCTCCAGCTTTTTCTCAGCGAAGAACATAATTAGTGGTCTGCCATAGAAAACGGAAATCTGGTATTGCTAAAATGTCATAGAATTTACACAGCGTCACAGTAAAGCATATTATAATCTTCATGTGTGTTTTTTTTTTTTATGGTAATAAAAATGTTATAGTAGACATTGTAATTTCAATGTGCTGTAAGGCTATTTTTTTATACAATGAAGTAAAATAAATTGACTGGAGGTATAAATCATGTTTTAGTCCGATATCCAGCTGGTGTACATGCTGAGAATAGGGTGTGAGGTTAAAAAAAAATACCCTTATAGATGCCATCAAGCACAATGTGTAATTTCTTTTGCTTTTGTTACGTTTTATATAGCATTAAGCTGTCAATAGGCTCACACAAAGTTGTAGCATTCGTTACAAAATACCAACACTATTAAGATTATTTTACTCTCTGGCTTTTTTTTTTTTTTAGTAAGTCTTAATAAGTCCAGTCAGGTAAAAGAAACATTGTTAGCAATTTAATCTGTTATTTACTGTCTAGACACGGTTTATCCCGTTTGTTCTTGCTTCCCACTATATGCTTAATGTCATAATTCTGCTCTTCATAAGTAGGCTGAAGTGGTCAAGTGGCTATATCCTTCAAATGATGTCTTCTCTCCACCTCCTATAGTAAAATAATTCCTGGCCAAAACACTTGTGTCAAACACCATCTTTCTAGTTCAGGGCTCGACCTATCATGAAAATACATCAAAAAACTTGTTTTTAGATAGACCACGCTGGACTGCTCTCTTAGGCCGGGTGCACACGAGCACACTTAGTGCGCCTGTGCGCACGCACTTACCGGTGCCCGTCGCAGCTATGTTATGCTGCGACTGGGCCGGTCACATGCCTGTGCGTGCGCACGAAGTGCGTGCGTAGCATGCGTCCGCCTAGAGATCCTCCCCATCGATGCACTAGGATGCTCATCCAAGGGACTGCAAAGCGTGATCCTCCATAGGAGGATCACGCTTTGAAGTGCTGAGGGTGGGGGCAGGCAGGCGTCGAGTGGAAGGAACGTCCACTCTCACGGATGTTCCTTCAACTCTGAGTGCGCTCGTGTGCACCCGGCCTTAGGCTGCGTGCACACAAGCGTACTTTTCGCATCCATCTGACCGCAGTGTTTGCTGTCAATTGTAGCTTTTCAAAGGAGTCAATAGAGAACAACACACGAAGCACGTGTGCACCTTTTCACGCACGGGCAGCGCATGTTGCAACGGACGCCAAAATGGTATCGACGTGAAAAAGCTACATTGGTCGTAGAGAAACCCCTGCATACAGCTTTTTTTCTTCTTTTTCTCAACATCAGTCAAAATTAACTGATACAATGTAACCACAATCTTATCCGATATAAAGTGCATCCGTTTCAACAGACGCACAGTGCACTCATGTGATCGCAGCCTTAGATGTACCCTTTTCTAGATACTTCATCAATGTTGCGTAAAAAGCACTCATAAAGAAAATGTGATTGTCTGAAAAATAGATACTGTTGTCCAGAAAGACAAAATAAGACAAACAAATAATGGATCATCACAAATAACCGTATCTGGTTCCGATGAGCCCAGAAGACCTTTGGAGTGTGAGTTGGAAAGTGGCACATTTGTCCCATGTAGTGTGAATATCGTTGGCAGTGCCTTTTCAGCCATTTGCAACACATGGCATTGTTTTTCTTATATAATTGCATATATTGTTATTAACCCCCACCTCTGGATTCTGCTGCTTTAATATGCAAATGTACATTGTCATATTTTTCTATAATGAGATTGCTTTTCGTGGAAGCACAAAAGTTGGAGTTTTGGGGATAGCCTACTCTTTATGGAATGTTTGTATGCTGGATGCAGTTTTTCCAGAATAACAGTTTTCACTCTCCAGCTTTTCACAACTTGACAGAACCTTTCAGCATTATCGAGGTAATGGAACATTTGTCAATACAGTACAAATTATCCTTTGATTTGACAGCTCATTCACTGTACGTTTTAGCATTACCTCAATATTGATGCATCTGTTGATTTGATACATGCTTTGCGTGACATTGCATTCAATATATATTTCATCATTACTTCAGTATCGATCCATTTAACAATAATATTCAAATTGACAAAAGCAGCCATACTCAGGATATCTCGTTCATCCTCACGTGTATCACCATCCACAATGCTTTACTTTGCTTCTGTTGGTGAGCTTTTTTAATAGTCTTGCATCTTAAGGATGCACAGGCTGAAGGTTATGAGTGATAGAATCATCCATTCGATACAAACTTCCAACAAAAACATGTTAAAACCACGTTTTGTATGCTTATAGAAGGTTAAACTGCAATGTTTCATAACAATTGGGGCTGTCTTTGTTGCACACAATTATTCTTTCATATACAATATGATGCACTTGCATTCCTTGCATAGTGAAGCCATATATTGATCATAGGCAATTTTATTTTCCGTGTGTCACTTAATCTCCATTTATCTACACCACGTACCTAAATCAACAATTCCAACTACATCTATGACAATGGTCTCTAATATATAATCTTTTTTTACATCTTGTACTTCTGCAACACTTTAAGGGTTATTCAGAGAGAGGTGAAAACCAGGAGAAGAGAACAATCTAGACCAAATATCCAATTTGAAAAGTGAGATAAATAGGAGAATTATTCTGCTTTGGCGATTTTGACCTAGAATTTTCACTTCTCTAGTCATTCTCCTGAGTTTCACCTCTCTCTGAATAACCCTGTTGCAATTGTTCATCTTGTTTGATTTGCAATTGGTGTCATGTAGTAGGAATTTAAAGGCTACTTGAACATTGTGGTCATCAAGTGGCTAACAAAAGTATAAATAATGAATTCCAATGCATCCCTCTTCCCAAACACAGGGTTACTGTATTGTTGATGGATGGAAGCAATGGAAATTGCCTTGAGAGTTGAGGACAAGGTGGTTGTAGTCTTGATCCAGCTGGGGCAGGATCAGAAGTACTGCATCTTCTCCTAACAAGTCTTTGGGAACAGACAACCTGGAATAATTCCATAGCTTTTTCTTTTTGGCAGGTTCTGCTCAGGTCCCAGAGCATTTACGTCAAAAATATAGACCAGTGGTTTCCAACCGTGGTCCTCAAGTACCCCTAACAGGCCATGTTTGCCAGATATCTGAAGCACGGCACAGGTGATTATGATTTGCTGCTCAGTGATTGCAGGATTCAGTCTGCATTTCCCCAAGGTAATCCTTAAAACTTGGCCTGTTGGGGGTACTTGAGGACCGCGGTTGGGAACCAATGACATAGACGAACCAACTAGTATCCAAATGCATGGAATTTTATAAAAACATGTCCTGCACTGGATGGGTACCATGACAATACCTGAAAGGTACTGCCTGTGTTTCCTTTCTGTTGAACCAAGCTTGTGTACACTTATGACTTAAAAGGGACATCTCCCAGTGCCTAGCAATTACAATTATTTATAAAGTGCCTACATAATCCAAAGCGCTGTATCATGGGTAGGCCAAAACATCAAATTAACAAAGTTTGACACATGGGGAACATAGAAAAAGAAGACACTGCTCCAGTGAGCTTACCATCTAAGCGAAGTGGGGTGACACAGAGAGGTGAGGGTAAATTGCAGAGTATTATAAGTAATAGGATTCATGGGGCTGTATGGGAGAAAGATCAGAAAATGTGCAATGGGTGGGATTATGGAGTCAGCTTCTCTAATGCTTATTTTCGGGATGTTTTGAAAGACTGGAGACACTGGGTGAGTTGAATGTTTCTAGGGAGGGAGTTCCATAAAAAAGGAGACAGTTGTGGAAAGGTCCTTAAATTGACACTCCTACTTACATATGCTGTAACAAATTTCTTGTGTAAATTATGAAAACTAGGAACCAACAGCACAATGCCAAAGGTGGGCTTCACCCAAAAAGTAGTTAATAAAAGGAAAAACTTCAATGTTATATTTGCATTTAAGGACAATAAAAAACATATAAGCGAAAAACGTATAAATGTGAACATGTATGTTGAATCAATGCATAGAGAGACCACTAAGACTGATGGTGGTCTCTACTTGAGCTGTAAAAGGTCTGTATCAATTCAAAAGCTAGTCACCAAAGGTTGATGGTGATTCAACAAAACATGCTCTCATTTATACGTTTTTCTCATATTTGTTTTTATTGTCCTTAATGCAAATATACCAATAAAGTTTTTTCCTTTTATTAACTAATTTCTTGTGAATTCCAAACAAAATCACCATATAAAACACATGCTGTTTTTCTCTTCGTCAATTTGTAATTGCATGTAAAAATGAAAAATTAAGTTAGTTTTTAATCTCCTTTTTCCATTTTGCGCATTTTCCCATGTGCTCCTTTCTTTCCTCTGCCTCTTTCTTTCTTTTCTCAGTCTTTTTCCAATGCGCCTCTTTCTTTCCTCTGTGCCTCTTTCCTCTGCCCTTTCTTTCCTTTGCGCCTCTTTTTTTCCTCTGCCTGCCTCTTTCTTTCCTCATTCCGTGCCTTTCTTTCCTCTGTGCCTTTTTTCCTCTGTGCCTTTTTTCCTCTGTGCCTCTTTCCTTTGCCCTTTTTTTCTTTCCTCTGTGCCTTTCTTTCCTCTGTGCCTTTCTTTCCTTCTTATGTGCCTTTCTGTCTCTGTGCCTCTTTCTTTCATTCCTCTGTGACTTTCTTTCTTTCCTCTGTTCCTTTATTTCTTTCCTGTGCCTCTTTCTTTCCTCTACCTTTCTTTCTTTTCTCTGAGCCTCTTTCCTTTGTGCCTCTTACACCTGCCTCTTCCCTTCTTCTATGCCCCTTTCTCTTTCCTCCTTCTGTGCCGCTTTCTTCTGCACCCATCAGGTGGCGCCTGCGCGTCACCAGAAGGCGCTCACCTTCCGTGTCGCTAGCAGGGGTCCATGAGCTGACACTGTCGGCTACGTGGTCCTTGAGCTGTGCAATGAGTAACAGTGATTGGGAGGGGGGGTCACATTGTTCTACGATATATATTTACTAAACAAAGTTCTTTTGCGAAGTGACCATTGAATTGCAAATTTAAAGTCCCTGTGCTTTATGAATAAACCCATGTGACTTAAAATCCTCAGATAAAGATTTTACTGTTTACGCCATGCCTTAGCTGACATATATTGATCTATTTTCATGTTATGACCACAATACTGGACTGCTTGAATCCTGTGTGCCTTTTGATCTTTAGCTTTGGTTAGTGGACGCTGATATGTCTTCCATCGATGTTCCACGCCTCAAACAATTGATTTGTTCTAGAATACCTTTTCATTGTCTCTTATTATTCTAGGAAACTCATATCATTGCTATTTACATACAAAACAATCCGTGAGACCATTTATCTATTCACTATTCTATATATTGGCCTTGGGGTCATTTCACCCAGCTACAATTTGGCACGATTCATAGAACAACTTGTACCAAACAACAAGTTTCTTGCCTAGTCTTATTGCAGTATACATGACTCCGTTTTTAATTGCCTGTAATCTAATGTATAATGATTCAAAAAGTAAAGTAGTTAATAGTAGCACTTTCCCGTAGTCATAAAAAGGTATTTAGGATGGTGTGTTTTGGCTAACTACATGCTAAATTTGGAGTATGATTAGAGACTGCTACTCTCAGATCATCATTAGAACAATTAGATGAAGATTCACCTGAACACCTGGATCTGCTAATGAAATGCAAGGTATCTATGTCATGCAGAATAGAGTGGATCAGTGGAGGCGCTATTAGTTGGTGGGTTGGTTTTCTAGTGTTATGCAGCCAACTAGGGAAAACACAAAACCTCGACAGAATGTGCTGAATGTACAGAGAAAGAATATAGAAGGGGGTCCCAGTGGTGCAATCTGTTTGTATGTGCTAACTTCAAGATTGTGTAGAACAGTCGTACAGACGGGAGGTCAATAGGTACTCAAAGATGATCAAATGGAGTGCCTGCTGTCCTGGTTTAGTTCATCCAGAGAAAGGATGGCCCTGGTTTCCAGAAAATTGGTGCTTCTCACTGCAGGGTAGCTGTTTGGCAAGGCTAAACATGACACGTCGTCAATCATAAACATTACCAAATATGTTTGTGGAGTACCCAGAGGTTGAACAAAGCATGGAGAGGACTAGATGTGGAATATGCATACAGGAAGTATTTATAGCACGCCAACAAACAGCGCTGTACAGGAAAACATGGCCGATCTGGCAACTCTAGCTTACAGTGAAGTTCTGATTCTTTTCGATCTTTATTTTAAAAATTCAACCAAAAACCGAAACCTGTTAATTTTTTGGCACATCAAATCAAAATGTGAGACAGCCATTTGCCTACAGCGAGATACGGTGGACTTGCTTTCTGATGCACTGTTCATGAACCAGAGGATCTATTTAACTGTATATCTCACCTTTTTGTGGGATGTTACATAATGCCTCTTAGGTCTAAAATGATTGGAATAGGCCTTGGCATATCTCGCTAACTAGTAAATGACATTTTAATTTCAGTAGATTGTGTTTACATTCTTTCTCTTCGTTATTGGTCCTATTGAGGGTTTTAGGTCCAAGTAAAGAAATGTTAGAGTATATGTGATATTGGATCGTGTGCATTGTTGTGAAACATCTTCTCTCCTTTGCATATTTATCTATTTTAAATGTGTGCATAATGATAGTGTGAATACAGAAATCAAAAACTCTAAAAGTGTAAATGCGTGTTCAATGTAATTAACATTACAATTTGCGGCCTGGTCAGGGCACTGCCATGATAAATTACACTCCTTGTGGAATGAAATGACAAATATATTATAGTCCTCCTGTCCTTGTGATCACTGTTAGATATCATGCCTGCTTTGACACATTTATGTGCACAAGAAAAATAGCCTGTATATATGCATTCATAGGGCAGCCAAGAGGTTAAACTGAGAAGGTAAGGTAGCAGTATATAAAACATGCAAAAAGATACCCAGTTTTTAATATATGTCATTAAGATGAATCTGGCAAAATTAAAACATTAAATCATTCATCCTACTCCAGATTGTCACTTGCTTTCTTCACCTGGGGCTGGTTTGACAGTGTTTTATTATTTCACTCCATGTTTGGTTCTGTATGTGCTTATGCTTTGGGAATGTGAATGTTACTGAAATATGTCTCTTAAGAATATATTAGAAAACCCAGGTAAAGAAACCCTGTTGGTATTTTAATGTTGCACTTTGTTTTGCTTTGATTGTCCTTTTTGGCTGCACATGTATCAAAAAACACGATTTCTTTTTTGTATAGGAAGTTTTGAGCAGAAAAAAATGCAGCATCTCTTTTAATTAAGTAAAATAACAAGAAAATATACATGATCCAGCTTCTTTATCTGGTTCATAATTCTTACTGATAATGGAAAATGTCTCTGTTCAGTGCGTCTTCACCATTGTCCTTGCAGTGTCTGAGAAGCCTTCTTTTAGGCATGTTTCTGTATAGGCACCAGTTAGCGGCCAAAAAACATGTCTGCAATGCACAATGGCCCCCAGATTACTTTGCCCATTTGCCCATTGGGGGGAGGGAGCGCATGTCAGCATTGTGCCGAGGTGAGCACTGGCTGCGTTATCTCATTAAAAGATGAGCATTGCTCTCCAAGAACAATCCATTATCCATCCCCATGTGTGATATCGTAGACAAAGTTTGCCTGGCTGGTACCGGTACACTTTAAAACCTTATTCCTCAGCAATCCTGAGTTAGTTTTGTCTTTTAGTGATCTATTTAAGGTATGTTTTGACTGCTTAGCTCTGGCATTTTGTCATTCCCTTGATGAACCCTTGTATCAATAAGTGGCTCTTCCGACCAAAGACAAATTTGACATATAACTGTGAAGAACTAAAAGGATATACATAGAAACATAGAAAATGTCGGCAGATAAGAACCTTTCGATCCCATCTAGTCTGCCCAATTACATGGATACTTTACCTGGATTTATCTTTTACAAGCTTTTGCCCGCGGCTTCGCTCGCGTGGACTTTAGGATTATGTTAAAAAAAATTTTTAAAAGAAACTTGTTTTTTTTGGTAGAACCCCCTCCCCCCCCCACTTGGGATTTTTGGAAAATTGTAAAACACGTGTTTTTTTTATTTTTCAAGAAGAATGTAAGTGACAAATTTCACACCTTTAACATCATAGGTATACTGATAAAAGTATTCACATCCCTTTCCCCCACCTCACTTAACTGGATTTTCGGAAAATGGTAAAACATGTTTTTTTTTCCATGATTGTAAATATCGAATTTCACACCTGTAACATCATTGGTTTTTGAAATATAGGTATAGCGATAAAGGTATTCATCCCCCTTTTTGCCCCCCTACTGGATTTTTGGAAAATGGTAAAATACGTGTTGTTTTATTTTCAAGACGAATCGAAATACCAATTTTCACGTCTGTAACATCTTCTGTTTTTGAGATATAGGTATCCTGTTGAAAAATATTCACACCCCCTTTTTTTCACCCACCACGTGGGATTCTTGGAAAATGGTAAAACATGTGTTTTTTTTATTTTTCAAAAAGATTGTACGTGCCAGATTTCACACCTGTAACATCTTTGGTTTTTGGAAATATAGGTATACTGATAAAAGTATTCAACCCCCTTTTTTCCCCCTCCCAGTGGATTTTTGGAAAATGGTAAAATAGTTGTTTTTTTGTTTCTCTAGACAAATCTAAATACCAATTTTCACGTCTGTAACATCTTCTGTTTTTGAGATGTAGGTATCCTGTTTAAAAGTATTCACCCCCTTTTTTTTACCCTCCACTTGGATTTTTGGAAAATGGTAAAACACGTGTTTATTTTCAAAAGATTGTAATTACCAAACTTCACACCTGTAACATCTTGGTTTTTGAACTATAGATATACTGATAAAAGTATTCAGACCCCTTTCCCTCGACCACCCCCCCTTATTTGGATTTGTGGAAAATGGCAAAACACGTTTGTTTTTTTCACGAAGATTGTAAATAGCAAATTTCACACCTGTAACATATTTGGTTTTTGAAATATAGGTATACTGATAAAAGTATTCAGCCCCCCTCCCACTGAATTTTTGGAAAATGGTTTTTGAAAAACGGTAAAATATGTGTTTTTTCTTTGTTTCTGAAGACGAATCTAAATACCAATTTTCACGTATGTAACAGCTTCTGTTTTTAAGATATAGGTATCCTGTTTAAAAGTATTCAGCCCCCCCTTTTTTTCACTCCCCACTTGGTATTTTTGGAAAATGGTAAAACACCTGGTTTTATTTTACCAAACTTCACATTTGGTTTTTGAAATATAGGTATAATAATAAAAATATTCAGACCCCTTTCCCCCGACCCCCCCCCCAGTTGGATTTGTGGAAAATGGCAAAAACCATGTTTGGTTTTTTTCACGAAGATTGTAAATACCAAATTTCACAACCGTAATATCTTAGGTTTTTGAAATATAGGTATGCTGATAAAAGTATTCAACCCCCCTTTTTGCAACCCCCCCAAGGAATTTTCAGAACATGTTAAAATACATGTTGTTTTATTTTTCAAGACCAATCTAAATACCAATTTTCAGGACTGTAACATCGTCTGTTTTGGAGATACAGGTATCCTGTTTAAAATATTTAAAATACTCCACTCCCTTTTTTCGCCCCCCTCCAACTTGGATTTTTGAAAAAGGTAAAATATGTGTTTTTTTTATTTTTCAAGACGAATCTAAATACTGATTTTCACATCTGTAGCATCTTCTGTTTTTGAGCTATGGTATCTGTTTAAAATATTCAACCCCCTTTTTCACCCCCTTATGGGTGGACTTTCCAAAAATCCTTCCTTAGTGGGCGCCTACATCATAAAAACAGTGCACCTTCAAAATTTCACGTTCCCAGGTTAAACGGTTTCAGCTGGGCGTTGATGAGTCAGTCTGTCAGGACTTTCGCGTTTATATATATATAGATGTATTTAACCCCCCCATTTTGGCCCCCCATGGAATTTTCAGAAAAAGGATAAAATACGTGTTTTTTTATTTTTCAAGACGAATCTAAATACCGATTTTCACATGGGTAGCATCTTCTGTTTTTGAGCTATAGGTATCTGTTTAAAATATTCAACCCCCTTTTTCACCCCCTTAGGGGCAGAGTTTCCAAAAATCCTTGCTTAGTGGGTGCCCACATCATAAAAACAGTGCACCTTCAAAATTTCACGTTCCTAGGTTAAACGGTTTCAGCTGAGCATTGATGAGTCAGTTAGTCAGGACTATCACGTTTATGATAAAGGTATTCAACCCCCCTTTTTGTCCCCCCAAGGAATTTTCAGAAAATGGTGAAATACGTGTTTTTTTATTTGTCAAGATGAATCTAAATACCGATTTTTCACGTCTGTACCATCTTCTGTTTTTAAGATATAGGTATTCTGTAGGGTTGCACCGATACCGATACTAGTATCGATATCGGTGCCGATACCGGGTACTGCAGGAGTACTTGGTACTCGTGCAGTACCCCCGATATTTTTTTCCGATACCGGAAGCCGGCATTGAGCCGGCTTCCGGTATCCGAGGGGCTGCGGCGGCTGTCCGAATGCTCTATCGGCATTCAGACAGCCGCCCTGGAGCTCTGCGATACTCACCTTCCTTCAGCGCCGCCGAGAATGTCTTCGCGCGCGCGCGCTGGTTGGAAGGACCCCAGCCGCGACCACGTGGGACCATGTGATCGCGGCTGGGGTCCTTCCAACCAGCGCACGCGCGGAAACTTTCCCGGCGTCGCTGAAGGAAGGTAAGTATAAACAAAGTGAGCAGCTGCAGGGCCTGTCCGAATGCCGATAGAGCATTCAGACAGGCCCTGCAGCTGCTCTCCGCTCATACTTACCTTCCTTCAGCGACGCCGGGAAAGTTTCCGCGCGTGCGCTGGTTGGAAGGACCCCAGCCGCGATCACATGGTCCCACGTGGTCGCGGCTGGGGTCCTTCCAACCAGCGCGCGCGCGCGAAGACATTCTCGGCGGCGCTGAAGGAAGGTGAGTATGAGCGGAGCGGAGGGGGGGGGCATATCCATGAGCAATGGGGCAATATCCATGAGCAATGGGGCATATCCATGAGCAATGGGGCAATATCCATGAGCAATGGGGCATATCCATGAGCAATGGGGCAATATCCATGAGCAATGGGGCATATCCATGAGCAATGGGGCAATATCCATGAGCAATGGGGCATATCCATGAGCAATGGGGCAATATCCATGAGCAATGGGGCAATATCCATGAGCAATGGGGCATATCCATGAGCAATGGGGCATATCCATGAGCAATGGGGCAATATCCATGAGCAAGGGGGCATATCCATGAGCAATGGGGCATATCCATGAGCAAGGGGGCATATCCATGAGCAAGGGGGCAATATCCATGAGCAAGGGGGCATATCCATGAGCAATGGGGCATATCCATGAGCAGGGGGGCATATCCATGAGCAAGGGGGCAATATCCATGAGCAAGGGGGCATATCCATGAGCAGGGGGCATATCCATGAGCAAGGGGGCAATATCCATGAGCAAGGGGGCAATATCCATGAGCAATGGGGCATATCCATGAGCAATGGGGCATATCCATGAGCAGGGGGGCATATCCATGAGCAAGGGGGCAATTCCATGAGCAAGGGGGCATATCCATGAGCAAGGGGGCATATCCATGAGCAAGGGGGCAATCCATGAGCAAGGGGGCAATATCCATGAGCATGGGGCATATCCATGAGCAATGGGGCATATCCATGAGCTGGGGGCATATCCATGAGCTGGGGGCATATCCATGAGCTGGGGGGGCAATTATCCATGAGCTGGGGGGGCAATTATCCATGAGCAGGGGGCATATCTATGAGACCTGGGGGCTTTATAGGAGGTCTGTTCTTATTGGAAAGCGTCACATGGCATAAAATAAAAGTATCGGTAATTGGTATCGGTGAGTACTTGAACAAAAGTATCGGTACTCGTACTCAGTCTTAAAAAAGTGGTATCGGTGCATCCCTAGTATTCTGTTTAAAATATTTTAAATATTCAACCCCCTTTTTTGCCCCCCTGTAACGTTGGGGGCTTCCAGCCCTACCTGTGTGCTTGAGGACAGCAAGTCTGATGCTGCTCGCTGACCGCTGCCTGGTTTAAATGGAGACAGGCAGGGAGGTGATTGCATGAGGTGTGGCTTGAGTGGGGGGCGTGGTCTGGTGAAGGTCTTTAAAAACCCTCAGTATAGTTTCAGAAGTTGCCAGATCGTGGTTATCCATACCTGAGCGCCTTGTACCTGACTGCTATATTGATTTAACCTGTTACTGACCTCTGCTTGTGTTCTGACCATTCTGCCTTCTGTTGCCCTAGACTATTTGCTTGTACTACGCTACTGCTCTGATACCGACCCGGCTATTCCATTTGACCATTCTGAACTCTGTATTCCTGATTCTGGCTCGGCTGACTCCTCTCCGTATTGTTAACCCTTTTCTGTCTAGCTAGTTTACCTGGCCAATTCTAAGGACCAGACAGATAGGGATCATTCACAGCTACACTGTTGGTAGCTTCTGGGTTTTGTGGAGTGTTGGGGGTTAAGTACTGCGTGGTGGGATCCGGGAACCGTGACACCCCCAGTTGAATTTTTGAAAAACGGTAAAATATGTGTTTTTTTATTTTTCAAGACGAATCTAAACACCGATTTTCACGTCTGTAACATCTTTTGTTTTTGAGCTGTAGGTATCCTGTTTAAAATATTCAACCCCCTTTTTCACCCCCTTAGGGGCGGAGTTTCCAAAAATCCTTCCTTAGTGGGTGCCTACATCATAAAAACAGTGCACCTTCACAATTTCACGTTCCTAGGTTAAACGGTTTCGGCTGGGCGTTGATGAGTCAGTCAGTCAGTCAGGACTTTCGCGTTTATGTATATATATATATAGATTTAGGATAGCCTTATGCCTATCCCATGCCTGCCTAAATTCAATCACTGTTTTGGCCTCTACCACTTCTACTGGAAGGCTGTTCCATGTATCCACCACCCTCTCAGTAAAATAATGCTTCCTGATGTTACTTTTAACCCTATGCCCCTCTAATCTAAGACTATGTTGTCTTGTTTTGCTACTTTGTTTCCTTTTAAATATACTCCCTTCCTCTACCTTGTGGATTCCCTTTACGTATTTAAATGTTTCTATCATATCTCCTCTGTCTCGTCTTTTTTCCAAGCTATACATGTTAAGATCATTAAGCCTTTCCTGGTAACTTTTCTCCTTCAAGCCGTACACCATTTTAGTAGCCCTTCTCTGAACTCTCTCTAAGATGTCTATATCCTTCTGGAGATACGGTCTCCAGTACTGCACACAGTACTCCAAGTGAGGTCTCACCAGTGCTCTGTACAGTGGCATGAGCACTTCCCTTTTCCTACTGCTAATACCTCCCCCTACACAACCAAGCATTCTGCTAGCATTACCTGCTGCTCTATTACATTGAATACTTACCCTTAGATCCTCTGAAATAATAACCCAGATGTTGAGGTTAGGACTGTATCAAATATTCTATATTCAGCCCTTGGGTTTTTATGCCCCAGGTGCATTATCTTGCACTTATCCACATTAAAACTCAATTGCCACAGCTCCGACCATTTTTTTAGCTTCCCTAAATCATTTGTCATTTGGCTGATCCCTCCAGGAACGTCAACCCTGTTGCAAATCTTTGTGTTATAAGCAAAAAGACATACTTTACCATTAATACCTTCTGCAATATCACTAATAAAAATATTAAAGAGAATGGGTCCAAGTACTGACCCCTGAGGTACCCACTGGTAACAAGACCTTGCGCCGAATAAACTCCATTTACCACAACCCTCGGTTGCCTGTCACTCAGCCACTGCCTAATCCATTCAACAATATTGGAATCCAAGCTCAAAGTTTGCAATTTATTGATAAGCCTTCTATGCGGAACAGTATCAAAAGCCTTACTGAAATCTAAATAAGCAAGGTCTACTGCACCACCATACATTCTATGACGAGGAGGCGTGAGACCAGGTTTGCTTGTTTTTCCCATGTTCCTGCTTAATTGAGTGGAGTCTTCTCCCCCAAGAGCCTTTGATTTGTATGTGATATGCCCTCCCTCTCCCCCCTTTTTTTTCTTTCTTCTCCCTTACCTCCCTCTCCCTTTGTGGGCCGGTCTGGTTGTTTTAGGCTGTTATTGTTGTATTGTCCTGTCGTGTCTGTCGTGTCTGTTTGTATTATCTTTTCTCCCTCCACTTCCTCTTTTCCCTTACCCCTCTTTCTCTTTGCCTACCCCTTCCTATATTTTTAATCTCTCTCTCGCTTTACTTTGGATCACTCCCATTGTTCCTATTACTATATACAAGGCCGCCGCTGTGTACATAGCCGCTTGAAGGTAGTCCCGACACAGCTAATCACATCCACGACTTGTTGGCGGATAGCCTGGCGTACGGGTGTACTACGTGTGATCGAATCCTAACTATGGGACTGTGGGGCAATGAGACTTACATATGCATGACTTTGCCTTGGTATTTTTGATATCAACGGTTTTGAATGTTCCTGTAGCTACTAGTTGATATTATTAGAAATGACGGATGGTACCTGGATGCCTACCGGTTATGTTATTTGTACAGCTGCATCTCATAATAATAAAAAAATTTGAATACAAAACAAAACCAAAACAAAAAAAAGGACATACATTATATATTATTTTATCCTATAATACAGTGATTCTCATTCTTGTCCCCGTGTGCCCCTAAAAGGCCAGGTCTTCCAGATATCTGAAGCACAGCACAGGTGATATTATTTGCTGGTTATTGATTGCAGTATTTAGTCTGCATTTCCCCAAAGCGATCCTTAAAATCTGGCCTGTTCTGGGTATTTGAGGACCCCAGTCTAAAGCTATAAACCAATAAAATCAGAGTGTGGGTGAGCAGACTCTCCATCTGTGACCATTTACAATTAACTGGCCATTCTGATTAGCATGTCCCTTTTAAGCCATATTCCCTTCATTCGACTGTACAGTTCCTATCCTTTTTTATTCATTTGTTAGCCTTAATTATTTGAATTTGCCTTTCTCTGCCCAGTGAACAATGAAGTCCTGAAATATCTGAGTAGAGAATTCTCTCTTTGCACTGGTTTACAAACATTAAAAATGTGCATTCACCTACACAGAGAACTTCTCTCTGTAAATGGTAATCAGTAGAAAACCTAAAACCTCAATGTCATCACGTGTGGGAAACCAAAACTACCACTTTGGTATTACGAATCTTGCAAGAAAACTAAAGGGACACTGTCATGATCAACTCAAGTTGTGCTCATTTGGCAATTAATAGCTCCCTTTATGTCAGCCTTTTTTGTTTTTTTGCTGACACATGTATGGGAAAAAATGGAGTTAAAAATGTCAAGGTTTTTCTTCTCTCCTGTGGCATGCCGCAAGGGTGTAGTAGGCAATCTGAGCAGAGTCGTGCTGCAAGACGGCCCTCCAAGTCAGTCTGCATGTCTGATTGAATGTCAAGCAAGCGGAGACCCAGATAACTCCACCCATGGAGGGAAGAAACATGGAGGCATTGGATGAGATCTATTGCATTGCTCTCTAAGAGCAATCCATTATCCATCCCCATGTGGCATATCGCAGACACAGTACTCCTGGCCAATACAGGTACACTTTAAAACCTTATTCCTCGTCAACAAGGCCGGTGCTATCACTAGGCAAGCTAGGCAACCGCCTAGTGCGCACTGCCACCTAGGGGTGCAGCCGGCCCCAACCCGGGTTTCAATATTGTACCTGTTCCTCATTGTGCGGCTTGTGTAGCCGGCAGTGACGGCTTGGAAAGCTTACATTGTCGGCTCGCGGACCCCGCAGAAGGTGGGCATCTTATGGTGACCTGCAGGCGCCACAAGAGGCAGATGAAAGGGAAAAAGAGGCAGAAGGAAGAAAGACAAGAGAAAGGCGGATGAAAGCAAGAGGCAGAGGAAAGAAAGATGCAGCTGAAAGAAAAGCTAAAAGAAAGAGGCTCAGAGGGCAGAGGAAGGAAAGCGGCTCAGAGGACAGAGGAAAGAAAGTAAGAGGCACAGACCGATCCAGGGTCCGAACAGCGGAGGAGTTAGATGGGCACTGAACGCCTGTGTGCTGCCCCCTGTGTGCTGCCCCACATTTGTGTGCACCCGTGCACAGTGTGTCCCCCCCCCACATTTCAACAGTTAACAATTTACTCTGAGGGGGGGGCGCAAGTAGCTGGTCTTGCCCAGGGTGCAAAATAGTCTAGCACCAGCCCTGCTCGTCGATCATTTTATTGATCACCTTTAATGATCTATTTATCTAAATTTATATGATCACTAGTTGTTAAGCCTGCCAGGAGGGCAGTGTATTGTTGTTGTCGCCAGCTCAGAATCCGTGTCCACAAATTTGTTTTTCAATGTCCTATCCAAGAGTATCTCTCTATATAAATGCATCGCGTCCGTCGCCGTCCCATCCACAACGGGAGGGCCGAGTAAGCAGCTGTGATGGGTGCGCGTGTAGCTGACAGCGCATTACAAAGGCATTTATATATTAGAGCAGGCTCCTCTTCCCTCTTAGATTGTAAACTCACGGCAGCGGCTCCTCTTTCCCCTATTAGATTGTAAGCTCACGGGCACAGGTCCCATTAGATTGTAAGCGCACTTGAGCAGCTCCTCTTTCCCCTCTTAGATTGTATGCTCATGGGCACAGGTCCCCTTAGATTGTAAACTCACGGGCACACGTACCCCTTAGATTGTAAACTCACGGGCACAGGTCCCCCTTAGATTGTAAACTCACATGCACAGGTCCCCCTTAGATTGTAAGCTCACTGGTACAGGTCCCCCTTAGATTGTAAGCTCACGGACACAGGTCCCCCTTAGATTGTAAGCTCACGGACACAGGTCCCCCTTAGATTGTAAGCTCACTGGCGCAGGTCCACCTTAGATTGTAAATTCACTGGTGCAGGTACCCCTTAGATTGTACGATCAATGGCGCAGGTACCCCTTAGATTGTAAGCTCACTGGCACAGGTCCCCCTTAGATTGAAAACTCACTGGCGCAGGTCTCCCTTAGATTGTAAATTCACTGGCGCAGGTCCCCCTTAGATTGTAAACTCACTGGCACAGGCACTCTGTATAACACACAACACCCTCCCAAGGCTCTGTATAACACACAACTCCCTCCCACGGCTCTGTATAGCACACAACCCTACTGACTGTGACCTGCACACCCTGAATATATAGAGGAAGTCTAAATAGACACTGTCTATTTAGAGATTCCTCTATATATTCAGGGTGTGCGGGTCACAGTGAGTAGGGTTGTGTGTTCTACAGAGCCGTGGAAGGGGGGTTGTGTGTTCTACAGAGTACAGGGTTGGATGTTCGACAGTTACACAGCAGGGTTAGGTCACGTGACAGCAGTGGGTGGGGCAGAACACAGGCCGCAGTTTCCCAGCACTCCGCCCCCCCCCAGTCACACGCTGGGACTGCTGCTTTCCTCCCTCTCCCAGTGTGTCTGCAGGGGGGGGGGCTGGGACGCTGCGGCCGACTTGCGAAGGTAGTTTGCAAGCCAGCTGCAGCGTCCCAGCACTCCGCGCCCCCCGCCCCGCAGACACACTGGGAGAGGGAGGAAAGCAGCCGTCCCAGCGTCATCTCCCTCCCAAAAATCACGTAGGGAGGGAGGTTTCGCCGCGAGAGCCAGTGACAGCGATGCTGTTCTGGCTCTCCTGGATGCGCGCAGCCGATGGGTAGAGGCTGCGTGCGCATCTGACGTCTGTCCGAAGCTGCGCATCCGGTTTCTGTTGGCTGCGCACAGAAACCGGACGTGCGGCGACGGAGAAAACTGTTTTATAGATTTAGATAAGAATATACAAACAAGTGAAAATCTTGCACTGGTAAAAAGATGTATGCATGTTCAAACAAGAAAGCATCAGTGTATGATGATAGCTTCTGACAGTTGGCTACTGCAGAATGTCCCATTTATGCGTATTGTAATGTTTCTGGGCAGACAGCAAGTCATTGATTTAATGCAAGGAACCGCTTTTTACATCCTTCATGATCTCACAAAAGGTGTGCTGGAAAAATGTGACATTAATTAAGGAGCCTCTTTGTGCTTTGTGTATTCTATTAATTGCATTCCTTTTGGGGGGGGGGGATCTTCCAGCCTGGAATTGGAAAACACTGTACGGAAAAAGAAAAAAGGCATAGTGGATTTTCAGTTATCATCCAGTTTATGCTTTATTTACCTGCCAAAGTATTGCTTGCGAAGCATTGTACAAAATTAAATAAACCCCCTATAAAAATGCAGTCCAATATTTTTATTTTTTTTATCTGGAGAGGGCGGAGGAATCGTTCCCTCTTTTTATTCCTAGCCTTTGTAGGCACACATTAAATATGTCCTATATGTTTGTTCTTTGTATTTTTTTTCTCACTTCTATTTTTGTAGCAAAATAAAATAAATTAGCTAGTCTTTAAAATACATGGTCCACATTTGCTGTGGAGTAATCTGTGAGAACAATGAAATTCCCCATCAGGGACCGGTATCTGGGGAATAAAGAGAGATAAATTACCCTGGCATATTCTTTATCTCCCCGTTCCAGCCGGTTTCGTTCTTGAGGTTTGTTGCATCGAGTCTCACTGCAGCACAATAACTTTTTTGGTATAGATTGCTCCGATGTTCCTCTCCATTTTCAGAATGCTAAATGTGTTTATCGCAGTCTTTCATCATGAACTGAAAGCTGTTTATCATACATCACTTAATGAACATTTTATGTCCTTAAAACCTAGCTGCCTTTAAGTGGTGATGGCTTAGTATGGAGCCGTCTGACTTATATATACCATTATAAAACATTTGGTTTTTATGTTTCTTATTTTGACAATTTTTGTTCTTTGGCATCATTGTTTTAAGGTGTAAAATTTACAGTTCCTATCGGGAATGCAAAACCCGAGAAAAAAAAATCAATGCTGTAGTGCTTCACAGGCGCAAATAGCATATACACACATTTCTGAGATTTTAGTCTGCCTTTCTAAGGAGCCTCTAAAGTCAGAGTTTATGTATCAAAGCAAGATTGTGAAAAGCTGACCAATGTCAGGCCAAAATTGCCATGCTAGAAGAAAAGGTTTGTTAGGAATCCTTGCAATGTTGCCATTTGGCATAAAATCAGTAATTCTCTTGTCGTTTTTCAATTATGTAAGAAATTGGCACGGAATGGACAAAACAAAGGCACTGATGGCCAAGTTGGAATAAAATCCAGAATTCAGGTTTTGTTTTGTCGTTTTGTATTGTAAAGACTTCCATTTATTATTGCTTTGAATGGAATGTTTACCAGTTTCACTATTCAGTCAATACTCGCCCATGTTCCTTAACATGAACAAGGAATATTATTTTTTTTCTCTAACTAAAATGTTAAAAGCATTCTTAATAGTATCTGCATTCATTGTCAAAATAATAGCTTTTGAACATATTAGCCAGTACAAACGGTTGGTGTAACCTACAGGAATGACACAAATGCTTAATAAACCATACTGTCATCATCATTTTCTCTAACCATTTAGCAGCCGCACTCTGTTAGCCATTCTCGCTCACAAACACTTAAAGCTCTCACATTTGTGCTTAATCTGTCACTTTTAAATCGACATATAACTAGCTGTACACATACATGACTACTAGTAGTCGCACATCTAAATAGTCGCACATACCCACGAGTGATTAAGTAACCACTCAGTCACAAAGAATGTTCTTTCTTAAATACATACCCTTGACCACCACCCATACACATAACTAGTTGCGGATACACACCAGATTTGCTACATAGATATGCATGCAAACATCCATAACTAGCCGCTTGAAATAACTAGCCATGCACACATATATATATATATATATATGTATTTTATTGGTAACATATCTTACATCTGTATATATTCTTGGCTAAGTTGCTGGTGCTCATTTACTCTTATTTCTTGCAAATAATGTACCGGTAATTGCCCTCTCATGTACATGAAGGGTATGTAGTGTATAACTTGCTTTACGGTAATAATATTAAAGCTCCAACTGTTTTCAGTGTTTTACACCAAAGAATGGGCAATTTAATCAACAAACTTAAAAAAACAGACAAGATGTAGAGAGCCCTGCTCATAGCTTATACTCACAAACACTTGCGATTAGGGCTGAAACAACTAATCGATTAATCAACAACTAATCGATAATGGAAATAGTTGACAACTATTTTAATTATCGATTAATCAGTGTTGATTAACTGTCCTGTACAGTACAGCACACACTGTTTAGAGCAGGGGCAAATCCAGACACAGGTTTCGGGGGGTGGCATTCTATTCTACCAGTTTTGGCCAAGAGCTGGTGTTGGGTTCCCAGCTCACATGGATATATATATTGCCCCTAGCTCACATGGATATATATATATTGCCCCCAGCTCACATGCATATACAGTTGTGTTCAAAATTATTCAACCCCCCCACTGAAATTGAGTGTTTTGGCCAGTTTGACATTGATTTTGATCATTCAGTCATCTTGCTTACAATTAAATCAAAGAGGCACGTGTAGGTCAGACAAATATAACATAACATTTATAATGAAATAACCACAAATGTCTTTTCTGTGCTCACATCATTATCAGTTTTATTCAACCCCCAAGTGACATTCAATCTTAGTACTTAGTACAACATCCTTTTACAGTTATAACAGCTTTTAAACGTGAAGCATAGCTTGACACAAGTGTCTTTCAGCGATCTACGGGTATCTTCGCCCATTCATCATGGGCAAAAGCCTCCAGTTCAGTCACATTCTTAGGCTTGCGCACTGCAACTGCTTTCTTTAAGTCCCACCAGAGGTTCTCAATCGGATTTAAGTCAGGTGACTGCGATGGCCACTCCAAAATGTTCCAGCCTTTAATCTGCAACCATGCTCTAGTGGACTTGGAGGTATGCTTGGGATCATTGTCCTGTTGAAAGGTCCAACGTCTCCCAAGCCTCAGGTTTGTGACGGACTGCATCACATTGTCATCCAATATCTCCTGGTACTGAAGAGAATTCATGGTACCTTGCACACGCTGAAGCTTCCCTGTACCTGCAGAAGCAAAACAGCCCCAAAGCATGATTGACCCCCCGCCATGCTTCACAGTAGGCAAGGTGTTCTTTTCTTCATAGGCCTTGTTCTTCCTCCTCCAAACATAGCGTTGATCCATGGGCCCAAACAGTTCTAATTTTATTTAATCAGTCCACAAAACACTATCCCAAAACTTCTGTGGTTTGTCCACATGACTTTTGGCATACTGCAGTCAACTCTTCTTATTCTTTGGAGACAGCAAGGGGGTGCGCCTGGGAGTTCTGGCATGGAGGCCTTCATTACGCAGTGTGCGCCGTATTGTCTGAGCTGAAACTTCAGTACCCACATCTGACTTTTCTCCACTCTACGCTTCAGGTAGCGCACAGCAGTCGAAGTCAGCATCTTCTTTCTGCCACGACCAGGTAGCGTTTCAACAGTGCCCTTTGCCTTGAATTTGCGAATGATGCTTCCTATGGTCTCTCTTGGTATGTTTAACATCTTTGCAATCTTCTTATAGCCATTGCCCTAACTGTGAAGAGTAATCACCTCTTCTCTTGTCTTCCTGGACCATTCTCTTGACTTCACCATGTTTGTAACCACACCAGTAACTGTCTAGAAGGAGCTGACTATCGGTCATTTTAAAGCTGCCTAATTGGTGCTTATTATGTTTTATTGCTGGTCCGTGACATCCACAGGTGTTTTCAATACCTGATTGAAAACACTTGAATGAACCTCTGTTCTTCAGAGTGGTAGTCTTTAAGGGGTTGAATAATTGTGTCAATGAAGAATTCACAAAAGAAACA
The DNA here is from genome assembly GCA_009667805.1 of Leptobrachium leishanense. Taxonomy (NCBI): domain Eukaryota; kingdom Metazoa; phylum Chordata; class Amphibia; order Anura; family Megophryidae; genus Leptobrachium; species Leptobrachium leishanense. Next base: position 285,976,684 of record CM019066.1, read on the forward strand.
TTTACTACTGTATTACAAAACCAATTGATGTCATTTTAGTTGCATATGGTTCTTTAAAAAGTCCTTGTAGGATTTCATTCTGAACACAATTACAAATGTACACTAAATTCCCTAAAACCCTTTACAGCATTGGGGGTTGAATAATTTTGAACACAACTGTATATATTGGCCCCTAGCTCACATGGATATATTTGCCCCCAGCTCACATGGATATATATACATTGCCCAGCTCACATGGATATATATATTGGCCCCCAGCTCACATGAATATATATTTGCCCCCAGCTCACATGGATATATTTGCCTCAGCTCACATGGATCTATATATTTGCCCCAGCACACATGAATCTATATATTTGCCCCCAGCTCACATGGATCTATAGATTTGCCCTCAGCTCACATGGGTATATTTGCCCCAGCTCACATGGGTAGATTTGCCCCAGCTCACATGGATATATTTTATCCCAGCTCACATGGATATCTTTGCCCCAGCTCACATGGGTATCTTTGCCCCAGCTCACATGGGTATCTTTGCCCCAGCTCACATGGGTATCTTTGCCCCAGCTCACATGGGTATATTTGCCCCAGCTCACATGAATATATTTGCCCCAGCTCACATGGATATATTTGCCCCCAGCTCACATGGATATATTTGCCCCCAGCTCACATGGATATATTTGCCCCCAGCTCACATGGATATATTGCCCCCAGCTCACATGGATATATTTGCCCCCAGCTCACATGGGTATATATGCCCCCAGCTCACATGGGTATATATGCCCCCAGCTCACATGGATATATATATTGGCCCCCAGCTCACATGGATGTATTTGCCCCAGCTCACATGGCTATATTTTCCCCCAGCTCACATGGGTATATTTGCCACAGCTCACATGGGTATATTTTCCCCAGCTCACATGGGTATATTTGCCCCAGCTCACATCGATATATTGCCCCCAGCTCACATCGATATATTGCCCCCAGCTCACATGAATAGATTTGCCCCAGCTCACATGGGTAGATTTGGCCCCAGCTCACATGGGTAGATTTGCCCCCAGCTCACATGGATATATTTGCCCCCAGCTCACATGGATATATTTGCCCCCAGCTCACATGGATATATTTGCCCCAGCTCACATGGGTAGATTTGCCCCAGCTCACATGGGTAGATTTGCCCCAGATTTGCCCCCAGCTCACATGGGTAGATTTGCCCCCAGCTCACATGGGTAGATTTGCCCCCAGCTCACATGGGTAGATTTGCCCCCAGCTCACATGGGTAGATTTGCCCCCAGCTCACATGGGTATATTTGCCCCAGCTCACATGGGTATATTTGCCCCCAGCTCACATGGGTATATTTGCCCCAGCTCACATGGGTAGATTTTCCCCCAGCTCTCACCTCACCTCCTCTGCTGGCCCCAGGCTCCACCAGCATTCTTCTCCCGAGGCAAGCGGCTGCCGACATGCAGCTTGGCCGCTCGCCGGCAACCACCTGACCAGCCGCGTTCTCGCGAGATCGCGCACTGGTCAGGTGGTTCTCATCCCAGGTGGGGCCGGCCAAGCTGCATGTCAACGGGTGTTCGCCTGTAGGGGGAAGGATGCCGGCCAGCAGCGATTTTCTCGGGGGGGGGGGAATTGCCTTGTTGCCCCCCCTGGATCCACCCCTGGTTTAGAGTCAGACTGGGTTAAATGTAAATAACCTCAGCTTCGGAGATGATTGCAGAAGACGCGTCGCTGCTTTGCTAGGTATCTTTTAGTTCTAGGGTTATGTCAGACACAACCAGTTTGTTTTTTTTCCATTTACAACAGTAGCAGAACTAGAACACAAACAATAGGATACTGCCACTGGGTGAAGGAGTTGTATGCCTGTGTTTTATCCTTACTTGAAGCTGGAGATCTGTGCCACCACCCCACCCACCCTGCCACACCCTCTTTGGACGGAAGCTGTCATTCCCTCCCTTTGGTCTGGTCCCTTTCCCCAAACTCACTCCCGCACTCAGATCCAGTCTTTTGTCCATACCCACTCCCTCTCACACTCAGGTCAAGTCACTTGAGCAAAGTCACTCCCTTCCACCTCCCGTCCCTCCTCCCACTCAGTTTGTTCTTGAAATTATTTAAATGGGACACTCTACGCACCCTGACCACTTTAGCTTATTAACCCCTTTTTCATGCTGACATAATCATCTATGACCAAGTGCTTGTAGCCGGGTTCATTTGAGAAAGCAAACATGGGCTTAAGCTTTGCATGCAGCATCAACCCATCCCTCTGACCAAGCACTCGCATACCTTATAAAGGATTTTACCAGGAAGGATACATTGAGATTTTTCTCGTTTTCAAGTACCTCGTGTGAAAAGTACGCAAGATACACAATTTGCGTAAGTACGGACGAAAGTTACATATACTACGCAAATCGCTTGTGAAAAAAGGGAGAGGGGTTGTGGTTATTGTATTTTTTTTTTTTTTACATAAAATTCCTTTTACTTAAACAATTTTTTTCTAAAATTTTTTTAGCCGATTAATCGAAATAATAATCTGCCAACTAATCGATTATGAGAATAATTGTTAGTTGCAGCCATACTTGCGATCATTATGTATACAGGATAATCCAAATGTTTTGAAATCCAGATAGACACATACTCTACACAGTTGGTACAACAGATACATATTTGGACAGTAGTGTATGTTGTATAAATCTCTACACTTACATATATTGTGAAATATAAATATAGACTTTGGCTGCACACATTCTAATGGAGGCCTGGTACACCGCAGGTGGTGGGCCCTCGAGATGTCCCGGATGCCAGCTTGCGAGGGGTTAAGTTAGGTTGAGAGTTTAGCGCAGGAAGGACAGTTGAAAAGGCAGACTCACAACATCTCTGTGCGCCTTTTCAGGAGGTAACCTGGAAAGCAGCATCCCCACCCTCATTCCTTTTGAGTATAGGAGTGTGTTTGGGTTATGTTGGGACCAGTTTGTTAAACGGGTTGGTTAAGTGTGGGTTAGTTTATTCCCCTTTGTCACAGCAGGGGTTGGTAGGCAGTGCTGAGGATGGGTTCTGATTAGGATGGAGAATTTGCTGGTGAGATGGAAGCCAAATGGGAATGGAATTACATTGTACATTTTTTTTTATTCCAATGCTATATGGAGTGTAAACATACAGTACATTTACTTTGTGCCATGGAACAATTGGTAATGTAAGCTCCTTTGTGATACATTGTGTAATGTAAATGCACCTCTGCTATAAGCATAATGTAGACTTGTGCACGGTAAGAATATTTGGTTCCTACAAATCAACCCATCCAAAAAAGCAATTTGGTTTTTCCACTTATTATTTTGTAAACAAGAAACTATAAAAGCACATTGTGGTAAGAATACCCCCAATAACGCCCTATGCCTTTGCCCAACATGACTGGGAGCTTAACAACGGGCTGTCAATGACCACGCACACATTATACAGTGTGTAGTGCAGACTACCTCATGTTGTATGTATTTCGGTGCTGCTGTACAGTTGTGTATATATACACATTCCTAAATATGTAAATATATACTGTAGTATACGCACATCCTCACTGTATAAGAACACAGTGTCAGGATTACAACCTGGTTATGGGCCTAGGAGAGGTGAAGATGACCATGTCCTCTTGTAGTTTGTGATCTGTTCCTGGCACCTAAACAGGGTGCAACATTGGTTTTCTTTGTACTTGTATATTGTTTATAAAGGTCACTCCATTGACAGTGTTCTGTGTGAATATTTCGCTTGGTTCGGTTTTCCTTTGCACCTACTGCCATGCGTCTCTGTTGAATTTGTATGCTCTCTAGTGTGTGAGTGTAGCCTTCGAAAGGGGGGAGAGGATCTATGCTCATCAATGCAATTCAATTTTCTTTTAACTAGAAAACAATAGACTGACACGATATATCTATATGGCTCATGTGGGCACGTTTTATTGTTTTTAAAATATTATATCGATCGGTACCACTTTTGCCCTTTGCAGAGTCCTGCATCTCCTCTCCATTACGGTTTCAATTAAATGTGTATGTCAATTGCTGACACACGGATCAATAGGAGGAGAATCCTCAGCAGTATCTGTTAAAGTTAATTGTTGTGAGATTTTGTGGTTGGTTGGGGAGATGTAATCCTATGAGGAGGTTAATCTGAATACCATAGTCATCAAACACACCTTCAACCAGCTCTACTTTGCATTAAAATAAAGATCAATTACCAAGAAATTCTAGCCACTGCCTTCAGTGAACGTACGGGCAGGTAATTCACAGATTGTGTCACTGGTGGAACTGGGAATTGAGCGGTGGGGGGGGGGGTGTAGAATAACAAAAATATATTTTTAAATAGATTTCAATTTACTGTGTGATAAGTACAGAAAAATTGTGTTGACAGTATGATGACAAATAACTTGTAGCATGTGTCAGTTGGCGATTTACCCATTTCGTGAAGCATAACTGGCGTTCCTTGTGTAAATATATATTTGGTTGTGCCATATGGCTTCCCAGTCCGCCCCTAAAGGGCCTACCCAAGTTTCCCCTCCAAGTAAACAAAAGTCCCAGTTTACCTTCTACGTTCCTATTTTTTAGGACGAGTTGGTCATTGATATTTAAAACCTCAAAGACCTGCAGAGCAGCGAGAACACCCTTCACACTTTTTCAGCAAACAGTGGTGCTCCACCTCTGGAGGGCTGCTCCTCCTCAAATTATCCGCAAGTAGAAAGGCCAGTGGGCGACTTGGCTTGTGCTGTAGATAAGGTACTGCATCTGTCACGCATGATTGAATAAAGAACATTATCTATAGCACATGCTGAGTCACTTAGTAATTTTTCTATATGTGAAGTTTGGTATTGAGTCAGATTTTCGGCATCTTCTAAAAGTAATGAAATAGGACAATGAGCTGAACCCCTGTGTGCACAAAAATAACGAAAAGAGTGAGGAATGTTTATTGCACTTATGTTCTTTAGCTATTAGAGCACGTAAAACTAATTTATTTTATTGTGGTATAATAATCAAGAAGCCTGAGTATTTTGTAAGATAGATAGTAGATAGTAAGAGCGTAGCAATGATAGAAGACTTGAGACTATGTAAACTAGATTTGGCATGATGACATTTTATAGTTGTCAATCTTATCAAAATGATGCATTCATTTTAATAACGCACATACTACTTTTCAACCGACATATCCTGAAACTCATTATGTTGTGGTAATTTTGGGATCTAACCAGAATATTATTTGTTCAGGGCAGATTTCATAAAGATTATCTGTAGGTCATACTCCAAATTGAATGGTCTTTGTGGTAATGTCCATTTGGAGTCTGGCAACCACCACAATGCTGTCATAAATTAACAAAATTAACAATATACAATAAAATGATATGCCTCAAAAGAGGTCCCTAAACAAGCACCTGTGGTTTAATAGTGACAAAGGGGTGTCAAGCCTTTTATTCAAGATCCCATGAAATATTATCATGAAAACAGGATTTCAGTCCATATCGTTATACAAATTTTTATGATTTTATCACTAGCTAAATGTACAGTATAGGTGAAACTCTGTGTATTACTGCTTAAATGTTATTTAGTACCTCCCACTCTTTCAATGTAAGAATAAAATGATTTTGTGCACTGTCTGTGTGTAAGCAGGGGTGTGGAGTGTGTAAGCAGGAGTGTGTAGAGCAGGGGTGGATCCAGATGCAGATTTCGGGGTGGGCACTTTACCAATTTTGGCTAAGAGCTGGTGTTCGGCGCGCGGTGACCGGCAGGGAAGCGCCAAATTTCAGGCTGAGCTCATCACGCTCATGCTCCCCTGGACTAGGGGCACAGGGTCTGTTCTCTTGCAGTTCGGGTGACACCTCACAGACCCCGCGCAGCAGGGCATCTTTATATGTTATGACACACCAGAATCAAAATATGTGAAAACAAATTGTAAATTTTTATTAAAGGAGCACTAATCAAAAATCCCCCCCCCCCCGTTTTTTTACATTAAACTGTACCTATTTCTTCACTAACTAGGTAGGGATTTCTTTTTTTTTTCTTTTTTTTTACTGTAATACCTACCCTAAAATCCACTTGTTTCCAACGGCGTCTTTTTTTTATTTTTGTTATATACTCCCCTCCCTCCTCTTCCGCTCCCGTCCTTGTTAGTTTCACTTGGCTAGTGGTTTACGTGAGAAGCGCGCATGCGCGACTCTCACGTAAGCCAGCCAATCGGCAGGCTTCCTCCCGACTCCATCTTCTTAGATTAGTGTTGCGCGCAAGAGGATGCGCGCAACACTAATCTTCAGCCGCTGCCGCCAGCTACTGCGGCGAGTTGGAGACATCATCGCGCTGAAAGCGCGATGACGTCTCCTACTCGGCAATAGTCGGCAGAAGTGGGAAATATGAATCCCGCTCTGCTGACTGACAGCTGGGAGGGCGGAGTAAACTCCTCCGCGTCTCTCAGCTGTTTTCAGCTGTTTCAGCCGATCGGCTGAGCGGAGGGAGGGGGGACAGACAAGGGCATACTCAGGGCATCATGACCACCTAAAAAAGCTTAGGTGGTCATGTTGCCTCGAGTATCCCTTTAAGATCTCAATCCTTTTCACCGTGTAAATTTATTTTCCCACATTTTATCATCCAAACCTTTGTTATTATATATTTGGCCTTTTATATACCTTTTTATTTAAAAAAAACCTCAGAAACAGAGACTGTTACTGCATTTTTCAAAAGAAATATCCCATTTTAGCCAAAAAAAAAAAAAAAAAGGTAAATAAATGTCTCCAATTTATTTCTACTGGTATATTTTACATGGACGTGTTTGGTATCATTGGAAAGCTCAGACTCTGGCCTGGTCAACTGACTATGTAGGCTGTATGGAGCTGGAGCTATATGAGATTAAATTGTCCAAAGGTCCCCTGTGTCTCTTACAATGGGCAATTAGGCACACACGGATAAGCTTTTCTCTCCATATGTATCTCATCTCCTTTATCCGTTATTGCATATTTTTTATTTTGTTTTAGTTCTGAAACCCTTTGGGCATCTAAGCTTGTCAGTGTCCAGAAAAGCAGAGTTCCTCGCGATTGTTATCAGTGTCAGTGGCATTTGATTTTCTTTTTTTTTTTTTATTACAACCAACGCCTTAAACGATTTGTGTTCAAACTTGTGGTATGAACGGCGGCAATGTTTACTTAGACCCGCATACAGGGTGATCAATGGCTATTGTAATCCACCTGCACTGTCGCACACTGGACCATTATTGTGAACACCGTTATAATTCGGCATGCCCAAAGGTACACAAGATCCAGCAGAGGCTGATATTACAGGTTGCTTCACTCACTACAATATGAATCCAAAGGTGCACAATTTAATACATGTATGAAATGGAATAATTAAATCAATAGAAAATCTGTGCTTGTTCTGTGCCTCCAAGACCAAATGGCTAATCATTTAAAAACCAGCAAGTGTGTTACATTCCCTTTCTGAGCTATAAAGCCCATATCCTGCTTTTTTAGCAATCGGGAATATGAACCCAAAGTATTCTAATACACTAGCTAATTGACACCATATGTCAATATGTTTGTAAAAGTATTTTCATTACAAAGTGCCTATAGTGACTAAGGCCCCTGTTCACACTGTGCGATTTATCGCGCGGATTTTGCAGCGATTTCGCGCTATGTAGCTTCTCCAGTGCATTTCAATGGAGCTGTTCACATCTTGCCGCGCGTCACTGTAGCATGTCGCTGGTACATGACCCTTTTTTTTGGGATTTGCATTGGTGGTGTTTTGCAAAATCACGCATAACCGAGACATTGCGAGACATTCTCGCTCAATGTCGCAAATATGAAAACCGCGCGGAAAAACGCGCAATTTTCATGTGGCACGGTGTGAACGGGGCCTAAAGGGTAGCAGTTATTGGTGCGCCTTTGCTTTATTCAGATGCTTGTTTGTTGACCTCTTTAATCTTGAACGTAAAGCAAATCTTTTTAGATAAATGTCTAAAATGTATCTCCCCTGTCCCACCAAGCCCTGATTCTGTTTCCCAGAAGCTATATTTACTATAAAAGCAGCTTATGCAATTAATGTGTATTACATGTATTTCTTCTGAGTTTCTTCAGCTTTTATGCTTGTGTTCCTTATTTTCTGTACCAATCGATCTACTTGTAGGGAGCAAGTTCAAAAGCTTAATCCATTGTTTTCCCATGCCTTACTTTTTGAGTAGCAGGATAGAAACACTTTTCTGACCATTCAAATTAACTTCACGTTATATAACACAATAGCAAAACAGACCTGCCAAGTCACACAATTTTATTGGGTTTTAAGCAAAAAAAAGAGTGTAGCGCTCACTCCCGGAGGAGCCGCTGAATTTAAACCTCGGGTCAGTCTCCCCGCACTAGGGAATAAATATACACCAGCACTGTTGTGGATTTTATAAGTTAAATAGTTTACTGATCTCAAATAAACTGGCATATATAGAGCAGCGCGGTATACATATATATTTACAGAAGTTCATAATGCGAGAAACGCGCAGCGGAAAAGAAAAAGGAACTTTAACCCCTTCGTTGCTGAAATGTGAGTCCCGTACAGGTTGTGTCCCAAGAAGGTGTACGTGTATGCGTGTGTTGGTACCCGGGTACTAGATTCAGCTGGCCAGTGAATGATTTCAATGTGTCTTCGACTAGTCACGTTGGGGCCCTGTAGGTTTAGACAAACTGCAGCGTGCTTTATTATTTTATTGTGGCCGGGAAGGCCTCTCACCCATCCGCCAGATACTCTGCGCTCTGCTCGACCCAGGACGTCTTTCCGCTCGACTTGACTGGGACTCTGTGCCACCGGATCCGCTTGTCTTGCTTGTCCGTTTCTGCCACAAGATGCTCAGCTTACCGCCTGAACTCCCATTAGATCATCGCGGTCTCCTAACTCGGGGTCCTTCTGCAGCTCTGTATCTGTATAAACTTCTCACTGATGGATTACTAGGTCTCTGGCAAGTGATTTAAGCCGATCTCCAGCTCCGCAAGGCAGCCCCTGCGCTCCGGCTTGTCACAATCGCTCCTTGTCTTACGTGCGTCTTGCTCTCTTCACCCCTTGGCGCGCACTGGCTCTCCTCTCCACGGGGTTGCGGATGTCTCTCGGTTCTCCCCACCCACTTCCTGTCCCTGCCCCAAAGCATGCTGGAAAACGTAGTCCGAAAGTGTCCAGTATTGGTTTACATTGCGTTCGTCTCCCCCTGGTGGCCAGAAACAAGTAATTACAGCGGCAGGATTTAAACCAGCGCTACAAGAGCAAGGAATAACAGCCACTAAACTGATTAATTCAGCAGAAGCCACAATACCGCTCCAAAAGGGTGCTCCCTTGAATCCATTTGGGCCAATTTCTGTAGTGATATCCAAATTAACAAAAGGAATCCAGGCTCTCCATATGGGGTGAAACAGTTGCAGCTTTTATTGGGTGACTACAGGTGACAACATTTCGCCGTTAACTGGGCTTTGTCAAGCCTGACAAATAGGGATGTCGCGATCCTAATGATCGAGATTGGGTCCCAATCACACCATTTTTGGCGGAACAGGGCAAGCCAATCAGATCCTCGAGCCAGTGACATGCCGAGCTACCACAGCCTTGGCATTCTCTGTGGGTCCTTCCCTGCCTGCTTGCAGGGAAGACGCTACTGTTGATTGTAGAGCCCCTGGCTGTTAATGAAAGTTGTGCAATGTAAAATCTGTACACAGCCATGCTCGAGTTGTGCTTCGCCCTGTGTGATGCGTATTAACAGCGTTCCAGAGATTGCCAAAAGCCGTGTGCAGATCTCACATTGCACATCTTTCAGTAACAGTTGGCAGCTCTGCGTGCATTCGCATATCTTACATGCGAACAGGCAGGGAGAGGCTATGGTGATCCCAGGATTCCCTAGCAGCTGACCTGCTGCACTGACTGTGGAGTTCAAATCCAGACTCTGTATCAGCTGAACTCGATTGCACATCTTGCATCGGTTGCTGAAAAAAGATGATACCAACCTCCCTACTGACAAGGGCTTGACAAAGCCTAGATAAGGCTGAAATGTTCGCCACCTGTTCTCACCCAACAAAATCTGCTACTGTTTCCCTGCATAGGGATTCCATTTGTTAATTGGATATCACTGTTTTATAGTATGGCACACTGGGCTACATACAAAGCCTTGTATAAAAACTACCAGATTGCTGGTAAACTTTGCAACTCCATTTAATTTAACGGGTCTGGTAAGTTTGTACCAGACTTGGAATCTGGGAACACAATGTTTAAGAGGTTATTCACTAACCTCCCAATTGCCCCTGAATTACATAGACTGAATTTCACAATTCGGTGCAATTTTGGGCCAATCCGTCTGTTCGCTAATCTTTTACTTCGCCAAATACAGGCAATTTGACAGACTATGGTACAATTCGCCCTAATTTGGTGGCACCGAAATTGCGCCATAGAAGACTGTTGTGTTTTCTATTCATAGAACGCCGACCTGCACTAAAATGACAGCAAAATGCCCTGGTTTTTGGTCCTGTTGAAACCGGAAAATCCCTTAGGATCTTTTAATTTTTTTAAGACCGTTTATTATTTTCATTTTTCAAAGCCCTTTTAATTTTTTTTATTGTTTAGAACACCTTTTTGTATTTTTTGGATGAAATTTTTATTTCTCTTTTTTTAAAAGGTGTTTTACATTTTTTTTTTTCCTTTTTCCAAAGGACCTTTTTTATTATTTCGACACATTTTAACCCTTTTGCTGCTGAGGCTTTTCACACCTCTGTGCTGAGGTCATTTTTACCGCTTTCGCTCATCATGTTTAAACGCGTTTTGTAGCCATATTTTGATATAGGACCCAGACATATTATATATCGTTCTTTCCGGCAGACTTGGCAGATTCTTAATATGTCATTATTATATGTATACGTTATGTCATGTCTGTATATTATAACAAAAAATGCAATAAAATTAGAATTTTCAATAATTTATTATGTGTAAAGTGTTTTTTTCACATTTTAACATACGATCGTTTGCGGTTATATTTTGTATGGGGTGCGCTTGTTAAAAAAATTAGAAATGGGGTCTCGTACCTTTTCTTTTTTTTTTTTTGGGAAAATGTCGCTATTTTTAACAAACGCACCGCATACAAAAATCGTTAGTGTAGCATTATTGTTCACATTATATTTGAAATGGGAGCAATATTGCTGCATTAACAAAACAAAAACAAAAAAAAAACTTGTTTGTTTTTATTTTAGAATTTTTTAAAATATTTTTTTATTTTGATTTTTAATTTGTATTTTTTTAATAAAAAAAAATTTCATGGTCATGTTTGATATTCATTGGAACCCCCTATCTCCACCATTATTGGCAGCTAGGGGTTAACTCCAGGACTGGCGTCATCGTGCTATGCACGATGACGCCAGTCCTAGGGGGAGTTCCCGGAGGCTTGGCCGACATCCAAGATGTCGGCCAGCTCCGGGAGAGGATTACGATCCGGCGCTTTTCAGCACTGATTCGTGATCCGGCTCCCCAGGGGTTAATGACAGCCATCGTTTGGAAGGGCAGGCTGGATTAACCCTCTGCACCCCGGCGATCGGGAGGGAGAGAGGTCCGAATGACCTCCCCCCTCCCTTTCAGGCGCCTCCTCCGCACATGTGGGGGGGGGGCCTGAATTAGATGTTATCGCGCCACCGCGATGACATGTAATTGCTCCGCCGGGGTCCCGAGTGCCGCACCGGGGCGGCGCAGCAATCCGCCGGAATCCTGCGTTCGGCGCGTCCATAGCACAGGAGAATCACTTGGCTGGACGCGCTGAGCGTGTCCATAGCAGCCAAGTGGTTAATACATTTTTATTTGTTTAAAAATCTATTAGGAGAATAGCAGAGTTCCGCTGTTGTTTTTGCAGTTTGGTGGAATTCGTTAATGTTCTTAAAATAAAAAAAGGCCGTTTGCTGAGAATTAAAACAATAAACTTTTAAAGAAAAAAATACCTTTTTTTCCTTTACATTGAAGCTTATGGGATTTGCCTGTTCTTGAACCCAGGACATACTTGAAAACAAGAGAAATCTCAATGTATCCTTCCTGGTAAAATACTTTATGTGACACTTCTGTGTAGTTTGGAGTACTGTAAATAGACGGACCATTACTTATGGGACAATTTCCGTGTCGCCGAAGATCGCCAAACTGCACCGTGTTTCGCCGTCAATTTACCTGTATTTGGCAAATATATTAATATTTGTAATTGTCAGTTTAGTGAATAGAGGAACTGCCCCAAAATTACACTGACCAGTGAAATTCATTGTTCGGTGCAATTCGGTGGCAAGTTTGGTGTTTAACACATTAATGCCGGGCGGGTATCGCCTGTTGGGAAGGGGTTAACGCTGGTGTGGTGTACTGGTACACCTCGCCGCCAGGTGCTGCCACGCACTTCTGATTTGGCCCACCGACATGCGTCATTGGCTGCAGGAGACGGACTGAGTTCAGGAGGAGCCGAGGTGGCCCATTGAAGTCAGCGGGGCATACCAGTATCGACCTGCGTCTTCAAGGCCCACTCGACTGCGGGAACAGCACGTCTTGTGGCGGGAAAGGGTTAAGGGATAGACCCTTTATCTTGTATTTTGGTGCAATCTGTTTTATGAGTAATATGATTATGTATCCTGTAAACTTGTAACATAATGACTTTATTTCTTACATATGTATTTCTGTGATAATCTGTATATTTGTGTTTTTTTTTTTACTGACTTGCACTTTATTACTTTTTATTTCTGTAACAACTGTAACATTTCAATGTTCTTGAACCCAGGACATACTTGAAAACCAGAGAAATCTCAGTGTATCCTTCCTGGTAAAACCCTTTGCAAATAAATAAATGTATAAAACCCTGAATTTGCTCACGGCACAAGCAATGTTGATTTTATTTTAAATGGGACAATGCCACTACCGTAGGACAGAAAAAAAATGGAAGTTGGTTATTATTTTTTCCCCCAGTTTTTTTATTTTTACACATTACATGGTCATGTTTTGGATCATTGGTAAGTCCAGCCCCCGATCTGTTCAATTACAACTTGACCTCGTAGGGTGTTTAGAATGGAGATTTAGGGGCTCATAGGCCCCTGTCTATCCCTGCAGCAGTGCAGCATCTTGCATTTAAGATGAAACAATGCATAACACATTCCGTCATTGCCTACACATTTGCTATTGTGTTGGAAATGAGAAGTTGAGTTAGCGCATGTATATTAAAGACATGCATACGTTTACAAGCACACCACATAGTCCTAAATTACCCCAGGTATGTAACAATAAGGCTGTGGACAGCTGTATCACAGAGCTTTACAGAAATAAAACTCACAGTAATGTGCTGTATGTATGAGCATATCACAGAGCCCCACAGCAATAAAACTCACAGTAATGTGCAGTATGTATGAGCGTATAACAGAGCTCGACGGCAATAAAACTTCACTGTTTTTGCAGGTAGGGGGCTGAATCCCTGGATCTCTGATGCGTCAGCTGAACACCGACGCTTTCTGATTTGTTATCCGAGTGCTGGCGCCACTCTGACTCAGTGCCGGAGTCCAATGAGGGACGTGCTTTGCGGTCAGTGCTGGAAGCATAGATTGCTTTGTTTGCCCCCAGCCACTTGGACCACCAGGGATTGTAGGGGATCTTCAAAAATGATGGCGCCTGGCAGCTGTATATGGGATATGGCCAGCAAGGTCCCATAGCATGCAGCGGGCCAGTGCTGGATTAGGGTGTGCCCATGCGCACGCTTATGCCTAAAATACTCATCCAATGTCATCTGTTTCATCTACCCAGGTCTATGGATATGTTTTCTCTGGCATCCGACCAGAAGAAACCCACTATTGTTTATTCTAGTGTCTAGATCTTTGATGGGGACTATTGGCACCTCGGATGTTTCAGAACTACATGTCTAATGGTATTTAGTCATGCTCAAGGCTGGCCGAGCTTTATGGGATGTGTGGTTCAGAACTGTGTTTGGTGCCTCAGTTCACTGGTCTAGATCAAGAATTCCATGCGTTCGTGTATCATTTTGTTTGGTAAATATACCTCAGAATTCACATATCGTTACCCAATATAAACATGTAGTATTTCTCAGATTTTCATATTTTGGGTATTTTGTGCTTATGATGAAAAATAGTTTTGCCAAATGTTTTAAACAAACCTCATCATTTGTATGAGTCACTACCAAATAAAAAAACTGTATATTTACTTTGGGGGTTATTCAGGTACTGCCAATGTTTGAGAAAGATGGAAACACTGGTGAATATTTCAGAAAAATGCTGATATTTCACTGTGAATCTTCTTCACTCTTTCGGTTTGAGCTGGAGTGAAACTATAGTGTTTTTCGTTAGCAACTTGGACAATGGAGGTACCTGATGAACCCAATTGCAAGAATTTATATAGCGCCAACAAATTGCTTAGCGCTGTACAGTGGGTGGGACAAAATGACCAAACATATGTACCGGTTATACGTACGAAGAACGATGAGAGCAGAGATACCTGCTCATGGGCTTTCGGTGTAAGAGAAAATGGATTGACAAACTTAGGTGGTGGTAAGTAGCCGAGTATGAGAAGTAGTGTGCTGTATGGGGGCTGTGCGGGAAGATGGAGCCAGAAAGATGTAATGGAGACTATGGAGTGAGCTGATAGGCTTCTCTAAAGTAATGCATTTTTTAGAGACTTCTTGAAGTACTGGAGAGACGGAGAGAGTCTAATGGCCCAGGGGAGGGAGTTCCATAATAAGGGGGCAGCTCGGGAAAGTTCTGAAGGCGAGAGTTGGGAGTGTGCATACGAGGAGATGATAATATTAAAATCTTTAGTGGCGCTAAGTGAACAGGATGGGATATACATGCTACTGAGAGGAAATGTTGGCAGGGACATAAGAGCACCAATATTTTGAATAAAATTCTAAAGGAAACGGGGAGCAAAGTCTAGAGCTTGACAAAGGGTGATGTGTGGGAGGTGAGGTGGATGAGCCTGGCACAGGTGTTCATTACAGACTGCAGAGGGAGAATCTGGGATCTCTTAAGGCCATTAAGAAGAGGGTTACAATTGTCAAGGCAGGAGATAATAAGAGTTTGGCTGAGCATTTTATTAGAGTCCTGGTTAAGAAAGGGGCAGATGCGTATAGTGGTTTTTAGGTGGAAATAGCAAGGATTTGTTTGTGACTGACTTTTTAAGAAGAGGAGATCGGAGTTGAGCAGGACACTTGAGGCACTGAGCCTGTGACGTAGAAGTAATTGGGGCACCATTTCCCTCAACATAAATAGGTACAGGAGTGTTAGCTTTAGAGGGAGGGAAGACAAGTTCAGTTTTGGAGAAGTGGAGCATTGGGAAACAATCAGTCATCCAACCCCCTTTGTTTTACTTTGTCACAATTTTTCTTAATTTCTATATACTTGTACTAATATTTTTTATTCATTCTGTTTTTACTTCTTCTGAAATGAGCGCAAGTAAAATCTATCTATACTTTTTTAGCATAATCCTTTGCTGATTTGAGATATTTTGTACCATTGTTGGTTCTGCCCTGGTCAGTCTTGAAGTAAATGGAAAGTTAAAGGATGTGTTCCATTTCCAATATCTCCTCTTTCTTGACATAGCCCTAGCCCAATAAAGCTATACTATAGAACGTGATATGCTTTAAACCTTTCAACATTTTTTGTGGGTAAGATAGAAAATCCTTTTATCCAAAACAGATTTACAATACCATAGCAAGGCATTTTTTCCTTTGTTTAGTGTAGTTGTGGGAAATAGCGCAGATCCCAGAGGCAATGAAGTGGGTGCACCTACAATGTAACACAAATCATAAGTGAGGCACAACGAGCAATTTATAAGTTAATAGCCAATTACTGGTTTCTGGACAATGAAAAATGATTTTGTTTTGGCCAAAAAGGGGTCAAAACTGTCCAATTAAGGTACATGTGGGACTGAAATGGCACTTCCTTATTCCACATGTATGTTTTGTTTGAAGCAGCAGCAGCAGATATTTTTGGTCGAAAAGATCCAGCTTGGCTTCTGTTTTCCCCAATTAATGTCTATATTCCCATGATGTTCCCTGCATCTGAAAGTGGTAAGACCTAACAGGATTATGTGAAAACGTCAAAATGAAAAGGGCATCAGCTGTTTGTTAAACACCAGCCAAGGCATATGGGGAATACATGCACATAGCTAAAACGTGAAATAGGTTATTTCTAATCCGTGCTTCCACTTACTGGGATTAAATCAGTTGACATTGTAAAACTGCATAGCCATGTGGTTCTGTAGACCATCGCCTATATATATTTACATAGTCTCTGAATTAAAATGCTCACCTTTTCTGTGCCTTTTGCTCTCAATGTTTCCATTAATCACTACCGCAACTAGCAAAAATGGGTTAACTTAATCAAAAATATGAGTCTATTCAAGAACACAACATGGAAACTGTCAGACTATAGTAATGCAACGTAAAATGGTGCTGGGTTTAAATGTATATGCTGTGAGAATACACCTGGGTATGATGTTGTTCTTGACTCCCCTTTGACAATGAGCACTAATCGTCTGTAGTGTTTGAGTATTTGACACTTTTCTACATTACATGATATAAATGATTATAGGATTTTAATAACATATCAGTATGACGTTAGCCATATCTATCTCAGAATGTAGATACTTTGTTAGGACACGCAAGGGGGTCTTCACAGTGGGTCAAACTGTCTTTTCCTCGTCTGACAGATTTGTCAAAACTTGTATTTGTTTGCAGAAACACATAAAATGACAATGAACAGTTGGCTGCATAATGCACCATTCCAAGGGGTTCCAGGTGCTCATTTTTGCAAAAGTGTGATTGAGGAAAACCAAATCCATTGATGGCCTAAGATATTTAGTCATGTCATATATTGATAAATTTTGTTGAGCTTTTGTAGTAGAAGATTTAGGGCCAGGGAATTCTAGAAAGGATTCGTTAAAATATAGCTGTACTTGATGGCCATCAAATCCAGCCGGCCTTCATTTTTGAGTAGAGCCGGGCAGTCCAAGAACCACAAGAACCAGGCAGTCAAAATCTCTTTTTCAGAGCATATTAAAAGCAAAGTTTCGGCTCTTTAGGAGCCTTTATCAAGCTTCATTTATGAGTAGTGTCACTTGAGATACACGTCATTTAAGATCAGAAAAGGGCGTGATACATACTTTAAGTAACGGTTTACATTTGGACCTAGGGCTTATCTATGGTTTTTCATATTGGATACAAGTGAATGTGTCACGTTTCCACATCGCAGCATGGCCCCCTGGTGGTGAGAGCGACCCTCAGCAGCACCCACCTCTTGTGGGGTTTTGGGCAAGCCTCTGCAGACCATCTCCCCTGTAGCTGTTAGTCTGTGGTCACATGACCGCCCCTGCCCTATATATATGGCCAGCAGTGGATCAGATCCTTGCTTCAGGATAGGTCTTCCTTACGGAGTGCTGCATCTGTGATATTGGTTCTGTTATTCTGGTGTTTGACTATTGAAGTTTTTTCTGGTTATTCTCTGTCTGTTCCCTGTACCGCATATTCTGATATCCTGTTATCCTGTTGCTGACTTCGGCTTGTATGACCTGATCTTCTGTCTCCTGATCCTCTGTTTCTGGCTGACATCCTCCCTGGTGTCTAGACCTGGGTATTCCCTGACAATTCTTGTTTATGTTCTGTATGTCATATTCTGGTCTTTATGTTTTGTTGTCCAGCAGCATATTGTAGTGTATATATTCGAGGCCATCCAAAGGACCTCATACATAGTGCAGGGTTCTGTTTTGCTACTGGGCGTATTGGTTGTGTCTTCTAGCGAACTTCTGTTGTGTATTGTATTGTTTATCCTGAACCCTGTAATCTGTATTAGTATAGAAGGCTACTCAGACCTTTCTCCCAGTTGCAGGGCCTCCCCCTTGTGTCTGTAATTCAGGCCTGTCTTCTCCTGCTCTGGTTCTGCATACTGTGTACTGCGTTTTGTATCCTGCAGGCAACATACCTGCCTAAAGGAATTAATAGCACTCAGTACCAAGGGCGCTACATGGCATCTGCCCCGGACACCCGTGACAATATGGCTTTTCTGGGCCTAGTGGCACCCCCAAAGGTTAATTTAACCAGGTGACTGCGCATACTTCTTGATGGATTCCCTTCCAGTCAAGACCTCTTCTTGATCATCCAGCTACCAGAATTTTACCCCAGTGTGAATCATGCTTAAACTGACCATGACAAGGAATGGATTGGCAGTAGTAATATGGCTCATGGGATGGACACAAGGTGAACATAGAAAAATGCCCCATTCATTTAATATCTTTAAATGAATTGATAAGAAATAACATTGGGTTTCTATAAAATATCATGTCCTTGCACATGATTTATTTCAATGCATTCCTAAATTGCCTTATATTTAGTCGGTAAGTACCAATTTCAGGGCACTCGTTACTTCCGGAGGACGTTTTGTTGGATAAATAGTCATGTCATGTTTTTTCGAACCTTGTATTTTCTTATTTTGTTTCTCTGAAAACCTGAAATAAGCAAGTAATATCTACCTCATCAAAATATAACAAGTTGAAGTAATAAAAAAACAAACATTTTTAATAATAAAGATTTGATTTTGAAAGAGTTTTTGTGTTTGTTGTTTTGTTTTTTTCTTTTATTTAAATAGCCGTCGTGTAGCCGCAAGGCAGATTGCACCATTTCAAATTCAACCACTAAATTGCGGCATCATTACATAATTACAGGTGTCATCTCACTTGACTACTTAAGTTGTTTTTCCTCTTGTGAAATGGGGAGAGAGGCAGGATATTATAGATATTGTAACGTCAAGCCATAAATTATGGTTCTGTCACTTCAGAATAAAAAGGACATTTAAAAGCCGTTCTTAGAAAATCATGCTTATTATGTACACGTACATTTCTCTGAAGTGACAGTGATATCCATGAAAGGCTTCGTTTTGATTAAAGATGTGTTTTTTTTTTTTAAATTATTTTTCTTCTTTCCATTGACCATCTCTAGAGCGAGCTGAAACCAGAACTTTCCTGCAGCTGCAGAGTCGCAAAAATACTTTGGCTGTTGTCCTGTGTGTCTTTGTTCATTAAACCTTGGACAATGTATAAGTAAACACAACGCAGTTGCTTTAAAGATGCATTAAATAACTGCTCCTTGTTTGTATGCCTGTAATTACAAACCTCTACGTGGCACATAAAAGATATAGTCAAGCAGCTGTATCTACAAACATAGAATCAATGATAAAGTGTTAACCGTTGGCTTGGAAACATTATCCTTTTGTTTGTTTCTGTACTCAGAGGTATGTGTAATCATTAATAACCGTTAATTAAAACTAAAGCAAATTGTGCTGCAAAAAAAAGCTCCTACAGCTGTGTTGTAGCCTGGAGTATGACAGATTTGCAGAATGATGGGGTCCTAAAGGAAAAGAGCTAAATGCTTCACATAATGCCTCACCCATGATCCCAGGAGACCAATCCCTGCTAGACGTTGTGAATGAAAAGCAGACTACAACAATTTATTAGTTACCGAAGCTTCATTTGCAGCGGAAATTGTATTACAGGTCATCCTTGCTTGCATGTTTTACTGCATGGCCAATATTCAGTTTATAGATAGCCGTTTATTAGCACTGCATATTCTCGATCATCTTTATTGAGGTGTCTGTGTATTGGAGGAAGGTAGAAGATCAGTGACAAACTGTCCACATTACTTTGGTTATAAATGATTCACAAGCTCTCTTGGTTCCCAGCTGGTTGTCATCAATACAGATCTGCTTGTCATTGCATTTTATTTCCAGGTCACTTTCCTCGTTTCTAATATGGACAGAACAAAGCATGTGCAGACTGAAGCGGATATCATCAACCAAATCAGTGTTCATTACTTGTCAGTAACGTGTTCAGAGGCACTTTCTATCAAACAGGGCAGAAGCTGTCACAAATTAAACATTTTTGACAGCTGCGCCTGCCATTGGGACATGCTATTAAAAAAAAATATATAGTGCATATATGATAACACAACCGTCGCGTTCGCTCAGTTGAACTGAAGGGAATGCATGCACACACTGACAGCATAAACTAAAGATGTTGTGTTTTTTTTATTTTTTTAATCGAAACAAAGTGGGATTTCAGATATCCTTAGATTAGAGTTAAATTAGAATTACGCTGGTCTAATATTAAATGTGTCGTTGCTTAAGTGCAGGACTGCTTTCCTAAAGTGTATTACTCAGAAGGGATCCAAATCCTCCTTCATTGATACGTCTTCCGGGATTCCTCTGTGACATACATTCATTGTTTTGCCTCTGCTCGCCATTCCATTGCAGATTAAGTACGGGTGCGCACTAGGTGTTTTTTTGTGCGCACTAACGTGCCTTAAAAACGAAGCACCAGTTAAAAATGACGGAAGAGATGGTAGACGCCAGACGATGCGTTAATTTTGATGCACGTCGTAAAAACTGTATTTGAGGGTTTTTTTGAGAGAGGATTTTACCAGGAAGGATACATTGAGATTTCTCTCGTTTTCAATTATGTCCTGGGTGGTGAGTATGTACCGTTAGGTGTCTTGCCCAAGGACACTTACTGGAGAGGTGCTCGTCGGGATCGAACCCATGACTCCACAGTTGAATGGAAAAAAAGGAAGCTGGGCTGGAACGACATTTGACGTTCAGCACGCGGCCAACGTCGCTTCAATCCTAGCGCACAAGCCTTGGTGTTTCCATGATGGACGTCTTCAGCGCGTGTTATGTGTGTGTTCTTCTCTATCCGCGTAATTATATGCTGCGACGCACGCCGGTAAGTGCGTTTTAACGCACACAAAAAATGCCTAGTGTGCACCCAGCCTTAGGGCCATATTACATATTTGGTGCTAACTTAACCAGAGCTGTTGTAAACTTAAAACCTCTGTAGGCTATAATGGCTCTGGGAAGTTTACAACAGCTCTGGGTAAGTTATCACCGAGTATGTAATATGGCCCTGTGTGTGCACTTCCATTGCTTCTTGGCATGCTTCAGCATTAGTATCAGCTCCCGGACTGTCTTGCACTTCTTTGTGCTTCCCGACTCACCAACCCCTTGATGATTTGGCACCATACCTTTGTTGAGCCTCGGTTTATCTCTTTATGATGATGATGAATGTTATCACTGGTGTATGCTTGTGTCCGTTAATTCTGAAGATCCTTTCTACCTATTGAATGCATAACATTGCATTGACAGAACCCAGTTTTTTTCATATCCTTCCATTTTCAACCTTCAGCTTTGTGATGATTACAATTCCATGTTGTTCTCTCTTTACTTTGTACTGCATGACTTGATATTGCCAGCGGGAGACCACAAGGTTAGGAATGCTTTATACTGAAAGGTTATTGTCTATTGTTTATGACTGAATTTCTTACTGTGAGTAGGTGTTCTTACATTTTCAACATCCATCAGAAAAATGCTGGATGAAGGTCTACAAGCTGACTTTCAGAAGCGATAATCTTTTTTGAGTCCAGTCTGCAGAAAGGAGAAAAGAGTTCCGGTTACAGGATTCCCTAACAAAATCCAAGTGTTTGGAGGTCTAGTACCCCAAAAGATACTGTAACAGCGGTTATTATTTTTGTGCCTTGACACATATGTTCCCAAATGATACCCTTCCACATCTTTTCTTTTTATTGTGGCTCAGTCAAGATGTTGAAGAAAAGAAAAAAAAACTGACAAATTAATTGAACTTAGAAATTGTTTTTTTGTGGTATTTTTCTTGATTCATCAAAAACAGTCAGAGGCCACACGTTATCAAATGTCCATTGTGTTGTTATCCTCCGGGTTTTATAAGGCTCGACTTGCCGGCTGTAGAACAGGAGTGACGAGATCATAAGTATTGTTCTTGGATAAGTCATACTTTTTGTTTCATATGTCATGGCTACAGGCATTACAACATACTGATGGTGTTTCTAAGCAGTTTTACACCCTATGGCGTTTGTCCCATCCCTGCCCCAGAATTTCTGGGAGAGGATTGAGCTCACACCTACCCCCTGGTACATCAGAGACTCTTTACGCTCCACTACTGGTCGATTGACTTTACCTCCACCTCCCCCGCGGCCTCCGGTCCCTTCCCGTTTCCCCCCTCACTAACCACCTCCCACCGTTCTCTTCTCAGATTCATCATTCCATATGTTTATCGATATCAACCAATGCATCCATTCTTTGATGGATTGTTTGTATATTACTCGTGCTAATGTCTTGTCCTTTGTTCTTGGAACGCATTTATTTTGTATTCAAATTATTTTTGAAAATTATAAAAAAAAAATCATAGAAGAGCATAAGTATGGCCTTCACAATAGGCTTCCTTTATTTCTTGCTATTCCAGCGGTAACTAATACTGTGAAGTTTGCTTTTTAATTGCTATTGTAATGGAGGATAAATAATATATTGTTTTACCAATAGCCACATCTGCACTTTCCTCTACATGGGCCGAAAAACAAACATGTCCCCATTGTGCCAACACATATAGGGTTATTATTATTATTCTTTATTTATAAAGCGCCAGCATATTCCGCAGCGCTGTACAATAAGCACAGTATAGACAGGGTTACAATACATTGAACAACATTTGACAAACAGTACAGGAGGAGATGAGGGCCCGATTCCCGTAGGAACTCACAATCTGGGAGGGTTGGGGTTGGAAACAGGAGGATAGGACTGTAAGGTGAGAGTGATTGATGGTTGCGTCAGTGAGTTGGGTGGTAGGCTTCCCTAAATAGGAATGTTTTAAGGGACCGTTTGAAGGAAGAGAAGTTAGGGGAAAGTCTGACAGTACGAGGGAGAGCGTTCCAGAGAGTGGGGGCTGCGCGTGAGAAATCCTGCAGTCTATCATGGGAGGAGGTGATGCGGGGAGAAGCTAGGCGCAGGTCACTGACCTTGGGGAGCGGGCTGGGGTGTATTTGGTGATTAGTGAGGACAGGTAGTGGGGAGCTGAGTTAGTGAGGGTTTTGTAGGTAAGGATAAGGATTTTGAACTTAATTCTGCAGTGGATGGGGAGCCAGTGAAGGGACTCGCAGAGGGGAGCGGCAGAGACAGAGCGGCGGGTGAGGTGAATTAGCCTGGCGGAGGCGTTCAGGATGGATTGTAGGGGGGAGAGGCGGGACAGAGGGAGGCCAGATAAGAGATTATTGCAATAGTCGAGTCGGGAGATTACCAGGGCGTGTATGAGTTGTTTTGTGGTGACAGCGGTAAGAAATGGCTGAATTCTGGAAATATTACGCAGTTGGTATCGGCAGGAGGAGGAAAGAGACTTGATGTGGGGGATGAAGGAAAGAGCAGAGTCAAGTGTAACTCCAAGACAGCGAACTTGGTTTGATGGGGAGATGGTGATACCCTCCACCGTGATAGAGAGGTCGGGAGGTGGGGAGGCATTGGAGGGAGGAATAAGTAGGAGTTCAGTCTTTGACATGTTGATCTTTAGGTGGTGGGAGGCCATCCAGGAGGAGATGCGAGATAAACAGTCACTGACTTTTGAAAGGACAGGGGGAGAGAGATCAGGGGTAGAGAGGTAGATCTGAGTGTCATCAGCGTAGAGGTGGTAATTAAAGCCAAAGCTGTTGATGATTTTGCCCAGGGAGGAGGTGTGGATGGAAAAGAGCAGAGGACCAAGGACAGAGCCTTGAGGTACACCAACAGATAGAGGCAATGAGGAGGAGGAGTTACCAGCAAAGGACACACAGAAGGACCTGTTGGATATTCAGAGAAAGGTGAAAACCTGGAGAATTGGCAGGAGAAGAGAGCAATCTAGACCAAATAGCCGATTTGGAAAGTGAGATAAATGGGAGAATTTTTCTGGTTTGGCTATTTTGACCTAGAATTTTCACTTCTCCAGTCATTTTCCTGAGTTTCACCTTTCTTTGAATAGACCTGATGGTCTTCACCTTCTTGCAAGGCACAGATTCTAAGGGCCAACAAAATCACCAGCAAATCTATCAAAGATCTTTTCCGTAAGTGCGCCGCTTTATATGTTCATAAAATATTTGTTTAGTTTTTCAGAAGTTTAGAGCAGCCACGCTAAATAAGCAGGACAATCAATGTCAACAGAAGTTCTTTATGACTGGTATTGTGACGTACACACATGCACTTGGATTTTAGATAGATTTGTATTTGCGGTGATTTGGGATGTGGTTCTATACATTGTATTAGCCTTCAGGGAGGTACAATTTTTACAAATAAAATTAACAGCAGCACAGTAGGGAGATATACACTAATTGCAGTTGTTTATCGTTGTTGCAACCACGATAAAGTTTGACGATATCAAGAAAAAAAGGGAAAGGAAAGCAGTCGATGTTTCACCAGCGTGCCTGAATTTCCCTATCTGGAAGCGGAAGAAACAACGGTAATTTTGCAACAAAGCTAAATAACTGCATTTAGAGGACAAACCCCAGTTATGTGGTATTGTCTTTGGTTGTATGATTGCATCACACTGAGGACCATCTTCCTACAATCTGACCACATGTGGGTTTTTTTTCTTTTGGAAGACTCACAGTGCCCCAAAAACGACCAGATCTGAAACTACAACCCCACCAATCAAGATTTATGTGAACAAAATCTGTGTACAGTTTGTACTCCTTTTTCCTCATTAATTAATGCCTTTAAAAAAAAAATCACATGTGTACTATAATTTCCAGTAAATCCATGTGACCAGCTTTGCATATGATTAGACGTTTTCTGTTTATACATTAGCATATTTTATTTTTTCTTGTGAGGCTTTATGTCATATTAAACTGACTTAATTGGATTTGTGGAATGGATTAGCGTCTCCTCCTTTTTTCACACTTCCAGCTTGTTCCTACTGAAATACACAAGTGTGTACAGCCTAGGAATTTAGCGTTTGCGGGATAATGTTTTGCTTCTGTTATTTCTTATTTTACATTTTATTTCCGATTTGATTTTTCAGATCGGGCAACTGGTCTTCAAGGGCATTAAGTGTCTTAACCGCATCCAGTCTATTGTTTTCGAGACGGCTTACAACACAAATGAGAACATGTTGATCTGCGCCCCTACCGGAGCTGGCAAGACAAACATTGCCATGTTGACAGTTTTACATGAAATCCGGCAAAATGTCCAACAAGGCGTTATCAAAAAGGATGAATTTAAGGTAAAAGATTTGCCCAGTATTAAAAAGCAAAAAACATTGTTACATTTGCAGCAAATTGAAAAGTTTTTTCACGACGATCTTAAATTCCTAATACACATAAGGGATGTCGCTTGATTTCATTTATTATTATTACACCAATTCCTAGTTACGTTCCGAAAAATCTTATTACCCACGTGAGAAGCTATGATAATACATTTAGCGTTGATGCAGAACCAATTTTCTAAGTGATGAGACTACATAAACAAAATCCATTGTCCTCTAAACAGCCGCGGAGTTACCCAGCAAAAATAACTACTTTTCATATATCACTATTAATATTTTTTTTCCACTGTAAGTGCTGGGAATCATCTTTCACAATAAATTGTGATTTGTATTGGCTGCCACAGGACAAATGACATTGTGAGTTTTGCTCATTTATCAACCTTCTGGCCTATGTTCTTTTTTTTTACCAGATTGTGTATGTAGCTCCCATGAAGGCCTTGGCAGCTGAGATGACAAATTATTTCAGTAAGCGTCTAGAGCCATTGGGTATCACGGTGAAAGAGCTGACTGGTGATATGCAGTTGTCAAAAGGTGAAATTTTACGAACCCAGGTAGGTTCAGTCGAGGTGAAGTTTGTTTTGTGTGCTTTATGCTTTTGCTTCTCCACCACGACTTGGTTTATATTGCTTATTGAACTGGTAGCATTATTTATGTTTAAGGTATGGTATCAAGGTTAAGTGGAAATTCAGCATATTTATCGATCACTCTTTTCTTCTTCTTCAGCATTCCTTAACCCTTTCACTAGAAAACAATTATCATAAACTTTTTCACTGTAGAATAAAATGGAAAACTACCACTCTATTTTACATTGTTGTACAATGAAAAAGCAAAACTTTACCAGAAATATCTTGTTTTCATATCGTTTTAATATAAGATTAGTGTTCTCCCTGGAAACAAAATTCTCAGCCAGATCTCACTTCTGTCATCCTGTGTTTCTCTAAAGAAGCTTGATTCATATAGAATAAAACAAGCCATATTTGCTAGTTCCACTGGTGAGATCATATATATTTTAAGGAAGATTGAAGGAAACAGAAAATGTTTCAGAGCAGGAGTCCTTTCTTCAGTGTACCGGGCACTGAAGTGCTGACTGGACAAAGGACTCCGTGGAGCCAAACGAGACAATCTCTAATCTAAGTGGCCAGAGGGCATGGCAGATGCTTCTGCTCAAGCTGCAGCTGTAGACCAATTATTCCTTCAAGTGGATTTATTTTATCACCACCAAAAAATTACGACGTTTCGACCAACTGATCTTTGTCAAGCTGCAGCTGTCACATGACCAGGGGGAGGGTCCAGCCAATACAGTGGCTTTAACTTCGAGCACATTGAACGCTATTGGCTAGAGGTAGGAATGAACTAGTATTCATTCCTAACCTTTTAGTAACTCTAATCAGCAAGAAGAAAGCGAAGATTTTTGGCTAAGGCTAATCTCCCCATGCCCAGAGAGCTGACTTGGCTCTCATGGAACCCCTATGGAGAGCACAGTGCCTACGGTGGCCTTTTTATGCAGCAATTTTCACTTCCACATCAAACTAAATTCACACCTAGAAATCTGCTTCGCAATGTACATATTTCTGCAAAACTAATTGTTATCATTTAAGAATTCTTCAGATCAAAGGTCTTTATGATCTTCAGAGACACGCATTCAATCACATACGTTCATACTTCTACACCGATCTGGTGAAATTGCAGGGTGAAGTGGAGGAGTTTCCTTCACCCAACCCCTTTTCTGAATTGCCCGGCTGCCGGTAACCAGATCGGTCGCTAGCGACATCAGCACGTAAAGAGCTCGCCTACGTCAGCCTCTTTGAGACCACCCTGTCAGCAGCTTCTTCCCAATTATTTAAGGGCAAAAAAAAAAAAAGGAACTATATATTTCAATTGAGTATCCCTCTAACTTGTTCTGTAGTTCTTATTTTTTGTTAGTTATAAAAAAATGTCGAACTTTCAATTTGGACATGGACAATCATTCTAAAGTCCAAAGAAACTTTTCCCTTTCGCAGCACAGTGGAACACCAAATCACAGGCCGAGATTGCTACTGACATCACATGCTCTCTGCAGCCTTGTAGTTGTCTGCAAGAGCCACATAGGGTTTTGAGCATTAATACAAGATGGCCGCCTCCAGAGTATAATAAATATTGGTGTGCTTCTTCTTTAATTATAGTTCCCATTGACCTGAACCAAATGTTCCTTGACTTTACATTAAGGAAAATCCTGGCGTAGGTGTAGCTGCAGTGTCACATGCTGTATTTCAAGTGAATTTTGTTTAAGCCGCCGCTGAACGCTACATATTCTATAGTCCTGCTTTCTCGAAGAATCCATTATGATCATTTAATAAGCAATATTTATGGGTTTGCTTTGTCACAGTCTGTATTTCCATGGATTATACTCAGCGATTATTTGTCGGTAACCTTTTATATACTGCCAAAGTAAACGGTTTATTATTAATTAATAGGTAGCTAAGACCTTCCCTTGGAGAATTTAAATAATTGAAATCCAGATAACCTGAGTTCACGGCAAGCAAAGTCAAATGAGTCAAATACTAGGTTTGCTATGCTGGAACAGAGTTGTGCTATTGTAATCCTTTCCTTTTTCTGCTGCGGTAATAGGAAAGTTGGAAATATTCCAGGACATGTCCACAATATTGGAAAAATATGTTGCAGCCAAGATAACTGTATAAATCCTTTTTTTTTTCCCCCAATCTTCTTGTGTAGAATTTTTATAAACCTTTTATTCCTATGCTGGCATTACACTTGTTTCATATTTCTCAAAATATAAATAGGAGCTGTCCTTGGTGAATGTAAGTGCTGTGCATGTTGTGTACATTTAGTTTAAAGCCTACACTACCAATGATTTTTCAAAGGAACAACAAAAAAAACACTGTCAGGAGCCAGTGGTTGTTTGGAAAATCATTTTTAATTATACAGTTAATAATATTTGGGAATATTCCCAATTTGACAAGTAGATGACGCCATCTGCTAGCCAAATGGAGTCACTACAGGAGTAGACGAGGAAAAGTCTTTGAGACTTTCCCCAGCTGGATTTAACCCATTCACTGCTACAGACGTGTCCCACAAGTCATGTATTTAACTTGTGATCATTCTCTCCCTGCAGCTTTTGAAGTGAAAAATGTTTGCTGATTACACTTGTTTGCTTTTCCAAGATAACATTCAAAATAACATTTCTAAAACTACACTTTAAAATGAGGGGACACTCGCCTCCAAGAAGCAGACGATCACCATAATAAGATGAATGCCTGTCCCCTATGGATGGCAGAGAATAGTTGATTGTGCTGAGGTGTGCAAATATATAGCTTATATCTCATACTGTGCTGTATTTAGAGAGGAGTGAGACCCCTTCTTTGAAAGTAGAGACTTCACCCTTTTGTGTGAGGAGTCACATCACTTTCTAATTTGCAAACAATTACCATAGTAATACTGATAACATAGGGTGTTGTTGTTTTTTTAAGGGGGTTGATGACTTTTAGCATTACTAGCCCCCTCACGTAGCACTCAGAATTATTTTGGAACATGTTTTGGAAAGAAAACCACCTCTTTCTAATGAGGGGTTACACTCAGTGGTGACTGCCAGGCGATCACAGCAGGAACATTGATATTCTAGTAGCACCACGTGCATGTAAATCAATTTCAAGTGGGTGGGTATCCCTTCTGCGGCCCCCATAATAAACAGAGGGGGCATGAGACCCCATCGTTGAAAGCATTTTTCCTACTGTTTTAATCAAGTGGCCCTGTGTCAGTCCAGATGCCAGACCATTTTCATAACAATGACAAATGACTTGCAAAATTAGAACTATTATAGGATTCTTGGTAACTTAAAGGGACACATATCACACCCTCCTTAGAGAAATATCTCACATGATCCCTTATTTACAAGAGGGGTTTTCCTTCCATTCAAATGAGGTGTTTCACATTTGTATAGTTGTCAAGTGACAATCATAGTATTAATGAACACCTGTCTGTAGTCGCCAAATTAATTTCATAGTGATTTTGTGTTTGAGTTCAGATACGACTTTTTTTACGTGATATATTGCAGATGCTGAAATTAACGGTAGGATTGAGGAAACGTATAAATGGATAATATGTCATTTTCTATCTAGGGTGATTGGGGTGCACACAGTTTTGTGATTGTGTGTAATATTTTCATATTTTTTGGATTAGTTTCGACAGGCATAGGAGTGCCCATAAAATATCAAAATGGCATATGTCACCCCTCTGGGAAATAATGTTTTTTGTAGTTTTAGAACGCACCCAATGTTTTTATATTTGACATTTTATCACGTCTCTTTTTCTGTATAAATGGTAAGATGGTGCAAATGAGTAAAATATGATACAATTTTAGCTTAAAGATATAAATAAAAAAGAAATCCAACAAAAACGGGCATAGAATCCTAGTTTTTGCTCTGCTATGCAGATCAAGCGGTGCTAATCTTGGAATCATAAACTGAGCGTATAGAATATTTAGTGAACGATGACTCCTATGCTGCTTTTTTAGGATGCACTCTATCAAAATGACTCAACTTTATTTTTGTTGTATATTAGGTTGCCATTTTTACTCATTTCAATAATTGTTGCAAAAGAAGAGAGACTGCTGGATAAAAAACAAGGTATTACTTGTGTAGGTATTTTTAGCGATAGATGGTAGAAATACGTGATTAAATACATAAAGGGTCTATGGCTGAGAATTGGCTCAGCAGTTAAGGTTGAAAACTGCTAGCACCCCGGGCATCATGCCCATGGTGCTTAAACGTTACGGGCATGTTCTGGAGTCCAAATGCAAACTAAATTTATTTGTATTGATACAGCATAGTTCCAGATCATGTTAACACAATCTCGGGCTACCGTGTCTCCAGCTGCTGATCTTGTATACACAATCACAGCAGTAAAGGGGTTGAACTCCGTTTTATATACAGTATATATTTTAGGTGTTGCTTGTTTGATACGATGTAAAAGTCAAACTTGACTTTTAACTGCTCTTTCTTTTTCTCTGGCAAGTAGAATGTAAATGTTTCCATTGTTTGCACTTATTGGACCCTAGGTAGTGTTCTGCGATCACTAGTGCCAGGGTGGATTTGGTTTAAATTACTAGTCAGTAAGGTGCAATTTAAATCTTGTTTTTTTTATTATTATTATTTATTTAGTTTTTGAAATCTAGGTATACTGATAAAAGTATTCACCCCCCTTAAGTGGGGTTTCAGAAAATGGTAAAACACATGTTTTTTTTTTTTAAGAATACTATAAATACCAATTTTCTTGCCTGTAGCATCTTCAGTTTTTGAAATCTAGGTATCCTGTTTAAAATATTCATCCCCCTTTTTCACCCCGTTAGAATTTCCAAAAATCCTTCCTTAGCGGGTGCCTACGGAATTAAATCAATGTACCTTCAAAATTTCATTTTCCTAGGTTAAACGTTTTGAGCTGGGCGTTGATGAGTCAGTCAGGACTTTTCCTTTTTTATATATATAATATATATCTACAAGGGTTGTAGCGGAGGACAAAAAGTGAGATAAAAAGCCTCCACACTATAATAAGTGTGCAATAATAAACACACTCTATATAATATATATATATATATATATATTTTTTTTTAACTGATCACTTTTTATCCACCCTTTGGGTGGATAAAGTAAGAGTGGGTTCCAGACGCAGGGCCGGATTATCATTGGGGCGGATGGAGCGGCCGCTCCAGGCCCCGTTTCGAAAATAGGCCCACAGCAGCAGCCACAGGCCGGCCTGCCACACACTGAAGCTGAGGCCGGACAAAGCGGCCCGGCCGTTGAGTGCTGTGTGGCGGCCGCAGTTTATCAAACAGGCCGTTCGTGGAGCGGAGGTCGGGAGGACTCGGAGAACACTTTCTTTTCCTTGAGCGAGGCAGCCATAGGACAGCGCAGACTGATCAGATTCATCTGCACGCTTGCGCACTGTCTGCTTGTGAATGCCCCCTCCCCGTAATGGCACGTGCAGGGCCAGGCAGGTCACGTGACGTGTCATGTCACGAGCCCAGCCTGCCCTGCACGTGCCATTATGGGGGAAGGCACTCACAACACAAGCAGACAATGCGCAAGCGTGCAGATGAATCTGCTCAGTCTGCGCTGTCCTGTGGCTGCCTCGCTCAAGGAAAAAGTGTTCTCCAAGTCCTCCCGACCTCCGCTCCACGAACGGCCTGTTTGATAAACTGCGGCCACCACACAGCAATCAACAGCTGGGCCACTTTGTCCGCCCTCAGCTTCAGTGTGTGGCAGGCCGGCCTGCGGCTGCTGCCTGGCCCTGCAGTGCCATTATGGGGGTGACCCTCACAAGCAGACAGTGCGCAGGTGGGCAGATGAAACTGCTCAGACTGTATTGTCCTGTGGCTGCCTCGCTCTCGTCCAAGAAGACCTCCAGCAGCAGCACAGCCAGCCCAGACCAGGTCAATTAATTTGAAAAAAGGAGCCAGTAGGCACAAGGCACTATAGCCTAGCCTGTCACTGTGTGCCAGTACAGACCTGTCTCACCTCGCCTGTTGTCAGTATCACCAGTGACAGCCAAACAATGTGCCAGCCCAGCACAAGCCGGAAAGAAGATTTGGGCAAGGATTTATTTGGAGGTGGTCAGCACCCAGCCAGCAAGCAGTGTTAGAGTCAGCCACGCCAATGGTGCTAGCCCAAGCCAGCCTGTCACCAGTGTGCCCCCTAGCAATCAAGATCAGTGCCACACACAGCTGCTGAGACTACCTCAATTAAGGTTAGTTTGGAGCCAAATCTTTGTTTCGGGGTCCTCTTGGACTCCAATCTATCCTTTACTCCTCACATTCAATCACTAACCAAATCCTGCTACTTCCACCTAAAAAACATTGCACACATCCGTCATCCGTCCCATTCTGATTCTAGACTCTGCTAAAATGCTCTTCCAAGCTCTTATTTCAATATGTTTCTGTTATGGCACTTTGATGGTAATTAAAATATTTAATGTATGTTAACAAAAAATGCTTTGCGTTTTTCATTTTATTTCTATAAAAAGGCCCACCAAAATCCTCAGCACCAGGCACATAATACTCTTAATCCGGCCCTGTCCAGAAGCACAAGGTATTTTATTCCAAAAAAACTACCAACTTGAGTGGTGACTGTAAGACTTAATTAATGTTACTGTTGGACTGAGCGACACCCTATAAACGAGATCTTGCAAAGCAAAGTTCAAGCTCAATTAGTATTTTACCACTGTTTCATTCCTGTTGTGATGGAAAAGCTATTTTGGTTCTATTGTGCGCTCAAGCAATACAAGCAATTTGGATTTATCCAAGCCTCACGCAAACATTACTGTTTGATTTGGAGTACTACACAATTATTGTATATTTTAAAGTTGGTTATTACTATTATCATTTATACAGTACCAACAGTTTCCACAGAATATAGCAATAAAGAATGGTGAATTAAACTGATTTAATTACAAACTGCAAATTACAGAGACAAAAGTTGTAACTCAGATAAGTTTCCCATCTACAAAGTAGTTGTGGACAAAAGTACTACCCAAAAGATTATATTTGGGATCCTTGAATGTAATTTCCAGATCAGTTGAAACATTTACCAGACCAAGTATAGTCAATACCACCCATCTATCTATGAGTAAATGGAACACTCATTAGCCCAATGCCTCAAGCTCGCTGCCTTGGTGTCACTTTTGATTCTGACCTAACATTCTCTCCCCACATCCAGACAGTGACCAAATCCTATTACTTTCAACTCAAAAATATTTCCAGAGTCCGCCCCTTTTTGACGCAAGATACTGCAAAGGTGCTGGTTCATGCTTTTGTCATTTCACGACTAGATTACTGCGACTCGCTCCTTATTGGGCTCCCCAACACCTGTATTGCCCCTTCGCAATCTATAACGAATCAGGGGCCAGGCTTATTTTTCTCACCAAACGCACCTCGCATACCTCCCCACTCTGCCAGTCCCTCCATTGGCTTCCTGTACGTTCCAGGATACAGTTTAAAATACTGACGCTCACGTTCAAATCATTCAATAACTCAACTCCTCCCTACATATCTTCGTTACTCCAAAGCCACGTCCCATCTGGACCACTGCGGTCAGCAAGCGATCTCCACCTGTCATCGATCTACACCCACACTCTCGCCTCCAAGACTTCTCTAGGGCAGCACCGGTCATGTGGAATGACTTTCCTCGCCCTATCAAACTCTCTCCTGATCTTCAGACCTTCAAGAAATCCCTTAAAACCCATCTCTTCAGATTAGCGTACCATATCACTGATGCAACTCCTCCCTCTGCTCACCTACTCACACATGATTGAAGCTGCTTCTGTGGCCCCACCATTCCTGAACCACTCGCACCAATGATCCTGCCGTCCAGTAAAATTCCTCCACCCCAATCCCTCTAGACTGTAAGAACCTATGAGCAGGGCCCTCTACACCTCTTGTTTCCTCCATATGTCCGTTTATCTGTATCTTGTTTCCTTTGGTTATTGTAAAGTGCTGCAGAAACTGTTGGCGCTAAATAAATGATCACAATAATAATAGTACATAACCTAAACTATAAAACCAAACATTGCAAAAACAAGGCTCGGAATCAATATTTTCAGTATTTTTGTTTGCTGTGTTGGTGTTGTAATGCCATCTTTTTTTCCATCATCAAACTGAAGTACTAAGGGAGCTAAAGTGAAAATGCTGCTCCAATATTCCCCTAATTCCTTTCCTTGACATACATTTCTGCATTAACAATTACTAGCTCCATGTGCATAAATAAAAGAGTACCCTGGGCTCCATCCTGAAGTGCCCCTTTTAGTATTTTGTTTCAAGTATCTCGAGAGGAGTTATACTTAGATCTCTTATTATTGTGGTCCTGTTATTAAAATAAGTGGTTCTGTATGTCTTAAGGATTCTTGACCTTATTTAAATGGGCTGATGTCTGTAATGGATATTATTTTTTAAACAAAAACATTGACATGTGATTCCTCCCCTCTCTTTTTCCTTTTTTTTTTCTTTTTTTTGACACTTGAAGACCCACTTTTATGTTTAAGGCTTCACGGTAATGGAAGTAAAAAAAAAAAAGAGAAAGAAATTTAACCTTTTAATATCTATATATGTTTTAACGTCTGTAAACGCAATCATTTAGGTATAATCCAATCTAATAAACAATTTTGTAATGGCTAAGATCAAGAGGCTGCTGCAGTAATTTTCTAGACTTTTAAAAATCTTTAAGCTTCAACTGAAGACAGTTATACTCCACTACTATATAAAAAAGAATTTACATCAGGGTTTTACTAATTTTGTAGATTTAGCAACCGAAAGATGTTTTGGGCATGATTGGAGCACTGTAATCCTTTGGCTGCAGAAGATGTGTGTGTGCGGACATCATGGGGATTCCACGCAGCATGCAGCGTATGTCCCCCACACGTCATGGTGTCCCCGTAGCCTCGGGGTAATACCCGGCTGGTCTGACTTTCTGGAAGTCAGAACACGCCTTGGGACCTCCCCCGCCCACTATCGTCATCGCGCATGGTCGCGATGTAATAAAGGGACATCCTCCCAGCCGGGCAGGAAAATCCCAATACCATATCTCCTGAACAGGGCCTATCAGAGCATAGCCTTTCCAATAATATCAAACATGACCAGGTTCCGTGCAAAAAAATAAAAATAAATATATATATATTTTTTATTATGCAGCACTGTTGTTCACTTTTCATTTATAAACTGAACAGTGATGCTGCACTAACTCACCTTCTCATTTCCCAAATGCCAGCAAGTGTGGAGGTGATGGCATAATGCGTTATTATGCTAAACTGATGCACTGCAGCGAGAGACACAGGGGGTCATTTGTAACCCTGCGTCTCTGGTTTTTAAACTGCACAAAGTCATGTTAGGTGTCATTGGAAAGGTCAGAGTCTGTAATTTCCAACTATACCTAAAATGACCATTTAATGTGTAAAAATAGAAAGAAAAATATAAAATGCCCTAAGGCATTATTATTATTATAATTAATTTATATAGCGCCAGCATATTCCGCAGCACTGAACAGTGGGCACAATATAGACAGGCTTACAATACACTGAGACTGAGCAACATTTGATAAACCAGTACAGGAGGAAACGAGGGCCCTATTCCCGTGGGAACTCACAATCTAGAAGGGTTGGGGGTGGAAACAGGAGGAGAGGACTGCAAGGTGAGAGTGATGGACTGGCTGGGGCAGTGAGGTGTATCAGTGAGTCGGCTTCCCTAAATAGGAATGTCTTAAGGGACCGTTTGAAGGAAGGGAAACTAGGGGAAAGTCTGACCGTACAACTTTTTCTAAAGCAAATAATGCCACTGCCCTAACTCAACTTCTCATTTCCCACTCCGGGAACAAATGTGGAGGTGATGGAGTAAAGCGTCATTACACATTGGTCCATCTAAAACACACCGCTTCAATGCTGTGAGGACAACTTTGGACCCCTGTATTTCCATTATTTACACCCCACAAAGTCATGTTAGGTGTCCTTGGACAGGTCAAAGTCTGTCCTTTTCTAATAATACGAAATATGACAATGTTAAATTGCAGGTAAACAAATAAACATACATCAAATTATTTTTTCGTTCCAAAGCAGTGGCATTGTCCATTTGTCGCGTATCATATGAGAAATACCACTGCCGTTACTCACCTTCTCATTTCCCACACCATGAGCAGTTCAGTGTTTTATACAGAGTTATATTAGTCATAGCACACAATGCGCCAAAATACAAGTAAAGAAATTTGTTTTGTTTTTTTTCAGTTTTGGTTAAAATTGCGTATTTTTTCAGAAAAATGCTGTAACAGGTTCCCATTTCTATTTTGTTAACAAGAGTGCCCCTCAGAATATATAACCACAAAGTTTTGGATGATAAAGTGTGAAATAAAATAATTTTAGAAGCTGTAAATGATTGAAATCTGAATGCAAATTTGCATTATTTTTTTGTTATAGCATTCTGACAGGACATGACATATACATGTAATAATGATCTATTGTGATTCTGCCGAGTACGTTGAAAATAAAGATATATAATTTGTCTAGGTCCTACAATAAAACATGACTTCAAATAGCGTTTAAATTAAACATGATAAGCACAAAATTAGCTCAGCACACAGGGGTGAAATGGTCAAAACAGCACTACTATTGGGGTGCCAGAAGGTGCTATTGAATATACTCAATCTTCGTAGTGAAGGCGTTAACCTTTTAGAGATCTATTCTTGCTACTTAACCAAAAATAGAAACAAAAAGCTGTAATTAAAATTTCAATTATACTAGAAAATGGAATGAAAAATAATCTTACCCACTCTGGAAGTCAGATTTTTGCAAGATATAAAACAAGCTAGTTATTTTGCTCAATCTTTTGTTTCTCCAGTAAAAAGGCATTCTACCTCTTTCTGAAATATTATTATTTTGTTTTTTCCCCAGTAAAAACTAATGTAAAACTTGTACCTTAATAAAAAATGTGACATTCTGCTAACTTAAACCACTGGTTATTTACAGCCTGGGGTTGACAGCCATTATCCTTTTTTATGTGTGTTTGGTTTAAAGTTTGCCTACTCAGTTCACAGACTGATAGTATTTCTTTGTTATGACAGTTTTCCAACTATTATCTACTTCAGTTGTATGTATCGAGAATTGACAGCACACCTAGCATTTCATTTTCAGATTCTCACTACTTCATTTGCTCATTGGCGTCACTAGGGTTGGTGTCACCCGGTGCGGTAATTTATGGTGTCACCCCCCCCCCGAGTTTTACGGATTTTTTTAACTACTCTTACTCCTAAATCAGTATTCCCATATAACACTGAATGCTCATACACACAGCGCACATTACTGTGAGGTTTATTGCTGTGGAGCTCTCTCATATGCTCACACAAATTGTTGCCAACTGCCAGCAAGTACGGTGCCTGTTCGAAGGTAGTGAAAGCATACATGGATATATATTGCCCCCAGCAGCTCACCCATGGATATATATTGCCCCCAGCTCACATATGGATATATTGCCCCAGCTCACAATTCTATATTGCCCCCAGCAGCTCACCCATGGATATAAATTGCCCCAGCTCACATATGGATATATTGCACCTCAGCTCACATATGGATATATTGCCCCAGACCAGCTCACACATGGATATATTGCCCCAGACCAGCTCACACATGGATATATTGCCACAGACAAGCTCACACAGATATTGCCCCAGCTCTCATGGATATGCCCCCAGCACACATGGATACTGCCCCAGCTCACATGGATATGCCCCAGCTCTCATGGATATGCCCCAGCAGGTCTCATGGATATGCCCCAGCAACTATCATGGATATGCCCCAGGAGCTCTCATGGATATGCCCCAGCAACTATCATGGATATGCCCCAGGAGCTCTCATGGATATGCCTCAGCAGCTCTCATGGATATGCCCCAGCTCCTCTCATGGATACTGCCCCAGCAGCTCTCATGGATATGCCCCAGCAGCTCTCATGGATATGCCCCAGCTCCTCTCATGGATTTGCCCCAGCTCCTCTCATGGATATGCCCCAGCTCCTCTCATGGATATGCCCCAGCAGCTCTCATGGATATTGCCCCAGCAGCTCTCATGGATATTGCCCCAGCAGCTCTCCTGGATCTTGCCCCAGCTCCTCTCATGGATATGCCCCAGCTCCTCTCATGGATATGCCCCAGCTCCTCTCATGGATATGCCCCAGCAGCTCTCATGGATATTGCCCCAGCAGCTCTCATGGATATTGCCCCAGCTCCTCTCATGGATATTGCCCCAGCAGCTCTCATGGATATTGCCCCAGCTCCTCTCATGGATATTGCCCCAGCTCCTCTCATGGATATTGCCCCAGCTCCTCTCATGGATATTGCCCTAGCTCCTCTCATGGATATTGCCCCAGCTCCTCTCATGGATATTGCCCCAGCTCCTCTCATGGATATGCCCCAACAGCTCTCATGGATATTGCCCCAGCAGCTCTGATGGATATTGCCCCAGCTCCTCTCATGGATACAGCCCCAGCTCCTCTCATGGTTACAGCCCCAGCTCCTCTCATGGATACAGCCCCAGCTCCTCTCATGGATATGCCCCAGCTCCTCTCATGGATATGCCCCAGCAGCTCTCATGGATGTTGCCACAGCTCCTCTCATGGATACTGCCACAGCTCCTCTCATGGATACTGCCACAGCTCCTCTCATGGATACTGCCCCAACCCCTTCCCTTACGGATATGACCCAGCTCCTCTCATGGATGCGCCCCAGCTCCTCTCATGGATACGCCCCAGCTCTTCTCATGGATACACCCCAGCTCCTCTCATGGATACTGCCCCAGCAGCTCTCATGGATATACTGCCCCAGCAGCTCTCGTGGATCTTGCCCCAGCAGCTCTCATGGATATTTCCCCAGCTCCTCTCATGGATATGCCCCAGCAGCTCTCATGGATACTGCCCCCAGGCCCCAGCTCACCTCCTGCCGCCTCGTGTTCGGCTCCCTCTGAGCGTCCGGTGGCATGGAGCTTGGGCGATCGCCTGGGGGAGCCACGTGACTAGCTGCGATCTTGCGAGAACTCGGCTGGTGACGTGGTTCCCCCAGGCAAGCGCCGAAGCTCCATAGCTTGACTCTCGCAGGGAGCCGAACACTGCGTCACAGGGTGAGACACCCGCCCATAAGGGTGACGGTGTAACCCTAAGGGCGGGTGTCACCTGGTGCGGGCCGCACCCCCGCCCCCAACTTGCGACGCCACTGCATCTGCTGTCTCTACACCTCACTTTTCATCATCCCTTGCACACTTCAAGCCAAGAACACTTCAGCGTTCTTTGTTGCACATTGTTGGTCATCGTAGTGCAGGAGCAGTATAAACAGTGATAATGCCTCACTATTTACTTACAGTATTTATAAAGTATTTTACCAGGAAGGATACATTAAGATTTCTCTCGTTTTCAAGTATGTCCTGGGTTAAAGAACATTGAATTGTTACAGTAGGTACTAGTGAGCACGATGCCTACAATGGAAACCCCATAACCTATACCAACAAGCACCATGGACATTAATAGTGAAATAAAATATATGCAAGCTCTGGTTCATGAACTAGCTCCATGACAAGTCATGATGGTTCCTTTGGATGACTCTACAATGACCTTCTAATTCAACAATGTCATCTCTGACATTTAAGCAATAGCATGGGTAAGGCGTAGCCGATACAGAAAATTCATCAACTGTACCAAACGTTTTAGACCAGTGGTTCCCAACCGCGGTCCTCAAGTACCCCTAACAGGCCAGATTTTAAGGATTACCTTGGAGAAAAGCCGACTTAATCCTGCAATCACTGAACAGCAAAACCTATCACTTGTGCTGTGCTTCAGATATCTGGAAAACCTGACCTATTAGGGGGACTTGAAGACCGCGGTTGGGAAGTACTGTATTAGCCAATGACTCATATTAGCCTGGAGGCAAATACATATTTGTCAATGGAACTACATAAGGCTAGATTCCAACTCAGATGTAAATGTAACCAGACCTCTGGTAAACTTACCAAAGCCGGTCAAGTCTGCAGATTTCACTGTCTTGGAACCTAGTCCAAGATCTCAAACAAAACCACTTGCTACAAAAAGACCAACAAGCCTTAACTCTTTCACTACTGTGTTCAAGTTAACTTGATCTGCAAAACAACTTCTGGAGCCCAAGATTGATGAACTGATATAGTCTTATTCTGGAGCAAATCAAATTTCATTTGCAAATGGACTCCAGGATGTGCCTCCAAAGTTTCAGCACTTTGGACATGTCAGCCGATGTGCTGGAACTGTTTCAAGAGCTGGGACTTCTGTATCTAAAACACAAAACCCCAGCTTATTACCACATGCAATAGTCCTATTTGGATAGAACATGACACCTTTTTTCTGTCAAACAGAACCTACGGATCGTTCAGATGCATTGTTCCACTACTGATTAATAACTGTGCAGTTAATCTACTGTGGTTTTCAAAAACCACTGGGTCCTGGCAGTGGTTTTATGGAAAACCACTTTGTATTGTACTGGTTAATGTAGAAATTTGAAGATCTCTTGCAAGTGTTCTCAACACCAGCAGGAAGGAGGTGCCAGTGGTGGCCAACATAAGTTTCCAGGCCAACAACGCTGTTAAAAGCAATGCTTGTTGAGGCTAATTCAACTAATTTACATGATTCTTCTGGGTATCAATGATGACACAATGAAAAGAATTGAGAACCTGCTCAATGTGCCTAGAGGAGTGTCAGCTATACCCTCCTGATGAGGCCTAACAAGGCCAAAATGATTGTCTGGGGTTGCTGCATCTCTCGTGCAGGAATGACGTCCTTGGTATTCAGTACTGGCCACCCTTTCTGGGTGATTGCAGTCTGATTTGCATATGAAGCTGTTGTCCCTGTAATGTCACATTCGAGCTGAAGCCTTGTTAGACCTGAGTGCCCCCCACCATAGAGCAGGCCACTAGTGCCATTGTTTGTTCTCAGGACCCTCACAAACCCCTTTTTTGCTCACAATGAGAAGAATTTGTCACAAAGGATCTACTCAAGATGATGAATCATAACACAGGCAGCTTATGGACCAATGTTCTCAATCTTGAGAATGGTGGGCTTTGATATTGCTTGGCTATTCGACTTCAAAGGCATAAGACGTAAGTACACCCTTTATCAAAGCTGTAGGTCACAGAGACTGAAGTCCTGGCTGGGTAGCATTGATGTTTGTTGAAGAACATTGAAAACTCCACACATTACCATAACCTCTCAATAAAAAGGATATGGAAGAAACCCCACACATTTGAGGTTCCATCAATTGAACTGTGCTGTATACTCCTCATCATTCTCAATGTAATTCAATGTCTTTGCAAAGCTTTTAGATACTATAGATAACAAAATATTCTTACAGTTCCATCTGTATTCCGCAAACACACATCTACTACAAGACTTGCTTCACTGATCTCTTAAATAATAATGGTGATGATTTAAATAATGGGTTTTCTTCCCGTTTTAACAGCCCATGATACAATCGCTATAAATTTTTACCAGCTGTATAATGCAGGACAGAATGGTGAAATGTGCTGGGGTTGTGCAAATATCGCTCTCCTGCAAGTTAAAGTACAAAGCCAAATTGAAGTAAAGATATGCTTACCGCTACAAAACCTCATCCATATTTTATCACACATCGTAGACTGAATATGCTTGCTGTAGATGTTTCACATTTGGCATGGAATTTCAGAAGAGCGCGTTAAACTGTGTTCTGCCACATTTTATGAAATCATCACAGATGAATTAGCTAGATTAAATTGGAATCACACATGCCCTTTTAATATATCACTGACATATATACCCACTCTGTTCTGTTCTAGCCCCAGAGCCATGGCAACATATCACAACGTGTTTTGGTTTTTTTCTTCGGTTTTGGTTTTTTCAGTTTCGTAACGGGAGAGCCCAAATTATTTACATTGCCTTTATCTTGGCAAGCCATTCTTCAGTTATATAGATAGTTCTGTGACCCGTTCTTCATTTTAATGAAGTCCATGAAAGTACAGTAAAATACCTTGATTAAGCTGCTCCCCACCATGAATTCTCTCTAATGCATTGGCTCGCGTTGTAAAAAACAAGGATTGCATAAAAAATGGCTGTTTGGTAGCTTATCCGCCTTAAACTAGCCCTTTCTTTAAATCTTCTCTTTTTTGTTGGCTGTGCTCTCTGGGGAAAATTGTGTTTTCAGTGCGTATGATACGCCTAAAGAGCATTTTATAGTTAACGACTTTATACAACAAAAAGTGCTTACCTATACAATGAAATTTCTTGCTTTTATGTTACCTCTGCAGTGTATTCATTCGTTAGCTAGATCCAGTTGCAAGTATTTGTAAAGCGCCAACAAGTTCTGTAGCACTGTACAATGGGTGAGACAGAATAACAAACATACATAAAAGTTAAGCACACAGAACAGTAGGAGAGCTGACCCTAAATAGGATTCGTGCACGCGTGTGACACTAAAGATAGAATTTGAATATACAATGCTTTTATCCAATTGGCTTCCCAGGTGCTACATTGGGAGAACTTGGACGTGAATTTCAAAAAACACCTATTCGATGTTAAAGTGTTTGGCGCTGTGATTGTTTATGTACAGTATTATACAATAGGTGAATTATTCCACAATCATGCAGCTCACCACAAGGTGTGTCCCTCACCCACATTTAACAAATAAAATACAAACAAGTTTGTTGGGAGCGCAAATAAGAAGTTGACACGTGCTTCTTCCAGAAATTATTCAGATGAACAGCTGTGTCCAGCAATATACACTAAAATATATAAAGATACAAATAATCGCGCAGTATTGTTACATACAAACTGAATGGCTGTAGTTAAATGTTCACATAAAGAAAACCACTCACAGAGAGCCTATTGGCTCGTAATATTTCGCAGATAAGCCTCTACGGGGGCTCCTCCCATCAAATGATTCCCTGAGTGTGGGAGATTGTTTTGCAGTCTTCTACTTCCGTGATACGATTATCTCGGGAATGGCAAAAATAGACATAGCACAATACCAATAACCAATGGGATATATGTAAACGTTGTTCAGATTACTCACGTGTTCCTGAGCCTCCCATTTGAGTGGCTCAGTATTTAGGCATGGGACCACTTAAACTCCACGGGGGTCCTACCCTTGTATCGATAATTGGTAATTCCGTTGGGAATAATCAATAAAATGATCTTCAAGGAGATATATGCAGAAAATCATTAAAGATATCCTGTTTGTGAGTGGTTTTCTTTATGTGAACATTTAACTACATCCATTCAGTTTGTATGTAACAATACTGCGCGATTATTTGTATCTTTATATATTTTAGTGTATATTGCTGGACACAGCTGTTCATCTGAATAATTTCTGGAAGAAGCACGTGTCAACTTTTTATTTGCGCTCCCAACAAACTCGTTTGTATTTTAGTTGTCTGTGAATTTAGCCCTCCAGATATTTTGCAGCTACATTGCCCACGAGTCTCAGTCAACCGAGTAAGTGGCTAAGCATCATGGGAGATGTAGTTCAAAAACATTTGGAGGGTCAAGGTTGCCTACCCCTGTTTTAGAAGGTAGTGCTGCATAGGTCTGTGTATTTATGCTTGCCTCCAAAGCACCCTTCTTATAGCAATGATTCCATACAGACAACCATGCAAGAGATCAGACTGTAGAGCAGGGGTCAGCAATCTTGGTCTTCCAGGAGCTTTGAAACTACATCTCTCACAATGCTTAGGTATTCATTTAGATTAGGTGAGCCTCATAGGAAATATAGCTCCAGAACATTTGGAGGCCCAAGGTTGCTGACCCATGCTCTAGATCAGGGCTGACAAACTCACAGCCCCCCCAGACGTTGATGTCTACAATTCTGAGAATCCCTTCAATTCAGTAGATGTCCAGGGAATCATGGGAGTGGTAGTTCAGAAACATCTGGGGGGACAGAGTTTGACAGGCCTGCTGTAGAGTGTTGCACTTGCTTGGTACATGAAACCGGAAGGGCAATATCATGTGCCCTGAGCTAAAACCGGGACGCTAAGTGGAAAAATTAGCGATCGCTAATTTCCTCTTTGCGTCCTAGTTTCACCATTGTATTACGGGGCATGCGCCGAGTCAAACAGCCTGCCCCATAGCTAGGCTCACGGATGCTCGGGGCAGCGCTAAAGCACTGTCCCGAGCATCCCCTCTATGGAGTCCATAGGACTCCATGGAGGCTTCTGCTGCCAGGTCACATGACCTGCAGGATCTTGCGAGATCCTGCTAGTCGGCAG
The DNA here is from genome assembly GCA_009667805.1 of Leptobrachium leishanense. Taxonomy (NCBI): domain Eukaryota; kingdom Metazoa; phylum Chordata; class Amphibia; order Anura; family Megophryidae; genus Leptobrachium; species Leptobrachium leishanense. The sequence goes on from CM019066.1 coordinate 286,020,562, forward strand.
AGGGAGACTGGGGACTTTCCCACCCGGTCTCACTCTGCTCCCAAAGGCCAGAAGCGGCAGATCAGGCAGCCGTTTTCACCAGGGGATGAGGGGTGAGTATTTTTTTTATTTTCAAGGGGCATTTCAGCTGCACCTAACTGATTCTGCAGCAGTGGAATCATTTCACAGCAGCTCTGAGTTGTTAACTAAGCTGTCACTAACTAAAAAAGTTATCAGCATTAGGACCTTGTGATCCTAACGCTAGTTAATCTCTGCTTGCACTTTGCGCTCTCCATGTTAAGTATAGGGAGCGCAAAGTACTATAAGCTTGTGGTATAAACCGCTAATACCAATTCGCTAACAGGTTCTTTAACCCGTTAGCGAATCGGTGGTGATCTGTGCGGCACAGTATCGCCACCTTTAAGCTAGCATTAACGTGAGCGCTTTGTTAGCTTGAAGGAGGTGAGAGAGCCCTAAATGCGTTGGATCCAAATATTGTTTGGATAATACTAAGCATACCATATTTTAGTTACATGGGTTTAGCACCCCTATACAAACTTCTCAGGACCCTGAGCATTCTGTATTTGTCTTCTTATAGATTTCAGAATCCGGATGAACATATACACACGCTGAGCACATTATGCTGGGTTACTCCGTGGACATGGAGTCAGCGTGACTTCGGGCAGCATGTCACTAGCTTGGGCTACCCAGAGGCTCCCAGCGTATTGCGGTCTACTGCAGCACTTGGGAGCACAATATTTATGGATGGATGCAGAATAATGAGAGTCACCCCCAGGACCAAGGCATATCCATTAACAGAAATAAAGGTTTCTGCACCCCAATAATAATACAGTAATTTTCACTTTTTTCCCCCCAACATCTAATGGACTTGGCAACATATTGATTGATCCATGCTTGATAGAGACAGTCTTGGAAAAGAGAGCTGAAACGTTGCCTAGTCCATTTGATAGTGGAATAAATATTGACATATAATTATTATTGGAGTGCGGAAGCCTTGTTTTCTTCTTTCGGATACTCTGTTTATCGATGCCTTCTTAGTCCTAATGAAGAGCGCGTCCAAATATAAATGCACTCCTCATGTAGTTCAATTTTAAATAAAGTAATGTGCCGTTACTTACACCCAGCCAGGAAAAAGCTGAGCAGCCAAATGAATAATCACTTTGGTCCCTTTTAAAATGCAGAAGCCCTATATAGATCGGGTTGTAATTCTTGCTTCGCTCACGGGCTTATGGGTTTAAATGGCCTTAAATTAAAGCTGACTTTGCGCATCAACCTCCTGCCTTTCCTTTCTTTTTAAATACAGCTTTTGGCTTACAGTGTACCAAGTATAAATATGTGTTAGTGTATATCAATGTATACTTTTAAGGGTTTTATTTTTAAAATGTCTGAAAGCAGGTCAGCAACCAGGCATATAACAAAGATACTCTTAATACCCTGTCTTGAGCCTGTCATTTTTTTTCTGATTCGGTAAGCTTAGTTGGCTTGTATTTGTACATGTTCTCTTGTATCAGAAATCTCATGGCACTATGTAAGCTCCTAGACAAAGGATACAATACATTGCCACAATGGGACTAATTTAAAAAATATGCTATTGTCATATGTGGGGCACCTTTATAGAGCTGGTGCTGGGACGCAAAATGGGATTTTTTTTATATACATAAATACACACAGTTAAAAATTTGTAATTGCACAACTCCAGATTTTCTTGGTTTTTGTTAAAAATATATGTAGTTGACTGTGACTTTATAAAGGGCAGAAATAATAGTTAAGTTTGGGAGAGTCCTGGAGTGCTGGTGCATCAATGAAATTAAGACTGGGTTCACACCTGAGCGTATCTCATATGCGCGTTTTACGTGTGTTTTTGTCAGGCATTTTATGAGCGCTTTTGACAATTAGAAACGCGAGTCGTACGCGTGTTTTTTTGAAGTCTATGGCTGCAAACGCGCTGTAATACGCCCCAAAGAAGCTCCTGTACTTCTTTGGGCGTAGGGCGTTTTACAGCGCTGGGATTCCAGTGTTTGAGAGTTTTACAGCACGTAGGAACGCGCTATAATACGCCCAGGTGTGAACCAGGTCTTACTATGTGTGTGTGTGTTTTTCAAAATTCTGATGTTTGACTGAAACGTTGATGTTGCTTCAATAAATGTTGCTATATATACTTCATGAAGTGTAAGTATGTGCCCCTTATTGGTGGTTAGTAAGTTCTACAACGAAGCTGCAGCAAAGCATTATTTATGTTCTATCCAGCGTGCAGGACCATTGGATATATATATCTCCAACAAACCAAGTTATTATTGTCATCATTTATATAGCGCCAACAGTTTCTGCAGCGCTTTACAATAACCAAAGGGATCGAGATACAGAGAAACAGACATAGGTTGTAAACAAAAGGTGTAGAGGGCCCTGCTCATAGGAGCTTACAGTCCAGAGCAGTGTTTCCCAAACCTGTCCTCAGGACCCGTTGACACGTCAGGTTTGCCAGATAGCTGAAGGTGATATGATTTGCTGCTCAGTGATTGCAGGATTCAGTCTGCATTTTCCCAAGGTGATCTGTAAAATCTGGCCTGTTAGATGGTCCTGAGGGCAGGTTTGGGAAACACTGGTCTAGAGGGATTGGGGTTGAGGAAGACCAAGGGAGTTTTACAGGATGTCAGGATCATTAGTGGCGCCGGTTTAGGAATGTTGGGGCAGTGGAAACTGCTTCAATCATGTGTGAGTAGGTGAGCAGAGGGGTGAGTTGCATCAGTGATATGGTATGCTAATCTGAAGAGATGGGTTTTGAGGCATTTCTTGAAGGCCTGAAGATCAGGGGAGCGTTTGATAGGGCGATGTTAGTCATTCCCCAGAACCAGAGCTGCCTTTGAGAAGTCTTGGAGGCGCGAGTTGGCAGCACGGGTGTAGACAGAGGCCAGGCGGAGGTCGCCCGTCAACCGGAGTTGTCTAGACGAGATGTGCTTGTGGAGCAGCAAAGACATGTAAGGGGGGGGGGTGGAGTTATTGAGCGATTTGAACGTGAGCGTCAGTATTTTAAACTGTATCCTGAAATGTACAGGAAGCCAATGGAGGGACCAGCAGAGAGGGGAGGTGCGTCTGGTGAGAAAAATCAGCCTGGTACCTGCATTAATTGCCACCTGCAAAGGGGCAATATAGGTGTTGGGGAGGCCAATAAGAAGCGAGTTGCAGTAATCAATCTATGAAATGACAAGCATATGTGTGTGTATACATCTACAGGGTTATTCAGAGAGAGGTGAAAACCAGGAGAATGGCTGGAGAAGTGAAAATTCGAGATCAAAATAGCCAAACCAGAAAAATTCTCCCATTTATCTCGCTTTCCAAATCAGCTATTTTGACCTAGAATTTTCACTTCTCCAGCCATTCTCCTGGTTTTCACCACTCTCTGAATAACCCTGCTAGTGTCTTTGTGTACATACTTATAAACACATTGTTATATATTATACAGGATACCAGCAGGTCCTTCCAAAAAATACGAAAGTGCAAAACCAATGCAAAATGTGGTGCAAGGCTCATGATAATATACAAGGCCTTGGAAATGGCTCCTAAGAGAGCCGAAACGTTGCAAATTATGTTTTATTTCTGGATAATAATAAATTTTGTATTTTTATATTTTTGAGTACGGCCACTCCTTGGATTTTTACATGTACAGTTGTGTTCAAAATTATTCAACCCCCAATGCTGTAAAGGGTTTTAGGGAATTTAGTGTACATTTGTAATTGTATTCAGAATGAAATCCTACAAGGACTTTTTAAAGAACCATATGCAACTAAAATGACATCAATTGGTTTTGTAATACAGTAGTAAATGTTTCTTTTGTGAATTCTTCATTGACACAATTATTCAACCCCTTAAAGACTACCACTCTGAAGAACAGAGGTTCATTCAAGTGTTTTCAATCAGGTATTGAAAACACCTGTGGATGTCACGGAGCAGCAATAAAGCATAATAAGCACCAATTAGGCATCTTTAAAATGACTGTGATACTCAGCTCCTAGACATTTACTGGTGTGGTTACAAACATGGTGAAGTCAAGAGAATGGTCCAGGAAGACAAGAGAAGAGGTGATTACTCTTCACAGGAAGGGCAATGGCTATAAGAAGATTGCAAAGATGTTAAACATACCAAGAGAGACCATAGGAAGCATCATTCGCAAATTCAAAGCAAAGGGCACTGTTGAAACGCTACCTGGTCGTGGCAGAAAGAAGATGCTGACTTCGACTGCTGTGCGCTACCTGAAGCATAGAGTGGAGAAAAGTCCCCGTGTGACTGCTGAGGAACTGAGAAAAGATTTGTCAGATGTGGGTACTGAAGTTTCAGCTCAGACAATACGGCGCACACTGCGTAATGAAGGCCTCCATGCCAGAACTCCCAGGCGCACCCCCTTGCTGTCTCCAAAGAATAAGAAGAGTCGACTGCAGTATGCCAAAAGTCATGTAGACAAACCACAGAAGTTTTGGGATAGTGTTCTGTGGACTGATGAAACAAAATTAGAACTGTTTGGGCCCATGGATCAACGCTATGTTTGGAGGAGGAAGAACAAGGCCTATGAAGAAAAGAACACCTTGCCTACTGTGAAGCATGGCGGGGGGTCAATCATGCTTTGGGGCTGTTTTGCTTCTGCAGGTACAGGGAAGCTTCAGCGTGTGCAAGGTACCATGAATTCTCTTCAGTACCAGGAGATATTGGATGACAATGTGATGCAGTCCGTCACAAACCTGAGGCTTGGGAGACGTTGGACCTTTCAACAGGACAATGATCCCAAGCATACCTCCAAGTCCACTAGAGCATGGTTGCAGATTAAAGGCTGGAACATTTTGGAGTGGCCATCGCAGTCACCTGACTTAAATCCGATTGAGAACCTCTGGTGGGACTTAAAGAAAGCAGTTGCAGTGCACAAGCCTAAGAATGTGACTGAACTGGAGGCTTTTGCCCATGACTAATGGGCGAAGATACCCGTAGATTGCTGCAAGACACTTGTGTCAAGCTATGCTTCACGTTTAAAAGCTGTTAGTACAACATCCTTTTACAGTTATAAGTACTAAGATTGAATGTCACTTGGGGGGTTGAATAAAACTGATAATGATGTGAGCACAGAAAAGACGTTTGTGGTTATTTCATTATAAATGTTATATTTGTCTGACCTACACGTGCCTCTTTGATTTAATTGTAAGCAAGATGACTGAATGATCAAAATCAATGTCAAACTGGCCAAAACACTCAATTTCAGTGGGGGTTGAATAATTTTGAACACAACTGTATGTACAGTATACGCAAAATTTGTTCCAATATACACTGTTGTCCATGTATATAACAGAACTGGGGAAGCTGCACTCTTACATGTATTTTACATAAGGGTGCTACCGAAATCAATAAATATAACCAACAAGATACAGTACACTCTGCTTAAGTGTGTTATTAGAGAGTTTAAAATCATCTAGCTGAGGACATATTTTTTATGATGGATAATTAGTAAAAATTGTAATGACAAGATGTTTAAGCCTACCACAACATCCGTATACTCCATCCCAGTGGGCTTAAACATTGTGTGCGTGTGTATATATATATATATATGTGTGTGTGTTTTTGAAATAAAAGTGTCGGTATTTTACTCTTGTTTTGAAACAAATCATATTTAACCAGACAGGAGACATTTTTACTAAAAACCAACCTTACTCTTTCGTCCGCCAGCTATTTGGTAAATTTCATTATACTCAATTGAGTGAAGAGCTTTTTACATTTTTTATGGCACCGAGGCAGCATGCAAAATTACCTTCTGGAAGATGGAATCTATTTTGTACTTTATGGGAGAAAGGTTCCCGACTCCCGTCTCGTAATGCAATGGTCCGTGCATGTTGTATTCCCTTGCAGGTATAAAATTGCCAAGCAGCATTCAAGTAAGGCGTACTGTTAACAAGTGCAGCCTTTTTTTTTCATTCCAATAACACCATTTTCCATCTTAAGGGAAAAAAAAATAAGTGAAATAAATCCTGTTACACTCGTTTGCTGAAAATTGCACCATGTATAGGGGGGTATGGTTACTTAATGTGGAGCAGCCGAGTAAATATAAATGTGCTTATCCCATTAGGCTATTAATGCTGACAGTAAATGTGCGGCGCAGCGCTTTTGTGACAAGGTACATGGATCTGGGCTACTTAAAGGAAGCAGATATCTCGGCTATTGTGATTTTAAGAGCCGCGGTGGATAAATATGCCATTTAGAAACTTTTAGAATTATTCCTTTCATTCACTTGCATGGGTAATTGTTTACTTTTGGGTTATATTAAAAGTAGGCTTAAATATTTTAACGCTAATCATGCCCTTTAAATACAAATGATGCAGAGCACGTTACGATTAAGGAGCAGTTTGTCACAATCTTTCAATCGGTAAAGCTGTATTCCTTGCGGAGATGACTGTATTAAAAGTAGCCTTTTTTTTATATTCCGACGTAATGTTCTTTCTTCGCTAAGACTGCCATAGTACTTCAAATGCTAATCCTTCCCAGGCCTTCAGTGCTTGTTCTTCACTAAAGCATGACTTTCAGCTGACCTTATGCTTACCCACATCTAAACGTGTTCGTCTGAAGGGAAATCTCTTCTGAAACCAGGCTTACGACGCTACAACCATCCAAATCTATAGGTGAAAATACATTTATTATGCTCTAGAATGCTTATTTTGTCATTACGAGCTTTTAATTTCCAGCGTTAATGCGGAATCTCCGTCTCATTTGGCTCCGAAATTGCAGTCACTGTTCCCTTCAAAACGTCCTTTGTCGGAGCTTGCGATATTTTTTTTTATATCTGCATTGAGGCAAGATCGCTGCTGAACAGAAACGTCTTTCTTTCTTTTTCCCCCTTCTTCCTTTTTCTTCTTCCCAATGAAGAGCTTAGCGTTACAGTATCTGAGCAATGTCTTGTCTTAGCGGCTTTTGTTTTCAGGGTTTATCATGACGTTTCCCGCTGATCAACTTCTTAATCTGTTTTAAGCCTTTTAGATGCTATTTCAATTACTTTTTTACCCTCAGCCAGAAGAATTAGCACATTCTTCTCCTTCATTAATATCTGGCTTAAACTGTTAATTAGATCTCCGTGTGGTCTTATTGCTGACAGTGGAAACAGATTTTTTTTTCCTTTTCTTTTACTGTCTCACTTGCATGTCCATATGGTTTACAGTTAATCCTATAGAGCTGAAGTTTTGAATTCTTTTTCTGTAATAGTAAAAAAACAGGCTCTCGAGACTGAAGCCCAAGACCAATGTGCCTTCGGGACAATCGACCTTGCTGCTGCCGTAGCACATTATTGTAATCGTTACCTCCCATTTCTATTGTAATTCTCTATATTAACCATCCGGTGTAAGATCCAAAGGATAAAATGGTCAGGAAATTCGTGAACACCTGTAATTGCACACATCAGTTTGTAACAGCTGATCCAGCGCTACTGAGTGACCGCGAAGTGCTGATTTGTGTCGATTAGACTTTAGAATGGTAGTATGAACAGTCGATCATAAGGGTCTAACCAATGTGAACAGAAATGTAAAAATGCTATAGTGGTGACTAACCACAATCTAAGGACTGATGGGGAAACTGCTCTATAGTGTGGCATTAATGTATGACTGCAATGACACTAACGATGGTGTAAAAAAACCCCTGTTAACTAATGAACTGAAAATGATCAAAGAAATGCGGAACAGAAATATCTTGTCATCTAGAGGCAGCATTGTAGATCCATCCTGAAGTACATGCAGAGAGAACCTTTGATCACTGTCACGCTCGATTCCACATAAAACCAAACTGCATCGTTGCAATTTAAGAATACCAATTGCAGCAGCTTCGTGATGGGAGGGAGTTGGGTTGTTGAGAAAATACAGAATAAGGATTTGTTATTTTGTTCCATTTTGGTATGGTTCTTTCTTTTTACCAAGCGTCACAAATTGGTTCTTTTGTTGTATTGCGAATTTTTGTAGGCCATGTATACATTCTTATATTGGAAAGACTGAAAATGCCTACCATGCAACACAATACTCTTAAACATCCAATCTACTCAATCTCAAAATGTCCAAAGCCTTTGGAATCCAGTTAGTCAACAGCTGAAGCTAATGGAGTAGAAAGCAAGACATCCAATAATTTAAACTGCTCAGCCACAACATTATAACCAAGCCTAATATTGTGTAGTTCCCCTTCGGGAACGTTGAGGCATGGACTCCACAAGATCTCTGAACATGTTTTGTGGTATCTGGCACCATGACGTAAGCCTCAGATGAGGTTTGTTGTTCCATCATATCCCATAGGATGCTCAATCTGATTGAGATCTGGGAAATTTGGAGGCTAAGGCAACATCTTGAAATCTTTGTCATGTTTCTCAAACCATTCCTGAAAATTTGCAGTAGGACAGTGTGCATTATCCTGCTGAAAGGGGCCCCTGAATCAGGAAAGAGCATGAGCATGAAGGGTGTACGTGGTCTGCAATAATCTCTAGGGAGGTGGTACCTGTCAAGTGTGTTCTGATGCCTTTCTATCATGGCCGACATTAAACAATTTCAGCCACAGTAGCTCTTCTTTGTGATCGGACCATACAGGCTAGTCTTTGTAGATTGGAACTCCTGGTTTCCTTTTTCCCCATTGAATTATTTTCAACAAGGACTAGCGTTTATCAGCTCACTATGAAACATGTGGCATAAGAATAGCACAAAACTGCCTTCTGCGCTTTGAGTCCTATATGCCAACACCAAACAAAAACATAGGGTTTTAGTTAACTAAAAGATTTAAGCCCACCCACCTACAGCAAGGAAAGCTGTCCAAGTGGAAATAAAAGAAGTGTACTATAAGTGTGTAAATTATAAATTGTTGTTGGCATATTGGCCTAAACACTACTGGTCCTTTAACTAAAAAAACCTCTGTTTTGGTCATGTGTCAGCTGACCCACCAGGTGTTTTGGAAGTATGTTTCCCATGAGGATCTGCCAACCTAATGAATAGCTGAGTATTATGGGAGATCCAATACATCTGGAGGGCCAAGGTTGCTGTCCTCTGCATAGAGGATTCAAAATGCAGATGTAAATTTTGTTGTTTGTTCTTTTTTTAAATTTGACTGAACTCCATGTGATAATGAAGGTAGCTTGTGCGACTGGTTTTATGTTCTTCTGGAATATGGTGAATAATGTTTAGATGTAGACCTACCGTTACCATTGACCTACAATAAGTACATAGCATCTGATGGATGTTAATTCTCCGCTAATCGTGGAAAACTAGATAAGGTTAATATCTCGTTGCACAAGAAAATTCTAAATCATGTGCCTTAAATTGAACCTGTTATCAAAAAGTTCACATTTCCATTGGATATATCCTCAGACACTGAATGTTGAGTCAATGTGGTTTCTTATCACTTGATGAGATATCCTAAACAGTGACTTCCCTCCATTGCAACAACTGTCACAACCACCATTCTGGCTTTTGGGCAATATGTTCCTTTCGGCAAAGCCCTCCTTATTGATTCCAATGCGCTGACTCCCTCATCAATTAACACGTGAGCTGTATTGGTCTGGCTAAAGAGAGCAGGAGATCCGAATATGGTGCAGCTCTTCTGTGGTCACATATTACTACTCATGAGCATAAAGGTCTGCAGAAATTACAGTATCCAAAAGCAATATTAGGGATACTTGAAACATGAATGGATGGAGACATAGATTCACATTTAAAAGGACACTTTTGCCACCATTACCATTTAATGAATTTTAAAATGGTCATGATAAGCTCAGTGTCTCCACTAGGGATGTCCCGATCTGATCCAATCCTTAGAATCAGGGCCAGGACCCGATCTTGTCATTTTTCGGGGAATAGGATTGCGTGCTGGACCGCAAGACAAGCTGGAGTCCAGGTGCCTCTTCCCACCCTGCCTGCCCAAAATCAGCCCACCATGAACAACATTAATGTTAAGAGTAGTCATGATGAACTGTTACAAGGCGTTGGCTTGGCTGGACACTTGACTATCCAGCCCACTGGATACCCCTACTACAAAGAAAGTAGAGCCTTTCAGATGGAAATGGCACCCAGGCAAACCCCTTTGCTGGAAAAAGGGGAGTTTTAAGGTACAAAAAAAGAGGGGGGGCCAGAGGGTTGTTGGTATTTAAATCCTTGTAGCCAAATATAAAGGTAATCCAGTCACACTGTAGGATTGTTTTGGCTGTTTTAATATGAGTGAGAAAATAAAAAGTTTCAGCTCAATACACGAGCCTTTATCAGGTATAAAGGCTTGTGAATCAAGACAAAACTTTGTATTTTCTTGCATTAAATCCGCCATATCAATGCTACGGTTTGATCGGCATTCCTTTTTTCTTTGACTACCAACATTTGTGGACTGATAGCCGTGCCCTGCAGTGTGGAACCTTTAGTGATCGATACCCGATTACTTTCACTAATCTCTGCGATATTTAAACCCTCTTATAAGAGTTGAGCTTTCATGTAAGAAAACACTCTTTACACAATTCTAACGAATGTTGCTTCATGGATCATGGTGCAAGAAGGTCCATCTCCCCTATAGCAGATGTTTGTAAAATCAAACATGTCGTCATAGCAGATGCTTATCTGTGGATCTTTGTTGTTGTAGTTCATTTTTGGATTTTGTTCAACTGAAAGTTGACCTTTGGGCAATTTTAACTATTCTCATAAAGTACCCCTGTGAAGGATAATTTATTGCTAGATATTCAATCTGACGCATGGTAGCACCTCATGTTCAGAGTGTCTCTTTATTGCATGCACAGATTAGTGCTGTTAAACATGGCTGAGTATAGCAGCAGAAATATATATATATCATTTTTTTTTAAGACATTGAACACTTCCAAGCTCATACGCATCACGTGTCTAACAAATCTGCAATAACCAGAGTTAAAATAATTTGTTTATACCCAGAAATGCAATTGACACAAATGATGAAGAGCAGACACTAGGGCAAAAGAGATATGGGTATTATCCAGAATAATAAATTGCACTGTATAAGAAAGGGACTTCCCTAAATCCCTTTTTCCCAGCAAGACACACTGCGACACTTTGAATAATACTAATCTTAATCAGAGCGCACGCGTTGACACAATATGCTGGTTTAGAGGAAAGTGTCAAATTCTGATTAAAGACTTGCTTATTATTCCCAACCTGAATAATAGCTGGAAGAGAAATTGAGTGAAATGTATATTTTTTTACTAGTATTGTTTAATTCTTCCTCTAAGATCTTTTGAGAATTGCAGATTCGAAGAATTTCATTTGCATAAATGAAAACTGTTGTTGGGGGGATGTCATCTTGTCTCTTTCTAGTGGGTAGAGTGACATGTCGAAATAACAAACGTTCAGGATTTCAACATAGGTTCATAGACTCAACCTCTAACCTCAACCACATGCACAAAAGCAGTTTAATCTGCCAATTTATCTGAGGTCTTGAAGCTGATTCAGACACTTGACTAAAATTTCTCATGCGTTTATTCTTTAATATTCTATTTATTTTTGCAGATATGCAACACCACAATTAAATTTCACAACTTAACCTCCTCGATGGATTCACTCCAGTTATTTGAAGCTCTTAGATGTATGTAATGTAGAAATTGCTTTGTACCTGGTTCTTTTCATACCCTTTTGAACACTGATTGCTACATGAAATATTAAAGCCAGTTGTTGAATAACCCATGGGTATAGCTGGAAAGACTGCAAGTATATTACAGGATGCATGTTTAATGATTTAAAGGAAGTATCAAATCTTAATAAACATATTGTGTGCCGTTTGTTCTAGAGTACGGCTCTTCCGACGCTTTGTGCTAAAATTGCAACCGATTGTACAAATTGTGTCCTTGCCAACCGTACGCAGTATAGTTTTGTCTGATTTAAATTATAGAGGGAACTGATTACATACAAACAAGTGTAATAATGGACTCCGGTAACGTCTGGATTTCCTCCAGGGTTTGGCGAAATATGTTATGTACTTGTGATAGAGAAAAATACACAGTGTTCAAGAAAAATAACGCAGAAGAAAAGTGGTAACTCGGCGGTTTTCCTGAACTAGATAAAAATTATACATAATTGGTAATGTGGAAGATGGAGGTTTTTTTTTTTCTTTTTCAAATTCCATATTTTTTTTTACTTTTTACAATGGAAGCCCCGCTCTATATGTATGCGTATTCTGTTTGCTATTGTTTAGGTAATCCAGCAGGTGCAAATCCTTTTACAGAAAATGGGTTTAAAAATGATTTACCAGAGGTCTCCCTGCCTTTGCATAACCAGGGGCAAGTAAAGAATATCCCTTCACCTCTTCCTGTTTGCGTCAAGGAACGCTCACAAACATTTACACCACCCATGTTATTTTTCACCCTTAAATAATTATGCAGTTGCTATGGACAGTTCTTGCAGCCTGAACGCTTTAAAAAACTATATTGGTCAGTGTGAGCCTAATGTCCCTTTTTAATATACTGTGCACCATCCCATCCCACAATACTGTGTACCTAGAAAACTATTGGTCTATGACTTGGCAAAAAAAATAATTGTGGTTTTAGGTTTTTTAGGAAAAAGTAGGAAACTGTGTTCCAATTGGTATACAGATGAATAGGTAGAGAAGCTGGAAATCCTTGTTGATTCTGGGTGGGATGAGCCCAAGTAGAAAGTGTGGAGATCGAGAATCTTCAGAAAACTTTTTCAAAAAGCTTTAGGTAGGTGAATAAATTGATTGAGGAAGGTATATAAATGAATAGTAAATTTATTAAAGTAAAAATGCCCAACGCGTTTCGTCCTGAGACTTTATCAAGGGCGATAAAATAACATAAAAGATAAAAGCATGAAATAATATAAACCTTCCCTTCCTTCGTTTCGTATTTAAATAGTCCACAAAGTCCTCTCATTGGTCGATTCGATTACTCGGCGTTCACCATATATGGTCAAAAAGAAATTCTTTTCGTATGTCACTTCCGTTTTCGGATTTCTCCGAAGTGTCGTTTCCGTTTCCGATCGGAAGTCACCTGACTCCATACACTCGAAAATCCTGTTCTTTCGTTTTTGGACATGGTGTTAAGTCCATTCATTGATTAATTCGATCTCCCTATATTCACCAGGGAAAAAGGAAATCTTTTGGTGTATCATCTCCGTTTTCGGATTCCTTCGATGCATCATTTCCGTTTCGGATCGGAAGTTACCGGTTCTCTGTAAATCCGAAAGATCGCGCACTTTAATTTTCGTCCGTGATGTCATTTCCGATCGTATTCTATCTAAACCTATAAATCCGAAAAGTCGCGCACTTTCTTTTTTCGTCCGTAGTGTCGTTTCGAATCGTATTCTATCTAAAAGTTTTACACTATCAATGTCAAAACATGATGTTCTTCTCCAGATTTTCTATGATTCTCCATATCTTTATTTTCAAAATTCCGTTGACCATCTAGTATTTGGGTTATGAGTTCTCATAATTCATTTGATTGTAGAATCTTATTTACCTAAAACAGAATCCATGTATTATAACCTATAGAAAGCATTTAATATCAAATTCTTCATTTAAGCCCTTTGGGCTCATAGTTTTTAATTTAAAGACTCAAAACATTTCTTTTTTTAATAGATCTTTTTCTCTATTGCCTCCTCGCCATGGTTTCTTTATTTGATCTATACCGGACCATAAAAATTCAGATACTTGGTACTTATTGCAACAAGTGCAATGAACTGGTACTGCATGTTTTTGGACACCTCTTCTGATGTTACCCATATGCTCTAATATTCTTTCTTTTAATTTCCTTGTTGTTTGACCAACATACTGAATGCCGCAAGGGCATTGTAGCAGATATACAACATATGTTGAGTTACAGTTAATGTATGTATTGATCTTAAAGCTTTCTCCTGTACTATTGCTTGAAAAGGTTTCCAATCTTCTTTTCTTCAGAAATCTACATGCTTTGCATCCAGCGCACTTAAAGAACCCCTTATTTTCTTTCTTTTCGTTTCTTATAAATGTAGAGCTGGGAGCTAACCAGCTTTTCAAATTTCGCGGTCTTCTAAATGTAAGTTTCGGTCTAACTGGAAGTTCTGGGCCCAGAATGGGATCCTGCTTTAGGATAAACCAATTTTTCTCCAAGATCTTCCTTATTTCTTTGTGCTGGACATTATATTTCGGTAAAAAAAAGAATACTGGAAATCATTATCTGCTTTTGTTCTGTTCTCTTTATAAAGGAGATCTTTACGGTCCATAGATGCCACCTCAAGGAAAGCTTTTTCTACGTCGTTTGTTTCATAATGTTTCTCCTTCAGTTTGTTTCCCACCATTTCGGTTTGTGTGTAATAATCTTCTAACTTTGAACAGTTCCTGCGCATACGCAGAGCTTGACCCTTTGGGATCCCTTTTAGCCATGGTTTGTGATGGCAACTCGAAAAATGGATATATCCATTGCCATCGGTGGGTTTGAAGAAACATTTTGACTCGATCTTACCCTCTTCTATAAAAAAGGTGATATCCAGGAAGTTAATCTCAATATCACTAAATGTTGAAGTAAACTTCAGACCAAAATCATTCTGATTTAGAGTGTCCACGAAGTGGTTAAACTCATCCTCCTCTCCTCTCCAAATAACTAGGACATCGTCGATGAATCTTCTCCATAGCACCAGGTTCGCCCCCCATTTGGAAGGGCTCCAAATATATGAGTCCTCCCAATATGCCATGTAGATGTTAGCATAGCTGGGGGCGAACCTGGTGCCCATGGCATTACCACTTATCTGGAGGAACATATCCTCATTATACCTAAAAAAATTATGTTCCAAAATGAATCTGATAGCTGATTGTAAAAATGTTTGTGTGCTGATCTCTAAGGTGCTTTGAGATTCTAAGGTTCTTGCTATTGCTTCCAAACCTAAATTATGTTTAATAACTGTGTACAATGACGTGACATCTAAAGTGGCCCATTTAAAGCTTGAGTGCCAATTTATTGTTTCTATTTCTTTTAAGATATGAGTGGAATCTTTTATGTATGACCTAGTTTTCTGAGCTATGGGCTGCAAATAAAAATCTATAAATTCCGATAGATTAGCTGTTAAAGAATCGATACCACTAATAATTGGTCGACCAGGAGGTGATGTTAAATTTTTGTGGACTTTCGGAAGAAAATAAAAAATCGGAGTAATTGGAAATTTGGGGTACAGAAAACCAAAATTTTCTTTCGTGATGATACCACGATCCACTGCTTCTTCCAAAAGATTTCTCAAATCTACCTTAAAATTTTCCGTTGGATCTTTTTCTAACTTTCTATATGTAGTTCTATCCATCAAAATCCGTCTGGCTTCTGTTTCATAATACTCTCTTTTCATTATGACAGTTCCTCCTCCTTTATCCGCAGCTCTAATCACCCATTCTTTTCTTGATTGTAGTTTCTTCAAAATCTCCTTTTCTTCTCTTGTTAGATTCTGTGCTCCCTTTCTAACTTTCTTTTCTTCTAAATTTTCAAAATCATGACATATAGATTTGGAAAATGTTTCCAAAAAAGGCCCTTTCTCCCACCATGGAAAAAAATCTGATTTGGGTTTGAAAGATTTCTTTTTATTATCATAAGCTACAGTTTCTGCACCTTTTTTTTATGAAAAACTTTTTAATAGTTAATTTCCGCAGAAATTTATTGGCATCAATGAATAATTCGAACTTGTTGACTTTGTTCGTAGGACAGAATTTAAGTCCCTTTTTAAGGACCTTAATCTCCATTTTACTTAAAATTTCTTCTGTTAGATTAAAGATGCCCTCGTTGCAAAGTCTAGAGTTAACATTTTCTAGACTTAAGGTGCTATCACTAGATGGTCTAAAGTTGATATTCTCTAAATTCTCCTCTCTCCCATTTATTCCCATCTCCTTTTCTTTTGGGGGGATTCCTCTGTCAGTGGTAGGAACCTGTTGGATTGAACTACAGATTTTTGTTTTTTCTGAAAATAATTGGTTATTTGTCCTTCTCTTCGGTCGTGCCCCTTGTCTAAAAAAACTTCTTCTTGGGGATTAGAATGGTTAATATATTTCTTGGTTACTGCTGCATAGGAAGTTGATGGCTGATTCCTTTCTTCTTCAGTTAAAGGTGTAATTGGTATAACTGGAGGTAGACTCAAGTGTTGCCGGAAGGGCAGAGGATATTTAAGTTCCACATCATTCTTCTCAGTGTAATTGGCTGGTTGTGTTTTGTCAGTATCCAGTCATAATGAAGCTAATGTAACGGAAAGCCAAGTCAGCATGCCAGTTACGGTATGGGAGCAGTGGGTTATACCACTGCAGTATTTGATTTACTCTGCTCCTTTAATCGTATATTAACATTTCCCAACCAGTTTGATGACATAGAAAATATCTTTCTCAGCTGATGACATCCCAGAGCTTGTTCTATAACAAAGAATTTGACAAATCCAAGTTTTATAAGAATTTAAAGTAACTTCATAACTCCTCATAAAGGTGAAAACACTTAATTTCCAGTCATTCGATTTCTGTAATGCTGTTTTAGATTCCTCCAGTATTCACATCTGGGAAATCATCCATTTTTTAAAAATTATGTTGGATGTTATCCTGAACACACTGCACTGTCACCACTTGCCAACGGATCCTGTAAGAAAATACATTTGCATATGAGACTCTATAGATTGCTGCCCAGTAGAAGTCCATTTCATAAGACCGGCATATTGACCTTCTTTTTAAGTTGCATTTTACCACATTATGAGCTTGACTAAGCTCCTAGAATTATTTTTATTATTTTCCTTTATTGATAATTTGACTTCGTTTTAATTGTTCTCTAATTTTCTTTTTCTTAGTCAAAATATATATTCGTCCATGTGCAGAATTTTAAAATGAAAGCAATTAAGAGTGACTCTTTTGGTCTAAATGAAATAATTTATTTAAGGGGGTGTAGACCTTAAAGAAAGTCAGGAGAGGATGGTTATAGATTGACCATTGCCAGTTTCCTGAGTCCAATGGGTCCCTGATTTTGCAAAGTCACTCATGCTAGGGTCAATAGGTAAATAAGCCCAAGGAGAGTAGTGCCAAACTAATGTATCCTAGCTAATCTTGTGGCAGGCTCATATACAACATTCCAATGTTCTGTTCGGGGTAGTGGCACTTGAGGTGCTGATCCATGGGGTGCAAGGCAACCCTGTGTAAGAGGACAGACTAGTATGCTCAGTGTGGAATGTGCAGCATAATGTCATGATATGCTGATTTTATAACTTTTGTGCCAATCTTAGTGGCAGGAATTAGGTTGTCCTAGGTGCTACAGTTGTGTTCAAAATTATTCAACCCCCACTGAAATTGATTGTTTTGGCCAGTTTGATTTTGATCATTCAGTCATCTTGCTTACAATTAAATCAAAGAGGCACGTGTAGGTCAGACAAATATAACATAACATTTATAATGAAATAACCACAAATGTCTTTTCTGTGCTCACATCATTATCAGTTTTATTCAACCCCCAAGTGACATTCAATCTTAGTACTTAGTACAACATCCTTTTACAGTTATAACGGCTTTTAAACGTGAAGCATAGCTTGACACAAGTGTCTTGCAGCGATCTACGGGTATCTTCGCCCATTCGTCATGGGCAAAAGCCTCCAGTTCAGTCACATTCTTAGGCTTGCGCACTGCAACTGCTTTCTTTAAGTCCCACCAGAGGTTCTCAATCGGATTTAAGTCAGGTGACTGCGATGGCCACTCCAAAATGTTTCAGCCTTTAATCTGCAACCATGCTCTAGTGGACTTGGAGGTATGCTTGGTATCATTGTCCTGTTGAAAGGACCAATGTCTCCCAAGCCTCAGGTTTGTGACGGACTGCATCACATTGTCATCCAATATCTCCTGGTACTGAAGAGAATTCATGGTACCTTGCACACGCTGATGCTTCCCTGTACCTGCAGAAGCAAAACAGCCCCAAAGCATGATTGACCCCCCCGCCATGCTTCACAGTAGGCAAGGTGTTCTTTTCTTCATAGGCCTTGTTCTTCCTCCTCCAAACATAGCGTTGATCCATGGGCCCAAACAGTTCTAATTTTGTTTCATCAGTCCACAGAACACTATCCCAAAACTTCTGTGGTTTGTCCACATGACTTTTGGCATACTGCAGTCGACTCTTCTTATTCTTTGGAGACAGCAAGGGGGTGCGCCTGGGGAGTTCTGGCATGGAGGCCTTCATTACGCAGTGTGCGCCGTATTGTCTGAGCTGAAACGTCAGTACCCACATCTGACAAATCTTTTCTCAGTTCCTCAGCAGTCACACGGGGACTTTTCTCCACTCTACGCTTCAGGTAGCGCACAGCAGTCAAAGTCAGCATCTTCTTTCTGCCACGACCAGGTAGCGTATCAACAGTGCCCTTAGCGTTGAATTTGCGAATGATGCTTCCTATGGTCTCTCTTGGTATGTTTAACATCTTTGCAATCTTCTTATAGCCATTGCCCTTCCTGTGAAGAGTAATCACCTCTTCTCTTGTCTTCCTGGACCATTCTCTTGACTTCACCATGCTTGTAACCACACCAGTAAATGTCTAGAAGGAGCTGAGTATCACAGTAATTTTAAAGCTGCCTAATTGGTGCTTATTATGCTTTATTGCTGCTCCGTGACATCCACAGGTGTTTTCAATACCTGATTGAAAACACTTGAATGAACCTCTGTTCTTCAGAGTGGTAGTCTTTAAGGGGTTGAATAATTGTGTCAATGAAGAATTCACAAAAGAAACATTTACTACTGTATTACAAAACCAATTGATGTCATTTTAGTTGCATATGGTTCTTTAAAAAGTCCTTGTAGGATTTCATTCTGAATACAATTCACAATTCACAATCGAGTAAACATAGCCACGGTCAAACACAGAATATCAGGAATATAGAGCACGCTAACTGGTCAAGGTGAAACACGATAGGGTAATGTGAGACGAAATCTCTGCCTTAAATAGTGCTCAACCTCTTATGATTGGCTGGCATCATCAGGCTGCACCAAAACGTGCAGGGTGGGAATGAGGCACTCGTGTCGGCGCTAAGAATGAACCAGTATGGGTGTGGAAATAATTAACGCAGCCTGTGAGCGGCCAAAATCACTAGCAGTTTGAAGTGAAATGACGCTCTCATTGGACCTGCCTAAATGGGGGTCATCTGCTGGAACCTAGTCAGCCAGTAATCCTTTGCAGCCCAGTAGGCGTAACTATTAGTACTGGTTGGGTTTTTGAGATCTGCATTTGTAGATAAGTATATGATAAAACACAATTCTATATAATGTAGTGAATTACAAGTGTAACTTCTTCATACATAAGTAATCTAATAGAAATCTGTAATAGCGATTCATTCTTCTTCATGGTGAAATAATCCAAGATATTGAAATTCATAAGAGAGCACAGCATTCATTGTCTTTTGAATGATCTTGAATGAATGTCTCCTGTGCATTTGTATCAATGGATATTTGTTTTCCATCAGTTGAAGATATTTGGAAGAATTTGACTACTGACATTACATCTTCTCTCCGGTGACCTGTTTGGTGTGGCAATGAAATGGAAATGCTTTTGCTCATCTGTTTTTTTGCTACAAATGAGAGAGATTTAGTTCACATAGAGGACTCATAAAATATTTATTAACTGCTCATTGCGCCTGGATTCTGCATTCGATAATGCACTCAGAAAAGTCTGAAGTGATTTAATTTAGTGATGCCACTCAACTTCTAACTTTTCTGTAATTCAGAAATACTTGTTTGGGAATCTAGTCAATTGCCCTTTATAGGAAACTCAGCCTATGATGTACTTTTCAGACAAGCTACGTGGTTGCAGAGAGCATCCGTAAATAACGCTAGCATTGAATTAAGGGGATATATTCATTCCACAACCAATTGCATCATGATTCCTTTTAAATCTTTAAAAAGGCTTGCCAAATAATGAATTTCATTTTTTAGTTGAATTATACAGCTTTTACCTTTGTATTTTACAGCTGACTTTTCGGTCTTGTATCAGCTGATCTCCATCCTCCTTGTACACAACACATGCAGCCTTTGCCGACTCTCCTTCATTCCCCCCCACTCTCACCTCTGATCCAGGAAGAATAGAGCAGAGACTAAGACAGCTGATCACAGACATTGCTAAGAAATAGGATTATCGCAGTGTAGGCAGAAAGTAGACAGTTTCAGTTGTCAAAATGCTTCTTTTACCAGATTAGACGAAGGCTCAGTTTTAAAACCACTAGGATAACCCTTTAAATGTTATCAGATCAAAAATTCTCACAATCTCATAATGACCCCCCCCTCTCCATTTTTCTGCATTGCCGTTTTTGGGACTATTAGTGAAGTGAGATGTAGATTGTTTGGCTGAGCTACATTTAACAAAAATGTGGTAATATCCCTTCTGATAAACTCCTATGAATAATTGTAATGAGTGTAAAATTTACATGATCTGTATATCACTGCAACAAGAGCTTATAAAATAAAAAAAAAACAAGGCGGAAAAAGCCTAATACTTTATGGATAGACAATTGATATAACCTTAATTCAATCTTCAAAAGCACCAGTCAGTGCCTGAGATCAAGTTAACACGATCCGGATGTATTCTGGAGAATTCCAACGAATTTTGTTTGAGGACGAAATTTGTTCGCAGTAAACAGACTTCAGAATACATACCTAAACTTACAGTAAATATCAGCCGATTTACTGTAAGAATCAATCTACCATTTTTAAAAGTATCCAGAGACTTGCAGCAGCCTTAGTTCTGTACTGGGAATGGCCAGCAGAGGGTGCACACTCTGCCAGTCAAATACAAAGCATACCGTTTCAATGTCTATATATAATATATATATATAATTTTTTTTTATTATAAAGTATTTTACCAGGAAGGATACATTGAGATTCCTTTCGTTTTCAAGTATGTCCTGGTTAGGTAAGTATGTACCGTTAGGTGCCTTGCCCATTTAGTGGATAGGTGCTCTGGCCGGGATTCAAACCTGTGTCCTGCATTTATGGGAGGTGGAGTTCTGTGTGTGTGTTCGTCTGTCTGCGGTTTATAGTGTAAAAAGATAATTTATTATCAGAAGTGCCCTGGTTCCTGTTAAGTGGCTTTGTGGAAAACAAATTGGCAGTGAAAGATTTAACCAAATCCATCAGGTATGTCATTAATAAATGGAACCAATTGCAGTAGAGCAACACAAGAAATGTGGTTTACTGTGCTAAAATTCAGTTCAGCAGGTGTAAAAAAAATAAATAAGTACAAAATGGGTACTGTGGGTAACACTGCTGTATGTAGCTTTCCAGACTAAATGAAATCAAGTCATCGTGCTACAAACGCAAACGTTTCAGGTTATTCTATGAACAGCTCATTTTAAACTTTATTCAGAATAACGGGAAAGGAGTTTCTTTCCGCCAAATGAATGCTAAAAACATTCTTTTAGAGTTTAGAGCAAGAGTCTCAGAATTCTATGAATGCAATAGATGGCCCAGAATTAAAGGAGTTGTAGTTCAGCAAGATCTAGGGTTTAAAGGTGTTAAGTTATGTTATACTCTACAACTGGAGCCACTATTCTAAGCCGCTATACTTTGTATAGGAAGTGTTAACGGCCCAGCTGGAGAATAATGAGCTGGTCTCTGTAGCTTGCTATTCATGGCTCAAGTAGCTATTGAAGAATGAGTCCCAGCTAAGGGACCATGGTGATAAAGGATTTTACTCTTACAAGTAAATGCACTAAAAAAATTTGTTCCTTACATCTGGTTCACAGCGTGGCACAATTCGATGCCTCCTCTGACTGGATGCAGTAGAACATTGGAAATAAATGGCAACTTCGCAAAGGGTCATATGCAGTATTGTGTAGCGGCTCCCTGCTGTTAACTTGAGCTGGTAATAGAGCTGGTAACAGGGAGCTGCTAAGGGTTATCACCTCACACCGATAATTACCTTTACAGGCTCTCGCTTACTGACTAGTAAAAGCGTTTTCCAAATTTATTTATTTATTTAAATAAATGCAAACATTCCCATAGACTCGATTGCTGACTCCTGAAGATAATTAATTTGAAAGTTTTCTGAACGGAAAGGCATTAAATCGGGTCCTAGACAAAATCCCCATAACCAGGTTCCTGAATGACAACATCCCAATGGCCAACTTCCCAACAGAACGAGTGCCTAACATATCAAGTTCCTGACACAGACAACTTCCCGACATCCAATATCCCGACAGACAAAGTGCCTGACATCCAACTTCCCGCCATCCAATAACCCGGATGGTTAGAGAGTTAGGGTTAGAGGGTGATGATTAGTTTTAGGGTTAGGGGGTGAGGGTTAACCTTTGGGATTTCGGATGTCGGGAAGTTGGTCGTCAGGCACTTGGTCTGTCGGGACGTTGGCAGTCAAGGAGTTGCCTGTGTCGGGCACTTGGTATGTTGGGCACTTGTTCTGTCGGGAAGTTGGCCTTTGGGTTGTTGGTATTCGGGAACCTGGTTGTTGGGATTTCGACCCAAACCAAATTAAATCTATTATGCCTATGCAACAATACAACCCTTTATATCCCCTTCCCATTTATAGGGGCACAACATGAAAATGGAAGTTGCTGCTTATTATTACTAGCCATGTTTAGAATACATTGAATCGCAACCACAATAAGAAATAAAACTAATGTGAATTTTATGGTATTTTTTTCAATAGACATGAATAAAATGCATGTAATGGTATGTGGGTGGTGTATATTCTATATATACACGTATTTACACACATGCACAAGTAAATGTATGACCTCGATATCTTTTTTTCCCCTTGAAAGCGGTCCAGAGAACCAGTTTTCCTTTGTATCCGCAGCATTGTATCTGTTGCTGGGTGCCTGCACCGAGCAGTACTTGTATAAGCTTCAGTGCATCGCTGTTCATTTGGGATTGCTGTTCTGGAAAGGAGTAAAAAAGCTTAGAAGGTTGAATAGATTCTGGCATCCAAAAGATTACAGATGATTAATTGTAGCAGTGATGACAAAGTAGGAGTGAATAGTGAGACAGAGACCATGATAAGAGTGTCAGACTTGAATAAGGTGAGCAGTGCTGAGGATGGCAAGCTGCATCAGGGCTTTTGAGTAAAATGGATGACTCTGCTGATGGGTTTTGGCAGCTGATGGACTCTTAATATTGAGTCGTGAGAGTCGAACTCCCCGTTGCAATCTGCTACTAATAAAATAAAATAATAGTTCTGAAGTCTTAGCCTGCTAAATAATCCCAATCATTATGTGCGTGGGGATAAGCGACCAGGAATATTTCCAGCGTTCGGATGCCTGATTTACTGTCCTTTCATACATGTTGCACAGGATAATTATATTTATATATGCTACGCAGACGCACATTTGCCAAAATGGCATTTTTATAACGTCTTAAAATGGAGAGTTTTAACTAAAGCAGCCAGCTAAACAAAAGCATAAAGCAGTCTGCTTTACATTAATTAAACGGTATTTATGCTAGCAGGATGTAGCAACTAGTAATTTAATATTATGTTACAATTTGTGTCCTCCGTAATACAGTTGTGTTCAAAATTATTCAACCCCCACTGAAATTGAGTGTTTTGGCCAGTTTGACATTGATTTTGATCATTCAGTCATCTTGCTTACAATTAAATCAACGAGGCACGTGTAGGTCAGACAAATATAACATAACATTTATAATGAAATAACCACAAATGTCTTTTCTGTGCTCACATCATTATCCGTTTTATTCAACCCCCAAGTGACATTCAATCTTAGTACTTCGTACAACATCCTTTTACAGTTATAACAGCTTTTAAATGTGAAGCATAGCTTGACACAAGTGTCTTGCAGCGATCTACGGGTATCTTCGACCATTCGTCATGGGCAAAAGCCTCCAGTTCAGTCACATTCTTAGGCTTGCGCACTGCAACTGCTTTCTTTAAGTCCCACCAGAGGTTCTCAATCGGATTTAAGTCAGGTGACTGCGATGGGCACTCCAAAATGTTTCAGCCTTTAATCTGCAACCATGCTCTAGTGGACTTGGAGGTATGCTTGGGATCATTGTCCTGTTGAAAGGTCCAACGTCTCCGAAGCCTCAGGTTTGTGACGGACTGCATCACATTGTCATCCAATATCTCCTGGTACTGAAGAGAATTCATGGTACTTTGCACACGCTGAAGCTTCCCTGTACCTGCAGAAGCAAAACAGCCCCAAAGCATGATTGACCCCCCGCCATGCTTCACAGTAGGCAAGGTGTTCTTTTCTTCATAGGCCTTGTTCTTCCTCCTCCAAACATAGCGTTGATCCATGGGCCCAAACAGTTCTAATTTAGTTTCATCAGTCCACAGAACACTATCCCAAAACTTCTGTGGTTTGTCCACATGACTTTTGGCATACTGCAGTCGACTCTTCTTATTCTTTGGAGACAGCAAGGGGGTGCGCCTGGGAGTTCTGGCATGGAGGCCTTCATTACGCAGTGTGCGCCGTATTGTCTGAGCTGAAACTTCAGTACCCACATCTGACAAATCTTTTCTCAGTTCCTCAGCAGTCACACGGGGACTTTTCTCCACTCTACGCTTCAGGTAGCGCACAGCAGTCGAAGTCAGCATCTTCTTTCTGCCACGACCAGGTAGCGTTTCAACAGTGCCCTTCGCCTTGAATTTGCGAATGATGCTTCCTATGGTCTCTCTTGGTATGTTTAACATCTTTGCAATCTTCTTATAGCCATTGCCCTTCCTGTGAAGAGTAATCACCTCTTCTCTTGTCTTCCTGGACCATTCTCTTGACTTCACCATGTTTGTAACCACACCAGTAAATGTCTAGAAGGAGCTGAGTATCACAGTCATTTTAAAGCTGCCTAATTGGTGCTTATTATGCTTTATTGCTGTTCCGTGACATCCACAGGTGTTTTCAATACCTGATTGAAAACTCTTGAATGAACCGCTGTTCTTCAGAGTGGTAGTCTTTAAGGGGTTGAATAATTGTGTCAATGAAGAATTCACAAAAGAAACATTTACTACTGTATTACAAAACCAATTGATGTCATTTTAGTTGCATATGGTTCTTTAAAAAGTCCTTGTAGGATTTCATTCTGAATACAATTACAAATGTACACTAAATTCCATAAAACCCTTTACAGCATTGGGGTTGAATAATTTTGAACACAACTGTATATAGTAAAGAGTAATTCCATTTAAATTTTTTTCTTAAAAAAGCACCGTCAATGCCGATGGCATGGCACTCGGGTGAGTGACAGCTGTGGGTAGAAATCTGTCCTATGGCACTCCGCTCATTTCGCACCCTGTTCACTGCTGGCATGCTGACGGACAAGTTGTCAGACCAACATCACCACTGAAGGCCAAACACGCAATGTTGCGCTCTAGTAAAAGCTTTAGTAAGTTCTGCCTATGGAGGGGGAAACCTGCTGGGGTGCCAAGTACCATCTTCAGTGCTCTTCAAGGAGTGGGATCACATTAATATCCCTGATGAAATATCACAAAGTGCACTTTGAGGCTGGGGTCAGACGAACGCAGTGCGAACGTGCATTTAGCCGCACTTTATTACGGCCGTGGTAGCAGCAAATGACGTCCAACACAGGCCCACACACATAGTACGGCCACATGAACGTTCGGCCGCGCAACGCAAGCGACAAACGAATGCATTTTTGAAGAACGTTGAACTGCTAGTACTGACGTACAGAGTGCGCTGCGTCCACATAGCGGCGTGTGTGCGTGGTTAGGAGACGTCAGATGCTGCTCATATCCGGCCAACATAACGTCCAGACACCCAAAGTTTCCTGGTTTGGATCTGTAAAAAAAATACAGCCGAAATTGCGCATCGTATCACCGCTAGCGCGTCTTCCGTGAAAAAATGCGTTCAGACGCATCAACACACTTTTTGACGGTAGACGTGAATTATGCGTTCGTCTGACCCTAGCCTAAAGGACAAAATTTTCTGTAAAGAACACGTCAAGAATGATAGTCTTTGGAAAAGACAGTGGGCCTGATTCCAATAGAACCGTTAAGCTGAACGCTCCAGCCACTATCACAACCAACACTGGCAGGTTAATGTAAATTACAGGCTTTTATAAAGGAATCATTAATTTTGCAGATACCCGGTGTAGAAGACACCTAACGGTACATACTCGCCACCCAGGACATACTTGAAAACGAGAGAAATCTCAATGTATCCTTCCTGGTAAAAATCTTTCTAAAAAAGAATGAGCCAGTCCAACTTCTCTTGTTCATCACAGCTCGAACCAGTTTTCAGAAATGAATTCTGGATCTTAAGGCTGGCGTCACAGTTTAACGTCCACCGTAGCATAGAATCGTGATCAATAGAGACCCACACACGAAGTATGTGCGCACCGAACTGCACACGCACAACTCACGTGGCAAACGGACGCAAGTTGGGCAAGAACGTAAAACCGCTAAGGCTAGGGTCAGACGAGCGTGATTTCTACGGACTGTACGTCCTTGCACACGGACGTACGTCAGTACGGAAGACACAGTAGTGGCCTCACAGTCCATTTATTTACTGATGTATATTTTGACGGATGTAGGAAAGAAAATAAATTAAAAATCAAAACCATTTTGTCCGTGAAAAATGCTGGACGTATAAATGCAGTCCGTATGACCACGTTTCATCACTCACACACAAAGTTATTCAGACGTTGCGGACGCAGCGCACTTTGTGCGGCCATTCTAGGAGTTGTACGTTCTTGCCTGCCTTGCGTCCGTGGGCCGCGGCCGTTGTGCGTCCGCAGTTCAGTGCGGACATACTTCATGTGTCAGGCTCCAATGGGCTTTCTGTCATGCTATCACGGACGTACTTTTAGGCGCAATCATGGACGTGAACACTACGCTCGTCTGACCCCAGCCTAAGACAGGCGCGCAGAGTGCACCACGTCCGCGTAGCGGTCTGTGTGCGTTATGCTGCGACTTCAGACGCAGCGCATTTCCGACGTCCATAACGTTGACGCTCAGAGGTTTTTGTGGTCTTGTTAACTGTACCTGTATTTTTATTATAATTAATTTTGATTCCCATATTTCCTTTTTTTTCTACATCCGTTAAAAAAACCAAAAACGGACCGTGCAGTGTCTACAGTATCTTCCGTCAGTACGTCTGTCCGTTATGCACGCACGCAGGGTGCGCTCAGACTGCGTTAATCTGACATTAGCCTAAACCCTAGTTTTTAAGTGATTTTTGTTTTTGCAATTTAAACTATAAAATTCCTTACTTACCTTTTATCACTTGGTTCGGAGGACTATATAGTCCTTTTCTGTCCTCAAGCAGAGGATGACTGTAGACAAATAGTTCCCAGTGTGCTCCATCCATCTCTGCTAGATCCCGCATACACAAGCTCACGAAAGGGTCACACATGGCTCCACGGAATGCTGTGGACTCCAGGAGATAAGAGGGGCTGCAGGCTGCACCAATGCTTATATCAATTAGTGGCTTCCTATTATTTTGTCTTGAGTTGCTAATGGAGCGGCTCTTTCAGAGTAGAGCCAGTAACGGAACCGTTAAGGATTATCCGTTCACAATGGCCAATTTTTTTATTTTTCATTTTTCATTTTATTTTTTAACACTTTTTTTTACCCTTCTAGCTGTAAGAACAGGACACAGCCATCTGTAAATAAGCTTTATTTTGAGACAACATATTGATGTGTTGATTCTTTTTTTTTTTTTTTTGGAAAATTTTAAATTTTCTCAAATTTCTGGGAGGGGTACAGAAAAAAATGGGGAGTGTGTTGATTCCTTTTGTTGCATTCCATCAAAATATTAGCTGTATGTAATGGGTTAACAAATGTTGCTGAAAACCCTTCTTTTGTATTGTATGTTCTTTATGCTATAGAAACAAGCTTTGTTTACTCTTGGACATGAAAATTCCATTAGGACCTGGCCTCCATACTTTTGCCAATGGGCAGTGTTCTGGTTCAGAATTGCCCTATTTCGGGATCTGGTTTGGGATTTTTTAAATTGCAACCTGTGCTGCAATTAAGGGATCATTTTTTTACTCACGAATCATTAATGGTTCTCAGTGAAGTCCTGGTATAATAGACCTCGCTGTCAGTGAGAATCTTTATCTTGAATACTGTGCTGTCATACACTATAAACATTTTACCTACCTTAATCTATACATTTTTTTAAATGTTAGAATTGAACATTAAGACATTAAGGGTCACGTGGGGGGGGGGTTTAGATGTCGTAAAAAGTGAGAGTCAAATGGTATGTTCAAACTGGAAAATAAACACGAGTGATCTTGGGCCCATAATAAAACAGAGATAAGATCATAGAACTTGAAAGAGTAAAATAAAAAGGGAAAAACAAAACTACAAAACGGTGAACAGCCTTCACTGTTTTGTGTTTTTGTTTTTTTCTTCCAGACCTGAGGAAGAGAGGAATACGCTCGAAAGCTTGTCTTTTAGGCTAATGTTAGATGAACGCAGTCTAAGCGCACTCTGCGTGTGTGCATAACGGACGTACTGACGGAAGATACTGTAGACACCGCACGGTCCGTTTTTTTTTTTAAACAAAAAAGGGTAATATGGGAATCAAAATGAATTCTAATTAACATAGTTACAGTGAGCCAGACCAAAAAAACATCTGAGCGTCAACGTGATGGACGTCGCAAATGCGCTCTGTCTGACGTCGCAGCATAACGCACACAGGCCGCTACGCGGACGTGGCGCACTCTGCGCGTCCGTCTTAGCGGTTTTACGTTCTTGCCTAACTTTCTTCCGTTTGCCACGTGCGTTGTGCGTGCGCAGTTTGGTGTGCACGTACTTCGTGTGTGGGTCTCTATTGATCATGATTCTATGCTATGACGGACATTAAGGCTAGGGTCAGACGAGCGTGATTTCTACGGACTGTACGTCCGTGCACACGGACGTACGTTAGTACGGAAGACGCAGTAGTGGCCAGACAGTCCGTTTTTTTCACTGACGTATATATTTTGACGGATGTAGGAGGGAAAATAAATTAAAAAGCAAAACCATTTTGTCCGTGAAAAATGCTGGATGTATAAATGCAGTCCGTCTGACCACGTTCCATCACTCACACACAAAGCTATGCGGACGTTGCGGACGCAGCGCACTTTGTGCGGCCGTTCTACCGGTTGTACGTTCTTGCCTGCCTTGCGTCCGTGGGCCGCAGCCGTTGTGCGTCCGCAGTTCAGTGCGGACGTACTTCGTGTGTCGGGCTCCGATGGGCTTCCTGTCATGCTATCACAGACGTACTTTTATTCGCAATCACGGACGTGAACACTACGCTCGTCTGACCCCAGCCTAAACTGTGCGGCGACACGGACGTAATCACTGCGTTCGTTTGATGCGGGCCTTAGATGTAACATTAGTCCACTAAAAAGGTAAATCACTACATACTGCTATATTCGTGATTTTATATATATATATATATATATATATATATATATAGCTTAAAAGGAAAAAATATGACGGCACTCCAGGACTGTCAACTTGCAATTTATTCGACCATAGGAGTCAACGTTTCAGCTCCCAATTTGGAGCTTTCCTCAGGACAAAAGTTAATCAGTTGTGCGATACAACAGTGTATTTTTATACATAAAAAGTAAAATGAACTTACCCCACCCTGCACCTGCGGCGTTGCCGGTGTCCCTATGCACATGCGCGTACTCATCTCGGTCGCTCACGGATGACGAGTCTGTAGGCATGGTAACCCAGACGCGCATTATTCATCCCCTGACACCACATGTAAAAACGTAAACAAATAAAACAGGAAAACTCGGTACTTCACAGTACACAACCGCTAAGAATTCCAAAACCAAACGTGCATTTATGGATATCGAATGGCAACAAAGTGTATATACCAATAGATATAGACATTGAGGACCCAGAATAGATCGGAACAAAACCCCTTGGAATAAACTGAGTGACTGGGTAACCCACACACTTACTAGTGGGTGGAGTTTCCCAATCACACAGGGCGTCAAAAACTCTCAAAACATCGAATACATTATTTTTTCATTTAACCCATCAGGATGGATCGTACGTAGATGGTGGATCCAAAACGTTTCCTTTCTAAGTAGCATCAAGCCCCGATCACCCCCCCTACGTGGCATTGGGATATGATCTATTGTAATAAATTTTAATGAACTCAAAGGGTGATTTAGTTCCAAGAAATGGCGAGCTACAGGTTTATCGGATCCACCATCCCGGTATGCTATGCGTATATTGGAACGGTGGTTCCTAATCCGCTCACACAGAGGGGTAGACGTCTTCCCTATATAGGCAAGTCCGCAGGGACACATTATTTTATATACCACATGATCTGTTCTACATGTTATATTATAGCGTATTTTAAACACTTTACCTATGTGTGGGTGTGAAAATGTTTTAGCAGGAATCATGTGACCACACGTCACACATCCCAAGCATCTTTTGCAGCCAGCATTAACAATGCCACTAGGTGCCGAAGTATAGCTTTTCACGGTGTCCGTATGGACTAACATATCTTTGAGATTTCTCCCTCTTTTAAAGCAAAACATACGTTTAGACCTAAAGATATGGGGTAGAGTAAGGTCATGTTTTTACACGTGGTGTCAGGGGATGAATAATGCGCGTCTGGGTTACCATGCCTACAGACTCGTCATCCGGGAGCGACCGAGATGAGTACGCGCATGTGCATAGGGACACCGGCAACGCCGCAGGTGCAGGGTGGGGTAAGTTCATTTTACTTTTTATGTATAAAAATACACTGTTGTATCGCACAACTGATTAACTTTTGTCCTGAGGAAAGCTCCAAATTGGGAGCTGAAACGTTGACTCCTATGGTCGAATAAATTGCAAGTTGACAGTCCTGGAGTGCCGTCATATTTTTTCCTTTTAAGCTATTCATTCATCACCGCATGACAGGCACCGGGCATATTGGACCTCCAAAGGAAGCGTGAGTGCATAGCTTTGCCTTATTTATATATATATATATTATTTTTTTTTTATTATTGCAGATGTCCAGAGGAAATTTTGAGAATAGGAACGCCACCTTATTTTAGCTGAAACACTAATAAGGAGATCCTAATGGGGTACTGTGGCATGAGCTGTCTACTATTAGCCGCTCCCTTTTTTCCAGCTCTATTATGTTTGAGCTGCTATATAGTGTCCAGTTTCCTTCTGCAAGTGGCTCTAGGTGGCAGTGGATCCCATTGTTCTTTGCACTGTTTTTGGTTTTTTAAAGTTAATTTTTACTTGGTGTTATGTGATTTTGTATTGATTTTGAAACTAAGTTCTTAAAGTCTATTTTTTTTTTTTAAAGAAAGTATTGCAGCGTATATATTCACCATGTGGGTTTATTCCAGCAGCAGAGAATAACGACGTTTTGACCCAAACAGGTCTTTGTCAAGTACAAAAACACAATTATATATATATATATATATATATAATATATATATATATATATAGCTTAAAAGGAAAAAATATGACGGCACTCCAGGACTGTCAACTTGCAATTTATTCGACCATAGGAGTCAACGTTTCAGCTCCCAATTTGGAGCTTTCCTCAGGACAAAAGTTAATCAGTTGTGCGATACAACAGTGTATTTTTATACATAAAAAGTAAAATGAACTTACCCCACCCTGCACCTGCGGCGTTGCCGGTGTCCCTATGCACATGCGCGTACTCATCTCGGTCGCTCACGGATGACGAGTCTGTAGGCATGGTAACCCAGACGCGCATTATTCATCCCCTGACACCACATGTAAAAACGTAAACAAATAAAACAGGAAAACTCGGTACTTCACAGTACACAACCGCTAAGAATTCCAAAACCAAACGTGCATTTATGGATATCGAATGGCAACAAAGCGTATGTACCAATAGATATAGACATTGAGGACCCAGGATAGATCGGAACAAAACCCCTTGGAATAAACTGAGTGTCTGGGTAACCCACACACCTATTAGTGGGTGGAGTTTCCCAAGCACACAGGGCATCACAACTCTCAAAGCATCGAATACATTATTTTTTCATTTAACCCATCAGGATAGATCGTACGTAGATGGTGGATCCAAAACGTTTCCTTTCTAAGTAGCATCAAGCCCCGATCACCCCCCCCCCCTACGTGGCATTGGGATATGATCTATTGCAATGAATTTTAATGAACTCAAAGGGTGATTTAGTTCCAAGAAATGGCGAGCTACAGATTTATCGGATCCACCATCCCGATACGCTATGCGTATATTGGAACGGTGGTTCCTAATCCGCTCACACAGAGGGGTAGACGTCTTCCCTATATAGGCAAGTCCGCAGGGACACATTATTTTATATACCACATGATCTGTTCTACATGTTATATTATAGCGTATTTTAAACACTTTACCTATGTGTGGGTGTGAAAATGTTTTAGCAGGAATCATGTGACCACACGTCACACATCCCAAGCATCTTTTGCAGCCAGCATTAACAATGCCACTAGGTGCCGAAGTATAGCTTTTCACGGTGTCCGTATGGACTAACATATCTTTGAGATTTCTCCCTCTTTTAAAGCAAAACATACGTTTAGACCTAAAGATATGGGGTAGAGTAAGGTCATGTTTTTACACGTGGTGTCAGGGGATGAATAATGCGCGTCTGGGTTACCATGCCTACAGACTCGTCATCCGGGAGCGACCGAGATGAGTACGCGCATGTGCATAGGGACACCGGCAACGCCGCAGGTGCAGGGTGGGGTAAGTTCATTTTACTTTTTATGTATAAAAATACACTGTTGTATCGCACAACTGATTAACTTTTGTCCTGAGGAAAGCTCCAAATTGGGAGCTGAAACGTTGACTCCTATGGTCGAATAAATTGCAAGTTGACAGTCCTGGAGTGCCGTCATATTTTTTCCTTTTAAGCTATTCATTCATCACCGCATGACAGGCACCGGGCATATTGGACCTCCAAAGGAAGCGTGAGTGCATAGCTTTGCCTTATTTATATATATATATATATTATTTTTTTTTTTTTATTGCAGATGTCCAGAGGAAATTTTGAGAATAGGAACGCCACCTTATTTTAGCTGAAACACTAATAAGGAGATCCTAATGGGGTACTGTGGCATGAGCTGTCTACTATTAGCCGCTCCCTTTTTTCCAGCTCTATTATGTTTGAGCTGCTATATAGTGTCCAGTTTCCTTCTGCAAGTGGCTCTAGGTGGCAGTGGATCCCATTGTTCTTTGCACTGTTTTTGGTTTTTTAAAGTTAATTTTTACTTGGTGTTATGTGATTTTGTATTGATTTTGAAACTAAGTTCTTAAAGTCTATTTTTTTTTTTTAAAGAAAGTATTGCAGCGTATATATTCACCATGTGGGTTTATTCCAGCAGCAGAGAATAACGACGTTTTGACCCAAACAGGTCTTTGTCAAGTACAAAAACACAATTATATATATATATATATATATATATATATATATTAAAGCAGTGGCCTGGGTGCAAATCCCAAATATAAAATATGCAAACCAAAAAGACAGAGGGCGCACACCAGGACTTAAGAAAAAATAATCAAAATAATGTTTATTAATTAAGCATGAAAAAGCATAAAGTCGATGCCCAAGTGTATCTTAAAAACCGACGTTTCGGCCCTCACAGGGGCCTTTCTCAAGGTGGTGGGCACAGGGTGGGTATGGGGTATAAATAGAGAATGTAAAACATTAAAAAATCGCTTACCCAGCTTGTGGCGTGCCGCCTGGCGAGATTCCCGATCCCCAAGGGGCGTGGCGTCCGACTGTAGGTGGTACGCAGAGTAATGACGTCAGTGCACATCAACAAAAGCGGCTCTACTGGATCGTAACCGGGGAGACGTGTCTGTGTGGTGTTAAAAACAAAATCCTGGACCATCATAAGTAACAAGAATATAGATAGACACAATAAAGATGCAGAAGATCATGCAGAGCATGCTGAGAACGATCGTACTGGATAGTAGGGGACAGATGTTTGGACTTCACATGGACAAATAACTATACGTGTTCATACGCAAACCTAATGGATATAAAAATGAAAATTGTGTCTACAAAAGATGTAAACAGACCTGTATGCAACAGTACATAAGAGATGGAACTTAGTTGGGAGCTGAAGATATGTAAAAGGATGAATGGACCACGTATACATTTGTTACAATAGAAAAAGATGTGTGTGAAATAAACATGTCAAGACAACCAAAATAAAATGAATAATAAAATATGTGAAATTAGCATAAGAATAAGCCAATAGAATGATGTGAAATCGTGTGTGAGTGTTGTAAGTGTGAATATATGGTATGTGAATATATAGACAAAGAAATATCGATATATATGAAATATATGAAATAATAGACATATGTCATGTCTATATTAATGTACGTGTAAAGCAAAAATACGTATCCGCGGGGATATGTGCGGTAAAACGCAACACTGTTGCAGAAAGTGTATATAGTGAAAATGCCAAGCCATAATAGGATCTCGATCTGGAAAAATGTTGAAGACGGAGAATGTGTGTACCAAACTCTGCGTGACGCGACAGTGACCGAGTGTGAATAAAAATTGTGAATGTGACTCCTAAATGAAATATGGAATGGTCAAAGTGAAAAAATACAAACTGAAGAAGTGAAGTGACAAAACTACTAAAAACGTGCCAAAATAATAAAAATAAAAATAAATATGGAAATAAACATGAAAATGAAAATAAATATGAAAATAAAAATAAAAATAAAAATAAAAGTAAAAAATAAAAAATTAAATATAAAAAATAACAAAATATAAAATATAGAAAAATGAAAATAAAAATAAAAATACGTATGAAAAATAAAAAAACATAACATGTGAAAGAAATCAAACATGACAAATATCAAAAAAATGAGAAAATGATGAATATACGTATAGAAAACCAATAAAAATAATTTATAAAAAAGATGTGAAAGAAATATATTCATTGAGTCCCTTAGGGGTAACAGTGTCCAATGTCCTGATCCAGAATGTCTCCCGTTGTAGAAGAATCTTGGAGCAATTGCCGCCTCTAGGAAGTGGAGGGATATGGTCGATGGCAATGAACCTCAAGGTGGAAAGCTGATGTCTGAGTTGTAAAAAATGTTTGGCAACCGGTTTATCAGAAAAGTTGTCTCTGAAGGCGGTGGTAATGTTGGAGCGGTGTCCTCTTATCCGGTCTCGGAGAGTTCTGTCGGTTTTTCCCACATAGGGGAGACCGCAGGAACAAGTGATAAGATAGATGACATGATCCGTGGTACAGGTGATATGATGCCGAATTGTCATGCGTTTGCCAGATGTGGGATGAGGAAAAGTTGAAGAAGTAGTCATGTGACTACATGTCACACAATTGGGACAGCGGAAGCATCCCCACCGTAGAGGTTGAGCCAAAGTGGAATATGATCTTATAGGATCAGTTTTAACTAATAGGTCTCGAAGGCTATTGGAACGTTTGTAGCTAATGGTGGGTGTGCGCTGAAATTTCTTGGGAAGAGTGGTATCGTCCTGAAGCAGTCTCCAATTGTGATGTACAGATCTTGAGATGACGTGACTATGAGCTTGATAGGTCAGCGGGAGAAAAATATGAGATAGTGAATCTTTAGGCGTTGAAGATGTAGAAGAAAATTTCAAAGCAGCTTTATCATGTGCGCGAGTTAAAGTGTCTTGATTGTAACCCCGTTGGCTGAAGCCTTCAAACATCTGTTGAATTTGAGTTTGTCAGGTGGTGGGATTAGAGTTGTTACGCATCACTCTCAAAATTTGTGATACTGGGAGAGATTGTTTGAGGTGTGGAGGATGAAAACTGTCCGCATGAAGAATGGTGTTCCGATCAGTAGACTTGCGAAATAATGAAAAATTAATCTGGTGATTGGTGATGTGAATACAAACATCAAGAAAGTTGATGGTTTCTGTTTGAATATCAGCAGACAATTTGATAGGGGTTTGTAAAGAATTGAGCTTATGTAAAGCCGTGTGAAAAGAAGATAAAGTATCACCCCAGAGGAGAAAAATATCATCCACAAATCTGGCCTAGAAGATGATCTGTTCTTTATAAGGTCTCAAAATGTGTTCCAATTCAAAAAAATACATGTAGGCATTGGCATAGCCTGGTGCCATCGATGCACCCATGGAAGTTCCGGATGTCTGGAGATAAAGATTCTTTTCAAAGCGAAAGAAGTTGCATTCTAAAGTGATCCTGAGTAACTCTTCTATAAATTGGATCGGTGGACCAGTATAGCAACTAGAATCGCAAAGAACTTGGGTGAAGGATTGGATACCTTGATTGTGAGGTATCACTGTATATAAACTTTTGACGTCTAGGGTAATCAAAAGGACATCGTGAGATGGTAAAGTCACTTGTTGTATTTTCATAAGAAAATCCGGTGTGTCCTTCAAGCAGGTCTATAATGCCAAAATGGATTCTTTACGGTAATGATCAATGAGTTTCCCTAGCGGTTCCAGGAGGCTGCCCCTGGCGGAGACGATAGGTCTACCTGGAGGGGCCTGAAGGCATTTGTGGACCTTCGGTAAAGTGTATAGAACAGGCATAATAGGGAAGGGCACGGTACAGAATGAATGTATATGGCTGTCAATAAATCCAGCTTGGAGGCCCATATCCAATATGGTGGAAATACGTGTTTGGATTTTATTAGTCGGATCAAACGATAACACCTTATAGGTCGTGATGTCCGAAAGTTGTTGTAAAATTTCCTGCCTGTAGTCATCATAGTTTAAATTTAATGTTTAATGCTTAATTAATAAAAATTATTTTGATTATTTTTTCTTAAGTCCTCTGTCTTTTTGGTGTATATATATATTTATATATATATATATATATATATATATTATAGTGTGATCCATTAACAACATCACTAATTAATCAATTGCTCATGTTGCATTCATTGCCCCATACCGACGTACCATGTATAGACAATACAAGTGAGATATGAAAACAATTGAAATCCAAATATTTTTTCCACGTTTTTGTTTCAAAGCAATGACATTGTACATTTGTCACGTATAAAATGAGCATTACCCCTACCATTACTCACCTTCTCATTTCCAATGCCGAGCGCAAGGTCAGTATTTTATACATAGTCATATTATTCATATATCCCAATCCTCCAAAATACAAGTGAAAATTTTCATTTTTTTTCAGTTTTAGTTAAAATTGCGTATTTTC
Organism: Leptobrachium leishanense; assembly: GCA_009667805.1. Lineage (NCBI taxonomy): Eukaryota > Metazoa > Chordata > Amphibia > Anura > Megophryidae > Leptobrachium > Leptobrachium leishanense. The sequence continues at coordinate 286,057,635 of CM019066.1, forward strand.
TCGGAAAAATGTAGTAACATGTTCCCATTTCTATTTTTTTTTCTAACAGTGCCCCATAGAATATATAACCACAAACGTTTGGGCGATAAAATGTAAAAAAAAAAAAAATTGTAAGCTGTATATCTGGTTGGAAATTATTTTTAAACATATTTTTTTTTTTTTTTTTACATTTTTTGTTATAGCATTCTGATGACATGGCATATACATAACAAAATATATAATACATATAAATATTGAATCTGCAGAGTCTGCTGAAAGTAATGATATATAATATGTCTGGGTCCTATAATAAAACCAAACTTCAAACATGTTTATACATGATGAGCACAAAACGGTCAAGATGAGCACAGCACAAAGGGGGGGGGGACTGAACAGAAAAACGTATTTCGAGTAGATTGTAGAATTGAGGTTACTATCAGCAGGTGTATGAAAACGAATCAAAATCTTGATTAATAGTTTCTTCATTTCTTGTTCCATTCTTAATATTCTGTAGCTAAGAAATGTGTTTGAAATAGTAAAAACAACTTATATACATATAATATCTACGGCTGATATTTTTCTTTCAGAAAAAAAATCGACATTTCTTTTCTTACAACAATAATTTAATTTTTCTTTTGCTGGAGTGCATTTGAAATTACTTTCATAATTTAATGTTTTCCATCCATATACGTGGAATTGCAAGAGGGTCTCCGTGACTAATATATAACCCACTTTATTTCTAAACTCGCCAGGACAAGATAGCTCTTGTTTATATTCCTCCTGCAAGTTGCTTTAGCTTGTCTTTTGACAAAATTCATTTTATTTGTACAAATTCAAGTAATAAACATTAGTCGTTGCCAATGCAACGCTGCTAAATGAGTACACCAATATGTAGAAAATAATTGTATTTATGAAGGATGACTGATCCGAGACATGGTATACTTTGCAGTGAATTAAGCCCAACAGTGTCACCTGCAGGAGAATCTGATGGAATTCAATTTTAAATAATCATCCTGAACAAGGCCTGAGAATTTTTTGTTTGTGTTACTATTAAGTCAGTTCAGTTTTCAAGAAGTCTTAAAATGCTATGTTAAAAAAATGCCAAAATAATCTTTGTGGATAATAATTTATTAGAATTATATTACATTTATATACCGAGCTGTGTGTGGCTTTATGGCATTATTCCGATTTGGGGGAAAAGAAAACACAAAACGTATAAATACATGAACACAGTGAGTGCCGGCATAACTAGCAGGGTAATTCAAAGAGATCCGAATTGCTTGAGAAAGGTAACCGAATGCTGAAAATCAGCGTTCGGTTACCTTTCTTGGCCATTCGGCTATCCAGAGAGCAGGCAATTCGCCAAATCCTGGCGAATTGCCTGCACATATGGTGCCTGTTCGAGGGCAGTGAAATCCCCATGAAAAAGCACTGCTTCTGCTATTCAGAGAACACAAACCAGCAGTGAAAGGTTCCCGAAATGCCCTGCCATTCGGTGGTTTAATTCGGCAAGTTTATTCAGGAGAATCCGATAGGCTTCAATGTTAAAAATATTCCCGTTTTAATTCAATATCTAATAAACCGTTCATTATAAAATTCTGCAGTAAAGAGTCTCTTTATTTATAGATTTTTTAGGATATTTTAAGCATTGTTCTGGATTTTTTTTAAGTTTACTTATTATTTCTGTAACAGCCCTTTATATTATCATTCCCTGGACCTCATATGTAAATTTCAAACATTTTCGCTCAGTAGTTTCTTTGCAAACAGCGTTTCACTTTTCAATCATTCATGCAAACTGTTTTTACTAATTTATTCACTTCATTCGTCTGCGGTGTCGGCTTTTTCCGACGGCTTTGCTGCGTGTGATCGGCTCCTGCTCGGGTTTTTCCGTGGTTTTTGGCCGGTTAATCCTGATGTTTTTGCGGGTTTTCGGCGTGCATTCGCCAGGTTTTGCGGTTAGTTTTTGTCAGGTTTTCGGCAGCTTTTCCCTGCAATTCGAGGACCCTGTGGTGTTTGCTGAATACACCGCACGCAGGGTCACCGAAATGGGATCGGCAAAAGGAACCGAATTGAAGAGAACGAAAAGTCACTGAACGTGCGGTGACTTTTCGAATCTCTTTGAATTACCCTGTAGGTTTCACTTATCTTGCATCATTTGCTAAGTGTTCTTTATTTCCGTAACCCCCCCTCCTATCGTTTTACTGCAATGTCTACGTGTTAAATAACCCTATCTATATATTATTTTCTTTAGTTATCTCTTTGTTCTCATTTTGGAGCTAGTTTCAATCTGGTTAATAGTAAAATATTTTGACAGTCTTGGGTTGTACAATAAAACCAGCCAATGTTATCTAAGGATAGTTATACCCAGCACACAAACCTAACCAGAGATATAGGAATAGGCGAAGATAATCTGGTCCTTCTATTGGCTAGGATAGAATGAAAAGGATCAAAACAACAGCTGAGGTCTAAGACAGGGCAGTAACACAGAACTGAGGTCATTAGCTGAGGTTTACGTTTGAAAAGAAGCACAGGAAGGCGAGAACGAAACCAAGAAAACTTTTTTATGGTTGAACCCATAAGGATATATTTGCAGTTTTATAATTCTGTTATCAGTGAATACAATCTCCTCTCCATTCCTTTTAAATCTTAAATCCATTTTTAATCTTCACATAACATATCTGAAATATTTAATAGCATTATTAATTAAATCTGAGCTGATTCCTAATTTATGTTGGGTAAAGCCTAATCTGCCAAATTATATTATCTATCTGTATTATTTTACAATTTCCTACTTACTATTGTTAAAGTAATTCTGTCTTCAAATGTTATGTTAACAATCAAGGCAAGATCTCTTTCCATGATCGCATAGCGCTGTGTAAATAGCCTTATGTGGTGACATTGATGCCCAGATTTATTAGTCAGTATCAGGAGTCGAGGGCTATCCTGTAGGGTGGCTTTTTTGCTCCATCACAAAGTCTGTATTAATAAGTGATCGTGATCGAGAATTACATAAAATATTACTGTATATTTTGAAAGCAAGACATACTAGCACATTTTTAGCTTAGTTGACTCACTTGATAGGATATTATAATGTTGGGCACAACAGGTTCTGCTTCCCAGAACCAGATCCATTTATGGCTTAAGGAGGCCTCAATTAACTTAGATATGTTGTAGACAAACCCTTATGTAAATGTGGGCAAACATGCAAAGTAATGCTTTTTCATAGCTTGATCCACTGTTTTTAGACATTTCTCCTGATCAGAGTGCCAATGTCACACTTTGGGGACAAATTTTTCCCAGTCAAGGATAGCAAGTAACACAGCACGCAGACAAAACCCATTTAAGTGATGAAACCCCAAAGGCCGGTGTCACACGAGCGCACTTGAGAGTGGAAGGAACTAACGTGACCTCACTGAGCACAGAGCGCTGCAAAGCTTGATCCCCCTATGGAGGATTGCACTTTGTAGCCCCGTCAAACGTGTGTTGTAGTTTTTTGACTGGAAGGTTTTCAGCACGTCCGGTGTAGCACGCCTAGCTAGTGTGCATGCTACATAGTGTGGCCCACCCTGTCGAAACATCACAATGCTGCGACTGACGTCAGGAGGTGGGTTAGTAGGCATGCACTCGGTGCACTTGTCTGACTGCAGCCTAATCTGACAGGCCGGTCCTTATTATGGCCCGATATGAACTGAATAGAGGACATAAACCCAATGTCACATCCTCGTCACCTGCAGGCCTTCAGGGGGGGCGTCTGGGCACTCGGCGGCATCGCTGGCTGGCCGGGTGCCAGAAGTTCTGGCTGTTCGTGCGCCTGGAGGGGTGGGGTGCAACGTGATGACGCAGAGTCGCCGGCCTTAAATGCAAGGTGCACGAGTCGGCTTCTCGCTCTGACGTGGAGTTGGTTCCCGCATCGCCTGGTTTATTCTCTCATTCACTGATTCTTTTGCTCTGTTGCTGAAATGGCTTGTAATGAGGACCCTGATTGTTGCTGACTCAGACTGACTCCTGATCATTCTCTTTCTGACCAAGCCTGTATGTGTGTTGTGCCTAAAGCAAACTCAGAGTGCATGTTGCGTTTGCACCACGCTGACCCAGAGTGTATAACAGGTTCTAGGCATGACTGCAGTGTCTTTCGTATCTAAAAAGAAAAAGGAAAAAGAGGTCTCGTAGTGTGGTTCCAGTGTCAGTGGCTTGGGAGGAAAGTCCAAGAAGTTCCGGGTGTTCGTGAGACTGGAGGGGACGGGCGTGATGACGCCGAGCCACCAACCTTAAATGAGAGTCGGCTCATCGCCCTGATGTGGAGTTAGTACCCGCATCGCCTAGTTTATTCTCTCATGTATTCACTGATTATTTTGCTCTGTTGCTGGACCGGATTGTTTGAGGACCCTGATTGTTGCTGTCTCGGATTCTCTTCCTGACCATTCTCTTTCTGACCAAACCTGTATGTGTGTTGTTACATAGTTACATAGTTATATAGGCTGAAAAAAGACATGCGTCCATCGGGTTCAGCAGTTGTGCCTAAAGCAGACTCAGAGTGCATGTTGTGTTTGCACCACGCTGACCCAGAGTGTATAACTATCTTGCATAACATTGATACTGAGTTTGTGTCTGTCCAAAAGGATTCCCACCACGGTTGTGAGGGGTAAGCGGTACAGCGAACGTGACACCCAAGGACTATACAAAGAGATGACGATACAAATGCAAAGCCTGGGTCGGTAAATGGAATCCGTATAATAAGTATCCGTTCAGAGAATATAGAGCAAAACCAAGGTCCAGATACCAGAATAGCCAGGGTTAGTACACAGAAATAAAAAGAAACCAACCAGGAACAAGATCATAAACCAGAACCGAGATACTAAGTCAAACCGAGGGATAAAGAACACAGATTCAGAAATGAACGGAGAATTTTACTGGAAACCACAACAGAGCACAGAGCTCTGTCAGTTGCTATTTAAAGCCCTTCTAGGCCGCTGACCAGGTGGCCTTACTGCGGCATGAGCAGGCACTGCATCACAAGCATGACACTCCCGTTGTCTCTCTGGTGCACCCAGTGGCGTAGCGTGGGGGGCAGGGGGGGCCGTGGCCCGGGCGCAGTTTTGTTAGGGGCGCATAATTTCTTTTGAAATTATGCGCCCCTAAAACTTGTGGCCCGACGGACCCGCCGGGCCCTCGGGCGCTGCCCAAGGGCCCGCGGGTTGAGGGGACCCAGCTCCCGGGCAGCGGGAGTGCCTGCCGGCTGCCCGGTCCTGAACAGTGAGTCGAGTCCGTCCTGTTGATTGAAGGGGCCTGCGTGCAGGCGCAGGTCACGTGGTCCGTCTAATCAGGTGGTACTGAGTCTCTGTACCACCTGACTGGCCGGACCGCGTGACCTGCGCACGCACGCACGCAGCCGCCTCCCCTTCAATCAACAGGACGGACTCGACTCACTGTTCAGGACCAGGGTGGGCAGGCACTCCCACTGCCCGGGAGCTGGGGCAATATCCAGGTGAGAGCTGGGGCAAATCCATGTGCTGGGGGGCAAATCCATGTGCTGGGGACTATCCATGAGCTGGGGGCATATCCATGTGCTGGGGCAAATCCATGAGCTGGGGGGCAAATCCATGAGCTGGGGCATATCCATGTGCTGGGGCAAATCCGTGTGCTGGGGCAAATCCATGAGCTGGGGCATATCCATGAGCTGGGGCAAATCCATGTGTGAGCTGGGGCAAATCCATGTGTGAGCTGGGGCAAATCCATGTGTGAGCTGGGGCAAATCCATGTGTGAGCTGGGGAAAATCCATGAGCTGGGGCAAATGTGTGAGCTGGGGCAATATCGATAACGTGTCCACAGGTTGGGGGGGCGCACAATTCTTGGCTGGCCCCGGGCGCTGACAACCCACGCTACGCCACTGGGTGCACCTAATAGTGGGATATCAGACAAATAAAAACAAAAGCCTTAGACCAACAGAACAGAGCCAACCTTTAATTGCTGATTCTAGGGTTTATATCAAGAGAGAGATTCACGTTTTTTCCCCTGTTCTGTCTCAGACGATAAATTTACCGCCCAGTTCACATGAATGTATTTCTAGTATATTCCCAATTTTAACCTCCCTGACTTTACGTTTCTGACATTTTATATGTCAGAATCGTTACAATTTATTTGGCACCCTAATGGTATTAGTGTGGCTCGGGGTTAAATACAATGCTGAAAGCGGTAACCCCAAGTCACATTGGGGGCTGGATACTTACCTGTCCCTGCACTCCCTCGCTGTCCCCCGCAGTCACACTCAGGACGATCGCGACGTCATGCTTCCTGGTTCCCTTCTCGTGAGAAGGGAACCAGGAAGCAGGATGCCGCGATCGCACAGAGGAGAATGCGATTGCGGAGGTCAGCAAGGGAGCACATGTAAAGGAATGTATCCAGCTCGAGTGTGTCTCGGGGTTACCACTTTCAGCAGTGAAAGTTAACCCCGAGCCACACTCGGGAAAACCGCCAGGGAGGTTAAAGTCATATGTCCTCCACCTACTCACATATAGAGTATAAATCTGTCAATCTAGACAAAAATCTATGGAACAGTGTATATAGCAAACCTATCACATCTTTTGATATTACAAAGGTTTCTGATTGGTCACAAACAGTATGAAAATGTGTTCAAAGAGGGTGGATGTGGGATAGTCTTCTATAACCTGGACTATGTGCTTGATTTCAGCATGTCACAATTAAAATCCAAGGACACAGAGAGTGTTGACTTGGAGAGTGCCAGACTTTGCACATACATACACACACACTTATAACTTTTATTCACCCACAACTATGCTTGTAAGTATTGTAAGGTACGAGGAAAAGCGCTTATCACGTTTGGGATTTTATCCCATAATAACACAATCCTGTAACTACCAAGTGACACTCTTAAGCTATGTGCCCTTGGAATCAATAGGTTGAATAGTGAAGTGAGAGATGGCTTCATGCGTCTTTTTTGTAGTACATTTTTTATACCTTGCTATGAATGGGACTTTACCTTTCTTCTTATAATCCATATGATGATAGTATCAGAACATCACCAGGTTGCAGTTAACAAAAGACCTCGCTATGTTGTCTGTGATTTTTTAAATAGACTATTGAATTATATTTTACGTGGAACAGGGTAAAGACTGGGAACTGAAAGTGGCAGGTTCATTACAAAAAAATAAAGTCGAAGTATTTTCATTCTACAGCAATTCTTCCTTCTTATATCCATAACAAGATGCATGTGTCGTGCAGACTGAAATGCTGTCTAAGTAATTGAAGTTATGATGTTCATCGGTTCAATAACTTTCCCCATCCAAGAAGCCGTTTAAGGCGAGATTAGAAAACAGCAGGAATTCTCTTTCTGCATTAAGCTACCTCAAACTTATTAGCAAAGATAATTAAACATTACTCCTTTATAACATTTACTTTTTTTTAGTAGTCAAACTAATTAGTTAAATTACAGTAATTGCTTTTTGGAACCAAAAAATATATTCATTTAGACGTCTGATCAAGTAAAATTAAGACGTAGGTTACGAAGGGAATTGTTAAAAGTAAAAATTTGTAATTAGAACTCTTTTTATTTAACCTTCTACATAAACAAAATTTAACTTTTGGCATATATTTGACAAATTTGAGAACGTTTCATTGAGGATTGCATGTGTAAGCGAACAATAACCCAGCTTTAAAGGATGTATTTTTTTTTACAGAAGAGCCCTGGGGCCATGCTAAAAAAAAATATGAAACAAAATTCTGACTTTTAAACACAGAATTCTGTGTTTAAACGTCAGAATTCTGAGATTAAAAATCAAGTACTGGGTGCGTCCTCCGCATTGAAGTGGTTAAACACAGAATTCTGAGATTAAAAATCTAATTTTATACCGAGTACCATTACTTTAATTTAATGTCATGTGACCCCTTTCCACTTTATAATTTGGGATTTTGCTGAAAGCCTGTCCAATTTATGTTAATATTGAAATACATGGCCAGACACCCCATTTACCTGTATACCCACACCAGACCCCAGATACATGTGCATGTATATGTTACGGGTAAAGCCCGAAGTGCGGTTAATCCTAGGATTACCCGGTTAATCCTAGGATTACCCGGTTAATCCTAGGATTACCCGGTTAATCCTAGGATTACCCGGTTAATCCTAGGATTACCCGGTTAATCCTGACATTACCCAAAACCGCTGGGTAAAGCTGCAAAAAAAATGAAAATTCCAGACTTTACCGGGTAATTTTAGGACTAACCAACTGCCCTTGGGTAACGGTCTGGAAGAGCTGAAAAATGTTCACTTTACCCGGATAATGTGCAAATCTGAAGCTTCACCCGGGTAATCTGAGGACTATCCACAGCTTCACCTGGGTAATCTGCAGAGCATCCAACCCCGCTTGGGTAACAGTCAATGTTTTGCTATTATCAACGAAAATGGCAAAAGACAAACTTTAAAACCGTATTGAGGATAGAACGAATATACAGAGCGACGGGATGTGTTTCTTACATGAATGTGAAAACCGTTACGTGATCTTTATTACGTGTCATGTGTGCCAATATATTGTTTGTAAAACATAACCGTCAGGTTACTCTTTATATAATATCATTATCTCCGTAAATTGAGTCTTCCTCGGAATTCAGTCACCTATAACCTGCTGAAAACCCAAGAAAAGCGGAGTACCCAGAGGCGTTTGGATACTTTGCAGATTACCCGGATAAAGTGCGGATGTTTCGTTGCACATGATACTTTATCCAGCAGCACTCGGGTAATGTGCGAATTACCCAGTTGAAACAGTGCAGAAAACCGGGGTATCCAGAGGCCTCTGGATACTTTGGAGATTACCCGGGTAAAGTCCGAAATTTAATTTCACTTCAGACTTTTGCTAATGACGCCTGGGTAATGCTAGGATTACCCGGGTAATCCTAGGATTAACCGCACTCCTGGCTGTACCCGTAACATATATATATATATATATATATATATATATATATATATAATATCCTAGACACTTAGGCGGCTGGCAGAATGCACTAACAGCAATCTGCCAGGCCTCTCCATCTGCCCACGTTCCAGCGAGCTCCCCACAGCATATGAAGGTTGTAACAGGGCTGCACTCTCATGAGATCTTGCAGAGTTCGCACAGTATTGCAAGAACGCGGCTGGAGGCCAGAAGAGCTGGGTTACCACCTTCACATGCTGGTGGCCACTTGTTGGAACACGGCCAGCCGAAGGAGCCTGGCAAAATGCTGTTGATGCATTCTGCCAACCGCCCCAGCCCCTCGGATATCGCCCAGCAAACCAGCCCAGTGCTGGCTTCCGGTATTGGAATAAGTATCGGGGTCATTTGCACAAGTGCAAGTATTCGTGAAAATGCCCGGTATCTGCACCGATACTAGTGTCGGTATCAATGCATACCCAGGACATACTTGAAAACGAGAGAAATCTCAATGTATCCTTCCTGGTAAAATCCTTTATAAATAAATAAATAAAATAAATCCCAAGTTGAAGTATTCAGAAACTGGAATGTTTTATTTCTTAGTATTTAGCATTGAAATAATTTGAGCCTTTAAGGTGTTTAGCAATAAATTCTGTTTTTCTTAGCACCTCTCTCGCTTGTGTCTATAAAACTTTCTATTTTCAAAGATGGATTAGAAATAGTAAGCCACACCGATAATTTATTTTACAGTTAACCCCTTAGTGACCGGGCGGTTTTACACAAATCCGTCTTTTAGTGACCGATGCTGTTTTTACGTTTCTGCGCTGTTAGTGTTTAGGTCAAATTTTCCTCTTACTCGTTTATTCAACCCACACATATTATACACCCTTTTTCCCGCCATTAAATGGACTTTCTAGAAATACCATTATTTCCATCATATCCAATAATTTACTATAAAAAAATATGAAATATGATGAAAAAATGGTAAAAACACACTTTTTCGTACTTTAATCCCCAAAATATACAACCACCCAAAAAGACCCCGGCTAAATAGGTTAAAAATTTTGTCCTGAGACTAGAAATACCCAATATTTACATGCGTTTGCTTTTTAACCCCTTCACTGCTGAGACAGTTCACCTATGTGAATATTCAGCGCTGCGGAATATGCTGGCGCTTTATAAATAAAGAATAATAATAATAATATGTGCGCTGCGCTCATTCTGACCATTTTGTGCTAATTATTTTTAGATGAAAGCCTAGGTCCTATTTAATTAAACCCCCCCCAGACAAAAGAAACTTTAAAAAAAAACCATTTTTTTTTTTTTTTAATTTTTGTTTAAAACCAAACCTGGTCATGTTTGGTATCATTGGAAAGGCCATAATCAGGCCTTTCAAATGATGTCAAATATGACCATCTAGCTGCCATGGATCGGGAGATAAAAGGATCCTTAGGATCCCCTTATCTCTACATGGCAGCTAGAGGGTTAACTGGCCCACTGACCTCACACATATGGTGAGGTTGTCAGTGGGTGGGGGGGACCTGGAGGCTTGGATGACATCCAAGATGTCAGCCCCCCTCCAGGTTCGAATCGCGTTTTGGCGCCAATTAGCGCCGAAAAGCGATTCGGCAGCGAACGGGTTAATGCCATACACCGCTGAAAAGGGGAGACTCTCCCCTCTCCAGCAGTGCAAACGGCATCTCCCTAGCTTCAATGGATGGGAAGATAGAGGGCTCCGAAGGAGCCCCCCCTCCCCTCCATTGAATTGCATGGGGACGCCTACTGATGACGTCACCAGGCAGCGTGGCGATGTCATCAGCCTCGCCTGCCCATGTAAATCACATGGGCAGGCTTCCTCCCTGCCAGATCACCGTGGGATCCAGCGAGGGAGGTGAGTATTGGGCGGGAGGGGGATTAGGCGCCGCTGACATACCCTGTACGTCCGCGGGTCTAAGGGAGACCCGAGAACAGGACGTACAGGGTACGTCAGCGGCCCTTAAGGGGTTAAAATATTAAGCATCAGCTTTCTTTTCCTATGATGGTAAGTGAATACACAAGATCATTTTCTGCCTGAGACAAGACATGAGAGTAAGAGGAGTACAAATATATTCTTTACACTCTGTAGATGGTGTGATAGAAATTCGAATATGTTCCTGAGCTCTATTTTCTCAGTACTCAAAATGAACTCCATATCTTTTAATTTCATGCTCTTGATTAGCAGTGGCCCTGCACTTACACTCAATAATCGGAAGTGTCCATAGGTGGTAGTCACAGATCTGCCATTTTCTGGGTTCATCTCGGCACTGTATTTTTTTCTGGCTACCATTAAGAAATTGTCATTCTGTAGCAAACTGTGTAGCAGCTAGTAATACATCAAATGCTTCACTGTTCACTACTCTTGAGTTGAAAATAGTGGGAGGAAAACAGTACATGATGAATCAGATTTCGGTAAGCACTACCCTGAACATGTGTTGACTAGAGCTGGGAGAACTGACTTCAATTTATAGAAAAAGCACAAGAAGGGCTCTGCACTCAAATTATTGAGTTTTAAAGCTACCAGGGGAATGCATTCTGTATGCTTTGCCTCCCATCAGCTCTGCACATGAACTCAACCATGCTCAGCCATGTAAGTAGAATAACAATTCATTAAAAGCCCAACCAGGCTTTGTGTTTCTGGCAAAGACCACATTTTGGTGGTCTATGGAGGATCGAGAGAAATCACTGTATCCAACACAGATTTCTCGCTCTTGCACACTTAGGAGCTATAGACATATTTGCATGTTTCTTAAAAGCATTCATTGTCATTATATTTAACTGTGGTGACAGCTGCTTGGAAATGAGAAGTCAGTTCAGTGGAAAATCTAGACTGTGCTACTTTTTCCCCGATTTGGACCCGCACATAAGATAGAGATGTCCTATTTATGTATAGAAACATAGAAAATGTCGGCAGATAAGAACCTTTCGGCCCATCTAGTCTGCCCAATTACATGGATACTTTACCTGGATTTATCTTTTCTTTAGGATAGCCTTATGCCTATCCCATGCCTGCTTAAATTCAATTACTGTTTTGGCCTCTACCACTTCAACTGGAAGGCTGTTCCATGTATCCACCACCCTCTCAGTAAAATAATGCTTCCTGATGTTACTTTTAAACCTTTGCCCCTCTAATCTAAGACTATGTCCTCTTGTTTTGCTACTTTGTTTCCTTTTAAATATACTCCCTTCCTCTACCTTGTGGATTCCCTTTACGTATTTAAATGTTTCTATCATATCACCTCTGTCTCATCTTTTTTCCAAGCTGTACTTGTTAAGATCATTAAGCCTTTCCTGGTAACTTTCCTCCTTCAAGCCGTACACCATTTTAGTAGCCCTTCTCTGAACTCTCTCTAAGATGTCTATATCCTTCTGGAGATACGGTCTCCAGTACTGCACACAGTACTGTATATATTATGATTATGCTTAAATTATAACGAAATTCCTGCAGAGTAAAGAAGTGTTTCTGGTAGTTTCTATGATTATGGGACAATAAAAATAAAATGTTTCAATTTGGAAGTACAGAAAGCTTTGACTAATATGTTGCTGATTAGGCCAGCGGGTACTACTCTAATTCAAAACCTAATTATACAAAAAAAGACATATAATCATTTGTACTATAACTCTCATATATCAATGATAACACAAAAACAGCAAGACCACTTTCTATGTATAAGTTTCTGTATTTTTAGCCAGGTCAGTTCTTCTGCTGTCCCCACCATGTTTTCTTCTTACCCCAATGTAGAAAAGTCCTTGGTAAGGGTTTAAATATAAACCTACCATTTAGGCTGGGGTCAGACGAACGCAGGTCGAACGTGCGTTTAGCCGCACTTTAGTACGGCCGTGGTAGCAGCAAATGACGTCCAACGCAGGCCCACACACGATGTACACACACGATGTACGGCCGCACGAAAGTTCAGCCTCGCAACGCAAGCGGCAAACTAACGCATTTTTGAAAGAACGTCGAACTGCTAGTATTGACGTACAGAGTGCGCTTCTTCCGCATAGCGGCGTGTGTGCATGATTAGGAGACGTCAGACGCTGCTCATGTCCGGCCAACATAACGTCCAGACCCAAAGGTTTCCTGGTTTGGATCCGTAAAAAATCACGGCCGTAATTGCGCGTCGTATGACCGCTATCGCATATTCTGTGAAAAAGTACATCCATGCGTTCGGACGCACTTTTTTACGGACGATGCGAAAAATGCGTTCGTCTGACCCTAGCCTTAGACTCTCAGATGAGATAAGGCATGAAGTTTCTGGGGACATTAGGTTAGATCTCATCTTGAAAGGTTGCCTTGATGTGGCAGGTGTGCCTAATACATTAATAGTCACTCAAGTAAAAAAAAATAAAAAAGGGTTTTGTTTTAACATGGATATATGGGAGTTAAAGCAAAAGTACTATGTTTTTTTTTTGTTATGTTTTATACTTGGAGTGGGGCTAGATACTGACGGTTGACACTGCCGGGCAGGTAGAGAATAGAGTGTGAGACCGCTTTCCATATTTATTTGCCTAAATATACTGCGTGATCATATAACGTGTCTGCAAAAAACGCTAGTGTTTCATCTGCACAACTGTACGCACAGTTTATGGACAAAAACAAACTTCTGATTGACAAGCTTGCATGAGCAACATTGAAGTCTTAAAGGGTTACTCAGAGAGCAGCGAAATTTCAATGCTCTCTCCTTCGGCGACCTCAATTCCCCGACCCAGCGGTGAATTAAGTACCCTGAATCAATCCACCAGACTCCGCCGATAAACCCGCAGAACGCAGCCGCAAACCACTGAAATGCATCTGATAAACTTCTGAAAAACCAGCGAATACATCCGTTAAACCGCCAAATGCAGCCGCAAACCAGCCAAACAGACTGCTGGAAAAGGCCAACCAGCCGTCGAGCAGGGGTAAAATTGGAAAAAAAACACAACTTTTAAAAGGCATTTAAAAAAAAAATAATAAATGAAAATGCATAGAAAAATATGTATTGGAATCAAAAATTTTGCTGGAAAAATGCCTAATTTGTTTTTTAAAAAAATATGCTTTTTGCTGCAAATGAAAAGAATAAACGGTTGAATAAAAAAAAATAATAGAAACAGATTTTTTTTTACATTGAAACCTATGGAATGCACCAGTTTAAACCTGTTGTAAGAAACTACCGATAATTTGGGCATTTCGACAACTTTTCGTTGCTGTTCAGCGTTCTCTGAATAGATTAACCATTACTTCTCTATAGGAAATTTCACTGCCGCCGAATGTCACTGCATTTCACTGGCAATTCGTCAATATTTGGTGAATAGCCGAATTGCCTCGAAATTGCACCGTATGGGGAAATTTACTGTTCAGTGCAATTTGGTGGCCAATTCGGCTCTTTGAATAACCCCTTTAAAGTGAACCTGTTGATTCTACACAACTTGGACTTATTTGGTAGGGAATTGTATCCTATTTACGTACTAGTAGTAGTATTTGCTAACTCAATATAGTAAGGTTTTGTGTAATTTACCTTTTGTATCAGTTTACAGACCTAAGATTGTTATAGCTTTCTATTGATGTGCTATAAACAACAATAATGCTTATACGCACAAAAAATGGCAGCACCTCTAAATTTACATACCTTCCTGTAGTGTGATTACACAGAGGTTCTGACGCTATGTTTTATCCATACATTTGCATGAGAAATTAATAAAAGCCCACAACTCCCTCTCAAAAGTAATCAAAATTGTTTAGTTTGGCAGATTCCCTTTGGTAATTACATTTGAGCAGATTTAGACAGTCATTTGAAATATTACGAGTAATTAAAGGGGGAAATAAAACCATGTTTAATTGGCTGTGCCATGTAGCTTCAAAATTAGATAATTTCCCAGTACTTACTCTTTGTTTCCTTGTAGCCAAAAGCAATCCCCTCCAAAATAGTAACATAAGATAATAAAAAAATAAAAAAAATTGTGTATAGGTTTGTGTTTCTCTTGTATTTTTTTAACATATACATATTTTTTTTAACATTTATAGTCTATTTTGGTAATGTAGATGACGCACTATCTGAGGCCATATTCCCATAGTGTAATTTACAGGTACTCAGAAGTCCAATTATCTTTGATTTAGCTGTAAAAGTTTCTGAATAACAGCTGTGTCTGAGTATTATCAGTGGAATGAAGGTTCATTAAGCCAGAATGAGGCAAAAAAATAATAAATCCAAACACATGTTCCTCCTATATGTTTACGACGGAAATCTATGTAGCATTCATCACTGGCTTTATATTAGAATAATATTAAACACAAGCTGACTTGTGGAATGGTATGTATTTAAAATCTGTGATGGCCAATAGAAGACAAGTATGGATTGCATGTGCCATTGTTTTACAATGGAAAGGATGCCACTTCCTCGTCCCCTCACATCGTTTTCAGGAGCATTCAAAAAATTTCAGATCAGTCGAAAATTTTTGAAGGCTTCGGAATTGGAGTTTTTTAAATTTGGCTGTAAGTAAAAATAAATAAATTTAATACTTTTTTATTTACTTTTTTGTAAATGTTTGTCATGATACTCATTAGTTTATGTGTAACCCTGAGCCTAAAATTAACACAAACGGTTACCTAACCCTAATGACAAAACTCTACCCTTAGGCTAGGGTCAGAGTGGGGCAGTCGGAACGCGCGTGCAGGCGCACTAAATCACGGCGGCAGTAGCAGCACATAACGGCCAATGACGGCCAATATACGCAGTACGTGCGTACAAAAGTGCGCCGACACCACGCAACCAGCAAATGAACGCATTTTTATCAGAACGTGAAACCGCTGCTACTGACGTACAGAGTGCGCTGCGGCCGCATAGCAGCGTGTGTGCGTGATTAGGAGATGTCAGACGCTGCTAGTGTGCGGCCTACATAACGTTCAAACAGCCGGATTTCCCTAGACTTCTTTTTACCCCACCGTCATGAAATACGTCCAGAATTGCGCATCGTCTGACCACTTAAGCGTATTCCGTGAAAAAATGCGTGCGCACGCATCGACGTACATTTTGACGGTGGCTGCAGAAAATGCGCTCATCTGTCCCTAGCCTTAAATGTAACCCTAAAACAAGCACAGATGGTAATCTAATCCTGATTATAAACCCTAACCATAAATGGAACCCTAACCATCAATAGTTTATGAAAATGATCCCATTCATGAGCAATTGAACATTTTTGAATGGTTCCAAAATTTTTAAATTGCTCCCAGAAAATGATAGATGGCTCCAAGCTGTAGCATGTTTTTTTCTTTTTGTTTTATTTGGAGTCATTTTTATCTTGACTTTTTGCGTTACCTTTTCTACAATGCTCATCCGGTCTTTAACCATATTTATTTTCGTACAACATGGCAACCAATTTCCACATTTAAAGTCTCATGCAAGCAGCTGAACTGTCAGGGTGGCACCTGGCATGAGCTGAGGGGGACCCCTATTACGATTAAAAGCCCAAAAACCAGGAGACCCCACTGGCTAAATGCAGAGTAGCAGGCAGGAGGTGAAGACCTCACTAAGCTGGGCAGAAACTATGCAGATAACCTCCCACATGGAAAAGAAATATATTTGAAATACTACAATTTTGGCCATATTCAATATATTTCAATATATTTGTGAATATATGTTCAGAACGCAAGCTGAAATATATTATAAATTGTATTTTGGAATGCATTGTGAAATATGCTGTGAGTATATTCTAGAATATATGTTAAATGTACTTCAAAATGTTACATATGTGGCAGATAAATAATAAAAAAACCTATTATTTTCTGGTGGCTGGGTTGAACCCGATTTTCGTAAAGTTGACATTTGTTCTGCGCTGTACTGGAGGAATGTGCTGAATGGGATTTGACTTGCATCCTTATGGTCAAAGAGCAGAGACTTACCGTTAGGTGTCTTTGCCCAAGGACACTTACTGGATAGGTGCTCTGTCCAGGATTCGAATCTGGGTCTCCAAGGTTATAGAGAAGTGATGTTACCTCTACTCCATCCAGCCAGTATAATTGTGTCGTGTTACTGGTATATAGAAATGTCCACCACCCTAATTATTGACCCATTGACAATTTACAAATTCTTGGTTGGTAATGTAAGTTGACAAGACCAAGTATTTTACCTTCTGCCCAAACAAGTCTAACTTTTCTTATTACTTTTTGGAGTTGAAATATGAGCCAGTTTTAACAAATCTATGTGCCAGTAACACAAGACAATTATACTGGCTGGATGGAGTAGAGGTAACATCACTTCTCTATAACCATGGAGACCCAGGTTCGACTCCCGGCCAGAACATCTCTCCAGTAAGTGTCCTTGGGCAAGACACCTAATGGTGCATCTCTGTGCAGAAGCAAACCTAGACTTTGCAAGAAGTGGGTTCAACCCTGCCACAAGAATGTAATAGTAGTGTTTTTCTTATATTTATCTGCCACATGTTTTGCATTTTCAAGTACATTTCGCATATATTCCAGAATATGTTCACAGCATATTTCACAATGCATTCCAAAATACACTTTAAAATATATTTCAACATGCATTCTGAATATATTCAATAATATATTCACAAATATATTGTTGAAATATATTGAATATGGCCAAGATTGTAGTATTTCAAATATTTGTCAATATATTTGGGAAGAACATATTAAGAATGTATTTCAAATATATATTTTTTTCTGTGTGCGATATGACACAGCACGACCTTGTCACGATATCACTGTCTGGAGAGGAGACGCAGCACACAGTTAACCCAAAATAAAAGAAATCCCTGATCTGACAGGCTGGTCCTTGTAATGGCCAGATCTATCTTAGGAGAAGATAAACATGTGGTAGTGCAGGGTCTCCGGTCAAAAACATTCATATATATTCAGTACACAGAATATATATATATATATGTGTGTCAGCACAGCAAAGGTTATGGCAAAGGCAAGGCCACAGTACGTAGCGGGGTCGATACACTGAGAATCTATACAACTACATAAAGGATTAAGGCAAAGGCAAGGTCACAATATGCAGCCGAGTCGGTATACAGAATCTACACAACAGCACAAGGAGTTAAGACAAGACTGGAGAAAACAAACAAAATGCAAGGCAATGACAAAAGGAAACTAAATAAACTAGAGGACTTAGGCAAGGACAATGTTAACAGAAAATAATACAAGGCAACTATAGCCGGAGACAAAATAAACCTGAGGACTAGGCAAGGACAAGGTAAACTGGAGGCAAGGGAAAACAGGTAAATAGGCAGGTGCAGACTTGTATGAACACGCTGACAGCAGGACCAGTATGGAACCACGAAAGGGCCAGAGACTCAATGACAGAACACTCCCTATGGGGAGTTGCGTTATTAAATATTGAGTTGGTCAAGTGCTCTGACAGGTGGATTCTGTGCGGAAGGCTGCAAGAAACTTCTGGACTGGATGTAGAGAGGGTAAGGCAAGACTAAGGGCCGGTCATGAGCAGGATATCCTTGCTTTCTTATGGGAACCAGGGCTCGAAGCATGACCAGAACACAACCGCTATCTGGCTGTTAATCTATGGGATCACTAGCCTTGGCATTGACCTGAATTTAGTTCAATTTTGAAGTTGAGGTGGACCCTTTTACAGACATTTAAACAGACATTTCCACTGGATGCTCTTGCTGAAATATCCTATTGATACAGTCAGGTCCAGAAATATTGGGACATTGACACAATTCTAACATCTTTGGCTCTATACACCACCACATTGGAATGAAACAAACACAATGTGCTTTAACTGCAGACTGTCGGCTTTAATTTGAGGGTATGTACATCCAACTCCGTTGAACAGTGTAGGACTTACAGCAGTTTGCAGATGTGCCTCCCACTTGTTAAGGGACCAAAGGTAATGGGACAGAATAATAATCATAAATCAAACTTTCCCTTCTTAATACTTGGTTGCAAATCCTTTGCAGTCAATCACAACCTGAAGTCTGGAACGCATAGACATCACCAGATGCTGGGTTTCATCCCTGGTGATGCTCTGCCAGGCCTCTACTGCAACTGTCTTCAGTTCCTGCTTGTTCTTGGGGCATTTTCCCTTCAGTTTTGTCTTCAGCAAGTGAAATGCATGCTCAATGGGATTCAGGTCAGGTGATTGACTTGGCCATTGCATAACATTCCACTTCTGTCCCTTCAAAAACTCTTTGGTTGCTTTTGCAGTATGCTTTGGGTCATTATCCATCTGCACTGTGAAGCGCCGTCCAATGAGTTCTGCAGCATTTGGCTAAATGTGAGCAGATAATGTTGCCCGAAACACTTCAGAATTCATCCTGCTGCTTTTGACTACCCTCTTTATTTTAGCTAAACCCAGTGGTCCAACACCATAAATCAGTATTCTAGATTAACTTGCACCTTTTTCGCGGAGTGTAGAATTGGCTCCTTTAAAGCCATTTGCTGTATATCACCTTAAATTAATGACTTGTTCATATATGCAATAGGTGTTTGCATTAAAAAAGGTGTACGTTTAGTACAGCCAAGTCATTCCATCCAATTATGTAAATTTTTATTGTAGAGTGTTTTTTCTTCCCAAACGAACAGTCCTGGCTGGGAAACTGACATACAAGATCCAAGGCACAGTAATATAATGTTATCAGGAAAGCATTTCCTGCGGTGTTGCGGTTCCCGCTTCCCTAATAAATCACATTAATTGACCCACATGTGTGCCGGATGCTCTGCTTGTCTGCAATATTCTGGGGAGATTCTTGAAGCACCATGAAAGAGAACACCTCGTTATACGAGTGCCAACTCATTTGGTTTTGTCATTTCAATATTATTCTGCCATTACGGTAAATTTCGGATAACTTTCATGTGGGGAATATTATGTTGCATTCCTAAATGCCATTCTCCTTTACAATGTCTAT
This sequence comes from Leptobrachium leishanense, assembly GCA_009667805.1. Taxonomy (NCBI): domain Eukaryota; kingdom Metazoa; phylum Chordata; class Amphibia; order Anura; family Megophryidae; genus Leptobrachium; species Leptobrachium leishanense. The sequence continues at coordinate 286,077,435 of CM019066.1, forward strand.
GAGATCAAATAGCAGTTAGCCATACTGTGATTTTATTAGCTCTGTCTTTTGAACATTATCTCCGTTGTTGAGTTATCTGAAGTGGCATGAATTGCAGTCCCACAGCTCGAATGCTGAAGTGTCTACTGTTTATTCAGATCATCGGTCTGAATTAACACTTCAGGATCAGCCATGACTGTCGCTTGGCATTAATGCACCTTTTTCATGACTGTAATTCCATGTTGTATCGGATCACAATGAGATTAATTATGTTATCGCTCCCTGATACAGGAAATTTAAATGCGCTTACACTCCCATGCTACCATCAAGTCATAAATGGGAAAAAAATTCTTGCTGCATTTTTTTTGCACACACAGGTGACTGAAGCCATTTGGATCCTAAACCAGGTTATTCAGAGAAAGGTGAAAACCAATGTGCCTGGAGAAGTGAAAATTCTAGGTCAAAATAGCCAAACCAGAAAAATTCTTCCATTTATCTCTCTTTCCAAATCGGCTATTTGGGCTAGATTGTTTTCTTCTCCTGCCAGTTCTCCTGGTTTTCACCTTTCTCTGAATAGCTCTGACAGTGAATATTTTGTGTTTCACACAAATAACGAACTGAAGCAGCGTAATTACAACTCGTTTTGGACTTTTGTGAATAGATCTTTCTGTCTTCAAGTGGTCCTTGTCACAGCTCTTCCACGTTTTATGTGTTGGATCCCAGTCCCCAACAAAATCTGGAAAATCCATAATATTATCTTAACCCTTTCACTGCTGAGGACGTGTGGGGAACGTCCTCATTGACTCCTAAGGGGTGGAGATGGGGGGTTTGTTTGAACCCCGATATCTCCAGACTGTTGGCAGCTAGCAGGATCATGTTTGGTATCATTAGAAAGGCCAGAGCATGACCATGTTTAAAGTAAAGAAAAAAATAATAATAAAGGAAAAACTTGTTTTTTTTAAGACGTGAACTGGCTCAGCAGTGAATGGGGTTAAATATAACATAAACCCCCCAAGAACTGACTTTGAGTACTCATATTCTGGTCCTTCAAACACCTATTTGGGCGCTATTGTTCTTTTTATATAATATACTTCACTGTTAAAACCACTTGTTCATGAATGCAGGCCTTTGTTAACAAGAAGTCTTAACCCAATTAGTATGAAATTCTCTCTCAAAAAGACACCTGTATCTAAAAAGAGAGAATGCTAATGAGATAGTCATTGTTTTTCATTCCCTCGGCAAGTTTGTTGGGTCAAGTATACTGTATTAGCAAACACTTGACTGTATCACTTGTGTAAAAATGTGCCATTGGTAGATTTCCCGATATGGAGCTTTGTTTTATTTAAATTCTCCTCCAGCCTCCAACATTTTTTTCATGCGAGATAAAACCGTAAAATTAAAACTGTGTGCTTATTTTATTTCCCCTCCCTTCTCTCCCCATATCAGTGTATTCCCAATCACTTGCACGGTGTCGAATTATCTTTGTACGTGGAGTCTTTCCAATTAATTTTTACATTCTGGACCTGTAATTGAAACCTGTCATCCTTGACCCAAGTATAATTAACTGGATTTGAATCCAGAACGCTCAGTGCTTTACAATAACACATATATGCTTCCCTGAATCGTGCCAATAACAAGTACCTTCCTGAAAGTGGAATGCAGAGTAAAGCAAGAAGAAAGGCAATAGGAATAAAATGTTTGAGAGTGAACTATTTTGCGGATGGAACAAAGATGTGAAGTTGGACATCTCTGGAGACAAACACTTGTAAAAAGTTGTCAGATCGGATTAAATAAGAGATTGGCAACAATCAGAGTTGACATTGTTATATCAGAGGTTAGCATAAGCATAATTAGTGAAGTGATTAACGACAAAAGAAATGCAGTGTAATGCTCAGGGATCAATTTCCCATTTAAAACACTAGCGCCATTATTTAAACTTACATGCGGTTTAGTTAATTATCTATTTTACAATATTGAAAAGCTGGATTTCTCTCGGCACGCAAGCTGTTCTGTCCCATCTGCAGTCCAGCTATTAAAAATGTGATTTGGAAGGAAAAAATTGGGTTTACCTAGTGGCGCAGTAATTTAATAGTTGAATTGTAGCTCAGATTTAAGGGCTGAGTATGTATCATATGTACAGGGTACAAAAACCAGAGGTTTACAAAGTATTGATACAGTAACCTTGATGTGAAAACCAGGGTTATAATAATAGTGCGATACAATAGTGCAATACAATAAAGTGCAAATGCAACAGTACATAAGAGGGACAGAGTACCAGAGCTGTTGTTGAAGGTCCAGACAAAAATTATTATCCTATCCACAGCTGTATTACGTTCGTTGAGGATGTCTGTTCTCCTAATGTTCTTGATAGGCTCCGCGGTGGGGAAAAATGAGAGGGGGGGGGGAAAGAAAAACAATATATAGTATAATACCCTCTGTAAACGGGGTGCAGTGTAGAAAAAAATGCGCACTTACAGGATCCAGAGCCTTTTGAATCCAGGCTCTGGAGTGGAACGCCTTGTGCCTAGTAATAGGGTAGTCACTGCCCTTCTTTCCGTGGTCTTCTAATTCAACCTTGGGTGGGAGGACATGGAAGCAGAAAAGAGAGACAGCGCTCTCATAGCATAACACCAGTTATAAAAACGTATATGTAGGAGAGATAAGAATCACACTCACCAATACAGGAGCCTTAAGGTCCAGGCTCAACTGTTTCGCTTCTGGTGCTCCTTAACGGTGAGCTCCTGAACCTCTTTAACTGCTCACACTGCTTTCTCAGTATTCAGGTCGCTGGTGGGGTATCTGTGTTATTATAAGGTGATTTCATCGGAAGTAAGGGCTGGTAGAGGTGTAAAAAGAGCTCAGATAGTCTCATAAGAGGGTTGTAAATTATTTATTAGTATGTGCAAATAATACAATTTAAAATAGAGTAGATACGAGTAAAAAAGGGTTAAGCTAAAATGGGGGGGTCGAGACGCGTTTCGGTGCAGCAAGCACCTTCCTCAGTCAATGTGTGTGTAAAATCGACCCCCCGATTTTACACACACATTGACTGAGGAAGGTGCTTGCTGCACCGAAACGCGTCTCGACCCCCCCCATTTTAGCTTAACCCTTTTTTACTCGTATCTACTCTATTTTAAATTGTATTATTTGCACATACTAATAAATAATTTACAACCCTCTTATGAGACTATCTGAGCTCTTTTTACACCTCTACCAGCCCTTACTTCCGATGAAATCACCTTATAATAACACAGATACCCCACCAGCGACCTGAATACTGAGAAAGCAGTGTGAGCAGTTAAAGAGGTTCAGGAGCTCACCGTTAAGGAGCACCAGAAGCGAAACAGTTGAGCCTGGACCTTAAGGCTCCTGTATTGGTGAGTGTGATTCTTATCTCTCCTACATATACGTTTTTATAACTGGTGTTATGCTATGAGAGCGCTGTCTCTCTTTTCTGCTTCCATGTCCTCCCACCCAAGGTTGAATTAGAAGACCACGGAAAGAAGGGCAGTGACTACCCTATTACTAGGCACAAGGCGTTCCACTCCAGAGCCTGGATTCAAAAGGCTCTGGATCCTGTAAGTGCGCATTTTTTTCTACACTGCACCCCGTTTACAGAGGGTATTATACTATATATTGTTTTTCTTTCCCCCCCCCTCTCATTTTTCCCCACCGCGGAGCCTATCAAGAACATTAGGAGAACAGACATCCTCAACGAACGTAATACAGCTGTGGATAGGATAATAATTTTTGTCTGGACCTTCAACAACAGCTCTGGTACTCTGTCCCTCTTATGTACTGTTGCATTTGCACTTTATTGTATTGCACTATTGTATCGCACTATTATTATAACCCTGGTTTTCACATCAAGGTTACTGTATCAATACTTTGTAAACCTCTGGTTTTTGTACCCTGTACATATGATACATACTCAGCCCTTAAATCTGAGCTACAATTCAACTATTAAATTACTGCGCCACTAGGTAAACCCAATTTTTTCCTTCCAACCTACTGCACAACTCTTCGAGAGCCTGTGTAACACCGTAGTTGGCTGCAACCCCCTTAAATACTTTACACCTCTAAATACGAGCGCCTCCACCAAACCCCTACACATCCTACTAAAAATGTGATTTGCACTGACTCCGAGCAGACGTTTTTTGTTTTTTTCTGCTCTAGAAAGATCTACCGAGCAGGTGTTCATATGATATTACTTTGCAGTACAGTTAATATGACCCAACTGCAGAGATTGTGTCTCTCAATTGGTTTCTCCTTAGAGAACATACAACTGTTGTATACATAAAGCATTGTGTTCCTTAACTAGAAGCTGAGTGCACGCAGTATAACGTGATTGCCACTCCTAAGCCAATTGATTTGCTTTTAAGCCTCATTTGTGTGTGGGCTTCTCTTTTATTATGCCAATTTTTGCCTGAGTTACTTATAATGCTTCTTATTCTGTATTCTGTTTGCCATCAGGAATGCGTTGAGAGCATTTCCATTTGTTCACGCAATTTATTGTCAACTTGAAGGCTCTACAAGGCTTTGAGACCTAGACTTTGAAAGCACCGTACCACAATTCATACAGGAGTCTTTATTCCTCCCTGAATTGTAATGCCTATGATTGACTGTTATGCATGCATCAAAACAACCAATAATGCGTTGTAATACATTTAGGCAAAACATACTAAATAGCAACTATTTTGTAACAGTAAAAAAAACGTTACTTGCGCATTATAATAATGTAAATGGTAATGTTGGGGCTTGTGAGATTTAGACTTACAGTACACAGGTTGTGTGTTTAGGATAATGAGGATCCACATTTACAGTAAAAACACATTTGTACGGTAAGTGTAAATCACAACTCTGCACAATATGGTAATAATGTGCAAGTCCATATATTAACATTTTACAGTTATATTTACAACCTGTAAGTCCATACTGTAATATTTCTCGGTTAGAGTAAAAACAAGCATGTCTGGGATTTAGGCTAGGGTCAGACGAAAGCATTTTTCCCCGCGAACGTGAAAAAGTGCGTCCGAACGCATTGACGTATTTTTTCACGGAATGCGCAAAAACGGTCAGACGACGCGCATTGTCGGTCGTGATTTTGTACGGATCGTCAAAGCTTTTTTGCGTCTGGACGTTATGTAGGCTGGACATTAGCAGTGTCTGACATCTCCTAATCACGCAAACACGCCGCTATGCCGCAGCTGCGCACTCTGTACGGCAGTACTAGCAGTTCAGCGTTCTCAAAAAAATGCGTTCAAATCCCACTTGCGTTGCACGGCCGGACTTTTGTGCGGCCGTACATCGTATATTGGCCGTCATTGCCCGTCATCTGCTGCTAGTGCGGCCGTAATTATGTGCGCCAGAACGCACGTTAAAAGTGCGCTGGTCTGACCCCAGCCTTACAGTGAGACTCGCATTTGCAAGATTTACAGTAAAATGTGTGTTTCCCGGATTTAATCTTAAAACATGCATATCCCGGATTTCATTTTAGAGTCCAGGATAAACCATAAGCGTGTAAAACATGGAGAGGGCATCTGTGCACATGCGTTTATATAAAGTGTAGGCTTTTTACTTTGTTTCTTGGGCTTTTTACCGGCCTGATATTTTTGCCAAATGGGGACATTTTGTGGAACTCCGCTCCAGCTGAATTTTTTCAACTGAGCCACATATTTTTTTCGAAAAATAGGCCAATAGAATTAAAACAAGCCCTAAATTAGCAAACTTTATATACTAGGGACAAGCAGATACTCTGAATACAATTCTCACATCAAGAACAAGACGTATTTCCATCTCCGTGAGGTGCTGAAGTTACTACAAGACAAGGAATAAAGGTTCACTATTACTTTTTACTTGGAGAATTCATCTTGGTGGATTGGTTTCTAGGTGGTCCGTTCAGTATGACAGGTAGAAAAAAAACACAGAACAGAAAAAAAATGGAGCGCAAAATATATTTTGAAAGAGTTAAAATTCTTCTCGCCAAATTACTTCCAATCTTCAATGGGTACTATTATTGTGTTTTAACTTTTTGTGGGAGGTTCTGAGTATTTTGTTAGCATCATTTAAAAATATTTGAGTTTTTCCAAAAATACTTTGTTTTATCCTTAGCTTCAAAAATTCCAAAAACTCCTACTTTGCATTAACTTCTACAATACGTTGATCTAAGCATAATGTGATTCTCATTTGTCTCCAGGAGCTTGAATCCAACTTTTATTGCTTTTGTAATTTCTTTTTAATCATTTTCAAAACTTTTTTTAATTGATGGTGCAGAAACATAAAATAATGGTAAAAGTAACTTTTTCAAATATGTGGAGCTTTCAACTACAACAATTAGCGTTGAATATTTTAACAACAAAGACATTGCTTTCTTTGACAAAATGGCACTCAGTACATAATCCTATTTAAAGTGAATTGTGTGCTCTAATTAACAATAATAAACAACACTAATTATAAAAATGAAGCCAAAAGGTGTAGCACAGTATATAAATATTTTATATACTTTTATAGTTTATATAAACACACACTGATACAGGTAATATATGTGTGTGTGTGTGTATATATATATATATCATATGCATATATAAAAATCACAAGTATAGCAGTATGTAGTGATACCTTTTTTTATTGGACTAACGTTAAATTTAAAAGACAAGCTTTCGAGAGGATTCCTCTCTTCTTCAGGTCTGGAAGCTTTACTGAGCAATATCATAGAATTGAACATTAAGATGTTAAGGGGCACATGGGTGGGGGGGCTAGATGTCGTAAATAGTGAGGGTCAAATGGTATGGTCAAAACCGGGAAATAAGCGCATGAGAGATCTTAGGCCCAAAAAACAACAGTGATAAGATCATGACAGCTTAAAAGAGAAAAACAAAAAAAACACCAAACCATGAAGACAGAAAAGTACACAAAAAAAAACACCAGCCAGAATTCTGAATGTTATGTGATGTTATGATAATGGGTTAAAAAGCCAGAGTCCACATTCAGCCCTTTTATGGTGTTAAAATCTATAGGGCCCTATTACATTCTTCGCGCAAATGCGCCAGCGCTTTTTTTTTTTTCACACCGAAAAATGCGTTATCGCCCGAAAATTAACGCGGTATTACGATCCAAGCGCATTTTTTCAGCCTTCAAGTTTTGTCGTGCGCAAATCCGACGCGCAAAGCAGGGCGCAAATGAACGTTGCATGCAGGAATCGGTGGGCAATCAGAATTAAGAACCACCATTTTCTAGGTTTCGGTTGTTGCGCCTGTCAAAGTTGATCTGCGTATATGTGCTGCAACAAAAATAAAAAATTAAACAATTTATTAATTTTATTGTTTGGGTATGTGTAGAATGTGTAACTGTACTGTGCTGTATTTTTTATTTTGTGCAGGTTCATTTCGGCCAGAACGATCATATTGTAAGTTAACACCAAGTTTTCAAAGACGTTACGATACTTCGCGCAAACGTCGTTCGTACGACGGTGCGCGAAGATCGTAATACCATCCTCTTGAACGCTTATGTATAGGACACGCGCGGGAACTTGCGCTCGCGATGGGTTCGCGCAGGGTCAATCGCGGTAGACGATAACGCGCATCGTTTGCGCCAACGTCGTAATACGACGTTATGCGCAAATGGTTTTGTCCTCGCGCAAAAGCGCATTTGCGTGCACACAAATGCGCTGCGCGAGGATTGTAATAGGGCCTTGTTTGAAGATAATTTGACCTGTAAAAAAAAATCACATATATTTTGCGCCTTAGAGATTTATTTTAAGGTTTGTGTGTGTGTGTGTGTATATATATATATATTCAACAGGCTGTGTTAGTCCAGATGCCAAAGTTACGAGTATAGCAGTACGTAGTGATACCTTTTTTATTGGACTAACGTTACATTTAATCAGTTAGCATTAAGACCTGAGGAAGGGAGGAATACTCTCGAAAGCTTGTCTTTTAAATGTAACGTTAGTCCAATAAAAAAGGTATCACTACGTACTACTATACTCGTAATTTTTATATATATATATATAGTTGCCAGCAAAATTTTAATCTACATGTTAGTCTGATTTACAAATTTCTGAAGTTGATCTTATGTGGAACACTAATACATGGTTTGAACTGACGTTACTCTTAATGTTAGGGTGTGGGTGCTCAGTCCAAATTATTTACTTCTATGACATGTTTATAATCCAACTGGTCTCGGTGTGTGGGAATAGCCCTGCACAGAAAGATAACATCAGCAAGAGCTTATCTGGTTTCCTGTTTAGGAACAGTTACCATTCTGTTGCAACATACAGATAATGTCTCTCTGTGTGCGCATTGAGAGCCATTTGATTGGCTGGATGCCTCCCACTGGTCATGTGACTGCTGTAGCTTGACAATAATTCCTCAGAAATGTCACATTTGGTCAGAGCAGATGGAGCCTGATGCTGAATTTAAAGTGAATTTTTCTACAATGCATTGGGGTTAAACACAGCAGAGATGGAAGGAGGGCGGGTTTGCAGGGGGTAATGTTTCCCAGTTTAACCCCTGAAAGTGTCCATTTAAGGTATCTTAGATATAAAAGAATAGAAGAAAGAACTTTTATGTTGTTGAACTCATCGAAGATCTTCGTATTATCATATTATAGTGGATTTTGTCAGTTGAATGAAAAAATTGTACTTGTCCCGATACGTCTAAAATAGGATGTGTCCCTAACCGGTGCAGCCTGTCATCCTGACACTCCTGCATGCTGAAAAGATAAGCCCCCTTCGGTTGTGTGAACATCAGTGGCACTAATTGTGTCACAACCATGCCCTCTCAATGGTCATACCCCCTTTCTCCCGATCTTGGAGCAGCAACTATGGCAGATCTGTATTTCTACTTTTCTTCATGCTATAATTAGAATATAATAGAATAATATTCACTGGAAGTGGAAAAATATTACTGAAAATGCTATTTTTATGTAGTAAGCAATATGTGTGGAAAACCATATTTCTCCCTGTCAGGGAAAAAAACAAAACAATTTACATATATTTTATTTGCAACAAAAAGAAACCCACTGAATGAAACATTCTATTCGGGTTGTCACTTTATTTTATGTTATAGAACTAAACCGTTTTTTTTTAGTTCTTCCCTTTTACATTCATATTGTTTCAACCCCTTCACTTCTGTCAACAACAAAGTGGCTGGAATATCAAATGTCACATACACTTAAAGAATTGGTGCTCACGGAAGACATTTCAATCCGGTATCCGTATGAGGGCATGGCTGAATAAAAATGGGTTAACTATAAATATTTTTGCTGTCAACCTGAATTTCTCTGAGCCCATGTAACCTTCATTCCCTCTCAACTGCGTTAGAATTATTATTAGGAATGCTACAGGTTTATCATTCCTACAGGGAAAAGTCTAGAAGAGGAAAACATTTACATTTTAAATCTTGCTGAAGGTTACATTTAGAAGCGTTACGTTGCTTACAACAAAACAAATAAATATGGATTTTAGGTGTCAGAACGACAAACATTAGCATCTGAAATGTGCATCTATAAATGAGAATAAAGATGTGTCACGAGCTCCGTGAATGAATTATGCCTTTTCCAACATAACATTTAAATATGTATGTTAGAATTCTATACAGGCACAAGCATGTAATTAATTTTAACATTTATGTGGTCATGCCAAGATGAAAAGGATCGCGTGAATATGGATGAAATAATAGCTGCATATCCATAGTAGGTCAACCGCAATGCATATTTAATCATTAATGCTGAATGAAAGGATTGCCCCTATGTTCAGAATCCCAATTAAAAGAGTTAAAAAGGGAAATAAAGTGCCTGACGAATGTTTCCGACTTCTGAAAATGTCTATCTACAAATCGCTTTAAATGAAAAACCACACATAGACTGATTCTGCCCAGCTCACATAGATGTAACATTAACCATTTGAAGATGTTTAAGGCCAGTGTCAGATGAGCGCACTACATGCGCCCGTACTGACGTGCCTTCTGACGCTTGTCGGAGTGTTGATAGTTCCATGGTCAGGGCGGGCGGCTATGTTGCAAATACATAGATAACGGTTCCAAGGTCTGGAAGGATAAATCAGGAGGAGAGACCGCTCTGGAGTCTTTGTGCTGCGGTGGACACAAAACACAGTGAGCACTGGCTCACTGCTGGTCAGGGTTTAAATAGGGTGCCGAAACTGGCCCTTCCCATACCTCAACCCCGTCCACCTGGTCATCTTCCCCATAAAGGAATCGGGAAGAAGGAACCTAGGCTTCCTCAGCGTCTGCAACTACGGTTAAAGACACGGAAGCTCCACCACCACACATCACAAACACGCTGATGCCTCCCACGCACGCCGCGGAGGTCCAGAGATTCCACAGAGGCACCCTCACGATGCTCATGCAGGGAAGGAGGAGACGCCATACGGGACGCGGAAGGATGGATCGCCCCCACGTCCGGTGCAGTGGCGCTAAAGCAGCAGTGAGTCCCCTGAGAAGGGGAGGGGTGTGGCGCGGGCGCATCCCTACAGTCTGACACCGGCCTAAGAGACTCAGTGTGGAGGCAGCCCTCTCAGAATCAAGTTGTATTTTTTCTCCTTCAAGGCCTCTTTGGCATTGACTTAATGTGGCTGGAGTGAGCATGTGCTCTCAATGGTAAATATAGTGGTATATACGTTTTAGGGAGCTTCCAAGCCTTTCACTGTAAAAAGGTGTTCTTTCAACTACGAAAATATTCTGTGTTCTCTTTAGACTTTAGCCTAAATTCCATTATGTGTCGCCTTTTAACGAGTATTCACTGGGTCACTTGTGGGCACACCTACGAACAGATGTGGAGCTATAAGGGTCCAAAGAACCCCTGCCTCCATTGCTAACTCCTGTCCAGCTATGGTGGAGTTAAGGGGGTGTAACACATCATGATGTTGGGATGTCATGTCAAATCTGTCCCCTGGTGATTCTAAAGGATTGGTTAGACATTCCGTCAGCCATACCAATGTGGGAGAAGCTGCCAGTGGATAAGTGAAAAGGTGAATTTACTGGACAACATGTGGAGGATGACGTCTGCATATGGTGGGAAACCCTGCTGCTGTCTCCCACATGTCGTTTGCAGTTAACCCAGAATTTTTTTAACTCTTTAACGAAAATACCAATGAAACAAAATAATGTGTGTGTGTATACACACACACGCGAATGTGAATATATGACTGTAGGATTAGGTAACCAACTGATTTAGAACATTTAAACACTTGATCTCATTTCCCTTTTTTTAACTCTTTCATTTTTCTAAAACTCACTCAAGACCCCAACACTATAGAGGGTCACAATTTATCAATTGCTCATAGAAAAATTGGAGAGTTTAATTGGCTGTCATTCACATTTATTTTTGGAAGTGAAAGCAAGGCACTGGAAATTCTTTCAAATAGCGAGCTGATTAAATCCTAACAAAACGCAAGAAAAATGGCTTTGTAAATGTCTGCAGAACCACTTTAACAATACACCTTACAATGATTTTCCTGTAAAGACATTGAGCAGTATTTAAATAAAATCCATGTCTGGCTACTTATGCACAATTCGAAAAAAGAATAAAGAGAACACATTTAATCACTTTAGTGGCACTAGAATATTAAACTCAAAATCAGATCTTTGGGTCTCTCTGGTATTTCAAGTACTTTACAAGTCCTGCTTGCTCTTTGAAATCACAAATAATTAGGCAAGCGTGAGTTCCGAACTTCTTCTCAAATGTCCCTTTGAATCTGTATTTATCTGTGTTATAGTTTCTAAACCAATCCGAGATTATGCTGGGAAGATGGGTTTTATCTCCTTTCTTAAACTGTGCAGATTTTAAAATAAACCCTGAACATTTTCTGTGTGAAGCTAACTGGTGCCAAAAACCATACTAACAAAGGAACAGTATTTTTTTTTTCTTTTGTTAAATCTGTTTCTAGACATACGCCACTTAAAACTAATTTGTGAAGAAAATGCATATTTTTTATGAATCAGCCACACTAAATTCAAAGTTTTTAAATTTAAAATGCACCAATTAGACCCAAAACAACATTTAAAAGTTCTCCCAAATCTGTCTATACATTGTGTTAGCCAAACTGCTGACATATGGAGTTTGTTCGAACAAGGATTGAAAAAGAAGATCCCTGAGCTTCCTGTTTACTCTAATGCTGTGGCATGCTGCATGAGGTGTTTCCCTGGAGAGTGATTTATGGCTCTCGCAGCAGGAGACACGCCCCCAGAGCTGCCAGATTCTGTTTCTAAATGCTGTCTATGGAGGTTTAGCTCAAATAACTCAGATATTCTGAACCGATAGGAAAGCCAGGATGCAGTGTAAGTTTCACCTGTTAACCGTTCCCTAGGGTGCTAGGATTCTTCCTGCTAATGTCCACTAAAGAGATATAATTTTTGAGGGGAAGGAGGGGTATAAAAATATACATGTTTGTATGTGTGTTTGCACTGCAGCTAAGCAATGGGACTTTGAGTCTTTCAGAGTTAATATTAGAAGCATCCTTTCTATCTGAACACCCTGCCCCCCCTCTGAGCCATCGCGGGCAGAGCTGCCAATCACACTGCTTAGCTGTTTAATCAATCCCACTAAAGAGAGGAAGCAAAAACATGACTGTCTGCATGAGTAGAACAGCAGGTATAGAGGCTACAAAAACTCAAACCAGTAAACCTTTTTACTTTAAAATTTGCAATGGAGTTTTTTAATTTACAACAAAACACATATCAAAAGTATGGTATAGATCTCCACAAAGGACATTGAACAACTGTCATATACCATATACTAGGGATGCACCGATACCACTTTTTAAGACCGAGTCCTTTTTTTCAAGTACTCACCGATACCGAGTACTGATACTTTTGTCATGTTACATAGTTACATAGTTATATAGGCTGAAAAAAGACATGCGTCCATCGGGTTCAGCCTCTCCCACATAACCTACTGCTGTTGATCCAAAAGAAGGCAAAAAACCCAGTCTGAATGCTTGCCAATATGCAACATACTGGGAAAAAATTCCTTCTTGACCCCAGAATGGCAGTCAGATTTCTCCTTGGATCAAGAAGCTTTTACCCACATATTAAATATTATAACCCTTAATATTCTGTGTCTGCAGGAAGTCATCCAGTCGTTTTTTAAAAGTCTGTACAGACTCTGACCCAACCACCTCAACAGGCAGAGAATTCCACATCTTTATTGTTCTCACCGTAAAATAACCCTTCCTATGCTTTAAGCTAAATTTTCTTTCTTCCAGTCTAAATGGATGACCCCTTGTCCTATGTATAGTCCTGTTAATGAATAGGTTATCAGACAATGGTTGATAATGGCCCCGTATATATTTATATAAGGTTATCAGATCCCCTCTAAGGCGCCTTTTCTCTAAACTAAACAGGTTTAAGCTTGTTAGTCTTTCCTCATAACTTAACCCTTCCATCCCCCTTATTAATTTAGTTGCCCGTCTCTGCACTTTTTCTAACGATATAATATCTTTTTTTAAGACAGGTGCCCAAAATTGCACGGCATATTCAAGGTGCGGCCTGACCATTGATTTATACAGAGGCAAAATTATGTTTTCATTTCATCCCGTGAGTGAACTCCCCTTTTAATGCATGCCAGTACTTTGCTGGCCTTGGCGGCTGCTGTTTGACATTGCACATTGTTACTTAGTTTGAAGTCTATGATTATTCCCAAATCCTTCTCCTGCTTGGATTTCCCTAACTCCGTACCATTTAGGGTATAAATTGCTTGTGTGTTCTTCACTCCAAAGTGCATAACTTTACATTTATCTAGATTAAATCTCATCTGCCATTTAAGTGCCCAGTGAACGCTTTCCAATAAGAACAGACCTAATATAAAAATGCCCCCAGCTCTCATGGATATGCCCCCAGCTCTCATGGATTATGCAACCAGCTCACATGGATATGCCCCCAGCTCACATGGATATGCCCCCAGCTCACATGGATATGCCCCCAGCTCTCATGGATATGTCCCCCAGCTCTCATCGATATGCCCCCCAGCTCTCATCGATATGCCCCCCAGCTCTCATGGATATGCCCCCCAGCTCTCATGGATATGCCCCCCAGCTCATGGATTATGCCCCCAGCTCTGTGTGTGTATGTATATATTACACATACACACACACAGACCCCAGACCAGACATGGGTCGACTGTCCAAATGCTCTGACAGGCACCTGAAGCTCTCTGCGTTCATACTTACCTTCCTGAGTGACGCCGGCAAAGTATTCGCGCGTGCGCTTGTTGGACGGCCGCCAGCCGCATTCACGTGGGAGTCCCACATGATCACGGCTGGGGGCCTTCCAATTAGCGCACGCGTGGAAACTTTACCGGCGTCGCTCAGGAAGGTAAGTATGAACGCGGAGAGCTCCAGGTGGCTGTCCAAATGCCGATAGAGCATTCAGACAGCCACCCCAGCCCCTTGGATGCCGGCAAGCCAGCTCAATGCCGGCTTCCGGTATCGGGGGAAATATCGGGGGCACTGCAAGAATACCAAGTACTCCTGCAGTACCCGGTATCGGCACCGATACGATACTAGTATCGGTATCGGTGCAACCCTACCATATACTCATCAAGGACTAAACCCCATTGAGGATGGCTTATAAGCTGAAGCATCAGCATCTTTTGCCTGAGTACTGCTGCCCTAATTACGATTCTATGTGAGAAGGTAATGCTCATTTAAAGAAACTGATGTTTATTTAATGTTTCATCTGAAAACACCGTCTTCTACATGCAACAGTATATGCACACACTTTGACCTGCTTTCCATTGACTTTGATTACCTGTTCCATGTTGTAATTGTGAGTTTTTAATAATATTTAAGTTTAGTTGATGCTTATCGTGGTCTCTGTTATTTTACACATGGTGTGAATATTACTCTGAACACCGCATAGCTTCGAATAATTGGTTAAATAGCTTGGATTAGTTGTGTTTCACACCTTGAGAATCTTATTATGCATTGCTAAATCTATTTAATTACAGTTTACTAATTAGTGTTGTGTCGAGGTACAGCTGCTAATTTCTGAGGCTCTGACACGGTTCATTTCAAATTGATAACTGTTGCATCTGTAACATTTAGGCACAGTTCAGTTTATAAATTACGCTGCTTGTTTGCTTGACGGATACTGTGCATGCTTGGTTACTAAACAGATTGCACGGTAAATATATGCCCATGTTTCTGTATACTTGTCTCATCCTTTTGAAATATTTATGTACCTTTTTCGACAGTTCATGAAACATCTTTGATGCATGAGTATTTCAAGAGCGTTTGGATTATGGAAACATTCGGTATATCACATCACACTGGTGATGGAGGGGCATTTAGGACTTCTATCAGCTAGCAAACATGTCTGCATGCTTTCCACCACTCTTCATGCAAATATGCATTACCATTTTATATATCCCATTAGAATGAAGACCATAGATCATCCTTCCAAACTGGATCCCCTCCCCCTTTGGTATAATGTATTGTCAGTACAATGCCACAATAATAGCAACTGTTTTGTTCTATTTTCCCTGTGCTTCTATATGAGCGGGTGAGGGCTTAAAAAGACCTTTTAAATCTGGATCATTTACTCTGGATCATTTACTCTGGAATAAAAACCTACTTGGATATTCATCATATTCAAATACAGTCTTGATGAAAGCAAAATGTTTTCTTTTTAATGAAAGTTTTTCTTTAAAAAAAGGTGTTACAGTGACTACAGTGACTCATGGAAAACCAAAACAAAACAAGGTAATGCCCTTTAAGTCATTATATTGGCTTTGCAAAGCCAATATACTGCCCTCCGTTCCAAGTTTATTATTTATCATTTATTCTCCTGAGTCTCAAATTTTGCTGCTCCATTAGGCATGGACCTTCAGCATGACTATGCTATATTTCTTGTAACTGATCTGGCGCATTTTCCAAAGCGGGCTTCCAAAATTCCATAGACTTACATCGACAGGAGCAAACCTCTGACAGCCTTGTCAACTTTTATCTGAAACGCTGAGTGCTGACATTCTTTAACTGTCACGGTGAGAACTCCAGGTTTGTTCTTTTTTAAATCTTTTTTATTTTTTCAACTGACACAGTGAGGTTCTGGTCACACAAACGCACTTTTCGCGTCCGTCTGACAGCACTGTTTGCTGTCCATCGTAGAGAACAACACACGAAGCACGTGCACACTTTTACATGCATCGGCAACGCATGTCGCAGTGGGCGCCAAAATGGCATTGACATGAAAAGGCTACAATGGACATAGAGAAACCCCTGCATACAGCTTTTTTTCTTTCTTTTTCTCTGTCGGTCATAGCTAACTGATGCTATACAGCCTTTTCAATTCTTTTTCTCAACGTCAGTCAAAATTAACTAATGCAATACAGCTTTTTTTCTTTCTTTCTCAACATCCGTCATAACTAACTGATACAGTTTAACCGCAATGTCACCCATTATAAAGTGCATCCATTTCAACGGACGCACTGTGTGTGACAGCAGCCTGAGAGCCAACTTCAAAGTTTGTCTTCAAACTTTAACTTTTCTAGTTGAACATAAGATTTTTGATTTAGAATTACTTGATGTGTGTCATGCCCCGCTCTCGGCCCCGGCCTCCATGTTGGGACACCTGCGGTACTCACCTGAAGTCCCTCGTGGCGCGTCGCTCCAAGCTCTCTGCCCGCAAGCAGGAGAGAGCTCGAGGTCCGCCCCACGCCACCGCCAGGATCCGAATGTCGGAAGTGCGTGCACGTGCGATCGCATGCCTTCCTAGGAAACGAACTTGGTACTCTGGCGCCCTCTGCTGGTAGCTTACGGGTACTGCATGACACCTGCACTGGAGATCCTCGAATGCCACCAATTAACCTATCAAATACTCAGGTATCCCAGCTCCACCTACGAGTCCCAGGTGAACGGTGTTCTTATGATCCTCTGAACCCTATTTAAACCTGCCGCCTTTCTCAGTTCATTAACCAGGTTATACTGCGGTTCACCGCTTCAGTTATCCAGTGGTCCCTCTTCGTTCCTGTTCCAAGGGAATCCTGAGCTCCAGACGCTGCATCCAGTCCTGCTTCCACGGTACCGACTCCAGACCCTGCATCCAGTCCTGCTTCCACGGTACTAGCTCCAGACCCTGCATCCAGTCTTGCCTACACGGTACCAGCCTCAGACCTTGCATCCAGTCTTGCCTCCACGGTACCGGCTCCAGACCCTGCATCCAGGCTTGCTTCCACGGTACCAGCTCCTATCTCCAAGCTAGCCTCCACGGTACCAGTACCAGCTCCATCTCCAAGCTTGCGTCGACGTCCACGGTACCAGCAACAGATCCATCTCCAGGCTTGCTTCCACGGTACCAGCACCAGATCCATCTCCAGGTTTGCTTCCACGTCCACGATACCAGTTCCGGATCCTGTATCCAAGCTTTCCTCCACGACCATAGAACCAGCTCCTCAACTCAGGCTTGTCTCAATAGGCCACAGCCCACGTTACCCTCTTCTACAACCCTTCGTTCTGGACTTTATGTTGTTTCACTTCTGAACCCGAAGACCCTTACTCGTAATTCCCCATTCTGGACTTTCCACCAAACCAAGGATACCTTTTTGAGTTATAGTCTTTTGTCCTGGACTTTACTTGTTTCATTTCAGTAAAAACTCAATTGCTTACTTATACATCTTCTGGTTTCCTTCTTCGATGGCTTGCCATTGGGTTCCATACGCACGACACTATACAGGGGTCACAGCCCCTGCCCTTACAATGTGAAATAAAAATGTGTACCTTCCACAGCTCTGGTGTTGAGACTGTGCTCTGTCGTGTTGAGTCTCCTCTCCTAATTCAATGGCCCATTTAGAGGAATACCCCTAGCCGTTCACATACTGACATCCTGACTACATTGCTGGCACATGAGCCTACCCTGATTGATCAGAATGGGGAACAGAAGGTCTGTAGCAGGTCTTTCTTAAACTCTGCTGTCATGCAAAGAGGCTCTGCTACCGGCACACACATTCATACAAAAGAAGTTATAAGACAGGATGAGGTAAACATATCACACTTATAGAGTCTCAATATAATGGAGGTCACGTGAACCTGGTAATGACAAGCCCATAAAATTTGGAATTAATTTCCATAAATAATAAACCTTGCAACACCAGAATAAATTCTTCTAGTAGGCTTTTTTTATTATATAGGTAGAATGTTTGTATAACACATTCAGACATGTCCTAAATTTCATTGTGTATACTGGATTTATTTCTCACAGTAGAAATTCAGAAGAAGCCCCCCTTTATAGTCGTCTCTGTGGTTATAATGCAATTTGTTTATTATATAATTTGTTACTGGCACTTAATAGACTTTGCTTGAATTGACTAATTAACAATGTAACTATACCGCCCAGTTCTGAATTCCTTCTTTTCTTCACCCCAACTCCATGCCATTTCATGCTGCGAGATTGCCTAGACTCCTTCTCTGATCTCCTTTTCTTACAGGTCAGAATCTGACTTGTAGGCCACCAGGCTTCACAGCACAACATAACAGAACTCATTATTGTCCTATTTACTCCTGTTTTTTGTTTTTTTAACAAAAGTAGGTGGAAAACAAGCACAAACTGCGATAGCGAATCTTTAAATATATAATGTATCTTGTTACGCAGCTAATTCTTTATAAAACAAGATCATTTGTTTTAGTTTTGTTACTTTAACCAGAATATGACTAATTCGAAAAGCTTTAAGCCAACAATTATACTTGGTTTTTTAACACATTCAGGGTTATTCAAAGAGATCCAAATTGTGGCCGAAAGGTAACTAAACGCTGAAATTCAGCGTACTGTTACCTTTCCTGGCCATTTGGCTATCCAGAGAAGCAGTCAGTTCACCAAATCTTGGCGAATTGCCTGCACATACGGTGCATGTTTGTTGCCTGTTCAAGGGCAGTGAAATCCCCAGAGAAGCAATGCTTCGTCTATTCCGAGAACAAAAACCAGCAGTGAGAAGTTGCCGAAATGCCCTGCTGTTCGGTGGTTTCATTCGGCAGGTTTATTCAAGCGAATCCCATAGGCTTCAATGTTAAAAATATTCCCCTTTTAATTCAAGATCTAATAAATTTTGGATTAAAATATTCTGCAGTAAAAAGACTATTTATGTATAGATGTTTTAGAATCTTCAAGGGATTTTTTTAGGAATTTTACGGGTTTTTTTTATTCTGTAATAGCCCTTTTTTATTATCATTCATTGGATCTTATATGTAAATTTCAGACATTTTCGTTCTCTAGTCTCTTTGCAAACAGCAATTCACTTTTCAAACATTCAAGCGTTCTGGTGAGTTTTTTTTTCGCACTCCATTCGTCTGCGGTGTCGGCTTTTTCCAGCGGCTGCTCTGCGCTGTGATTGGCGGCTGCTCGAGTTTCTCTGGCGTGTTTGGCGGGGTTAATCCAGATGTTTTTTGCGGGTTTCGGTGTGCCTTCGCCTATTCTGATGGACAGTGAGGATTTAAGACATATTTTGTTTTCTTAGGCGCTCAGGTTTGTAGGGATAGTAGAAAAAGATTCACTTCAATGAAGCAAATCTGATTATACAGAAGACTAGTTTGTGGCCAGTATAAAATTATGGCTAATATCCCCCTATTGCAGATGTCCTTGTTCTTCAGACTCACTTTAGCTTTTCCCAGGTCTGAGGAGATGCAAGCCTACTCCACATCATTAAGATCAACTTTATTGGGTGATGCCAGCCACACATAGGTATGGCTGCTGAGTGTCCATGTCATTGAACCTGATTTCTTGACTTTCTTCTATTACAGTGTATTTAATTATAAAGTACCGGTACTTTATCAGGAAGGATACATTGAGATTTCTCTCGTTTTCAAGTATTACAGTTTAATGTTACACTGCATTATTAATATTACAATTATACTTGCTTTTCTTTGAAAAAAAAAACTGCTACAGGTTGAAGATGTGACGTAGAATATTGATTATTTTTAATACCACGGGCACAGTCTTTAATTCTGGATGTAGAAAGAAAACAATAAACTGTGCACACAGCTACAATCATCCAGTCATAGCGGATAACATACATTATCCTTAAGAGTCCAGGTGCAACCTGGTACCACAAGGAGTCAACCTCTAAATACAAGTGAATACGAGAATGTGCGAGATGAGTAAGGCACTTATATTCTGTGGCACTTGATATACTTGATATATATCAAGTGCTACTGAATCTGTGCTGCCAAGAAGAAACCAACAAGTGTAAAAAAAACAAAAAACTAGAGATACATAAAAGCAATAAAACAAAATGACAGGTCTGTTCCAGGACAATATAATAAAATCAAATTAACAATATGAGCAAGTGCTCCTTTGAACAAAAATTAAATCTAGAATACAGAATACTTGTCAATCTTAAGACCTCCTTCACAGCGTACAGAAACTCAAAAATATAAGAGTGTAAAGAAAACAAATGGTACAATAGTGTTTGCTAGTGATAAAACACAACACATTCATTTTCTTTGCACTAAACGTGCAAATCCTGCCACGTCTGGTACTGGGATTGCAGGAATATGGGCCCTTTATGCAGTAATGCGGGGAAGTACAGGTCGGTTGAGGGTGGTGGTTTGCAGGTAACTTAGAAGATGGACTTAAAAGAATATGGTGGGATTCCTGGTACATACGGTGGGGTCTTGGAACCGGAGCACACAAGGTTGCTTAGAGAAGCAGGAGAGTGTCTTAGGGGAAGTAGGATGTAGGAAACAGACTTCTTAGCTGACCAGTAGGTTGTTTAACCTCCCTGGCGGTATTCCTGAGTGTGACTCGGGGTTAAATTTCGCTACCGCGAACGGTAACCTCGAGCCACACTCGGGCTGGATGCATACTCACCTCCTCCTGGCTCCCTCACTGTCCCCCGCAGTGTGATCGCGGCGAGCAGCTTCCTGGAAGGCTCCCTGCGAGTCACATGGTGCAGGGTGGGCGGGAACCATCAGCAAACTTATAAACAATTCATAAAATACTGTACTCCAAAGTGTAATGTTTATGAACGGCCATTGGGTGGCAATACAGGATAGGAAATAGACCATATATCCTCTTACTCTTGTTTTCAGACCGATTTTCAGTGTTTTTTGTTTTTTATTTTATTGAATATCATTTATTTGCATTATTTTGGATAATTATTTTTGGGATAATAAATTATTATTTCGGGTTTCAAACTTTATCAGACTCGGTGTATTTACTATTTTTTTATTTATTTATTTTATAAAGGATTTTACCTTAGAGTAAGAGTAAGAACTCTTGATTGCACGGATTTCAGTGCGTGATTCCTAATTATTACAGGCTAACTATGTACAAAAACACGTTTCCTTTAAAAAAAAATTGAGACGCTTTTAGACATGAAATTTTTAAAAAATTAGACCGCCAGGGAGGTTAAACAGGATCAACTGACCACAGGTCTTTCTATGGTCAGTTTCAAGGCCACAATGCTAAAGCCAATGCTGGGAATGGGGTGTAGCCCTTTATTCAGGTAAGATGTCATGTGATTATGCTTTAACTGTGAGTGTGCTGGGATGTCAATGCTCAGAAGAGCAGTACAGAAACGATGTTGCCAGGGTTCAGAGGGTGCGACATGACACATCCTATATAACCTTAAGATCCAGACTTTAGTTTAAGCGCATCTGGTAAAATATAAGGTGACACTTCCCTTCTTTCTTATGATGCATCCTTTCTATTGTTGACAACCTCAAAGATAAAAGGACTGTGACAGCACTCCCATGGCATAACTGGTCTTCATATGTGTAACATCGTATAGATAATAGAAAAAACACTTACTTAAACTGAAGCCACATGTGAATAGGAATCCAGATACAAAAAAAGAAGCAAAATGGTAATCAACCAAGTGGTCCCCTAATGAACCTCAAGAGTGCTAGGATGGTAATGTAGACTATTTTATTATTATCATTAAAATAACACTCGGAAAATAACCACAGATTAAAATGACACTAACGTGTGATGTCAGTCAGCAGCTTAAATATCGATAATTAATATATGATGAGCACCTCTTAACAAAGAGCCTCCTCAACAGGAGGCATACCACAAAAAGGTGCCACTTTATATACACATATTGGTGTCTGGCTACAATATCCAAATGTCTCATTTGAAGCGTAGATGTCGATAACTGCACCACAGCACTTAGTACATTTGTTGTCTGGGATCCTCACTAAGCCAATACAGGCCCAGCATATCGTCATTCACAGTGTGGGGCATATAGCAAAAAAAAAACAATGGGTATATATGTATTACCCACACATTCAAATCAAGCATAATTCAATAGGTTTCAAGAGAGGAGAGGTGCACTGTTCCTTAACTAAATAGATTTCTGCGCTAACCCTCACAGTTAGAACACACAACACAAGACATATTAAAACATGCAGACTCAATACGGTACGTGTTTCGCTGATCTCATCTCAGCTTCATCGGGAGTCAAAATAGTATTTCACCTGTATCAGCTTTAGAGTGCTCCTTGGGTCCTGGGGTAACCAACCCCACTACTAATGCAAAGAGATAATGAAGGGACTGGATACTTATGTGAATAGGGTCATGAATATCAGCATTGGTACTTTTCATGGTAAGTATCTGACCCCTTGTTGTTGTTACGGATAGTATCTCAATCCTTAGCCACGTGTCCAGGAGTTCTTATAATTGCCCCTTTATAGGTGGGTAAATCCCAGAGACCGGGTTTTGTTTATATCATAATTAAAAAACATAAAAATGTAAGAAGATCTATAAAAATATGTATATTCTAAAAATGTATGTACAAATATGTAGGAAAGCACCAGAGGAGAGAAGGTACAAAATAGGCTTCATAATCAAAAGTGACACAAATAGGGCCAAAAAACAACAATAAAAAACATTATTATAGCCTGAAAACGACGAAAAAGTCCAAAGCTAAAAACGAAGGTGGAGATACGTTTTGTCTCACACAGCATCTTAACCTCTAAATATAGTATGTTGGAGAAGGAGGGTTCAGGCACACCAGAGGAGGTTCAGAAGTTTAATGAAGCATTCAATGCTCAACATAGGCCTTTATAGAGCCGAAATATTGCCTCAATGCTCAATTAAACCTCTAAATCTCATCTAGTGTGCCTGGACCTTTCTTCTCCTCCATCATTCTTTGTTCTTGATGTGTTTTAATCTATAGTTTATTTCCTATTCTTTCTTGTTTTTACACCTGTTATGGTATGTATTCATTATATGCTACTATATGTAGAATATTTTATGTTCTAGTTAGTGAACTATTTGAAAAACACATTGAAATATTTGGGTATAATCCAAAAAAGATTATAATAAAAAAGAAAATTCACTACAAAATTATTGTTCTTTTCTGTTTTGGCTCACATTTACATGAGTACTGATGTTTAAAGGTTTTGGTGAATCAACACATGGTGACATTTTGGTCCATTTGGTCCTTTGTAATTTGATCATAGAAAGTGTTGAGCATCTGCTTCACACAGCCATCAATTCATTGGCCCACATTTTGTATGCAGTTTAGTCCTTAATTACCAATGTGGCTCCAAAAATATGGTGACACAAGAAACATTAGAGTACACTTGCTTTTTCATGTTTAGTGCCCTTTATTCTGCAGTCTGGGTTTCCAAGAGTAGATTTGTTTTCCCAGTTAGACCGCACAATGCTAATGTTATTTTAATAACAGTAACACATTCTCTGTTATACTCAATAAACCACATATATATTTTGTTAAAGCTTAAAGTGACTTTTTGTCTGCACTTTGTCTTCACAGACGCCAAGAACGCAATGTCTTTTACAAAGTGGTTCTGTTCATGATAATACCTTGAATTTCTCTTTGAGCTCTAATTGCTATGTCTATCATAAAACATTGTTTTATGGAGTAAAGGAAACCGAACTTGCGTGTCATAAACATGTAATAATAGGTTTAGAGAATAAGTCTAATAATGCTAAGAAAGCTGCCTGCTCCAGTTCGGCTCATTTATCGGTTCCAGCAATCCGTGCCTGTGAATAGCATCTTATATTCTTGAAATTCTCAGCATGGCACCTAAACATTATCTTGTCATGAATTGGAAAAGTTTGCTTACATTCCTATTTCCACTGTTATTTGTATCAATATTTCTATTTATTACACATCAATCTGTTGAGGGATTGACAACGAAGTGACATTATTTGCCAGCATTGCAGTTGGGTCCCCGTAGACCCTGTACCACAACATAAACGGTCAGTGACCGGGAAGTAGTTGTTTACCCCCTTTTCTCTGCCAAATTTTTGAAAGGAACAATCCGGAACAAAAGAAAATTTGGGTAGGGGGTTATTATTAACCCATCAAGACCCACACCCTACTTTTGTTACCTGTCTGCTTTGTTTTTTTTTTTTTTATATATCCAACACCTTGCTGCCTGAAATGTTTTCAAAAGGTCCCCCTGGTGATATCGGTACATTCCTAACCAGCATGCATACAACCAATCAAACACATGTAAATTCAGAATCTGTGACTTTTCTTTAATCTATGTCTGCGAGCGATAGCTTGTTGATGTAGTAGTCAGTGCAGTCATATGGAGCCACCCATTGGAAAGTTGTCCAGTGGGAGTTGATTGTCAGCCTCCAAGGCAGTCCTGGTCAAGTAGGCAAGGATGCAGTTTAACTTCAAAATTTCAACAAAAGTGAGAGGACATTTGCTGCATCCTTTGTTATGGCTTACAGCTTGCAAAATCATGTACTGAGATTTGTGCTGATGAGCAATGGTGTCATGCGGGGTGCGTGGCCTGAACACCGCCCCTAGGGTGACACCCAGTCAAACACACTCATACACATGGCACATTACTGTATCACAGAGCTGCACAGCGAAAAAACTCACAGTAACTTGCCCTGTGAGTGAGCATATCACAGTGTTCCCCGGCAATAAACTTAACAGTAATGTGTGCGGTGTATGAGCATTCAGTGTTAGGCCGGGGTCAGATGAGCACACTACGTACGCCCGTACTGACGTGCCACCCGGCATCCGTCAGAGTTGTGATGCTTCGATGGGGCTGGCCACACGCTGTAGCGCACGCAGGATTGCGCGTGCTACAGTGGATGTGCTGCGGCTGTGCTGAAAGCCTCCCCGTCAAAGCGCTGCATGTTCGACGGGGCTGCAAAGCGCAATCCTAACTGCACTCAGCGATGTGGCCAGACGGTCGTCAGAGTGGAAGAAACGTCCACTCTCATGTGCCACTCTCAAAAGTGCTCAACTGACCCCCGGCCTTTTATGGGAGTTCTGCTTTATGAGTAAGGGTAGTTAAAAAAGAAACCGTAAAACTCGGGGGGGGGAGGGTTACACTATGAGTTACCGCGCCTGGTGACACCAACCCTGGTGACTCCACTGCTGATGACATAGTTTTGATTCTTTTTCAAGGTGCAATGGCAAAAGCTAGGTGTGGCCACATTATGGTTACTATTTTTGTTAGTATTGCTGTTACAATTCGTATTCTTAAACTCATATTTTTGTCCCCCAGATGCTTGTTACCACCCCTGAAAAGTGGGATGTCGTGACCAGGAAGAGCGTTGGCGATGTTGCACTGTCTCAGCTCGTGCGATTGCTAATATTAGATGAAGTGCACTTGCTTCACGAGGACAGAGGTCCAGTGTTGGAAAGCTTAGTGGCCCGGACGTTACGACAGGTAAGCACACATTGCATCATACTCTATTTTAAGAATATTAGACTGTCATTCACTTTCATTCTGACAAAAGCTGACATTCGTAGAGTCAAAAATCTTCTTGGAGCTTCTTGACAGGCCTTCCGTCGTTACAGTTTCATGTTTATTTGGTTCTTGATTCTAAAACTAGATATAAAGTATATTATGCCTTCATATTCTATATGGTAGTTGTGATTCCAGAAAGTATTCATTTTGTTCCCTTCAAATTATAATGTGCCGGATATTAAAGCCATATAGAGGAGTAATATGAAATCACTGTAAAAAAAATTGCAAAGGGGCCTTCTGTTTAAAAGCTGATGAATAATGAAACGATCTGTTTTCTACAGATTATGCCGAGGTACAAGGTCATTATGTAGGAGTATTATAAAATATGGAAGTCAATATCCAAAGGAGATAACTGTATAAGCAAGACAGAGCTTTGCCGGCATCTTGTGTTTACTCTAGTTGTTAGTTATTTGAATTGAACTATGCCATTTAAACGCATTGTTTGACATACAAATGTTTGTATGGTCAGAGATTACGTTTTAACAGAGTTATCTATATTTAAAACAGAAATGTTAGAGAAGGTAATTGCTTCCAAATCTCATAACGGATTAATGAATTGGTAAAATGAAAGAGCTCCATGAGCTGTAGTAATCATTTTAAAATGATGTGTGCCGAAGGGGGCGTGGCCGGACGTTGCAGCGCGCGGTCGCATGTGAGGAGAGCTCCTGTGACCGGCGCTAAACTTTTATTACCTGCGGCTAAATTACAGCAACCCCGGGGCTGAAACTTCACCCACAGCTGGGTGACATCTCCTGGCTCCCAGATGGTGCCCCCTAAGGCGCAACGAGCGTTGGAACCGGCAAAATCGTCGAAAAAAAGACCGGGTTCGTGATGCCCAAGATGGCGGATCTCCCTCCTCTGTTTCCTCTTTCACCATGGAAGCGGCTGTCGCAGGCCCACCCTGCATGTCTGACACCTTACCACCTTCAGAAAGCAGACTACATGCCATGCTGCAAGAACTTCGATCTACTATACAAACGGATCTTAAAGAGGCGCTGCAGGAGCTGAGGCGCGATGTACAAGACCTGGGTGAGAGGACAGACTCTTTGGAGGCTAAGACAGACGACTTATGTTTGGCCCATAACGATTTAGTGGACCGTCATATAGCTTTGCAGACTGCACATGACACCATGGCAACGAAATTGGCCGATTTGGAAGACCGTTCGCGGCGTAACAATGTACGGATCCGGGGCATTCCAGAGGCAGTAACCCCTGCTGATCTTCAGCCTTATATAATGGAACTTTTCCAGATCCTGGTACCAACGTACTCGTCACAGGATTTCCTGATGGATCGGGCACACAGATTGCCACGCGCCAAGAACCTGCCGCCCTCAGCTTCTAGAGATGTTCTAGTCCGGGTGCACTTTTTCCATGTTAAAGAAGCGTTAATGAGAGCGTCACGGAAATCTATGCCTCTGCCTTCTCCGTATGCCGAAGTTTCTTTTTACGCAGACCTGTCAACAGCTACCATGTCTAAAAGAAGGGAATTTTCATCTTTCACGAAAATTCTACGTGACCACAACATGGCGTATCGATGGGGATTTCCCACAAAGATCTTGTTATGGCGGGAGGGAGTCTTGTACGTTATCCCTGATCCCCTCACTGGCATGCGTTTGTTGACGGAATGGAAAGTCGTGTCTGAGTTTACTCCTCCCCGGGAGGAATCATCTTCGCCGCTGAAAGTTTCTCCGGAGTGGCATCGGGTCCGGCCAAAATGAGGTGCTCTGGCCCTGCGCTATCCAGCACTGGGGCGTGCTTCTATTACTTCGCCATGTTGCTTCCCGTCTTCTTGGGCGTCAGAACTCCTTCACGGATGCTGGACTGACCCCTTTTTGTTCCACCTCTATTGGGCGCTCCTGGGGGCCTGTTCTGTTCTTTTATTCGGCAAGCCCCGAGGCCTTCCAATGGCCTGTAAATTGGCGCGGTCCTTCTCAGGTAGAGTTGGGACTGTTGTTTCCCCAACTGGAGTTTTTTCTTGACCGTGTTTTCTTCCCTACTTATACAAATCTGCTGTGTTGATTGACTCCACTCAGCTGCGCTCATGGAGTGCAGTTTTTTTTTTCTGAAGTTTGGTCGGATTTTTTCTTTTCTTTTTTCCTTTCCTTTTATTTTTTCTTTATCTTTTTGTTTCCTTTTGGTTCGACCTATGTATGTAATGTATGTATTGTTTGTTTGTTTGGTAAGCACTATGATATACGGTTCCAGGTGCTATTATGTGCAGGAATGTCCCTTCATTTTCCCGAGGAGATTGTCTTCACTGTCCGTTGTGAGATCTAGAGGGCTAGGCGTAACCACAAATGAGTAAACCTCAATTCCAGATTTATTCCTTAAATGTTAGGGGTTTGAACACTCCGTACAAACGCCATGCTTTATTTCGTGACTTGCATAAATCTCAACCGGCTATTGTATGTCTGCAAGAGACTCATTTTTGTAAGAGGCGTCCGCCGTTTTTGAAATCGCGTATGTACACTGAGGCCTACCACTCCACTGCTCCGACGAAGTCCAAAGGTGTCTCGATCCTGTTTCATAGAGACTGGACCTTTGTGTGTTCGGCTCAGTATGTTGATCCGTTGGGCCGCCTTGTGATTCTTGTGGGTACGCTGAACGAATTACCAATCACTATTGCTAACCTATATCTCCCTAATGATAATCCGGTTTCTTATCTGCGGAAAGCTTTTGGTAGAGTGAAAAAAATGTCTAGTGGTACGATGTTCCTATGTGGGGACTTTAATTGCACTCCTGACCCCGAAGTTGACACTCAGACGAGCCAACCCCGCCCCCATTCCCGCTCCCCCCGCCCTCTAGTAAACAACTACGGGAATTCATGCATTCGTTTGACCTATATGATACTTGGAGGATATGCCACCCCAACACACGTGATTACACATATTTTTCTCATGTCCACTCCTCATATAGTAGAATTGACTTGTGTTTGATACATAGCTCAGCTTTGTCTCGTCTCCTGGAGGCGACCATTGGCATCATTACGTGGTCTGACCATGCTCCGCTTACGCTTACTTTTGAGGCTGCTTTTCCACCGAGGGGTATGGGGAATTGGAGACTCAATGACTCACTCATTGTAGATAGGAGAGGACGTGACAACAACGCTACAACTCCTCCAGGAGTATTTCACGACGAACGTAACTGGGGACGTTGCAACAGCGTCGGTTTGGTTGGCCCACAAAGCTGTGATGCGAGGACATTTTATACAGAAAGGAGCGCAACGTAAACGACGTCTTAATGCTCAGATGACTGCTCTTACACGACGAATCACTGAATTAGAAACCCAGAATAAATCCTCGCCTACCCCTAATATTACCGCTCAATTGATTGCGCAGCGCCGTGAGTTGGAACACCTGATGCTCCAAGTCATTGCACGCTCAATTAGACGGCTTAACTATGCTCATTATACCCAAGGGAATAAACCGGGGAAATTGCTGGCATCTAAATTGAAAGGGAAAAGAATGCAAACCAACATACCGTACCTATTGGATGCTAATAATGTAAAAATTTATAACCCAGCCCTTATTACTGATGAATTTGCACGTTATTATGCCTCCCTGTACAACCTAGGATTAGACCACACCGTACCGTCCCCTACCCAGGACGATATAGATCTCTTTCTTCAGGCGGCGAGCCTCCCCTCCCTCTCTCCCTCTCAGGCTACAGATTTGCTTGCTGCGTTTACAGAGGAGGAGTTACTTAAGGCTATTAATGCACTTCCAAAAAATAAAGCCCCAGGCCCTGACGGTTTTACGAATCTGTATTATCAGGTATTTGCTTCTTCACTAGTTCCGACTCTTACCCTGTTTTTTAATGACATTAAGAATACTGGCATCATCCCTCCGGAGATGTTGCAGGCAACAGTAGTGACCCTGCCTAAACCTGGTAAAGCCCCGACGCACTGTGCCAACTTCCGCCCTATATCCCTGTTGAACGTAGACGCCAAACTGTATGCTAAATTACTAGCTACTAGGTTGGCCCCCCTACTCCCATCCTTGATCCCGACTGAACAAACCGGCTTTGTCCCGGGCCGCCAAACGTGTGACAATACTCTACGTTTTTATGATATAATTGATTTGGCCCATAGGACTAATACCTCCGGACTCCTGCTAGCATTGGACGCCGAAAAGGCGTTCAATCGCCTACACTGGGGGTATATGCGGTTGGTGTTACTAAAGTTTGGTCTACCAGTACAATTTGTACACAGCATTATGGCCCTTTACTCTGCTCCGTCGGCTAAAGTTTTGGCATCGGGGTTTCTATCCTCCTCTTTTCACATAACCAATGGCACCCGACAGGGTTGTCCATTATCCCCGTTAATATTTATTCTGGCCCTAGAACCCTTAGCGCTGCAGATTAAGATTTCCCAGGCAATCAAAGGTATGCCGACCCTGAATGGGGAGCACAAGCTGGCACTTTTCGCGGACGACATATTGCTTTTTTTGACCACACCGGAGATTTCGCTTCCTTCCCTGTTTCACCTCCTTGACAGCTTTGGCGCGTTATCTTACTATAAAAATAATGTGAGTAAAACACAAGCTCTCCCTATAAATATTGCTGCTTCATCCCTTAGCTCTTTGCGTAGTAAGTACCCTTTTGATTGGCGCTCTACCTCTTTAAAATACTTGGGAATCTCCCTTTCTAAATCGCGAGGCACCATCCTAAGGGAAAAATTCACGCCACTTTTGAACTCCATTGAGACGCAGCTCTCTACATGGAGCACAAATGAATCCTCCTGGCTGGGTCGTATGGCGGCCATAAAGATGTGTATCTTACCCCAAATTTTATACTATTTCAGAAACATCCCCGTTTTCATACCGGCGCATTTATTGCTCCGGCTGCAAAAACTGCTTCATGCGCATATTTGGAAAGGGAAGCCTCCTCGAGTATCGGCCTCTACAGTCACTGCGCCGCGACGTAACGGAGGGTTGGGTTTTTTTGGATTTACAATCGTACTACAAAGCAGCCTTACTAGCCCAACTGTTGTCGTCAATGCATCTCAAAGAACCACCTCTATGGTTACAGTTGGAGAATGCCATGATCTTCCCATATAAGCTTCATGACCTGCTGTGGCTTCCATTCCTTCCCAGGAATAGCACCATGGGTCTGCTACCCGCCTCGATGCTCTCCCTCACGTCCTGGCGCCAGTGGGGTCGTCCGTTGGTACGGCCTTATGACTTATTATATCTCGCCCCGCTCAGAGTTCTGTGTCGCTATATTCCAGACTTAAATTTAGATTCTTGGTTCTTGCGCGGCTTGACGCATGTGTGGCAGCTCTTTACACCCCACTCCCTGAAACCCTTTCCAGACTTGGTACAGGAGTTTGCCATCCCATTGAGTGACTGTTTTACTTACCTACGTGTGAAGCACGCTCTACACCAGAAGGGCCTGACCTCTTTCACACCTACGAACCTTTCAGCTTTTCACAAATTGTGTATGGGGAAGAAATGTCAAATGAAACCGTTATCTCTCTGTTACAACAGCCTCCTAACCCCGACCCCACCTAAAAAATTACCCTATATGGTTAAATGGGAAAAAGATTTAGCTTTCACGCTTTCCGTAGATGACTGGTCATACGCCATGGACACTATATACAAATATTCTAGAAGCACCAATCTCCGTGAGGCCCATATCAAATTACTGTGTAGATGGTATTTAACACCAACCCGATTGGCCCATATCTCGGGGACTACCGGCTTCTGCTGGAGATGCCTTACCGGCCTCGGTTCTCTACTGCATACCTTTTGGTTATGCCACGCACTAGGGGGTTATTGGGTTAAAATAAGTAGACTGATTTCTCACTGCACTTCACTTAGACTCCCACTATGCCCGAAAATGTACCTCTTACATATTATACCCATTACTATTCAGATCCGTCATAGGAGGTTTATCTCTATGGTCCTGGGGACAGCAAAAACGGTTATTGCGAGACATTGGCGTTCCTCACTATGCCCCTCTATGAAAGAAGTTATGATTGCCCTCGAAAGTGTTTTTAAATATGAAGAAATGTTCCACACCGCGAATAACTCAATGTGCCAGTTTTATGATACATGGGAGGGGTGGAGGGTGTTTGTCGAGTCTGGAACCTTGATATAAGATACTTCACCGTGTACGACTGTAGTGCTGCCGTGTTTTGTGTTTCATGTTAGTTTAGGATTTTATCTGTTTGTGGAAAATGGAGTCCGCACAAATGACCCTTTATCGGATAATATTGATACTTCATTTGAATTGCCTATTGTCAATGATAGGAATTTATGTCCTTTATCTTTGAAGTTTCATCATTTTTGCAATGTATGTGTGAACTCCAATAAAAACTTTTATATTCAAAAAAAAAAAATGATGTGTGCCTCTCTCCCACCTGGAAAAGCCCGCTACTTGCTGGGTCATGAGAACTAAATATGTAAATATACAACCTAATATAATGCAAAGGCTGTTAGGGTAAAATGTTGTAATTGAAAAAGAAAAAACTGGAAGAATACAATTTTATGTTCCTTGTCATCAATTTTGTATCAACAATAAGCAGGACCAGTACACTACCCATGAAACATTGGGGGGAAAAAAAGGTGCACCAAGCCCCAGAGAGACCATCTCTCACAAATGAGAGAAAGCCGAACATTCTATCTTTCAACGAAGGCAGATCTATTGGAAAAATTTGCTGACATTCTAGACCCACATGAGAATGGCTTGTGTAGAGCTGAAATGCCGCCAAATTTTTCAATAAATCTGCTGTTGTTTGGAAGACAGAATGCCGTGTCCTTTTTCCTCTTGGAATGTCAATTTTTATCAAACTGGTCCTACCAGTGGAACGAAGTCATAAACATCCCTGTCATTTGTATAGAATGTAAGTAACAAATTGTGTTGTTCGTTATATTTGTATGGGCCACCAGCTGAATGTCTACTAAATTCTTTGTGTCATGTTGTATGGGTGGACTGTATAAGAATCTCAATCTGGCAGCAGTGGAGGTCATATTTCATACCTGCTTATCTTCAGAACAGGACTTACACATGCAGGGCTGGATTTATAACTAGGCAGAGTAGACATGTGCATACAGGCGCCTGCCTCAACAGGGCGCCTCGCTCTGGGGGGAAAAAAGTTTTTTTTTTTTTTTTAACAATCATTTAGACCACTGTATCTCTGGAGCCCTAAGGGCTAGATGGACATGTGAGGTAAAGCCAGATTATAGACTTTCCAGCGATATCAAATATAACCAAGTTAGATTTATGTACAAATAAAATATTCCCTTTTTTTTTTAACACCGCACTATTATTCAGTTTACAATTATAGTGAACAGTGATGCTGCGCTAACTCACCTCATTTCCCACACTGCCAGCAAGTGTGGAGCTGATGATGCAACACATTGTTTCATCGTTAAGGCAGGCGCCTGTATGCACATGTCTACTCTGCCTAGTTATAAATCCAGCCCTGCATGTGTAAGTCCTGTTCTGAAGATAAGCAGGTATGAAATATGACCTCCACTGCTGCCAGATTGAGATTCTTATACAGTCCACCCATACAACATGACACAAAGAATTTAGTAGACATTCAGCTGGTGGCCCATACAAATATAACGAACAACACAAACACATTGTTTCATCTTAATTCACTGCAGAATTAAGTTCAAAATCCTTATCCTTACCTACAAAACCCTCACTAGCTCAGCTCCCCACTACCTGTCCTCACTAATCACCAAATACACCCCAGCCCGCTCCCTAAGGTCAAACAGTGACCTGCGCCTAGCTTCTCCCCGCATCACCTCTTCCCATGATAGACTGCAGGATTTCTCACGCGCAGCCCCCACTCTCTGGAACAGTACTCCCTCGTACTGTCAGACTTTCCCCTAACTTCTCTTCCTTCAAACGCTCCCTTAAAACATTCCTATTTAGGGAAGCCTACCACCCAACTCACTGACGCAACCATCAATCACTCTCACCTTACAGTCCTCTCCTCTAGACATGTGCACAGCACAAAATTTCGTTTTGAACTAATGGATTAGTACTTAAATGCAATTTATTTAGTTGCTAAAGAAATTCGTTTTCAGTTCTTTAGTATGAAAACTAATTTCTTTCACCCGAAAACCAGTGGATACAATTACTATTGTAGTGGCACCTCAGAGGGCTGAGATCGCGGCTTGCTACAGTATCTCTCACTCTCAGCACAATGTGTCAGGCAAAGCTGTTACAGTAACTGACTGCTGCTCATCACAGCGCTCAGAGTTTCAGTAAAACTAGGAAATAATATTTTTAGATATCAGAGGTTATAATAACAATATTATTTCCTTGTTTTACTGAAACTCTGAGCGCTGTTACAGTCAGTTACTGTAACAGCTGAGCCTGATACATTGTACTGAGAGATAATATAACAAGCAGTCGATCTCAGCGCTCACAGCCACTGGAGTTAAAGATTTAAAAAAGAAGCTCCTCTCTGTATAATGTATAGAACATCCTCCTGCATTAATTAATACCCCTCTCTGTATAATGTATACAACATCCACCTGCATGAATTAATACCCCTCTCTGTATAATGTTTAGAACATCCTCCTGAATTAATGTCCCTCTCTGTATAGAACATCCTCCTCAATTTATACATTTCTCTGTATAATTTATATAACATCCTCCTGCATTAATACCCCTCTCTGTATAATGTATAGAACATCCTCCTGCATTAATTAATGCCCCTCTCTGTATAGAACATCCTACTCAGTAGGACCTACTGCATTGGCATGTGGAGGGTGCAGAACTTCATAATGCAATGCTTATCCAGCACAGGAGAGGGAACTTTACTTAAACTTTGCATCTCTGTGGGGGAGAGAGACAGGAATATAAAAGCAGGGGAGAGGGAAAATATTAACGTAAATTGGTCTGAAAGCTCAGAGAAGAGATGACTGGTGCAAATTTATTTTTATAATAAAATAAAGCACTTTAAATCCAGGGAAAACATTTTAAATAAATCACACTGACCGCTCACAATGACAGAGCAACTGTGAGTTGGATTCTAAATGTATCAGACGTAAAAAAACCTTTATAAACAAGCAGCACTGGGAGAGGAGAGGGACTTTATATAAAATGTGTATTATAGATGAGGAAAGGTGGATAGTGCTCCTGGATAATATAAAATGTATCAGACCTAAGCCCCTATTATGCAGAGCAGGAGGGGAGATAACACACGTTTTATAAAGTCCCTCTCTTCTCCCAGTGCTGCTTGTTCTAAAGGGTTTTTTACTATCCAGCCCTCCTCTGTCATTAGCTTTCAGTGTGATTTATTTGAATGTTTTCCTTCTCCAGGTGCTTTTATCATCTTGTCTGTCTCATAGACATGCAAGGGTTAAGTAAAGGTTTCCTCTCCTGTGCTGGCTGTCTGTGCTGCGAGTGAGTATTCTGGAGCTCTATCACTGTCAGATTTTCAGGTAGGGGTCGAGATGGATTACGCATACAAACCTTTTCTGTTGCTTTGCGATGTTGTGCTCTTCATTGCTGGTCTCCTTCAATCCATGTAATATTACAAAAAGGACAAACTAAAATGTAGTGCATTTTATTTTAGTTTCTTTCGTTTTTGTACTGAGCAGTTTCGTATCTCTTGAGTCATACGAAAACTAAATTATCCCAAAATTCGGACTAAATCGTTTTAGTACTAAAACGAATGCACATGTCTACTCTCCTCCTGTTTCCAACCCCAACCCTCCCAGATTGTGAGTTCCTACGGGAATAGGGCCCTCATCTCCTCCTGTACTGTTTGTCAAATGTTGTTCAATGTATTGTAACCCTGTCTATACTGTGTTTATTGTACAGCGCTGCGGAATATGCTGGCGCTTTATAAATAAAGAATAATAATAATAATTAATAATAATCGATAACCTAGACCAGTAAGTGGAGACAGGGGAACTTTGGAACTCTGCATCTATGAATTGTACACTGCACAAGGTCAAGTGAGGCATCATTGGAAAGGTCAGAGTCTGGTCTTTACAATGATACCAAACATTTTCACGTCATGCGTAAAAATCAAAAATTGAAAAAAAGTGCAATTTACTTTATCCTCCGTTCTACGGCAGAAGCCATATATGCTTTTACATATAAAACAAACGATGCCACTGCAATAACTCAACTAAGGCAACAAATTCTGCCTCCTCTCTTGATTTGAGCGCTGTTTTTCAGTTTTTATTTAAAAAATATATATTTTTAGTTTGCTGCAAAAAAAGGTGATTTGGGCATTTTTTGTTTGGGGGGGGGGTTAGGGGCACTCCACATTTCTGTGCCTACAGGCTCCTGAGATCCAAATCCGGACCTGTACACATGCAGCCTACTGTTAATAGCATATTTTGCTATGTACCTCAGCAAGGGCAGAGGACTACAGTGGCAGCAGGCTGCCAGTACCTATGTGTGCATTTACCACCAGATTCCACATATGCTCAAGCCATACACTTGCTTACATCTTTATGGATCAGCATGCAGAGAATCAGGGGATTAATGTCTCTTTAATTTTTTTTCTGCAAAGCTGTGAATCGGCAACCTTTTAGGAGGAAACAATAGTCAGATTTTCTATACAAAAATTTGATATTTCTTAGACTCATTGGGTTGTTTTTAGCCATAAGGTTGTGAAGAAATTTTGAAGGAGACGGTCTTTAACCCCTTAACGCCGCGGGACGTACAGTTACGTCCTGCATTAGGCGGGCTTTAACGCCGCAGGACGTAACTGTACGTCCCCGGCGTCTGCAGCCCCCCGGCGGCAGATACTCACCTGCTCCGGCGGCTCCCGCGCTGCTCTGACTCCCATGGAGTCAGACCGGCACTTTTGATGCCTCTCGGCGCACTGACGTCATCTCGCCGGACGCGATGACGTCAGTTTCAGGCGTCCCCTCCCAGCCAGAGCAGGGGAAGCGCCTGGAGGGGAGGAGGGGATCCTTTGGATCCCTCGATCTCCCCATCGCCGGGGGCTATCAGCGAATGCCAGGCATCCCTGGAAAGGGCACAGCCTGGCCTTTCCAGGGATGTATGGCATTAACCCCTCGATGGTGCTGGGTCACAGCCTTGCCAATCGGTGCCAGGTCACAGCCTTTTTCCGGTGGGGGCCGCCATCTTGGATGGCAGCCCCACCTCCGGGACTCCCCACGTCCACTGACGTCATCGGGCGTGACCCGATGACGTCAGTTAACCAGGGACCCCTAGCTGCCAAGGGATTTCCTAAGGAAATCCCATGGTGGAGATAGGGGGGTTCTTTGAACCCCTTTATCTCATGATCGGTGACAGCTAGGGGGTCATGTAGGGTATCATTTGAAAGGCCTGATCATGGCCTTTCGAATGATATCAAACATGACCGTATTACTTGTAAAATAAAAGTGAAAAAAAAATAAAAATAAAATAATAAACAAAATAATTAATTACAAATAAAAACGTGCCTTTTTAATTTTTTTAATGCAGCACTATTGTTCATATTTCAATTATAATGTGAACAATGATGCTTCGCTAATGATTTTCTTTTTGGGGGGGTTTAGCTAAAATCATGTAATTTCTCCCCAAAAAAAAAAGTACAAATTTTTTTAACAAGTCTACCCCATAGAATATATCCGCAAAGTCTCGGGTAATAAAATGCAAAAAAAACCACTTTACACACTGTGGATGATTGAAATTTTATTGAAAATTAACATTTTTTTTACAATTTTGTTATAGCATTTTCGCAGGGCATGACGTATACATATAATAATGATATATTATTAATCTGCCAAGTCTGCCGGAAAGAACGATATATAATTTGTCTGGGTGGTACAATAATATGTGACTTAAAACAGCGTTTAAAACCGTCAAAATGAGCTCAGCAAACTTCTACTTCGAAACAGCGCCGAACTTTAATTTACTCCCGTCCTTAAGGGGTTAAAGAGTGCAACATCAAATAATTGTATTACAGGCTTGTAATGATTGAATTGAATGTGAATTTCAAATAACTTCCATAGACCTTGTGGTGAATTTTTGAATCCACGTTCTCGGTTGTCAAGCACCCAGGTAGTGTTGGTTTTTCCCACATACTATGAAATTCTCTGTAATCATAGTCCGTCAGATGTAATCTTTCCAGGTTGTTTTTAAGCACTATGTGGTGTTTCATTTTATCTCTAAGTTAATATTATGGGCAACCCTGGCTGCAGAAAATAGCACACGCTCAGAGAACCCTATTGATGCCCTTATCAGCGTCCTTAATGACATTGGTGTGTGTGATGTCAGGACAGTTTATTGCTCAAACTGTATATAGCTCCTTGGATTTCACAGCAAGAAAGAAATTATTGTTCTTTCTGTCTTGACATTCACTGAGTAATACAATGTGATACGTTACATGTTTTGCCCATACAATACAAAAAATTTGTGAAAAATGCCCATTTTGAAAAACGAGCAAACATCTCATCAGTTTTTTTTTTAAAAAAAAATTGTATTCCACATAAAAGCATTTAATCTAATTGAGGGTACATTGAAATGAAAATACCAGTTAAGAGCTGTCGATATTGAAGATTTAATTTGTTCTATTTAAGCAGATTCAGGGTGCTGCCGCGTTATATTTGAGTAGTGAGATCAGCTTCAGGTAATTGTTGAATGTGTTCTATAAGAATACTTGTCATCAGTTCATGATTTAATATGAAACTCACTTTTGAGCCACTATCCCAGGCTTTTGGCTGGTGCGTCATTTCTGGGACTGGCTCCCAAAAGCACAGCACACTTGTTTTATTAAGTTTGCTTTTTCATTTCACCTGGTTTGAAATGCACATTTATTGACATTGATAAGTTTAACAAACATTACCTCATTTATGGTACAGTCAGTAATAATCACAATTACAGCTCACAATGGATCAATACGTTGTGCAATACCAGTCTAAAAAGTCACAATCAAAGCTACCGTTTGTTGGAACATTTCATCTGGTCTGCCCTTAGAGGCAAAACAACTGCATCCCTTGTCTTGAGAAATACACACCGTGGAAATTCAATCCCAATAAAAACTGAGGTTTTCCAGGGGATTTGATTGGGGTGGGAAGTGAAAAGTATTCTAATGCACCTCCCACACAGCTTCCAATTGACAGGCCCACCAAGGAAAAAGGGTAAAATTGGCCTTCCTTTTTCCTGAAAGATACATGTTTTGTTGGTTCTACCCGTGTAGTAGTGCTCTGTCTCTCAAATGTGGGATCAATCCTCCTTTTCAGATCACAAAGGTCATGAACACAAAAACTCATTTTACCTCTAACTTAAAATAAATGTCATTAAATGTTATCATTACTCATTAAATTTTAAAAACATGATGCTTTAATAAATTAATGGTACAGTAGTCTAGTGCAAACTTCTCATAAACCCCTTTGTTGCATACAAATTGCACAGCTGTCAACATACTAGTTTGGTTACATACTTAATGATTTACTTGAAGATGCTAGCCCCGGAGAACTTGACTCCAGCTTTGTACATTAGATTGACATGCTCATGGTGCCACACTCAAGTGATCACATTAACTAGAGCTAGCTAATGCAAAGGGTGCTTGAGGTAGAAAAGGTTTGCCCTTAATTACATTAAAAAATATATTAAAGTAAGATCTATAGTTTTTAAAAAATAATCAAAGGGATACTGTAAGGTTAAAAGGCTTTGAGAGCCACTGGAACGACCTGCTTCCTGGTCCCAATCCATGAAATCAGGGCAGCGCTGGAATGATCTGAGCTTCTGGAAGGGGTTGAGCCTCTCCACTCAGAGGGCCGAATCAGCCTTTTCCAAGCCACCCATACCTTCACAGAAGGAGATAGAGTTGAAGGTGC
The DNA here is from genome assembly GCA_009667805.1 of Leptobrachium leishanense. Taxonomy (NCBI): domain Eukaryota; kingdom Metazoa; phylum Chordata; class Amphibia; order Anura; family Megophryidae; genus Leptobrachium; species Leptobrachium leishanense. The sequence continues at coordinate 286,116,879 of CM019066.1, forward strand.
TCAGGGCAGTGTGACCAATAATATTGAGTTTGTGCAATGCAGAAATGTCATTTTAAATCCCGAGACCATTTTATTGGTATTTAAGTTGTTCTTGCTGCTATATATCAAAGGCAAAAAGGCACTATAGTTTTTTTCTCTTTCTTTCCGTGGCCTCCATTGAATATTGGTGTACACTGGGTAGATAGCAACTACTGACTCCAAAATGTAATTGTTTTAAGTATTTACTTTTAATTTTATGTGTGTTTGTGTATGTATACACACAAACACTATGCACAGATATTTACAAATATTAAGACTTTAAATTATGCATGGGGTAAATAATAATGTTATATAAATATTAGGTACAATCCCTAATGAACACTAACGTTAGCATTCGGATATGTAAGTCTATCACAAGTACCGTGCCTGTTCGTCGGCAGTGATATCCCCCATAGAGAAGCTATGGTTAATCTATTCACAGAACACCAAACAGCAGTGAAAAGTTACCGAAGTGCCCTGCTGTATGGTGGTTTCATTCTGCAGGTTTATAGTTATAGTTAAAAATATTCCCGTTTTTATTCAACATCTAATAAACTGTATATTATTTTATTGTGTAGTAAAAAGTCTCTATTGTTGTTTTGTTTTTTTCATCTTTTAGGCCTTTTTTGTCAAATAATTTTTTATTTTTAAAGTGTTTTTTATTTTTTCTGTAACAGACCTTTTTATTATTATTCATAGGATCTTATACATGTATGTAAGTTCCAAACATTTTCGTTCAGTAGTTTTTTTGCAAACAGCGTTTGAATCTTGACACTTTCAATCGTATTTTTTAATTTTTTTACCCCATTCGTTAGCTTGTCGGCTTTTTCCGGCAGCTGGTCTGCACTGCGATCGGCGGCTTTTTCCGAAGTGTTCAGCGTGTTTTTTTCCGGCGGGTTTGCGGCAGGTTTTCCTTGCACTCTGGGGATCCTGTGGTGAATGCTGAATTCACCGCAGGGTGGGGAAATTTGATTCCCTGAAGTGCGAGGAATGAGAGTGTACCGAAATGTCAGCGACATTTTGATGCTCTCTGAATAACCCCCCTAGTCTCACGTTCAAGTTTCTATTAATTACAGTAATTTTCTGTCAGTGAATTCAGGCATACAGGAAGATTACAAATACGCTATACTTTCACTGCAAAGAACAAGAGAAAATCCTATATTGTTTCAAGTTGATCCTTCTGACCTTTTTCACAAAAATAGTCAGAGTCTTTATGTGCTCAGGAGGTGAAATATAGCCGGATTCATACAATAAGTTAGCATATCAAGTCAATTCAGAGAAAGCACAAGAGAGTAAAATTGGGGAAAATATGGTCTCTAAAATTCTTATTTACACTATTTTTAATTTTTTATTCTGCCGATATTTCCATTTTGATTTCCAATACCTTTATCCTTCACAGAATGTTTATCATGTGGTGCTCATTCGATAGGGATTTAAATCTCATCTATACACTGTGCTGCCAATCCAAGACTCTTGTCCAGAGGTCTTCATTTGCAGGCATATGAGGGGCATGGTGGGGTTGCAGCTCTGGATGCTAAGGCAGGGATCATCAACTCTGGCCCTCCATATGTTTTGGAACTTAATTTTCCATGAGGCTCTTGCAAGCATAAGTGTAGATGAGCATCATGGGAGATGCTATTCCAAAATATCCGTATCATCTATCTGTCCTAAAGGGTCAGCATGTTAGCATCTCTGATGGCCAGTTGACCAACATTCATGGAACTGCCCTGGTAAAGTAACACCCATGGTGCAGCATGATTAGATATTGCATTGATCTTCAAGGTCAATACAAAATTCAGTTCATACTAATAAACCCTCAATCACCCTACAATCACAGATTAAATTTAGTGCAAAACCAAGATAAATTTAATATAATGTTGACCTTAATATATACATCCTTTTCAAATATTGAAAAAGACTAGAGGGAGTCTGGTCAATAAATTGCAAGGGCAATAGTAATGTGCTAGAGCAGTGGGATAAAATTTGGAAATACCCACATGCAGCCAAGTCAAGTCTTTAATTGTTTTAGACAAAGGAATATGGGGATTGCATGAGGCAATACTCGCACACCAGGCTATTCCTGACAAAGACCTTGGTCTTTAAATATGAAAATACCTTCACTCACATAGCCCTGTTCTTCCAGAGGACGCTATGTGTTATCAATATAACATTGCCCACTAATAGGTCACTTCAGATGAATTCATAGAGCAATGGATTTAGAAATGTCAGTATATAGCAAAGTAACTACCAAGGCCTACATAAGATTTTCTAACAGAAATTCCAATATACAGCCATATAATTTCAGAGATGTTCAGGTTTGCCTTGATAGCTCAGGGGGGAAAAAGCAGAAGGAATACCCACAAAAAACAGTCATTCCCAGGAAAATAATTTTAGCATGCCTGACTGTAGTGATATAATTCATAGAAGGACATTGAAGGAATGTGGAGATATCTGTATACAGCCAGATTATTTCTGGAAAGAAGAGCACAGGTCCATTAGCTTGGGGGGGGGGTTGTTTGGGTGGGACAAACTCCCCAAAAGCAGATATTGTTTGGATAAAGACGAAATACCTGCCCATAGGGAAATCATATACGGGAATCCTTACACACAGCTTTTCAAAATATAAAATAAGAGGCTAGTTACTGAAATACCTACTCACAACCGAGTCACTTCTAGAGAGAGAGAGAAGTCTAAGGTTTGGAAATGGGGATATCCTGACACATCCATCTATCAGAGGTCTGCAACCTTGGCCCTTCAAATGTTTTGGAACTACATTTCCCTTGATGCGTATAAACTCAGATTGGATGAGCCTCAGGAAAATACAGTTTCTAAACCTCTGGAGTGCCAAAGTTGCTGACCCCTGATCTAAGGTCAAAGTGGGAGACAGGCTTACATGCTGAAATGCCCACACATCCAGTGTGGCAAATGGAATTCAGTATTGAAATACCAACACATAGCCAGTCCATTTCCGAAAGGGGCATTAGCGGATTAGAAATGCCAATTTACAAGCAGATAATGATAGAGACTTTCCGTATTATATATGGAAAGGACTCCTATATCTGAATCAAGACTTCGGCCGGCTTAGAGAAAGGTTAGGAGATTACTTTTGGCAAGACTCATACAGCCAGATAAATTATGGTGCCAGCTTGGAGAATATTGGATGCAATTAACCCTTCTATACATATTAAGGATCCAACAATGTGACATACTCTAAACCATAAGTATAAAATTTTCCACACCGCTCACAAAGATCTTTTCTATCTGAAGAGACATGTCTTGGAATCGTGGTAAAATAATATGATTCAACGTCACCTTTTTCCCTTTTGCTCAGAGACTTAATAGCTAATGGGCATCTGTCGCCTGAGATGAGGATTATCGGTGTGAAGACTTCCAGCTCAGTCACTGACACGGTCTATTATAAACTCTCTTAAAGGCTGGAGGTAATAATTAACATAAATATTAATGTGAGGAGGACGTATAGCCACTGTACATTTTGATAATAGAATAAGTATTTGAAAAGGTAAGGGAATATTAAATGTAGGCATAGTGTTATTTTGTATATTTGAATTTAATGCAAGGATCCATAGTTAAATCAACTTTCCACTTTTGCTATAAAATGTAATATCCGTAAGAATAGTTCTACATTGTGTAAATTGTTTTTAATACCAGGCTTTTCTTTTTCCTGTGCTATCATAATATGAATATAAGAAATCATTTCTAAGCATTGGAATGATTTTATTGTATTTTATTGTATTTTTAATTATTGAAGATGTCATGAGCTTAGTAGTCCAAGTGCCTCTTTATACTTCTGGAACTGTCAGCAGATAGTGTGTGAGATGACAGATCTGTCACTTAGAGCTCATGATTGATGTCGGTACAATGACAGTGCGGGTTAAAGAGAATAAAAATTTCTTTTCAGCGCTTTTCAGTTTGAAGTTCACCTTTCGCTAGGTTTTTTCGAGTTGTAATACCTAATATTGAGCCTTGGAACGTCTGTTGCTGGGGGAAGGAATTCTTTCTGAAGGTGAAAATGACACCTGCTTATAAACAGAACTTAGAACTGTCAACTACTCATCCGCAATTTTCCAAACAACTGCAAGTTGTTTTTCCGTGCCTGTAATCAAAGAAGATTCTGCTCTGTACTCTTTAGGATCTTCTATCGATGTACTTGAAATAATTCTCGTTTCCCTCACAGATACACAAGCTACATAATAATTGGGTTTGCATCTTGCGTCGAGCAGCAGTTCATCCATGATCATAAAGTGCTGATAAATCAATTTAAAGTAGTATAACAACACCGTAAACATCCCTTCATCGTTTTAATATACAGGCTGATCATCTTGTACCAGAAATGCTTGGCATCAGGAATATATTGGAATTTCGAGTCCTTCTGGTTTTTGGAATCCTGATAGGATCCACTCAGCTGGAGGGGAGGGACGGAAGCAGCAAGAGGGCCGCGACAGACACGCTTCAATGCTGAGACACACTATGTAGCGCCAGCAAAGGACATTCTGAGAGTGTTCTTCGTTGGTGCAAAATAGCACGTCGTTGAACAACGGGTCCTTCGAGGGACATGCAGGCGTGCCATGAGGAATAGGCAGTAGAGAAGCTAAGGGCACTGCAGGACTTGACCACTGCCAAGAGAGAGTGCTGGTTAGCGTGCAGACTCAATGATTGAAATGCTCAAAAATAACAGTTTTCATAATTTTGGGGTTTTTAAAATTCTGGGGGCATATGCTCATCCTGTACTAAAAATAATGGGAACCAAGCTGGGGTTTTTGTACTTCAATACAATATTACTCAGGAACATAAGAGGAGCTCCATGCGACTTCACAGTCTGGTTGAGTACCTCATTGATTTAAATGGCACTTGCGGATTCTGACTATATTTTAGCTTGAAGTTGTGTCTGCAGTTCTATGTTTGAGGTTCTTTCCCGTTGAAATATTTATTTAACCACTTCCCTGCAGTGATAGTGTAAATACAATCAGCACAGCAATAACAGACACAGAAGCCTGAGATCGAGTAAACACAATCTGGTGTTATGCTGTATATTTTGCAAATTTGATTTGTATTCGCTCCAGACTGCGCCCCAAAAGTTTTAACACCTCAGGCATGACACCCTATGTGCTAAAATACTATGAAAAACAGCTTGAAAAGCTGAGAATCTGTGTCTAAGACACAGATCCGAGCTGATTACGCATGGAGCCCCAGCTGCAGTAACTATTTTTGCAAATGGCAACATCTGCCTGTCAAATGCTGCTACTATAGTGAAACATACATTCAGAATTATTCCAATGATGTTTTGCTAAATGAGTAACTCCTTCACTGCTGTGATCGTGTATGCATGACCAGCAGCAGCAGACCCACTATGCTGTATCATTGCAAATTGCATTTGGACTCAAGAAGGTGCCCCAATGTTTTTAACAACCTGGACATGATGCTTAAAGGGCTAACACTTTAAAACCAACTGGGAAATGTCTCTTATGTCTTCTTACATACAGTTGTGTTCAAAATTATTCAACCCCCAATGCTGTAAAGGGTTTTAGGGAATTTAGTGTACATTTGTAATTGTATTCAGAATGAAATCCTACAAGGACCTTTTAAAGAACCATATGCAACTAAAATGACATCAATTGGTTTTGTAATACAGTAGTAAATGTTTCTTTTGTGAATTCTTCATTGGCACAATTATTCAACCCATTAAAGACTACCACTCTGAAGAACAGAGGTTCATTCAAGTGTTTTCAATCAGGTATTGAAAACACCTGTGGATGTCACGGAGCAGCAATAAAGCATAATAAGCACCAATTAGGCAGCTTTAAAATGACTGTGATACTCAGCTCCTTCTAGACATTTACTGGTGTGGTTACAAACATGGTGAAGTCAAGAGAATGGTCCAGGAAGACAAGAGAAGAGGTGATTACTCTTCACAGGAAGGGCAATGGCTAGAAGAAGATTGCAAAGATGTTAAACATACCAAGAGAGACCATAGGAAGCATAATTCGCAAATTCAAGGCAAAGGGCACTGTTGAAATGCTACCTGGTCGTGGCAGAAAGAAGATGCTGACTTCGACTGCTGTGCGCTACCTGAAGCGTACAGTGGAGAAAAGTTCCCGTGTGACTGCTGAGGAACGGAGAAAAGATTTGTCAGATGTGGGTACTGAAGTTTCAGCTCAGACAATACGGCGCACACTGCGTAATGAAGGCCTCCATGCCAGAACTCCCAGGCGCACCCCCTTGCTGTCTCCAAAGAATAAGAAGAGTCGAGTGCAGTATGCCAAAAGTCATGTGGACAAACCACAGAAGTTTTGGGATAGTGTTCTGTGGACTGATGAAACAAAATTATAACTGTTTGGGCCCATGGATCAACGCTATGTTTGGAGGAGGAAGAACAAGGCCTATGAAGAAAAGAACACCTTGCCTACTGTGAAGCATGGCGGGGGCTCAATCATGCTTTGGGGCTGTTTTGCTTCTGCAGGTACAGGGAAGCTTCAGCGTGTGCAAGGTACCATGAATTCTCTTCAGTACCAGGAGATATTGGATGACAATGTGATGCAGTCCATCACAAAGCTGAGGCTTGGGAGACGTTGGACCTTTCAACAGGACAATGATCCCAAGCATCCCTCCAAGTCCACTAGAGCATGGTTGCAGAATAAAGGCTGGAACATTTTTGAGTGGCCATCGCAGTCACCTGACTTAAATCCGATTGAGAACCTCTGGTGGGACTTAAAGAAAGCAGTTGCAATGCGCAAGCCTAAGAATGTGACTGAACTGGAGGCTTTTGCCCATGACGAATGGGCGAAGATACCCGTAGATCGCTGCAAGACACTTGTGTCAAGCTATGCTTCACGTTTAAAAGCTGTTATAACTGTAAAAGGATGTTGTACTAAGTACTAAGATTGAATGTCACTTGGGGGTTGAATAAAACTGATAATGATGTGAGCACAGAAAAGACATTTGTGGTTATTTCATTATAAATGTTATGTTATATTTGTCTGACCTACACGTGCCTCTTTGATTTAATTGTAAGCAAGATGACTGAATGATCAAAATCAATGTCAAACTGGCCAAAACACTAAATTTCAGTGGGGGTTGAATAATTTTGAACACAACTGTATACCCAACCTAACTTATCTGAGGCTACATACGGTTTACCTGGATTGTATTGTGCCTCCTTATGGTAAAACAGAATCGAGGAAATTGGCTGGAATAATATTACAGTATTTGTGTAAATGTAAATAAGCTTCACATAGATTTTCAAACTTTTATAATCCCCATTAAATAGTTTAATCCATACATTGAAGTATTTCAGTAAACATATTCTGCAATTAGCAATGTGTCAGAGTATTGAAAGATACAAGTAACATCCACAGTGTCAAATCAGCTCGTAATGCATACATTTGCATGTTAATATGTTGAATCTTATAATTTATTCTGTTTAAACTAACAAGCTATTAGTGTGCCTAAAATGACCTTACAGACAGTTTACAGCAAGTTGAGGAATGATCTTTAAAATAGCTGAATGTGTTGATTAAAGACTTCCAGAGCAGCAGATTAATTGCTTTGTGATTTTTATGCATAATGTCTGGGAAACATACTCCTCTAACCTCCCTGAACGCTCTAAAGGTTTGTCTTTAGCAAGTGAAGGCTGCTTCTCTTTTTTTTTTCTTCTTTATTATTAATTAATATACAGTACTACAAGAAATAAAGATATACTCCTTGGCTGAAACAACAACTTCAAAGAACAAGTTCCAAAGGATTTTTTTTTTATATCAAGATCCAAAGGTTTTATTTATTTATTTTTAAAATCCTATATAATTGTATATTTACAACATGGCTTTTTCTGTTGATCATCTCTGTATATTTACTGTTGTTTCTGCTGAGTAGCATATCTTTATTCCGAAATAAATATTTATTGTGGCAGTCCCATTTAACTAGATTTTTTTCTGTTTTATTTGACACTTTCCAAACTACAAAGAATCACATCCTCTGCTGTTGTTAACCCTTTCGCTGCTGAGGCTTTTCCCGCCCCTGTGCTGAGGTCATTTTTACCGGTTTTGCTCATCATGTTTAAACGTGTTTTGAAGGCTTATTTTAGTATATGACCCAGACATATTATATATCGTTCTTTCCGTCAGACTCGGTAGATTCATAATATGTCATTATTATATGTATACGTTATGTCATGTCTGTATATTATAACAAAAAATGCAATAAAATATGTATTTTCAATAATTTACAATGTGTAAAGTGTTTTTTTTTCACATTTTAACATGCGAGCAATTGCGGTTATATTTTGTATGGGGTGCGCTTGTTAAAAAAATTAGAGATGGGGTCTCGTTACATTTTTTTTGGGGAAAATTACACTATTTTTAACAAACGCACCGCATACAAAAATCGTTAGTGCAGCATCATTGTTCACATTATAATTGAAATGGGAACAATATTGCTGCATTAACAAACCAAAAAAATTTAAAAAAAGTGTTTATTTTTTTTTTATAATTTTTTTTTTAAATTTTTTTTATTTTTATTTTTAATTTTTTTTTTTTTTTACAACATTTTTCACTTTCATGTTTGGTATCGTTGGAACGGCCATGCTCTGGCCGATCCAACCATACCAAAATTTAACCCCTAACTGCCACGGATCGGGAGATAGGGAGTTCATTGGAACTCCCTATCTCCACCGTTGGTGGCAGTTAAGGGTTAAGTCCAGGACTGGCGTCATCGTGCTACGCACGATGACGCCAGTCCTCAGGGGGAGTTCCTGGAGGCTTGGCCGACATCCAAGATGTCGGCCAGCTCCGGGAAAGGATCGCGAACCGGCGCTTTTCAGCGCCGATTCGCGATCCAGCTCCCCAGGGGTTAATGCCAGGCATCATTTGGAAGGGCAGGCTGTGCCCTTCCAAATGATGCCTGGGTTAACCCCCGCAGAGCCGCCGATCGGGAGGGAGAGAGGACCGAAGGACCTCCCCCCCTCCCTTTCAGGCGCCTCCTCCGCACATGCGGGGGGGGCGCCTGAATTGGGTGTCATCGCGCTGCCGCGATGACACCTAATTCCGGCGGCTGTGGTCCCGGATGCGCGGCTGACATCCAGGATGTCAGCCCGCACCGGGGGGGCCAGCGATCGGCCGGAACCCGGCCGAACGCTGACCCCAATGGGAGGACGCGCTCAGCGCGTCCTCCGCATACCAGCGGGAATGCTGAGGACGCGCTGAGCGCGTCCTCAGCATCGAAGTGGTTAAAGCTCTTTCTATTCAGTGCCTTTTGCATAATGTTTTGGAAAATATTTATTTTCACCAAATATGTAAATAATTATCCTTTATTTATATAGCGCCACATATTCCACAGCGCTTTACAAGATCAGTGTGCAAGGGGTTTATACATGAGAATACCACACATGGATGATATGACTTGATTCAGAGGAACCCTGTACCCAAGGGAACTTACATTCTATGAGAAGTAAAAGTATTTTATGAGGTAGGCACATTCGTATTCTTAGGTGCCTTGCCCAAGGACACTTGCCGGTGGTGTCTTCTGAGTGGGATCAAGTCGGCTTTCCATGATTGTAGATCAGCGACTTGGTGGTTAGGTTGAACCCGCTTCTCGTAAAGTTAAGTCTTGCTTCTCCACAATTGTATTGGAGGGATGTGCTGCACGGTATTTTGACTTCTCCACTGTCGAAGGGTAGAGACATTACCACTGGACTCCACAGCCAATATTGGGCAGTATTACAAAGCTGGTGTCAACCCAACCAAATTGGGACAAACAAGTGAATAGACAAGATATAATGGTCAATGAAACATTGACCAGCAGAGTCACAAATTGTGTACATGTGATGGCGTATTTGACAAAGACACTATTGGCTCAGATTAGGAGACAGTTTTGTTCTAAACATCTAGTACATATGCTTTATTAAAGGGATTGTCAGGTCCTGGACGCCCTGACCCTCTGGCGCCCCTTTGAGACCTGCAAGCATGCACTAAGAACCTGTACAGGTTCCTGGACTTATTTGGCAGAACTGCTTTCAAGCCCTGCAGCCCCACCTGAACTGATGCTGTTAATGAAGGCTTGCATATAAGGAAGCTACGCCCTCTATCCTGGACTTCCACATTGAAGTTGCAGACTGTCTTCCTGTGCAGAGCTGTTTCCTGGACTCACCTTCTTTGCCAAAGACTTCTTGAGAATTCCCTCTGTTGATACCTGGACACTCATTACTTCACTCATACCGTACCCCCCCATCCTGCTCCCTTTGCCCCCATCTAGGATCCCCGTGCACCAGACCCATTGCTTGGACTTTGACCACCCTGACTAGACCCCTGCATTGCTAACGACCACTCCATTACCTGATCCTTATCTGTACCTTTGTCAGAATATCTATGTTATCGTTTATTGTCATTACTTATATATTGTCTGCCCCTTTTGTATTAATAGATTCCTCTTGTGTATATTTCTGCTCTCGCTTCTCTAGTATCTTATTCCCATCTTGCTATCCCTTATTTTTCCTGTTTCCTAGCTCCTCCCTTATTCAGTTCTCCCTAACCTCCCTCCCCACTACTCCCAGCCATCCCTCTATTGACTCAACCTCCTTTTCTTGCATCGCCTCTCCTTCCCTAAATCTATTCCCCTTTTGTGTCCAGTCTCCTCCATTGTCTAGTTCAGATCTCTTGTTTAGTCATGTTTCTTATGTTGCTGTGTTTATTCTAATAAACTCCTTTTGTTACCCCACAGCCTGCCTATCACTGCATCTTGGGCTCACAACCGCACCTGCTGCACAAATTACAGTCTATCCCTGACAGGGGTGCTCTAATTGAAAATCACCCCTTATGCCCTTAAATAACTGGCTGCTGACCGTATCTACCCAATTATTTCTGTATTTTTTTTATTTGGGGTGTAAATACTCCCCTTTTCTCCTTCCGTGTGCTCTGCTTGTTCCAGTCAGTTCAGGACTTCTGAAATCCAGAATTCCCTGTAGCTTTTTTTTCGAAATTAGTACTTGGTAACAACACATCGAAATTATGAAGGGAAAAAAACTGTGGGTGATTTGGCACTTTTCTTATGATTTCCTAATTCAGGAGCCAAAAATTGCATTAGAAAACTGCTAACAACTTGAATAAAGAGCTGTGTTGTTGGACTGCAGTATTTTACCTGGTCAGTGCACCCCCATATGTCTCTTTCTAGCGAGACAAGTCGTTCAAGAAATGTGACCACTGTGCCATTAGGCCATCTGCAAGTATAGACAATGTCTACTTCAATAAGGGAAAGTAACCCCTATACATTAAATACCACAAAATATTTCTGACTTAATTTCTTCTACATATGTTTTATTTATTCTAGAAAGGAGTCCTAAAAATAAAAAAAAGATTTTTCCATATTACTGTCTTTCCTGTTTTCTGAATATATTTGCCACACCTCCACATATAAACCCATCCTGTCTTCAATAGTTCTTTAAATGAAAAATACAATAAAGTTAGCTGTAAATAAACTGCATTAAAAACCTGTGAAGGCAAGACACAGGTCCCCCAAAATGTCCTATATCTGGTGCATTTTGGGAGTAGAAGGATACTGGAACAACAAAAGAAGAAAAATACAAATAGCAAATCTTTTTAATTTTTGGAATTGTGTAGCAAATGTTTTCACCTAATCTCCCTCATTTCTCGGAATCATCAATATTATTGTTATTCAATTTTCATTTAAATTTACTTACCTGAAACACCCATACTTGTTTTTATATCATAATTTTTTCCACCAGAGTATAAATAGTGTACACACACGCATTCTGACAGCTTACTTGTCCATTTTATATGTATGTCCTGGTAGTCTAAACTACACTGGCATGCATCATCTACGAATAAAAAACTGATTAAAGAAAACTCCTCTAGGCAATATCATGTCTCCGACACCCAGCAAGAATTCCAGCAAGAATATGGAAATGAATGTGCGCGACTCTCTGTCGTTTAGATGCCAACATTGTTTTGTTATATTTGGTGTTTATTTCTGCTCGGAAATCATTTTACAGAGAATATAGAGCAGTTATTTTCTATTTAGTGGAGTAATCCCATGGCTGCCTCATTTCTATTCTCTGCAAAATCCCCCTTTTCTTTTTTTAAACCACAGCTATTGTGTCCTCCGGGATTATTGCCTTGGCAAGGGATTCTTAAAAATGATAAATAACAGTTCATCCCCTACCACTTTTAGCTGTTTGTGTATAATCCATCAGGTAGACGTGGCTTTATTTAGTTTTTGTATCCCAAGGTGCTATCCCTGCTTACAGTTATTTGAAATAAGCACATTTGCCTGTCCTGGCTCTATTCCTATCATTTAAAGAAGCTTTCTGGTCCCTATCATGCTATACTTTCAGATCGTATCCATATTTCTCAATTGCCAAGTAAATCCAGAGAAGAATGCTGGTACTTTCTGGGAAAGCAAAAAGTCTTTGATAAAAAAATATAGGGAATTAATCTTGATATCATCAACCTAGTTCCTGATCAAAAAAATTTTTTGTGGGGTTGCAATTCCTCATTGATTACAATTAAATACCACAAGATGTGACATTTGTGGCAAAAAAAATTGCATAACAAATGGCAGAAGAGGGAGAAAAAAGCTACTTAAATTGTATATCCTTTTTACGTGAGTGTTGGACAACTGGGAATGTAAGGATGAGGATCACTGAAATAATAGAGGAGAGCAGCAACATTAAATAAAATGTTTATATGCGTATATGGTGGAAATGCCCTGTAATTAACAGATTCTGGGACACAATTCGAAAACCGTTTGGATTACTAAACTCCATTTCTCTGGATTTCCATTTTAAGATTTTTTCTATTACATATAGGTTGGCCCTTGATGACACGGGAAGGAACAATCCTGCTCGTGCACATTTTAGCGGCTTCTAAATTACTCGTAGCTAGAAATTGGAAAAAAACCAAACCACAAAGTCCCCACCTGGCAGGCAAAGAACGGCTTTATTTTCAGTGCAGGATGGAATATAACATAAGTAAATATGACATGTAATTTCAAAATTATATAATCTATCTGAACGACGCCTTAGCTCCAACAACAAATACACAAACTTTAAACGACTGACTACAAGTTGCATAATGAAGATTAGGGCAATCACAATGTACTAGCTTGTCCATTTCAAGCTACTGGTAGATCACAATAAACCTTATGGGTACCTCTTCCCTAAACACTATAAAGATTGTAATGTGCTGCCACTCATCAGTAAAACCTTTTGTCTCACCAAACCTTTTGTTACCTGTTTCCACTGCTTGATTAGTTTCAATGCATGAGGATTACAATTGCTCTATATATGCTAGGGGAATGCAGTATCCTGCTTCCCAATAATAATGAAAGGAACTTTTTCAACTTCTACTACTCAGCTTTCAGTTGGTAATCAATTTCACTATCCCTGGGTACCGTAGATACTTGAGTATAATGCGATAGAGTATAACGCGAGGGGTAGAGATTCATTATGGAAATAAGAATATTACTCAAGACTCGAATATAACGCTAGGAGCAAAATTATGAAAGTATAAATTTTCCAAAACACGACAAAAGTCTGTTAAGTTACTGTTTCATTTCATGGTCATTTCACCCCACTCTCACCCTCGTTCCTCCAATGGTGGTTAGAGAGCAGGGGTGCAGAGTGAAAGGTAATGCTTTATCGTGGCTATTTTAGAATGGTGATAGATGTAATTGAGCGTTTTGATTGCTATGGAATATAATTCACTTATGATAAAGTTCTGCACATGAAACTAAATAAATAAAATCCGTAAGCGCAGGTATGGTATAAGGGCACATTTTGTAGATTTAATTATTGCAATTGCATTTAATAAGATTATATATATATAATGTTAGGAACCTATGCATATACTCAAGCACTACAAAAAGACACATTTTGAAATTGATAAAAGCTTGCTTTACCTTGAAAAATTTATATTCTTTATATGAAGCAGAGTATATGATATATTTGATTAATTGTGACATACAGAAATTATTTATTAAAGGGGTTAATATTACAGTTTTTTATTGCAAAGGTTAATGTAGGTTTTTGGATTGAAGGGTTAATAGAGGGCTAATTATTATTGGAGATGTTTTGTACAGGGATACTTGAGGGCTGCAGTCATTAAGGGTTAATGGTTAAATTGGGATTCCAGAGCGTGCACGTGTCAGACAGCTCCTGGAAGCAATCAGATCTTCACTCCCTCGCAGCTGTCCCGTGTATAACGCGACCCCTACAGTTTTAAGCTTGATTTATTGCTCAAAAAACTCACGGTATACACGAGTATCTACGGTAATAATATAATTCTCCATAAAGAACTCACAAGCTGAACAAGTTGGTAAAAAATAACGTAGGCCGTCGGTCTACGCCCCTTGCACCTCCCTAAAGCAGCCCTGTTTGTTGTCTTGATACAATTACTCTTTGGCTTTGTTCACGTGGGCTTAAACGAATGCGTATTCAGACACTTTTTGTGGTTATCTGCGAACTACTGTTGTTTAGCGATGTTGCAGACAATGCCTAAAATTGACATAGTTGGGACCATGATAAACTTGGGCGATCCCGATAGGAAAAATCCAACAGCTGCAAGCAAAGTTTCATGCACCCAAAGTTTCATGGGTGATAATGGATAACTCAGTTTGCCTTTTTTATGTGTCTTCGGAAGCCGTTATAAATGTTATAAGCATCTTATTAAGTATTGAGCAAAACCATTTTATCTTCTCTTCTATTACACATGATCATGACAATCTGTGCTGTTTTATCTTTGCTGTCTTTGTGGAATCATATAACAGTTTCATTGTTTTAGTGTAGAGTTCTTTGTTGGATTTGTTCTAGTACTTAATTCGGGGGGTCCAATGTTCTAAAATCTGAAGGTCTTGTGAGATTGCGTCCGACTTGAGAAATCTGGCTTCCAAGCTTTTGTAGAGTTGCCAGAAAGTATTATCAGTAATATTTAAAGAAAGACTAATCAAGAAGTTGTTGACTAATTGCCTAAGTTGAAGTCAACACTTGCTCGGGTGCTTGACATTTTCTGTAGTAACATAGATAGCTCTTCAAATGTAGTCGTTTTGTTAATACAGCCAAACTGAGCCCTTCAAGTGTGACACTATAATTACCTCTTTTAAGATACAGTTTGCAATCTGTTTGGAAGTGAAAAGGTTGAGTACAACATTGTGATTTGCAATCTACTTTATGTAATTTTTTTAATCACCTATGAAAATAATTACCTAAAAATAATGTGTATAAGACTGCTTAAAATAACCACTGCTTATATTACATGTACTTTACATCACAGTGCTTGTGCAGAATCACATAAGAAATCATATGGTAAGACAGTAGTATTGCAGGTTTGATAACTTCTTCCCCTATTATCGCTCCAGTCACACCTTGGTATTTCATAGTGGGTGGTAATTATTTATTAAATACTGATCACTCATTTCAATGATAGCAGTGCAGACCATAGCATTAAGTACTCTGAAAATTTGCACGACCTGTTTTGAGGTTCAATATATTTTTCCATCTCTTAAAATAAAAATGTTGCATTGCACGATGTGTAACCATTCCTAATATCTGCAGAAAAAGATGTAGGGCCCTATTACATTCTTCACGCACAATTGTGCGCGCGTGCAAAAGCGCATTAACACAAGGGGCAAAACCCTTTGCGCTGAACGTCGTATTACGATGTTCCCGCACAAAATGCGCGTTAACGTCTAACGCGAGTGACCCTGCACAAACCCTTTGCGAGCGCAATTTAGTGTGCGCATCCTATACTTAACATTGTGAGCGCATATGCGTTTGTGCGCTGGTGCGCATGGTATTACAAACTTAGCGCAAAATTTAACGGACTATGTTTGCGCGCATAATTTTAACGTCTTTGAAAAACTGGTGGTAACGGCAAATTGTAACAACCCGACCATACCAAACTGCAGATTCACAACGGAGAACGTCGATGCGCACATTTTTTTATTAGATCCGTCAAAAATGACGGCCACTACCTTGTCTTCCGTCAGAACGTACGTCTGATGTGCGCAGTCCGCACAAAATGACAGACTCACGTTAAAAATTATATTGCGCTGATTTTTGTGTGCATTTTTGCGCGTCGGGTTTACGAGCGCAATTTCCCGACATATGAAAAAATGCACGAGGAATGTAATTCCAGCAGTGATTTTTGGGCGTTAACGTTTAATGCTTCGTGCAAAAAAACACACGTTTAGCGTACGTTTTTTGCGTTGAGAATGTAATAGGGCCCGTATTCTCTAGGTACATTTTCTAAACCCTATATTATTTCCTTATTACATACAAGGTTCGAAAGTTTTATTAGAATTTTAAATTATTTTATATTGTACCAGCTGGTCTTGTGGGAGATTTCAGTAATTTTTTTCAATACTAATTGCTTAACTTGTTGCTGTCTTTGGTTACCAGGTGGAATCAACTCAAAGTATGATCAGGATCTTGGGTCTTTCTGCAACTCTTCCCAATTACTTGGATGTAGCCACATTTCTTCATGTTAATCCGTATATTGGACTTTTCTACTTTGATGGAAGATTCCGCCCCGTTCCTCTGGGACAAACCTTTATCGGAATAAAATCTACCAACAAGGTGAGCTGTGATTATAGACTGAGCATGTAATTGAAAGTCAAACAAAAATGAGTGTTTGCATATTTTTCTGTAATTACGTGATGTAGCTTTCTAAAAATTTACAGATAAAGAAAAAAGTCCATATTCTTTTCGTATTAGCTTGTGGATGAGTCGCTCATATACCTAAGCAAAGTATTGTCAGAAATGTGCATGCTCCTTGATGTCAGGAACATGTATTTTCAGACTTCAGATACATTGCATTTCAAGAACAAAAAGTAACGTGAGCTCTTCCTGGATAGCATTCAACTTGGTCTAAATGGTACTGTTCAACTTCAAAAAACGTCGCTATTAGAATGGAAGTACAGATACATTCTTAAAATTTTTACATGCCAGTTTATTATTCTTTTTTGATTTTAAGTCACTAAATTGTATATTTAGAAAGTGAATGGCTTTAGCTTGAGGCCTTTTACACTAGAAATTGCCACCATATTATTTTACTTCATTAATGAGATAATACTTTCAAATATTTTTTAAAAGATTTAAATTGAATTTGAAGGATTGTATAGGTTTAGCCACCTCCGTGAAGAATGTCAGTCATTCATTCTAGAATATGAAGGCCATGCACATCCCCATAAGCCCTGCATGGTAGAATTAAGGTTACTTCTAGCTAGATGAATGGAATTACAGCATGATTCCTGTCAGAGTTGTTTTGCCCGAGAGTGAAGCTCTACAGTCTGAGCTCTCTTACAGCACAGCCCTGATGTCATCTCTTCCATCGGGGCTGTGCTGTAATCTGCAAGAAAGGGCTGCAGATCTTACCTGCACACAGCTGGCTGCCCAAATCTACACCGACACTTTAGAGATGATGCTTGCTTGCCAAGTACGTGATATAGGCCTTCAAGGTGCTGTTCTTTCATGGTTCTCTTCCTACCTGTCCAACTATCGTTTAGTGTCTCACTTTCTGAAAGTACCTCCTCGCGGCAGCCTGTCTCTGTTGGAGTGCCCCAGGGTTTAGTACTGGGCCTCTTCATTTTTCAATATACACTGCCTCTCTAGGGAAACTGATCAGCTCCTTTGGATTTCAGTACCATCTATGCGCTGATGACACTCAAATATACCTCTCCTCCCCTGATCTCTCTCCAGGTCTCCTGGATCGAGTCACTGACTGTCTCTCTGCTGTCTCAAATTGGATGTCTTCCAGCTTCCTGGAAGACAACTCAATCTTGCCAAAAGTGAAATTTTTGTTGTTGCTCCCTCCAAGAAAAACCCTATGCCACCTATCTCTCTGCGAGTAAATGGAATGCTCATGGGCCCGACACCTCAAGCTCCGCTGCCTTGGTGTCACTTTTGATTCTCACCCAACGTTCTCTCCCCACATCCAGGCAGTGACAAAATCATTTTACTTTGAACTCAAGAACATTGCCTGCAATACAATACCGCAAAGGTGCTGGTTCATGCGCCTGTCTTTCGCGGCTTGATTACTGCAACTCGCTCCTTACCCCAATGCCCGCACTGCCCCTTTGCAATATGTAATGAATGCAGGTGGCAGTTTTTTTTACCCCTCACCAGACGCACCTCGTGTACCTCCGCCCTCTGCCGGTCTCTCCATTGGCTTCCTGTTCGTTTCAGGACACAGTTTAAAATACTGACGATCACATTCAAATCGCTCAATAACTTAACCCCACTTTACATGTCTTACTCCAAGCACATCCTGTCTAGACAACTCCGGCCAGCAGGCGACCTCCGCCTGTCCTCTATCTGTAACCGGGCTGCCAACTCTCTCCTCCAAGACTTCTCAAGGGCCGTTACGGTCCTGTGGAATGACTTGCCTAGCCGTATCAAACTCTCCCCTGATCTTCAGGCGTTCAAGAAATCACTCAAAACCCAACTCTTCAGATTAGCATACCACATCATTGCCACACCATTCCCGAACCACTGGCACTAATCATCCTGACATTCAGTAAAACTCCCCTGGTCTTCCTCAACCCCAGTCCCTCTAGACTGTAAGCTCCTATGAGCAGGGCCCTCTACACCTAGTGTTTCCATCCTGTGTCTGTTTATCTTGTTCCCTTTTGGTTATTGTAAAGCACTATGGAAACTGTTGGCACTATATAAATGATGATGATAATAATGCTGAAATCTGTATGAATGACAAAAAAGCTGGCCTTCCCCAAAATCCAATTGCTTGGGGGAGAGAAACAATAACAAAAGTCTGCAGGGACCGAGTCCTCATGTCGACGTGGCACGTGGCATGAGCCATGGTGGAACCTCTGAGGCAAGATGTAGAAAAATTCTCAGTGCGAGGATACACTAAATCAGGGTGCAGATAGAGATTAATTACACAGCAGGAGCAGGTAATGAGTCCATTAAGAGTACTAGCAATTGTACTGTAGTGCAATAGTTCTTAACGGTGAAGGTAGCAGTGGTTAAGTGACAGTGAATACAGTGATCCAATGCTGTACTGGGCAGGAACAGAAGGCACTGCTTGGATGTTATGGCAGGCAGGATGAAACAACACCGCACGACAGGCACTGGCAGACAGGATCATGTGTACTGCCAAGCAGGAACTTGCTATGCTGGGCAGTCACTCACGGCAGTCGCTGCTGGACAGGATGGCATTTTATTCACAACAGTTGATGCTAGGCAGGGTGGCACAGCACAGCTTGGCATTATGGTACAGCATGGCTTGGCAAGATGACACAGCATGGTTTTGCAGGATGGCATTGCACAGCTTGGCAGTATGGTACAGCACGGCTTGGCAGGATGGCACAGCTTGACTAGACCGGGTGGCACAGCATGGCTTGGCAGGATGGTAAAGCGTGGCTTAGCAGGAATTCGCTATACTGCTGGGCAGATACTCTAGGTCATGCTATGCAGGATATCATGGCTAAATCTGTAGCCTTACCAGAAGACTCACTGGAGATCAAGTAGAGGAGTCACTGAAAGAACAGGAACAAACTGCAGCTTTGAGGAAGGAGAACCACCTCCTAGCAGGGGAATCAAGAACAGAGCACAGCACCATGGGAGTAACACCTTAATATAGTTAGTTGGTCAATTCTCTGCAAGACAGAAATATATAAGGGAAGTCCCGAACTGGATGGAAATTCAGGACCAGGCTAGAGGTAGAGTCGACCTGGATCGGCTCAAGAAACTGGCTTTCATATGGGTTCCAAGACTGAAAGCATGACACCTTGCACTATAAACAAGTCGAAAACCTAAATAGGTAGATGTTCTTTTATAAAGACATGAGAAAAAACATTAGATATAGGTCTAATACACCAGCCTACATTCTTGTTGGTGACTTACATATTTACAAAGCATTTCCGTAATCCAATATGTTGCTAGGGTAAAATGATGGCTTTTAAACACAACATATTGAGGCAGATACAGACACTTTGCAAAGAATGGATTAAGAGATATTTATGGAGCCACATTTTAATAATCGAGCAAGCAACAGGATTGATCCACAGATTTCCATTGTTAATCATTTTTAGGTTTTATTTAGTTTCTTAATCACTATATCTTTTGCCTATTTATAATATGTCTGTGATGATGGAATATTATTACTTGTGCAATCACAAGCATGCGATTGGTGCGTAACCACCCCATAATTGCCCTTAAATTTGCTTTCTTGACATTATTAACTAATGATCAAGAGTCTTGGGAACAAAACCTCTTTACTGTAAATAGCGATTCTCAAAGCCTGCTAAATCAGATCAGATAAACTTGTTTTATTCTCATGTCTCTCCTATAGTCCTTTCAAGAAAACATGGATTAGCTTTTTGTATTTAAATTAAGCTCAGTGGTGAAAGGTTTATTGGTAAAAAGTTTATTGGTAAAAAAATATATAAAAAAATATTTTTTATCTAGTCTAGGCCAGTTCAGATCTGCAATTAAACACCAGCTGTTTAGCAATGTATAAACAAAGCTGCCTTTCATAGTGCCTTACATCAATTCTAGTTTGAATCGAATTGCTTGAATTTGAAGCGAATTGCTCCAGTTTTCTAAATATTACAAATGCGTACAGGTCTATTCACTAAAAGGTGAAACTCTGGAGAAGTGAACATTCTAGGTCAAAATAGCCGATTTGGAAAGTGAGATAAATGGGAGATTTTTTTCCTGGTTTGGCTATTTTGACCTACAGGGTTATTCAGAGAAAGGTAAAACTCTGGAGAGCGTTTGGAGAAGTGAAAATGCTAGGTCAAAATTCTCCCATTTATCTCACTTTCCAAATCGGCTATTTTGACCTAGAATTTTCACTTCTCCAAAAGTTCTCCAGAGTTTCACTTTTCTCTGAATAGCCCTGCATGTGATTTCTAATGATTATTACAGTTAAATGATGTGTTGCTGGGAGTTTTATTGCTCTGCTGCTCTTCTATTATTACCGGTATTATTTTCTATTTTTTTTGAGAAAGTATTTTACCAGGAAGGATACATTGAGATTTCTCTTGTTTTCAAGTATGTCCTGGGTGGCGAGTATGTACCGTTAGGTGTCTTGCCCAAGGACACTTACTGGAGAGGTGCTCTGACTGGGATTCGAACCTGTGTCTGCACGATTATAAAGCAGTAATGTTGCCGCTACTCCATCCAGCCGGTACTCTACCTGCACACGTCAAATATATTGGACCATTAAGAGAAATTGCGTTGGGGAAATATTATCCCTCTTCACTCTCCGGGACTAGTTGTCCGGTGCAAAAGCACACCTACTGTATGTCTAATCCTAAATCTTTAAAACACAAATCAAGTAAGTATCCCGATAGGGAAGGATGCTCTCAGGCTCACAGGCACAGAGTGGCTAGCTCAGTGTTACAAAGAAAGAGGATGGGGATACCAGGTGCTTCAATCAAATGTGGCGTTATTGAAGAATCACAACAGCGATTTACAGCAACAATGTTTCGGATGTTTAGACAAAGGCTACTGGATATTGGAAACGTTATGGCTGTAAACCACTTTTACGATTCTCCAGTATAGCAACATTGGATTTGAGTGCCTGGTCTCCCCATCATTGTTCTTTGTAACCCTAAATATTGCTCCCTACTCAAAAAAGAAGGACCGGTTTTGGCTGGGTCAAAACTGTGCTTCCAGTCCTGTGTACTTGATTGTACATGGTTTCTAAAATCACTTTGTGACACGTCATGTGATTACAGTTGCCTTTTATATATGGTTTATTGTTCTTATTTTATTGCAAGAAAAACAACTTAAGATATTTTTAACAAATGTCTGAACTTTTTGAATTCATTCGCTGAAGAATCATTTAGCAGAACTATTGTGAATAATTGGATAACTCAAGTGCTGCAACACAACACCATGAAAAAGGTATCAAACAAAAATGAGTTGGTCTGAAAGCGCAATCGCGTCTGATTACATTCTTCTCTCATTTCCTTTCATCAACTTTCTTTGTGCCTGTCACATACATATTGCAAGTCTCATTAGTCTTGATATTATGGCACACACATTGCTTCAAAAACCCGCGATGGCTTCATACGGAAATAGATATCGTACCAACGTTCACGCTCATGCAACAGTAGCTTCTCCCTTTATAGAAAAAGGAAAAAAAAGAGAAAAGCAATGTACAAAAATAATAAAAAAATAAGACGTTAAAACCGCAAAACTACCCCTTGTTTGCTGGGAAGCATTTTGGCAAATGGAAAGCAATTTACCGACACCATGAGATAAAATAATCCCCTTCATCTGCATTGCAGAAAAGAAAGATACCTGCCAGCCGCAGGGAGCAGTTTCAAGTTTATACACAAAAGGATAGTTTGCCATATGGCACTTATTGCAATGTGCATATTTTAACCTTCATTAATTGTATCAAGTATCAGCCTATAAAAACTGCCATTGCGTTTCCTTAATTATCCATACAGCTTGCAGTTTGGCTGTGTGTCTGATTTAAAATGAATATCCTGATAAAGATACGTAGTTTGTTGCTTAATTGTATCTTTGAAAGACGACCTTGCTTCCCCCCTCCTATTTTTTTTTTTTTTTTGTGGAGGTGGTGGTGACAACCAAGCCTGACCATGCAGTCTGCCGTGCGATTGATTGAGAAAATAATTGCTGTAGCCATTAGGGGGGAATTGTTCTGTGTCATATGTCTAGGATGAAATGTCTTCCCCGGAGAAATCAGCTGTAAATATTACCTTGGCACACGGAAAGTGTTGCCAGTTGTCACTTTGTTACAGGAATCATTTTGTTTGGCGGTATAGAGATGTTTGTAGAGGTACGAGTTGAACGGCATGTTACAATTTGTTAACCATGCCATGGCTCATTTTATGCAATATTCCTTTTTTCAGAGGAATCCTGTCTTTCAGAATTGCCTGTGCCTCTTTCCATGTTGATTATGATCATTGTGAGTGAATGATTGGCATGACTAGTATCATAAAGCAGGTTTCAGATGCTCCTTAGCTCCACATACTACAACACTTCAGAGTAGGATCATTAGCCTATTATGGCAGTGATTCCCAACCGCGGTCCTCAAGTACCCCAACAGGCCAGGTTTTAAGGATTGCCTTGGGCAAATACAGACTGAATCCTGCAATCACTGGGCAGCAAATCATATCACCTGACCTGTTGGGGGTACTTGAGGACCGCGGTTGGGAACCACTGTATTATGGCATAACCTATATATTTTATATATACTGTATAACAGTAGCATTGTCGGGGATGTATGGTGGTGAGACGGACCTCAGTATACAGTAGACATGGTGAAGTACACAAGGATACAGCAAAAGATGGGTCAGAGGAAAGCTGAGGTCAATGGCGGGCAGCAGACAAATGTAGGGCCCTATCGCTTCCTTAGTGCCAGCGCACACATAAGTGAGCCTTAGCGCTGGGTTAACTGAGGTGGTGGGGTTACGCCCAGATCAACTCCCGATTGCTAACAGGTTAAAAAAATCTGTTGGCTCATCAGTAATCGCACTTTCTAGCATGAGCTTACTGTACTTTGCACTCGCTATGCTTGGGGACCGCAAAGAGTAAGCAAGGAGTAATTAGCATTAGGATCACATAGTACTAATGTCACCACTGCGTTTAACTGAAAAGTTAGTCGCAACTCTAAGCTGGTGTTAACTGATTCTGCTGCTGCGGACTCAGCAGCAGCTGAAAAGCCTCCCCAAAAAATCCGATACTCACCTTTCATTCCGTGGCGCGAGCAGCAGTAGCCCAATCTGCTGCCTCTGGCCGCTGTGAGCAGAGTTAGACTGGGGACAAATAGTCCCCAGTCTCCCTCCACAATCACTCCATGGCCATTCATGATCTCGCGAGAGTGAGATCACATGGCCCGGAAGCACAGCCCTCAATGAAGTCCTATGGTTTCCAGGAGGGGATACTCGCGGCAGCCTCTTAGTATCCAGGAGGTTGGCAGGCCTTTACAGGTCAGGCTGCTGGATTCAGAGCCTGTCTCGTAATCCACTTGTAAAATGGGGACGCTAAGGGGAAATTTGCAAGTGCAAATTTTTCCCCTTACCATACCCATTTTAGCACAGGGCAAGTGATAATGCCGGTAGTCGGTGGAGAAGCAAAGGGTCAGTATACTGGGGAAACAAACAGGAGAACATGTATGATTACAGGGAGACAAGGCTACACTAGAGCATCTTAGCAGTGCGAAGACATGCTATTAGCAGGAGGGAAGATAGCAGCCAAGGAGGCGTTGGATGCACAGGGAACCGCAGCGGCGCTGCAAGACGCCATCGCAATGGAGCAGTGCGGCAGGGTGAGTCCCAGGACCTGACGAGCATAAAATTAAGTAATTTAAAATACTGTATTTTAAAATTTTTAAGTGTTGCAGATGTTTCCGATTAGACTTACAGCCATTTAGGATTGGCTAATTGGTGTGGGAACTTTATGAAGCCTTTTACATTCAAAATTCAAAGGGCAGCTTTCACAAAGTACCTTTTTGGCATTAGCTGAATCAGGAACATTGGCTAAGTTTTTACATGTGATAAGTCTAGTCGACATTGGCAAGTGCAACTTGAGGATTACAGCAAGGTTGCATTTATTATCACTTACTCCATGTTAGGCTTGTGCACCGTTTTTTTTTTTCGATTCGGTTCGATTTGTTCGGATGTTTAAACTTTTCAATTCGGCTCGTTTCGACCGATTTCTGTTTCGATTCGGTTCGGCTCGACTCGTTTTTCGTGTACATTTTTTTTCTGAATATCGACCATTTTTCGTATTTTCGTGTCACTTTGCTCGTTTTTTGTATCGACTTTTTGTGATTTCGGAAATTTTCGTTTTTTCGGAACGTCTGTTCTCCTCGTTTCAAAGCTGTCTAACTCTATTCGTTTTGATGTAAACTACTATGGTTTACTTTTTTATACTTTATATATTTTTTTATAATAAATTTTTGGTTTGTTTTTCGGATCCGATAATTCATTCTGTCGATACGATAATTCGGGCGATTCTATTGTGTTTTTTTTTAATTAAATAAAGATCCTTTTTTTCTTATGAATATACATTTCACAACTTTATTTAATCACATTAAAAAAAATGGTATGAAAGCCAAGGAACAAAAAAATGAACAAAACGATTTAAAAAACGCTAAACTGACCCGAATGGTCTGACTTTAAAAATAAAAACCAGAACAAAAGGTTTTAAAACGGAAAAATAGTTGATCAAAATGATCTGAAACGAAAAAAAAAAAAAAAAAATGATTTAAAACAGATAAAAAAAAAATTAACCCTTTCGCTGCTGAGGCATTTCACGGCTTCCCTTCACGCCTGTGTGCGGCACTGCGGTCTGCTGCTGAGCTAATTTTTAACAGTTTCGCTCCTCTTGTTTAAACGCGTTTTTTTGAAGCCTTATTTTATAGTATGACCCAGAGATGTTATATATCGTTCTTTCCGGCAGACGATTCATAATATATCATTATCATATGTATGCGTCATGTCCTGTCTGTATATTATAACAAAAAATGCAATAAAATTTGAATTTTCAATGTTTGTTTTACAAGGTGTAAAGTATTTTTTTCACATTTTAACATGCGAGTGTTTGCGGTTATATTTTATGAGTTGCGTTTGTTAAAAAAAATTGAAAAGGGGACTTGTTATATTTTTTTGGGTGAACATTACACTATTTTTAACAAACGCACCCCATACAAAAATCCTTAGTGCAGCATCATTGTTCACATTATAATTGAAATGGGAACAATATTGCTGCATTAACAAAACAAAACAAAAAACCTGTTTATTTTTTTATATTTTAATTTTTTATAATTTTTAACATTGTCATGTTTGGTATTGTTGGAAAGGCCATGCTCTGGTCGATCCAAAGATACCAAACATTAACCAACCGATAGCTGCCGCGGATCGGGAGATAGGGGGTTCCAATGAACCCCCTATCTCCACCATTGGTCGCAGTTAGGGGTTAGCTCCAGAACTGACGTCATTGTGACGAGGTCTTGGGACTGTCGGCAGCTGCCGTTCCCCCACGCTGTTGTCTTCCTGCAAAGACGTGACCATGTTGGCGGGCAGCGTCTTAGCGGGCAGCGGTGGGAGAGAGAGAGAGCTCATAGCTGGGAGGAGGTGTTGCGTGAAGCTGCAAACAGGGACAAATAAACTAGACCTGAGCCGCACTAAGGAGCTTTGGGTTGTGTCGGAGAAGACTTCACGCAGTGCTGCCATCAATATTTTTTGATAAATTCTTGGTTATACAATGAATGTGACTGTGGACAAAAATCCATGTTGTTGTGACATCGCCTAAGCTTAACAAAACCAGGCCACGTCGGTAATGAAATCTCAAGGCAGTACAACAAGGTTGTGTTAGTATGTGACATTTTTTGGCCAGGCAGGAAGTGTAGAATGTGCACAGTCACATTCATGGCCACAAATATGTTGACAAATTTATGACAAAGGGTCCATAGAACTGTCAATAAATTTATGTACATATAATTTTAACAGTGTGGAAACCAAGCAATACATATTAACTTATTAAGTAAGGAAAAGCAACGCACACAAACAGGAAAATATAGAAAATTTATTTACAACATGCCAAGGATGGCAAACTGCCCAACGGGGCACAAACAAACATAGGGGAGGAGGAGGCTGGTCTCACTGCCGCTCCAGGATGTCAGCGGCATTGCTTATATTGCTCCCGCAGTTTCTGGAGCAACTCCTGGATGGCATCTATTGTCGTAACAGCCAGGCGTAGCTCGCCGATCGCCATCCGATTCCTCATCCTGACGCTGGACCTTTCAGTGTCCGGTCTGGCTTCTCCTTCTATATATCCAATAAATGAAAGAAGGAAAATACAGTAAGTAAAGCAGGTTTCTATTTTTGACTGAAAGTCTTGAAAAAATATAACAGTAGTATATACCAGTGCTGGCGGCCTCCTGAGGCTCCGACTCCTCCGACTCCTCCTCCTCCACCACCACCGTCACCATCTCATCCGGTGCTATATCTAAGAAATTAAAGAAATAAAAAATACAGTAAACAACAAAACTGATTTATTTTTGAACAAAAGTCGATGCAAAATACAACAGTAAAAAAGAAACCTGGACTCGCGGCCTCCTGCTGTGGCTCCGGCTTCCTCTCTCCATCGCCCTCCTCCTGCTCCTCCTCCTGCTCCTCCTCTTCCTCCTCCTGCTCCTCTTGTGCTATACATAAAAAAATTTAATTGAAATACAGTAAACAAAAAATGTTTCTGTTTTTGACCAAAAGTCGTTGCAAAATAAAACAGTATATACCAGCGCTGGTGGTCGCCCGTGGCTCCTCCTCCTCCACTGGGGCACTGGTGCCCGCCGGGGCAGATGCTGCCTTCTTCCTGTCTTCTGCCAAATCCAAAAAATAACACGTAAATAATGCAGACTGGAAAAAATGGTATATCTATACAATGTATTGCCGAAAGTATTGTGACACCCCTCCACTACCCACTAGCACTACCAGCTTGACCCACCACTACTCCCATCTTATAGTTCTAAAGTCACAAAATATTTATTTATTTCCTCTGCACATAGACATATATTACCGGTCAATTATATATTTTTTTCAGAAGTAAACATTACGTTTATTCAATGAAACTATTATTTGTGTTGTGTGCGTACAAAACGCATTGTGCTGACTGCTTTTAGTTATTTTATAGATGGCCTCAGCCTCAATTTCACTTTCAGTTTCTGCTAATAAAACTGGATATTGCAGAAACAACAGAAATCCGCCATTTTGTTTTGAAATTTGCATCTAAAGCGTTCAATAATGACACTGCTGCAGCAAACTGAATTGCTGCGCTGCAACAATTCAGCAGCTGCTGAGGATGTATTGAACGCGGCTCTGTTTGGATGCACTTTCAGAAGAACTACATGTCCCATCCTACCACTTAGCAGAGACGCAGAGATTTTTGTTGATGCACAGGTGGGAGCCAATATTGGGCAAGCTGCGGGTCATCTCGTATGCATCACTCAATCACAACAACCTCCCCCCCAACACACTACAGTACACACAGTGCCAAAAGAAATCCAGCATTGTAACTTCATCTACATACATCAAATGTCACAATTTTCACGAATACGTAAAATCACAAAAAAGAAGAGCTATGGCAAAAATGCATGTATGACGAGTTGTGAAAACGCAAAGCTATACACAATCACATTGCATGAAAAAAGGACTAGATAAATCAACGTATTTCTGTTCACATTAGCACATGCAAGCACATTATTATTATTTTTTTACTTTTTGAAATTTCACTCACAAAAAATACAAAAAGAACCCATGAAACCACAACCCTCCAAAAATGTTAGTTTGTCACCAATGCCCCTAATGAGGACATTTAATACTAGATGTTAGCGAGTGCAGGTTTCGGCATCATGCATTGCCTAGCACTTTTGAAGCAAGTGGTTACAAAGTGGTTTTGGAAGACTTGCCATAACAAATGATTTCAATAAAAAGCTTTTTGCATCCTAATCCCTGTCAACATCATTAGAAACTCAACACCAACAAGCTTAACCCTTTAGTGACCGGGCGGTTTTACACAAATCCGTCTTTAAGGCTGGGGTCAGACAAGCGCACTTTAAACGCACGTTCTGGCGCACATAATCACGGCCGCACTAGCAGCAAATGACGGGCAATGACGGCCAATATACGAAGTACGGTCGCACGAAAGTCCGGCCGCGCAACGCAAGTGGAAAACGAACGCATTTTTTCGAGCACGCCGAACCGCTAGTACGGGCGTACAGATTGCGCAGCTGCGGCATAACGGCGTGTTTGCGTGATTAGGAGACGTCAGACGCTGCACATGTGCGGCCTATATAACGTCCAGACGAAAAAAGTGTCCTGTGGTGGCTGTTGTTGTACCTGGCAATTGCAGAAGATGGCTGGTGTGGATATTGATGTGGAGCGTCTGATAGCGGCAGTGGCGGAGCATCCCGAGATTTGGGACACGGCTTGTGACCTCTACAAGGACAAACTGAGAAAGGCCAGCGCATGGGTTGCAGTCTCGAGGGAGGTGTACCTGGAGTATGATACGTGGTCTGACAGAGAGCAGAAGCTACAGAGTGAGTACATGATTATTTAATTCATAATCACATGTAAATTGCATGTACAATAAAAGTAAAGGCAAACATAATAGGTGCCGTCACATGTTAAATGCTCCCCAGCTGCCAGGGCACCTGCCCTGCATCGCTAGTAAAATAATTAGCCAGAGCATCGCGAAACCTGTTGCTGTGTCTATTCACAGCTATTATGTCATGGTTTGCATATTCATCCAGACCCGTAACTGTGAGGGTATCAGCGAAATTAAAACCATCCCTCGCACGAACATAATTATGTAGGATGCAACAGCATTTCACTATATCCACACAGAAGTCCACATTTACATCAAGCGGTCTATGAAAAATCCTCCACTTGTTGGTCAGTATGCCAAAGCTACACTCCACATACCGTCTCGCCCGCGACAGCCTGTAATTAAACACCCACTTCCTCACAGTCAGGTGTGTCCCTGAGTAGGGCCGTAGGAGATGTGTGGATAGGCCGAATGCTTCGTCACCCACGAAGGCATAGGGGACTACCACGTCACTGCCAGGCAATGGTGCGGGCCTGGGTATGTTCAGGGTCCCACTCTCGAGCTCATCCCACAGTGTAGAGTTCCTGAACAGTGTGGAGTCAGAGTCTTTGCCGTATGATCCGACATCCACATACACAAAATTATAGTTGGCATCTGCCACCGCCAGTAGTCCAATGGAAAAGAAATGTTTATAATTTTGATACAGTGAGCCACTGTGCAGTGGCTTCACTATGCGGACATGTTTGCCATCCACGGCTCCAAGGCAATTGGGGAAGTTGGCTCTCCCCAAAATCCTGCTGCAATTGCTACCCATGCCTCGTCCGTGGGTGTTGGTAAACATTGCTTCTTCATGGTTTCCCATATTGTTTGGCACACCTTGCGGACGATCTCACCAGCTGTTGATCTGCCAATGCGGAAGTTGTAATGCAGATCCTTCAAACTGCATCCACTAGCAAGATACCTGGAAAATATGAAGTAAATGTGTGTTATGATCACATCATATGAACCGAACCTAATGTCACTCTCATTATGTTTTGCAGCACATGAAATTAGCAACAAGTGGCGCACTATCAGGGACAACTACACCCGGGTCCTGAAGAAGGAAGCGGCAGCTGCGCGCTCTGGAGCTGGGGCAAGGAGGAAGGTGCACAGCTATCTATACGCCGAACAATTGTCGTTCCTCAGGAGGACCCAGGAGCCAAGGCCAACTGCGAGCAGCATTGACCAGCCATACACCTCTGGGTCACAGGAGCAACACCTGCCGGCAGGGGGTTCTGCCAGCTGGCAGGAGGAGGTTGACCAGGGTGGCACGGACTCGCAGGTGGAGGGGAGGTGGAGACCGGACCGGTGCCAGCTGCAGCACCGAGAGACAGCACCAGACCGGCTCACAACAGGAGGAGGGGACCGCCTAGCGACTTCGAGCAGGCCATGGTCAGGTTCATGGGGTCGCACAATCCACAACCTCCACGCTGCACCATCACTGACAGTGAGGACATGTCCTTTGTCCATTCCTGTCAATCCCTGCTGGACCAGATGACCCCGGCGCAGAAGGTGGAGTACCGCCGCAGATCCCTGGACCTCATCCATGAGATCCTGTCCCGTCCAGAACAGGCTGCGGTCTACTATGGTGCGGTGCCACAACGCCATCAGGCCACTGGTGATGCCAGCCACAGCCAGGCGCCACCCACCCACCCACCCATGTCCCATGTTGCTGGGCCTCCCCCAGAGTCTGGCTACCGCCGCGGATCCACACATGGTCCTCATGAGCCAGATGCTCCTCTGTACCAGGATTTGTGAGGTGTCTTGTCTGTTTTATGTTTTTGGTTGACATGCTGTTCCTGTTGTCACTGTTATGTTTTGTCCTTCATGTTATTTTCTTTTGTATATATGTTACAAATATGTAATTCATTTATTTTCTTGTTTATTACAATATATTTCTATTTACATACATTCTTGTCAGTGTCAGAGGGTTTTTGGACGTGTCTTGGAATGTGATGCCTGCGTGTGGGTGGGTATGAATGTGTTTGTGTACATGTCACTACAGACCGACAATAGGGGCTCTGCACACCGAGCACATGTCTGCTGACTGGCAGCGAAGTCATGCATGCTGGTGTTTGGAAGTACTTACCGCAAAGTGATGACCAGCATCTCCTCCGGTGGTATGGCATCCCTCATGTTGGTGTCCCTCTTGGTCAGCGGCTCCCGTAACTGTGACAACAGTTCATCGAATGAGGGGATGGACATCCGCATGTAGTTGAAAAACTTCACGGGGTCCCTCTCTCGCAGTGGCCTGTACAGCGTCACAAAGTGGCCATGAGTGTGTCTGGCAGCGTTGATGGGATGAACCCATGTTCGCCGTTGTCTTTTGTGCTGGAGGTACAGGTAGCCCGTTGCAGCAAACACAAACACTTGCAGTGCATCCATCTTGGTGAAACGCCACCATCCACGAAATGGCTTTTTATACCCCTTCACCTTAATTTTTGATTCACCTATTGATTTGGTAAATTAGATTACGCGTTTAATTGCAGATCCGTAAAAAATCACGCCCGAAAATGCGCATCGTATGACCGTTTTAGCGCACTCCGTGAAAAAATACGTCACTTCGTTCGGACGCACTTTTTTACGTTCGCGTATAAAAATGCTTTCGTTTGACCCTAGCCTACGTGACCAATGCTGTTTTTACGTTTCTGCGCTGTTAGTGTTTAGGTCAAATTTTCCTCTTACTCGTTTATTCAACCCACACATATTATACACCCTTTTTCCCGCCATTAAATGGACTTTCTAGAAATACCATTATTTCCATCATATCCAATAATTTACTATAAAAAAATATGAAATCTGATGAAAAAAATGGTAAAAACACACTTTTTCGTAATTTAATCCACAAAATCTACAACCACCCAAAAAGACCCCGGCTAAATAGGTTCAAAATTTTGTCCCGAGACTAGAAATACCCAATATTTACATGCGTTTGCTTTTTAACCCCTTCACTGCTGAGACAGTTCACCTATGTGCGCTGCGCTCATTCTGACCATTTTGTGCTAATTATTTTTAGATGAAAGCCTAGGTCCTATTTAATTAAACCCCCCCCCAGACAAAAAAAAACTTTTTAAAAAAACCCATTTTTTTTGTTTAATTTTTTCATTATTTTTTTTTTAATTTTTTTGGAAAGGCCATAATCAGGCCTTTCAAATGATGTCAAATATGACCATCTAGCTGCCATGGATCGGGAGATAAAGGGATCCTTAGGATCCCCTTATCTCTACATGGCAGCTAGAGGGTTAACTGGCCCACTGACATCCTCACACATATGGTGAGGTTGTCAGTGGGTGGGGGGGGACCTGGAGGCTTGGCTGACATCCAAGATGTCAGCCCCCCTCCAGGTTCGAATCGCGTTTTGGGGCCAATTAGCATTGAACGGCAGCGAACGGGTTAATGCCATACACCGCTGAAAAGGGGAGACTCTCCCCTCTCCAGCAGTGCAAACGGCATCTCCCTAGCTTCAATGGTTGGGGAGATAGAGGGCTCCGAAGGAGCCCCCCTCCCCTCCATTGAATTGCATGGGGACGCCTGCTGAAGACGTCACCACGCAGCGTGGCGACCTCATCAGCCTCGCCTGCCCATGTAAATCACATGGGTAGGCTTCCTCCCTGCCAGATCACCGTGGGATCCAGCGAGGGAGGTGAGTATCGGGCGGGAGGGGAATTAGGCGCCGCTGACGTACCCTGTACGTCCGCGGGTCTAAGGGAGACCCGAGAACAGGACGTACAGGGTACATCAGCGGTCCTTATGGGGTTAAAAAAAAAACCACAACATTGGTGGCCATAACATAGTTTATGCTAACGTTAGCGCTCAGCTGGCAAACCATATTACATTCCGAACACCAACGGGTTAAAAAACCGGTGAGCAATTTGGTTATTGCGCGAGCTTACCGTACTTTGTGCTCCCTACACTTATCATGGTGTATTAATTAGCATTAGGATTGCAAAGTCTGAACGCTAATTACTCACCACTGCGGTTAACTGAAAAGTTATCCACAGCTTGGAGCTGGTGCTAACTTCTGCATCCTGAGGCATAGCGCTGCATTACGGGGCAGACTGCTGAATTAGCGCCTGCCCCATAATATCACGCTAAAACAGGGACACTAAGGAGAAACCTGCGGGCGCAGATTTTCCTCCTTAGCATTCCCATTTTAGCGTTACCTTTGTAATCGGGCCCTGTGTGTATAAAAATATCATAAAATAAGTAAAACTTGGTCACCAGTCACTAAAAGGTAGAGAATGCAAATGGATGACAACATTGTGATACAAGACCTAACCATTGTATATTCAATGTGGTATCCTAGTTGCACTTGCTTGATTACGGTTTTGTTAATAAAACTACAGGTATAATATTTTAGGGTCTGTATGCACGGAGATAAATCCTGAAGACATAGTTCTTTTGGAAATTTGAACAATGTAGAACTTTTTTGTGGGTGCATAATATTACAGCGTCTGCATGATACAGCAAAGTGCGGCCACGGTCTAAATGTGTTTTCCACCTTGACACCAGTGGGCTCCGTAGAAAGGCACTGGAAGAGTTTTTTAGCAAAGCAATGACCAAACCAAGTAAGTGTAACTCAATCACGACATTCAACTAGGCTTTATTTAGACGTTTAAGAAATACTTAGCTGTTGAGTTTTTGTAATCTATTGCTGTACAGTTTTTGATTATTATGATTTATCGAGTTCATTTTGTCGCGCTGATTCATGTTTTCATTATTTGCAAACTGTCATTTATTCTTATTATTGACAATAAAAGATTGTGTTAATAAAGCTGTTTGTTCTATAATTTATAATACAAGACATCATTTCTTATAGTGTTTGCAATCACAAAAGAAAAATATAGGGCTGTGCGTTCCTTTAAACCCATAGTCTGAAGAAACAATGGTGTGTTTCGGATACGTTCCTTCAGATGCTCATAGAATACTCTGATGTATTTTGATTTGGCTTCAATAAGTAGCTCAGCTATTTTTATTCCCAGTCTCCGTGACTTTATGCTCTAAAGCGCAAAGGAATGTAAAATAATCCAATGTACATCGGAATATGCCTTTCCTATTGTACTATTGTAATAATGATTTTATCATAAACCCTACGCTCTGTGGGTTATAGAATTTTTTTCATGATGAAAATGTGTGTGTATATACAGTATGTATATATAGAACACTCTTTCACTCGCTCTCATTATGTGTTGATATAGAGAAATGTTGCTAACCCTTTTCTTTTGTGTGTATATACAGTGTAATATTTTATACCATCTCTCATGGTCTATAGTGATGTTGCTGTTCTGTGCACCCCGAAATATTTTAGTGTTGAGAGGTAGATGTTACATTTAAATTGTGAACCAGGAAAAGGAAAGTGTATTTGAGACTGGAAATGGTGATCATGGGCTTTGGCTGGTGGAATGTCATTATGAGCAATTAGGATTGAGATTATATATAAATATGAGGTGGGAGAATTTTTAAGAATGGGGATTAAGCCCCTTTAATAAAAAAGAAATGAGATATCTACATCTAAGGACATGACAATCGAGTTGATCAATATACATTTATATAGCTAACATTTTTATTCCATATTTCAAATTAGTGCAGACGTCTGACCTAATATAGGGCCACAATACCAACAGGGTTATTAAAAGAGAATCGAAAAGTCACCACATGTTCGGTGACTTTTTGTTCTCTTCAATTCGGTGCGATTTGGCAATCCCATTTCGGCCACCCTGCGGTGTATTCAGCGAGCACCACAGGGTCCCTGAATTGCAGGGAAAAGTCGCCGCAAACCCTCCGTACACTCAACGCAAAACCCAGCGACCGCACACCGAAACCTGCAAAAACATCTGGATTAATCCCATCGAACATTCCGGGGAAACCCGAGCAGGAGCCCATCACAGAGCAGCCGCCGGAAAAACCCGACACCGCAAACGAATGGAGTGGGAAAAAAACCCGAACAGTTTGCTTGAATGTTTGAAATGTGAAACGCTGTTTGCAAAGAAACTACTAAACGAAAATGTCTGAAATATACATATAAGATCCAATGAATGATAATAAAAAGGGCTGTTACAGAAAAGAACGATATAAAAAAAGGAAAAAAAAAATATCAAAAAAATCCCGAAAAATGCCTAAAATATCCTGAAAAATCTAAAAATAAAGAGACTTTTCACTGCAGGAATATTGTAATCAACGGTTTATTAGATATTGAATTAAAACGGAATATTTTTAACATTGAAGCTTATGGGATTCTCCTGAATAAACCTGTCAAATGAAACCATCGAATGGCATGGCATTTCGGCAACTTTTCACTGCTATTTTGTGTTCTCTGAATAGACGAAGCATTGCTTCTCTAACGAACAGGCACCGTATGTACAGGCAATTTGCCAACATTTGGTGAACTGCCTGCTCTCTGAATAGCCGAAAGGCCAGGAAAGGTAACCGTACGCTGAATTTCACCGTTCGGCCACAATTTGGATTTCTTTGAACCCTGCAAGTCATAGTCCACTTGAAGCCATCTCTCTGCTTTATATCTTTTTATATGAAAGCATTTTTTCACTTCTTGAAAAAGTCTTTACGTTTTGTCCTTGGAAGTGAAGTACAGAAGGGATGCCTTGTAAATATATCATGCATACCTTCTAAATCTCTTCATACCACAGGTCTATTAACTGCATAAAAAGGATTTTGTGAAACCAGTGAAAGGTAACATATTTTCATACATTTGTGTTCTACCCATTGACTTCATTTGACTTACTGCATGAGGTGTGTTCTTCATTTGCCTTTCCAAGCAGTGTTTCACAGCAGTGTGTGTTTGTCTGGAAAGTAGGGACATTTCTCCATATTGCCATTATGTTACTTAGAATTTAATTCTTTACTAAGTCTGTTACTTTGGAAAAGTTTAAACATCTAGGGCTCGATTACATTCTTTGCGCAAAAACACTCGCGCAGCGCTATTTTTTTGCGCGCAGCGGTAAACGTTAACGCGCGTAAATTAATGCTGGTATTACAATCCGAGCGCATTTTATCAACCGTCAAAAAAATACCGCTCG
This sequence comes from Leptobrachium leishanense, assembly GCA_009667805.1. NCBI lineage: Eukaryota > Metazoa > Chordata > Amphibia > Anura > Megophryidae > Leptobrachium > Leptobrachium leishanense. Next base: position 286,153,035 of record CM019066.1, read on the forward strand.
GAAAAAAGATGCGCATTAACGCTGCGCGCAGAAATCGGTGGGCGGACTGTTTTTTCACGTGATTCAGCCAATCTGAATTAAGAACCACAATTGTCTCCCATTCAGTTTTTGCGCCTGTCACAATCAATCTGAGTATATATGCTGCAGCAATAATAAAAACACGCTCAACTTATCAATTTTATTGTTTGGGTATGCATAGAATGTGTAACTATTGCTGTATAATTTTTTTGGGCTGGTGTATTTGGTTTCGGCCAGGACGTTCAGATTTGCAGTTACAACCAGCTTTTCCAAGACGTTAAAATTATGCGCGCAAACATTGTCCGTTAAATTTTGCGCTAAGATTGTAATACCTTGCGCGCACCAGCGCGTAAACGCATTTGCGCTCACAATGTATAGGACACGCAAAGTACATTACGCTCGTAAAGGGTTCGTGCAGGTCCACCCGCGTTAGACGTTAATGCACATTTTTTGCACAGACATTGTAATACGACGTTCAGCGCAAAGGGTTTTTCACCTAGCGTTAATGCGTTTTTGCGCACGCGTTAACATTTGCGCAAAGAATGTAATCGTGCCCCTATTTAGGATTTTTTAGCTCCTCATCTATGTTATTACTACAAGGATACAGAAGACATTCTGCTTAACACATTAGAAATCAAAAATTTCTGCTTTTATTTGCTGTGCAGTCATTTTGGATCCTAAAAATTACTAAAGCACTGCACAGAGACTCCTTCATCAAGTTTGCCATGAATATCCCTTAATTTGAACTAGAACTAATTACAGAAGTTTGAAAGACTTTTTTTTTCTGATTTCGAAAACCAAACGACTCGATAGACCCCAGAACATTCTTTAACCTCCCTGATGGTTATCCCGAGTGTGTCTCGGGGTTAAATTTCACCACTGAGAGCGGTAACCCCGAGACACACTCGGGTTGTACACATTACCTCTCCGTGTGCTCCCTCGATGATCTCTGCAGTCTCCCCCGGCGATCGCAGCGTTTTACTTCCTGGATTCCTTCTCGCGAGCAGGAAACCAATAAGTAATGAGGTCAACGGTCGCCGGAGGAGGCAGCTGGGGACATCGAGGGAGCGCAGAGAGAGATAATGTATCCAGCGGCATCCTGAGTGTTGCTCGGGGTTACCGCTTCCAACATAGGAATTTAACCCCGAGCAACACTCGGGATGCCGCTAGGGGGGGGGGGCAATAAAAAAAATTAGACCGTTTTCAGCACAGAATTTTTCTGAAGAAATAGACTGCCAGGGAGGTTAAAGGAACCCTCTATTAACAAAAAAAATACCCAAAACCCCATTTAATAATTGGGCAGGTTCTGCTGACATCGTCTGCCTAATTTTTTTTGTATAATTTTGTAAGTTTAAGTAAAATACCTTTTCTCCATTTTTGTTTGGCTGCTCCTCTTTGGCTCCAGGGTTACTGGATCTCCTTACACTACTTGCATAACGTTTGTAACTTTCATACGCAAATATGAAAAATTTTATCTTGTGTAACTTACTTATGTTCTAACGCGAGCGCCTGCGCAGTACGATGGATTGGTGCTGCAGGGGCATGCTCAGCAGCAATCCCCAGCTGATTTCTTCTAAATCGTTCGATACTGTGAGCAATCGGAGATGGGATGATGTCAGCAGGTATAGTGTGCTGACCTCATCGATCCCAGATTTGGTCCCCAGCAGTCAGGATCTTCAAAATTCTGTCTGGTGAGGAACAACTGTGTAAGCAGAGGAAACTCATTTACTTCCTCTACTTCACACAGCTCTACTAGACAAACAGGGGAGAGGGGGTCACTCCATGCAGCCTGACCACTTTATAAACTGAAGTGTTTAGGGTGTGTAGAGTGTCCCTTTAACTTCGGATTTTTCATCTACTTGGTTTTGACCTGACGCTCATATTTGAAGCAGCTCTTTCACATCAGAATTCTTCATAAAAATATCCACTTTGTACCCCAACTGGATCACATCTGCTAATGCCGCTCCCTTGCTAGACATCCGTTTTCCCACCTGCAGTCATTCATGCTTTAAGTAGCCCTTAGCCGAAGCTTAACGACCGTACAATGAAAGAGCAGTGATAGCATTATTCCCCAGAAATGAGGCATGTCTTGTTGCTAGGGTGAATCAGACAGCTCCACTTTAATGAAATTTATGAGCCAAGTACATACAGTGCAAGGAAGGACCTGGAGACTAATGGAAGATGGCACCATGGTGCCTCTCCTCTTCAAGTACCAGTTCCTAACCACAACCCATTTTAATCTGCAGACATGAAACAATAGGGCACATTGCAATCACAAGGTGGACATGAATAAAGTAAATAACAGCCCAGACACACAACAGTCTGCGCAGTAATGTCTGGCAGAAAAAGACCACTCAAATCTTTCACAGCTGTAAAACATATTGTATACAGGGGATGGGTGAGGGTTGGAGAGGGCTGCAGTGACACACACAGTAATGGTATTAGAAATAACAGTAACATATAAGACACTGACAATAACAGTATGAACAATAACGATATCCACGCAAAACACAGACACCCTGTACACTTATAGGCACAGGGTAGCTTTAATTTAGGAGAGGGTTGGGGAATAAAATGACATGGCAGACCTCCAAGAACCCACACCTCCCAATAGTATTGCCAAGTCCAGGTACCCCCAGTTCAAAGTGACTCTTGTCACACACTATATTTAGATTCATTAATTATACAGAGGATTTTAAAAAATAACAAAGATGAAGAAAAAAAATAGTTTAGCATGATTATTTTGTACTCTAACACCATAGCAAACTCTCAAATTATTCAGTTTGTATTGATCTTGTGCACGGTTTCTTTTAGATGATGGTGATTATTTAATTTGGGCTTTTTTTTGTCTCCAGACTCAACAACTTCATGATACAGAAGAAGTGTGTTACGAAAATGTTCTTCGAGAAATTAAAGCTGGAAGACAGGTATGAATTATTTTCTGTTATATATATATGTGTGTGTAAAACAAACACATACACAATACTTCAGAAAAAGTAATAAAGAAAATGGCAAATCGATAATACATAAAAACAAGAACAAGAAAAAATGAGCAAGCCAAGAGTCAGAAGCTCTCACACCTTCTTGTTTGCTATCAATGCTATTGCCTGTCGCTTGCAGTATGTTCTTTGGAAGTAAATTATGGTTGCAGAGCTGGAGAACACTTCCCAGAGTAGCCTCCATTCTGCTCTCAAAATCCCTAGAGAGCATTTGCAGCTGCCTTTAGATATGACTGGGCTACCCTCTGCCCTCAATAAGGTTCAACTAGTAACCTTTCCCTACAGTGCTCTGATCCCCACTGTGAGTGCCAGCTAAAAATATGTAGTTTTGGAAAATCTGGTGCTCGAGAGGAAAAGACATTGCAGCAGGAGATGTTGGAGCGCTGTGCGAGGTTTCTCAGGAGACATGGTGCACGGAGTCCGATTGACTCCGAACAACATGTTACAGTCTGGGGCTGTCCAGAGGCTACCAGTGTGTATTGTAGTTTACTGCAACACTTGGGAGCCAGGTTCCTGACAGACAGCACCCGCCCAGAGTGCCCCTAATCCAGAATTACTAAAATTCGGAAGGCTCCAAAAATTCCGGTTTTCAGAGTCTTTTGGATTTAAGTAATTCTGGATTAGGGATGGTCATCCTGTATATATATATATATGTGTGTGTGTGTATGTGTTTGCAGTGCTGCTATGCAGTGGATGGGAAAGTAAGAGCCTGAGATGTGAGCATTCGTGTTACAAGCACCCTTACTATCTGCACAACCCCTTCAGGTTGAGCCAACCTGAAATGAACTGTCAATCACACAGCTTTAGATGTTTAATCCCTCACAAGAAGCAGTGGAAGTGGCTAACATGGTTAGGTTAGGAGGTAGAAAAACTCACAAAACTCCATTCAAAGATGTAAGATAAAAAGGATTTGTAATGCTTTGGTGTACGCCAGTGTTTCCCAAACCTGTCTTCGAGACCCTCAACCAGGCCAGATTTTGCAGATCGCCTTGGGGAAATGCAGACTAAATCCTCACTGAGCAGCAAATCATATCACCTGTGCTGTGCTTCAGATATCTGGCAAATATGGCGTGTCAGCAGGTCCTGAGGACATCATTGGGACACGATTGTGTACAGGGATGGGGGGGGGGCTTGATCCAAGGATTAGGTGACACAAAGGCAGACGCTGTAGTATTATTATTATTATTATTATTCTTTATTTATAAAGCGCCAGCATATTCCGCAGCGCTGTACAATAAGCACAGTATAGACAGGGTTACAATACATCGAACAACATTTGACAAACAGTACAGGAGGAGATGAGGGCCCTATTCCCATAGGAACTCACAATCTGGGAGGGTTGGGGTTGGAAACAGGAGGAGAGGACTGTAAGGTGAGAGTGATGGTTGCGTCAGTGAGTTGGGTGGTAGGCTTCCCTAAATAGGAACGTTTTAAGGGAGCGTTTGTAGTAAGGTACAAACAGGGTTTTATTATGGTAAATCCAGGTAAGGCAGCAGACTAGTATGGCTGTAGGTGGGGGCTCGGAATAAAGGAGAGGAACAAGGCAGCAAAAAGGCTGGTCAGATGATACAAAGACCGCAGGACTGAAACACAGGGACAGGGCAGAAAGCGCTGGACACAGGTAGATTACAGTTCAAAGAAACACAAGACACAAAGGGACACGTGAAGACACAGATACAGAAGGAACTCACAGGAGGGTACAGGGTCACAGGTGACAATGGAGGCAGAGGGCACAGGACAGGAGGCTTGAAGGAACACGGCAGGAGTCTTTGGGAACTGGAGACTTGGAACTTGTGGAACAAAAGACTGGAGGCTTGGAAGGTGAGCAGGCTTCTTGCAGAGACTTACACCAAGTGTTTGACAATTCTGAAGCCGTGCCCTCTGTGAACTGCACCCTGTTGTAGGGATTCACAGGGCTCGTTAGTGGAGGCGACTGTGGCTGCCTGCAGGAGACCCAGAGAGCAATTGCTAGACCTTGCCTGGAAACAGTGGCGACTCTAGGAACAATATTTAGGGGGGGCACAGAAGATACCGCAGTCAAAACTGGGGGGGCACTAATAATTTTCACCACTAAATCATACCACTGAATAAAAGTAAGGGCCCTATCACCTGGTGTGAGCTAAAACACCATCACTAAAGGAAAAATTTGAGTGAGTCGCTAAAACTTACAGGGTTATTCAGAGAGAGGTGAAAAGCAGGAGAATGACTGGAGAATGGAAAATTCTTGGTCAAGGAATCGGCTATTTTGACCTAGAATTTTCCATTTTCCAATCATTCTCCTGCTTTTCACCGCTTTCTGAATAACCCCGTTAGTGCCTGACGACCTACTAACAGATCACCTTGACTGCAGTAGTCCATGAACAAGGTCGTTTGGCGCACGCTAGGGAAACTCTAAGACCCAAGTTGAGACCCAGCGCTAATGCGGTTGTGTACAGGATAGAACGTTTTTTCTTTTCCATACCTATCCCCCACCCTCACAAGCTTGAATATGAACACATCCAGTGAATAACCTCTCACCCCTACATTATTAAAATCCTCCACGGTGGCCGTATCATCCATGTTTTGATGCACACATATATTAAGGCTGATGGGCATTGCATGATAAATGCCTCCCAGCAGCATGTTGAATCATTACACTGCATTTAATAGATCCAAAAGGAAGGCCAGGTGAGCGACAAAAATTTCCCTGCTACAGCATATAAACAATACATGTTTCAGGGCAAGACTTATCCATGTGTTCCTTTAAACATGGTCCACACAGTCACCCTAATAATCATCTGCTTACATACTATGAATAGCCCCCAGCATAAAATGTTTAAAAATTAGGCAATATATTAGAATTAGGATATATGTGGATAAAGGATACATTTATAATAGAGCCGACTGCAACAGCAGCGACATTGCTGACCATATCCATTACTATGGTGTATGGGGCCAAGAGAACACCTGTGTTGCATTCCTTTCAATTGCCTGTTCATTTTGGACGAGGACCTGTTTTTTCAGTTTTTTTGGAGTTAGCACCAGGGCTGAGCAGTAGGTAAAATGTTGCAATTAGTGCACCTCAAAAAATTTAGTGCTGGCACCAAGTGATCTGTAAAGATATCTAGCACTCCCCGTGTTAAGTATAGGACGCGGAAAGTACAGTAAGCTCGCGGTACAAATCGCTAATAGCGACGCGCTAAGTGATTTTTTCCCATTTGTAGCGGGAGACAAACGATCTGTTGGTCAGGCGCTAGACTGAATTAACCTGGCGCTAACGCAAAATCACACCGACGCAAGGGTTAGCTCACACCAAGTAATAGTGCCCTAAATAAGTATATATATATATAAGATTACAAAACCCCAGAGTAATGTGATGCAATGATGCCTTTTTGTTGTACTAACCTGATACTTAAATTCAATATTTTATTTGACGCAATTTGGCAGTTTCCGCTGAATGTCTGATAACTGCTTCAGCGACTCCACTTTTAATAAATTACAGTGACCATTCGCTAAATAGGGAATTCACCTTATTTTCTGCAAAATAAATTCCCCGAAATGTGACGGAAAGCAGAGGATCTACAGATCATTAGACCCTTTAGATTCTAACTTCCATAATAACCCCTAAAATGCCTTAAACCCAGAGAAATGCAATAAAAATAATAAACAATGTGGCATTTAGCTACCCCTCAACCCCTAAAATGCCATTAATCAAGGGAAAACATGAAATGAATACACTGAGGCATGTAGCCAACCCATTAACCCCTAAAATGCCATTAATCAAGGAAAAAACAAATGTATACTGTGAGGGATGAAGCCTGCCCATTAACCCTTAATATACAACTAAACCAAGGCATAAACTAACGTAATACACAATGTAATGTATAGTCTGAACATTAACCATTTCACTGCTGAGCCATTTCAACCCTGTGAAAATGTTTACGTTTAAGTGCACGTTTTTATTTGATGTTTTATGACTTTTACATCACACTGAATATGGTCATGTGGGGTATCATTGGAAAGGCCAGAATCTGCCCTTGCAAATGACACCTAGTTCATCCATATACAATGCATAGCTACGGAGATACGTTGGTCCGAAGAAGTGTGGGAAGCTGGATGATGATTTTTGGTGGGGGGGCACATGGGGGGCAATGAATAACCTAGGGGGGGCAATTGCCCCCCCCTTGCCCCCCTGTAGAGTCGCCTATGCCTGGAAACCACAGGTCAGAGCAGGAAAGGTGCAGGAAAAAGGTTATGTCAGGTACAGACTTGTCTGTGATTTTTTTCGAGCCTCTCCGCTGGATTCTTGACAGGTTTATTGGTTAAAAGAAGTTACAACAAACCACTTAGCAAAAAACTGCACAACAGATGACTAATATGCTTTAAGTGATTTTGGTTTAGAAAACTCGCTTCACATTTTAAAAATAAAAGTCTCCAAATATCCATTACTTACCCCTGGTCCCCAGATGCGGAAGACAATGCAATCTGATACCTTCTCTCATTGCAAGATGATACCAGTGTTGTTTACAGTTTGCAACTCCCTTTATCCGACTCCCTGTTACTGAGAGAGGCAGACAAAACAGAGGTCGGTATTTGGTGGGGAGACATGAGGGTGGGAGAGCAACAATATGTCATTTACCTAATGTGCCACTCGATATACATACATATATATATATATTTGCGGCATTGATGAGAGCAGTCTAACCTATTTAGTGCAAAAAAAAAATTTTTTTGCAATAACATAACTGCCCCTACTTTCATTTATGCCTAAAGGGTTAAGACAGATTTGTCATTCATGCTTTTCATAGGTAGCTCACATGATTTAGGTTTGTTGATGGAGTCCTTCGTAAAGCATTATTTTATAGCTCTCAATGGTATTGCAAGTTAATCTATTGCTATGTTCTATAGTAAAAGAGTAACAGTAACTGAATGTGACTGCTGGTTTACATTGAATTTTAAGCTGTAAAATGCAGATCACCAAGGTCAGCTGCAGCAGGCTCCAGCAATATCGTATTAAGGAATCACATTTATCAAGCAGAAAAACGTTGCAAAATCTGAGTGAAAAATTGACATGGGCATCTTTTGTAAAATAAAAAAATCCCTTTCGTGTATTTGTAGTATATTACTTAATATTTCTTTTATCAAAATTGTAATTTTGTGATGTGATGCAGTTTAACTGTCAACTTTACTCCAAGTAGGCAGTACATGTGACTTGTAAACACTTCCATGTTATCTTGATTCTTGCATTACATTGATTAAAATGGGGTTTAATCTCCTTCCAAACTTTGGTATGAGAAAGGCCGTATAGCAACCTAAACGTTGCATTCTGGAATTAAAATCTAGAGATTTAAATGCCTGTTTGGAATGTCTGGAGCTCTACTTCTTTTATATTTGAACTCACAGTTCAGAGCACCCACCTAATGGCTTAAAACTATGGACCCTATTCCTAGGTTGGAGTCCTGATGGGTGAGTAAGGTCCATCTATGAACACCTTTTAAAAGTATTTTATACTGCACCGTGAGGTCTGTGTTTTTCTGCTCTTTTTGAGGCTTATACATCGGGATGAGTGTGGCTTATGGGTAGGCCCATTCAACTACCCTGCTGTGAAAATACAAGAGCTTAAGAGCTCTGGACTGCGTGAGTGTGCCCTTCTTAAATTTGCTATAACCTGGACTCAGGGCAAGCTAGGCAATCACCTAGGGCACACTGCCGCCTAGGGGCGCAGCCAGCCCCAACCTGGGTTCCATTATTGTACCTGTTCGCATTGCGCGGCTCGTGTAGCTGGCAGTGGTGACTCGCAAAGCCAACATTGCTTGCGCATTCCCGCTAGGTGGGCGTCTTATGGTGATGCACATATGCCATCAGAGGCAGATGAAAGAAAAAGAGGCATAAGAAAGAAAAGCACAGAAGAAAGAGAAAGAAAGGCACAGAATAGAAAGAAAGGCACATAAGAAAGAGAGAAGGGGCGTGTCCGGCTGTGTGAGGGAGCAGACTTGTTTAGATGGAGCTCCAGGCAGTTTAACAGAAGAGGAAGATTTATGCCCGGAATCGTGCTTGATTTTACCCCTATTGGGAGTCCCTGCACGGCTGGACACCAGGAGACCTGCTCTGGAGCCTGTTTTGCTTCCCCCCTCCAGGGCAAAGCTGAGATTGAAGCCCTTGTCTGATGGGTCCGATCGACTGGTGGCCATTTTGAGGCCTACTCGTGGCGCCTGATCCCTCGTTCCTCCTGCGGTGAGACCCGTCGGGTGGCAGAAGGTTGACGGCTACGTGGATGGTGAGGGCCCGTCCACCGACTACACCGTCTGCCCCCATAGCAGACACATCGGAGGAACAGGTGTGGTGGCGTCGCTTGGAGCATCGCCCCCCCCCCCCGGCTGGAAGTATGGAGGCAGTATTTGAGGCCCTTGAGGCCTGTCTAGACAAGTTACCGGGGGAAAAGGACAGTTTGCTCACACGTGGCATGTGACGGCTGCTGTTGGACGTGCTGGGAGCTAACCGGGCAGATGCAGAGCGATCGAGGAGCTTGCCAGCCAGAAACGCTGAGGTGGCTCCTGATCCGGCGGTGGATTGTGACGACGCGGATGAGCTGGTGCGCATTGTGCTGGAGCACACCGACACTCCTGTGGAGGACCCCCAGAGAAAGGTGTGGGGGTGGAGGGGCCTGGCGGGGCTATTGCTAGTTATGGTTCGGCGCCAGGCGGAGGGGCACCTTCCCTTGCTGACCGTGCAATGGCTGCATGTTGGATCTCTCACCCTGCCCTCTGTGGTGCTGCGAATCGAGGATTCCTCCTGGGAGGTCGACCACAGGAGCTATCCTGAGACGCGGCCACGGATGGAGAGGTGGGCCCTGTCTACAACCGAGAAGCCTGCGGGAGGTGCGACCTCTGACAGCATACTGATGTACTGGAAATCGGCTGGCTGCGCTTTCTACGATGCGCCTTGGCATAATGGATCTGCCCGTGCGGCTTTCCCCGTTTGACACGGGCTGAAGATGACTACATGACTTTCTTTTCTTTACCCCCTGTTGCCGACGTGTATTTTTTGGAAGAGTCCCCCTCTCTTATGTGGACATTTTCTCCCCCTCCCCCCCCCAGCTGCGTGTTTTTTGTATTGATCTTTTGTCCCCCTCCCCTTTGAGGACTCATGTTTTTCTTTTACCGAGGACTTTCTACCCTCTTTTTGGTTGATATAACTGACGATTTTTACACCCCCCCCCTTTTACTATTTTAATTTTTTCTGCTCTTTCTTTTCCCCGTCTCACAAGCTAAGATTTGTTGCTATTGATAACTTCCCCTCCCCCCAACTAAGATCTCCTTTGCTTATGTCTTTGCTGTGTTCCGCTGAAATGTTCTTTTGGCCCTGCGTTGCCTTCTGCTGATGTACAGTATAAGTGACCTTTTTCAAAATAAAAAAACTCTAAATATAAATATAAAAAAGAAGACAAAAAAGAAAGGCACGAAAGAAAGAAAGGCACAGAGGAAAGAGAAAGAAAGAAAGGCACAGAGGAAAGAGAGAAAGAACGGCACAGAGGAAAGAGAAAGAAAGAAAGGCACAGAGGAAAGAGAAAGAAAGAAAGGCACAGGACAGAAAGAAAGGGAAAGAAAGAGAACAGAAAGAAAAAAAAAGGAAAAAGGCACAGAAGAAAGAGAGAGAAAGAAAGATCCCGATCAGCGGAGAGGTAAGATGGGCACTGAACGACCATGTGAGGCCCCCGTGCACAGTCTGTCCCCCCTGCAGTGTGTGTGTGTCTTCATGCACAGTGTGTGTATGTGTGTGTGTGTATGTGTGTGTGTGTGTGTGTGCCAGTGCGCAGTGTTTGTGTTCCCCCCATATTTCAGCGGTTAACAATTGTTTCTGGGAGGGGGGGGGCGCTAGTAGCTGGTCTTGCCTAGGATGCAAAATGGTCTAGCTACGGCCCTGTCTGTACTATATAAAAGACTTTGTTGCACTACTGTATATGTGTTTTGTTTCTGTGGAGGTTGGAAAAGAAACATTTTAGAACCAGTGAAGAAATCTCGGGTTCAATAATGACAGATAAGCTGCTAGTATAAATTGAAAGTTAAGTACTCTGTGTGACACTGGGCGCTCGCTGAACATTTATTCATCTGAGGTCATTGGGGAGCACCTTCTATATTGGCTTGTAGCGACGGTGATCTAAAGCCTGTTTTTAGGACACATAGGTGTTTTTGTGTGTACTGCCTATACATAAACATTTTCTTCTTCTTTCTCCTGAGCGCCACGAGACCTGTGTTTTGTATACTACGTTTACAACAGCTCTACTTAAGTTTTACAACCCTTTGAGGTAGACAATTACTTGATGCTGATTATTATACTCCACTGTGTGGATTTTACAATAGGATGTTTTGTAATTTTGTAATCAAATATAACTTTTTTAAGCTCTTTATTGATGTGCAATTTCCTTTTTGTTTAATCGATATAACAGAATGAAGCTAATGTGGGGAACTATTCTGTAGAATTGCACCAGGTTGTTCTTTTTGATCAGTGTTCATCCCATTAATTTTTTTCATTGGGATGTAGTATTGATCCATCCCTTACTGATGAACCTTTTAAAGGCAGGATGCCACTTGTAGTCAGCAGGGAAAAAAGGGGAGGGGGTCAACACAACCGAAATACAATGCAAGGCAAAAAAGAATTTGGAAAAGGTGGATGAATGGATATAGCACAGCTGTAAGTGCGATTTGTAAAAGTGTAATTTGTAAATAAAATAATGAGCACAATTCTCCCTCTCTTTTAGATATAAATACTGTATGTGTGTATATATATATATTTATTAGTACTTGCTTAGGTTGTGGTGAAGGGCAAAAAATGAGATAAAAAGCCTCCACGCAATAACCAATAAGGTTTATTATTGCAGAAGCCATTTGCGCATCACAGCAATTCAAAGAACTGCATCACAGAGCTCCTATGCTACATTCCCCATATGCAGCTCAGAACTCTGGGTAAGATATGCAAATTACGTCTTTCTCACTTTTTTGCATCCTGGGTCTGTTTTCACACACAACCCTTCAACCAATGCCATGCCATACTAGATGGCTTTTTTTTTTAGCAGAGATCAGGTTTATGCAACTGGTCAAAGCAGGCCAGCCATCAGAAATTTTGGGGCCCCTTACTGACCCTCAGAATAGGGCCCCCCCTCTCCCCATAGGAAATACATTTTTAATGTGAATCGTGATCACATTACAGAGTGTTAGTCCCAATATCTTAAAATCACACATATTGTTCGCACAACAGCACATTTAACATAAAAAAGTATCTATCTGGTTCAAATAAGTTAAGACAGTAAAAAATGCAATTTTTTATTAAAAAAAATATGAATCAAGATCGGATTACAGAGTGTTGCTCCCAATACCTTTAAAATCACACAAAATGTTTATTCGTGCAAACAATGTAGCATAAAAGTATAATTAAATAATTCCACTGGCAGAGCACCACAGCAACAGAACTCTCAGTAATGTGCAGTGCGTATGAGCATATCAGAGCACCACAGCAACAGAACTCTCAGTAATGTGCAGTGCGTATGAGCATATCAGAGCACCACAGCAATAGACCTCCAACAGTAAAGGCAGGGAGTATGAACGTACACAGGATCCACAGCAATAGACCTCTAACAGTAAAGGCAATGGACCACATTACATACTTGGTGCTAACGTTTGCACTCACCTGAGTGAGCATTAACGTTAGCCCAAGTATTTAATGCATATTACAATCCAAACGCTAATGGGTTAAGTAACCCGTTTGCGTTTGGTATCTTGTGCTTTTCAGTGCGAGGTTACTGTAATTTCGCTCCCTATACTTAACATGGGGAGCACAAAGTGTTAATCAGCGTTAGGATTACAAAGTCCCAGCGCTGATTAACGTCCGGCTCTGGTTAGTGGAAAGTTAACCACAGCCAGAACCTGGTGTTAACGGATTCTGCTTCTGCAGAATCCGTTAACACCATCCAAAAAAATAATAAAAGTGAGCAGATACTCGCCACCTGTCCCGCGGCGAGAACCACCTCCTCTGGCCGGTGGGAGCAGGTTAAACTGGGGAAAAAAGTCCCAGCAGTATCCCACTAAGTATCACTACACTCACCGTCCGGATCTCGCAAGGCGAGATCCGGCTGGTCATGTGACTGCCGGCGTCTGCTTCAATGGAGTCCTATGGACTCCATTGAGAGGATGCGCGCAGCTGCGCTTAAAGGGACACTCTAGGCAACATGACCACCTAAGCTATTTTAGGTGGTCATGATGCCCAGAGTATGCCACCCTCTGTCCCCCCTCCCTCCGCTCAGCGGTTCAGCAGAAAATGCTGAAAACTGCTGAGAGAGGCGGAGGAGTTTACTCCGCCCTCCCAGCTGTCAGTCAGCAGAGCGGGAATCATATTTCCCGCTTCTGCCGACTTTTGCCGAGTAGGAGACGTCATCGCGCTTTCAGCGCGATGACGTCTCCAACTCACCGCCAGCGCGATGACGTCTCCAACTCACCGCAGAAGCTGGCGGCTCCCTCTGAGGGTTAGTGTTGCGCGCATCCTCTTGCACGCAACACTAATCCTCAGAGGGAGCCGGGAGGAAGCCTGCCGATTGGCTGGCTTATGTGAGAGGAGCACATGCGCGCTTCTCCCGTAAACCAGAAGGCAAGTCGGATGGAAGAAGGACGGGAGCAGAAGAGGAGGGAGGTGAGTATGAAAAAAAAAACCACTGCTGGAAACCAGAGGATTTTAGGGTAAGTATTACAGTTACAAAAACATAAACCAAAAAAACTATTTATTAAGGGAATAGGGATAGGTTAGGATTAAAAAAAGGGGGGTGATTTTTTTAGTAGAGTGTCCCTTTAATGCTGCCGCGAGCATCCCGGGTGTTAACGCGCAGTAACAATGCAAGCAGCATTTTTTGCGCTTGTATTGTAATCTAGCATTAAAACGCGGGCGCAAGGGGGAAAACTGTGGGCGCAGTTTTTCCTCCCTAGCGCCCACGTTTTAACTCTAGGAATGTAGCGTTACATCCAGAGGGATGGATGGATAGACAGTGGGATGGACGGACTGGTATGGATGGACAGGTAGACAGGGATGGAGGGATGGACAGATAGACAGACAGGGATGGATGGATGGAGGGATGGATGGACAGATAGACAGACAGGGATGATGGATGGACAGATAGACAGACAGGGATGGATGGAGGGATGGATGGACAGATAAGACAGACAGGGATCAATGGACAGACAGATAGACAGACAGGGATGGATGGAGGGATGGATGCACAGATAGACAGGGAGGGATGGATGGACAGATAAGACAGACAGGGATGGATGGACAGATAGACAGACAGGGATGGATGGACAGATAGACAGACAGGGATGGATGGAGGGATGGATGGACAGATAAGACAGACAGGGATGGATGGACAGATAGACAGACAGGGATGGATGGATAGACAGTGGGATGGATAGACGGATAAGGATGGATGGATTGACTGACCTCTGTCACCCTCCCCAGCCCCCTGTGTTCTCTCTATCACCCCCCCCCCCACAGTGTACATTCTGTCACCTCTCTAGCCCCCCTCTTCTACCCTTCCCAGTGCAGCCCCTGTTACCTGCCTCTGTCCAGATCCAGCATGTGCAGGGTGTCAGGGCAGCTGCTCCTCAGCCTGGCTTCTCTCCTTCTCCCATCCACAGGCACGTGCTTGTGGTGGTGCTGTGTGAGGAAGGGGCAGGGCAGGCAGTGTGCAGACTCCAGAGCCATGGGAAGCAAGGGGCAGCCATGATGGTGGGAGGGCTGCTCCCCCTCCTCTCCCAGACCCACGGCTGTCACATGGAGGGGCGGGGCTTGTGCCGGCCAGGGGCGGAGTTTCTCAGCACACCGTTGATCTCTCCCCACAGAGACACAGCGCTGCTGAGTGAGCACACAGAGGCAGGATACAAAGGCTGGCCCTGAGTGGTGTCACCCTCCAAGAGGGTGTCACCCAGTGTGGGCCTGGGGCCCCCTCCCCATGTGACCCGGCGGCCATCTTGCTGCTCACAGGGCAGCCAGGCCCAAGTAGGCCGCAGTACCTCCTCCAGAGGCCTGCGGCCTAAAGTAATCAAAGCTACCGACGGCGGGCCCCCCCAGTCGGCCGGGCCCCTTACTGCAGCATGGGCTGTAATGCCCTGATGGCGGCCCTGGGTCAAAGCCACTCTTGGACAGCGCTGTTTCGGGGTTATTGGACCCTCTTCAGCAGGAGCTAGGCATGACCAGTTGCAGTGGATGCTTGGAGCCGTAGGGTAAATTGCTTGGGATGTGGTGAAGGGCAAAAAATGAGATAAAAAGCCTATATATATTTATATATACTTTATTTTTATTTCCTTCTTGTGGAACTTATTCATTGCTAAATTATGGGCTACATAGTAAAGCTGTTTTAGTAATTTACATAACATTCTAGCCATAGGACCCTGCAATATATTCCCCTTATTCTTCTGAAAACATTTGCTGCAGCATTTTATAGTAAAGTTTCTTAAAGACAATAGAGGTACAGCATGAACATGATTTAAAGTTTAATGTAAAAATATAGAAAAGGTCTTTTCCAAACTTGCCCCAAGGGAGTTTCAGGAAGCAACTAGTCTCATTTTAAATGTCGGGTTATACATTTTAGTCTGTTGTTTTTATTTATTTCCCTCATACCTTGTAGATGGACTTTATTGTCAGAGGTAAAAGTGTTTCCAAATTCAGATGTGATATCTAGATTTTACTTGTTGAAATGCCAACTGGCTTGATGTTAAACTAGTTTAAATGATTATATACGGGTACAATTGTATATCCCATGTGTTAATACGCATTCTATATCGCTTTGCCATTTGCAGAAGAAATGACAGCGGGCGGTAGTTGTATTTCATTCCGGCATGTGTTATGACAGATGGAGAAAATCTTTTCATGTTGGTTTTTCAACAGTCGTACTCTGCAAGACTCCGAGCTCTTCCTGGCTACTGGGAAATTAAAAGTTGGCGATTCAGCCTTTAATTTTTATCCATCTGCTCCAGCTAATGAGACGTCTCATTTGTAGGCTTCACTTTGAATTACCAAATGCATGTGCAGCTTTATCATTCTTCCTCCCTGTGAGCTACCTCCTCCTGTGTATCTTACAAAGATAGATAATAAGAATAATGGATGGTTCAAGTAAGTGCATGTGTGGATCTGTGGATCACATATATATATATATATATATATATATGTACACACACACTCCTTACAGGCATTAGAGACCGTAGTAAGTACTACCTACAGAATATCCCTTGTACTTTTTTATTTTTAATCTTTTTGTCCAGTGCCACATGTGGTATAGCTTAATTTAAGACTATTCCCACACATCAGTGTTTATAAACTTCAGCTTGTCTGATGTTGACGGCCTACAATTCCCAGAACTCTTTGAATACAATAAATGGCCAGAGAATCATGGGAGATGTAGTTTGTAACCTCTAGGGTAGGGATCTTAACCTCCCTGGCGGTTTTCCCGAGTGTGGCTCGGGGCTAAATTTCAATGCTGAAAGCGGTAACCCAGAGCCACACCTGGGCTGGTTACATACCTTTACCTGCGCTCCCTCGCTGACCTCCCGCAATCGCGTTCTCCTCCGTCCGATCGCGGCGTCCTGGTTCCCTTTTCGCGAGAAAGGAACCAGGAAGCAGGACGCAGCGATTGGCCGGAGGTGACTGCGGGGGTCAGTGAGGGAGAGCAGGGACAGGTATGTATCAGCCAGAGTGTGGCTCAGGGTACCACTTTCAGCATTGAAATTTAACCCCGAGCCCCACTCGGGAATACCATCAGGGTAATGAAAAAATGGTACCGATTCTGACATATAAAATATGTCAGAATCGGACTGCCAGGGAGGTTAAACACTAGCCCCCAGATGTTGATGCCTACTATTCCCAGAATTCTTTGAATGCAATAGATAGCCAGACAATCATGGGAGCTGTAGTTCAGAAACATCTGGGAGTCCAGAGTTTGAGATCCCTGCTCTAGTGGACTAGGATCTCTTGGGACAAAATTAGAAATGGGGGTCTGAATTATTTTTCCCCAAACCTAAATATAAATAACTTTTTTGGTATTTTTTTTTTAACGTTCAGCTATCCTGAACCAATATGAAAATACCAGCACAAAGAGAATACACCTCTATTTATACATTTTACCATTTACATAAGAAACAAAATATATAAATTTATAATCTAATTATTGACTAATGTATGATATAGTTGTGCCGACACTGGACAACAATGCATAATTTTCGCTTGGCACAAGCTAATGCTTACACGTCCCATTTTACCTGTGGTCCAGTGATTTTGGGTGCTAGGAGGATGTGTTTGTAGTTCTCTTTGTTCACGGCTATCATTTTGTAGACGTAGAATGTAATTGTCTTTGTATGGAACAAATCTCTAATAATAATACGGTAGTCGATAAAATGAAACAATATAAATCTGTCAATAGATAAAATATTCTGACCTTGTAACGTTCATATTTTTAAGAGGACGTGTACCTTTAATTGTTTGTTTTAATATCATGTGACACACGGAGTTTACTAATGTAAATCTATCTTCATTGCATTAAATGTGGCACATTCAAGGGACCATAAGGCCGCCAAGATAATTACTTCTGCTAGAACTTGTGCTTTTTATTCAGGAACACAATTGCTTTTTATATTCTTATCAGAACTCTAAATGACTTGTAAAAAAGGTTTGATGTTGAGCTTGTGAAATGAAGCACATTTGGAGGGATTTTTCCGCACTTTCATTGTAAGTCCTCTTTCCTCCACGCTCAGATGTAGGTTTTGAAACCCATTCATCTTATTTAGCGCTTAACAAATCTTGATAGGACAATCATTTGTTTATGTAATAAAATTAGAAGTAGAATAAATAGCGCCTTTGGTATTCGTTTTTTGTTTTTTTTTGTTGTTTGGCAAAAGTTCTTTTGAAGCCTTTAGAAGGACTCGAGATAAGCTGATTGAATTCAGATGTAATCGTGCTTTTAAACGGATGGATTATTATTAAAGCCGGTGCCCTGGCACAGTGTTAAAAATACATTAAAAAGCAATAGTGCTATAATAATAAAACTCACTCTAATTTTAGTTCCATTGTTTTATTTTTCTTTAAGGTCTGTGCATATAAACAGCTGGCAAGCAATATAGTATTACCTAAGCTAAACTCCGCTAATTTTAACAATAATGTTACAGCATGTGTCCTGCTAAGGGTTTCTGTCGAAAGAGCTACAATTTATTGTTTTTTCCCCTTAAGACTCTTTTACTGTTTCTGCCCTGCTGTTTGTTTTTATCACCAAGTCTTTTATGTTACTTCTGGGTCTCTTACACTGTCAGAACACGGTTACTGTATAATATGTGATTATATTGCTACTAATCTTCTCCCATCAGAGAAATAGCTCTGTGTAAAAACACAATTCCAGAATAGAACGGTGTTCTGATACATACACATAATACATTTCCATTGTTTTATATACTGTAAGCAACCTCTGCTTTTATAACATAAAATCGAAGGTATTCGAATGGAACATGGAATATTCTAGAGGGGATAAGAGCCATACCCTCAACCAACTCAACTCAACAGGTGAGCCGTAAGTAAAGGAAGCCAATTTATTGATAACAGGAGATCAGATCCGGCTACAAGTATTGTTTTACTTTTTGAACTTCCATTCCAGTTCTCTGCACTTGCCTAGTCGTGTGTCATCACATGAATTACAGCTCCAAGCAAAGGGATATCTGTGCATGTTGCCTGAGCCACAACCTGTGTGATGGCTCCTGATGTTGATCTCTGCTGGAGTTGATCCACAGGTGTGCGTGCACAGCATGTCTACTCTATGGAATTTTGTTGTTGTGATAGTGTCAGAAATAGGGCACGGAAGGGATAAAAGGCACCCTTACCACCACCTCTTTAACCCCTTAATGACCCCTGACGTACCCTGTACGTCCTGTCCTCGGGTCTCCCTTAGACCCGCGGACGTACAGGGTACGTCAGCGGCGCCAAATCCCCCTCCCGCCCGATACTCACCTCCCTCGTCGGATCCCACGGCGATCTGGCAGGGAGGAAGCCTGCCCATGTTATTTACATGGGCAGGCGAGGCTGATGACATCGCCACGCTGCGTGGTGACGTCATCAGAAGGTGCCCCCATGTGTTTCAATGGAGGGGAGGGGGGGCTCGTTCGGAGCCATCTATCTCCCCAACCATTGAAGCTAGGGAGATGCCGTTTGCACCGCTGGAGAGGGGAGAGCCTCCCCTTTCCAGCGGTGTATGGCATTAACAGTTTCGCCGCCGGATCGCTTTTCGGCGCCAAAACGCGATTCAAACCTGGAGGGGGGCTGACATCTTGGATGTCAGCCAAGCCTCCAGGTCCCCCCCCACCCACTGACAACCTCACCATATGTGTGAGGATGTCAGTGGGCCAGTTAACCCTCTAGCTGCTTGTAGAGATAAGTGGATCCTAAGGATCCCTTTATCTCCCGATCCATGGCAGCTGGATGGTCATATTTGCCATCATTTAAAAGGCCTGATTATGGCCTTTCAAATGATACCAAACAAGACCAGGTTTGGTTTTAAAAAAATTTTTTAAAAAAAAATTAAATAAAAAAAAAAATAATAAAAAAATTAAATAAAATAAAAAAATGTTTTTTTTTTTAAGTTTTTTTTGTCTGGGGGGAGTTTAATTAAATAGGACCTAGGCTGTCATCTAAAAATAATTAGCACAAAATGGTCAGAATGAGCGCAGCGCACATAGGTGAACTGTCTCAGCAGTGAAGGGGTTAAAAAGCAAACGCATGTTAAAATTGGGTATTTCTAGTCTCGGGACAACATTTTGAACCTATTTAGCCAGGGTCTTTTTGGGTGGTTGTAGATTTTGGGGATTAAATTACGAAAAAGTGTGTTTTTACCATTTTTTTCCTCATATTTCATATTTTTTTTTATAGTAAATTATTCGATATGATGGAAATAATGGTATTTCTAGAAAGTCCATTTAATGGCGGGAAAAAGGGTGTATAATATGTGTGGGTCGAATAAACGAGTAAGAGGAAAAATTGTCCTAAACACTAACAGCGCAGAAACGTAAAAACAGCAGCGGTCACTAAAAGACGGATTTGTGTAAAACCGCCCGGTCACTAAGGGGTTAAAGAGTTGATTGGCCTTCCTTTCATCACTTGATTTACTCACTAGTGGCTTGAAATAAAGTGGAACCTAGAATTGTTCCCATCTATGTGTCAGGACAAGATCAAATGGCACGCTGACCACACTCACTTCTCTCAAATATTTGGGTATGTGGTTAGACCCAAATCTATCCTTTGGCCCCCACATCGAAAAGCTCTCATCTAAACTTTACCCCAAACTAGGTGCCCTGTACAGAAACAAATCCTGCCTGAGCCTCGCGGTAAGAAAGTAGATTGTACAACAAATGCTTATGCCGGCTATTGAATACGGAGATGTAGTGTATGCAGCTGCCCTGCAAACACACCTCCAGAAAATTACTACATTGTATAACTCATTCTGCCGCTTTGTGACCCACCATTGTGACATGTTAAAAGAACTAAACTGGCCATCGCTGGAATCTAGACGCACCCTTCACCTTTCCAACCTGGTGTTTAAGAGCTTTTCTGGGAAGCTACCACCCTACCTGAATAGGCTGCTTCCCTCAGCAGTTCCCTCATCCTATAACCTCTGATCCAGGACCTGCAGCTTACTTGCAATACCACAATACAAAAAGCAAGTGGCTCGATCCTCATTTTCCTACAGAGCACCACAATTATGGAATAACCTCCCCAGACGCCATCAAATCTTCCCCCAGTCTAAAGTCCCTTAAGAGTTCCCTATTAACATACCTCAATACAGAATGCACCTGTAAACATGTAACATAGTGAGTATATTTCCTACATATTTATTTTCTGTTAATCTGTAGATTTGTTTTGTGTTAATATCTTGCATTTTACTACTTTGTATTTCTGTAACAACTCAATGTTCTTGAACCCAGGACATACTTGAAAACGAGAGAAATCTCAATGTATCCTTCCTGGTAAAATCCTTTATAAATAAATAAATTGTGCCATCTAATGCCATTATTGACCTTTCACTTGCCTCCTTGTTAAAAAACTGCTATTACCTGCCCTGACTTCTGGATTTACCTCTACTGACATTTTACAGTTTTCTACTGCTTTTTGAGTTTCTGCCTGATTTCCTTCGATAAAGATCAGTGAAATTAAATTATCATGTGATCGTATGTTCTAGAGATGAGGTGAAACTCCGTTAAGACTGGAATACAGATGGAATGGAAGGGCACATGTGGTCAACATGATAGCAGGTCTTGGTGAAGAAATGCCTTCAAAGCAAGGACAGTTCTTGGGTATACATGGTTACCTGTGTATGTGATATATGTTGGTAGTGAGAGGAAATTTGGAAATGAGAACATAAGATGATCTATAATATGTAAAACGTATTTTGAGCAAATGTCAGGATAGGAGGGGGCTGCCTGGTTATAATTTCTATGTTAAGCAGGAAGCCAGTATATGGTATACCTTTCTAGTTGCTCTACCAGGATTAAATCCTGTATGTTAATGGCCACTTTCGTACTTTTATGACGATTACTGTGAAAGACAGAAGTCTTATGTTGAATCAGGCTTAGTTTGGAAAAAACAAAAACTTGACTTTGACCAAGCGGCTCAACTGCCGCAAGTGCTGGCTTTAGTCTTTTGATCCTTTCACTACCATGCTTGAGTATACTCTATCTTCAAGAGCTACTGCAGGAGCCCAAAATCGAGTAAATTTGATCTTTTTCTGGAGCAATGCAGAGGAAATTCATTTAAGAAAATTTGCATATGGTCATAAGAACATGTTCTGAAAATTGCAGCACAACGTACATTGTAACGATATGCTACAGCTCAGGGAGCTGCTCTCAATGTCCGTAACAGACACGGTGTCTGTCTGCAAGTGTCTAATGGGCACACTGTACGGTAGCAAAATTTGACCAGCAGGTTGAGTCCTCTGCCAGTTAAATGAACTTATTGTTATATAGAAATGAACATTACATTAATTTTTACAGTTGGGGTAATGGAAAGTAGTTTTCCATAAATCCACTAGATCCTGCCAACTTGACAGTGAAGGGGTTAAAGGTTATAAATGTGTGGAGTTTGCTGCGTTGCTTGAGCATTGGGTTACATATACTTATGTACACAATCAAAGTAGATCAGCCTATCGCTGCTTGAAAATGTATCCATAAAGTAGTATTATGTTACTTTAAATGGAGTGTACATTCACTTCACTGATGGAACATAATGAGATTTCAAACCATCATGAGCCAGAAACCTTTACTTACATCTATTCGATGCTTCAGATTGTAATCTAATGACATATTTGTCAACACGAAGGCGCATTTTTGTGCCTGCACTCTTTCCAAGCTTTAGGACAGATGGATGTACAGTGGATAACAAAAGTCCACACACCCCTCTTAACCCCTTCACTGCTGAGCCATTTCACCTCTCTGTGCTGAGCTCATTTATACCGTTTTCCTCATCATGTTTAAACGGCATTTGAAGTCACGTTTTATTATACAACCCAGACAAATTCTGATTTTAACTAAGTGTTGGTTTGTATGTATTAATATGAGGGAAAGGGCAGAAATCAATGAGCAATAAAGGGCCAGTGCATACGATTTCTCTGGCAGTTAACCACTATCCTAATGGTCTGTGATCTGATGGTATTGTACCAGATATATTGATGATGTAATCTTCTATATAATCTTTGTATTGAGGCTATGCTACAGTGGTGGTGTCAAGCACTAGTGGTCACTCTTGAATGCCAATATCCCTCATTGTTGTATGTGTTTTATTGGTTTTAATCTTTGAATCTGGGAGTTCTTCAGTCAAAAAAAGGTTTATTAAACATTTTCTTTGCCACTACCATGATTTGAGGCAGTAACCTCACTTGGTTGCTGATCTTTGTGCGTTTTAATTCTGTTTATACTACTTTATGTAGGTTTAATCCTTAAAATTGGAGTGGTGTTTTTGGGATATCGAGAGGCAGGTGATCGCACGGCTAAGGGGGTGTTGTGGCCCCCTTGGCCTTAATACATTTTTTTTCATTATAGTTTTAGCAGTGCCACTTGCTCTTGTCCTTTTTGGGAAAGTAAGAAACTTAACAAGAAATATCTTCATATGGAACTGCTTGGCTATAGTAAACATATATAAGACACATGTATTTTTCATATGGTGTGATCAACTCTCATTTCTTTTCATTTCCTGCTCAGCCATAAACGGGTATAGGAGGTTAAATGTATTTCTTGCTGATGGACACAGAACATGATGAATCGCCCTTTGTTAACTGTAAAGTGCCTTCATTGGGATAATGCACACATATTGATTGTGAAGGTAATTGTAGGTAAAGCCCATTAAATGTTCTCTACCGAGTTGGAGGCATGAATGAGAAGCAGAAGCTTTTCAGGGGTATTGAGGAATCCCACTATGACACTAAATCTAATGGCAATATTCCGGCCATTCAACGTATCACGAACACATTGTGAATCGGATGACGGGTGAGATTAGATACATTATGCATTAGAGTAATACTACTAAACGAAAGTTTCAGTAAAGCCACCACCATACATTGTATTTCCAGGTCTCTTCTGTAGTATATGTGCATTTCCTTCCTGAACGAATCAAGGACAACTTTTATATAATACACAGCCATGCATGCGCATGGAAAAACATATTTTTTATTTTTTGCTGACCCATGATTTAGTAATACAGCTTGATGGAAGAGTGTTGTCCTGTGAGCTGCTTCATTTAATTAAACCTGATGGTTAGCCATAACCTACTTTTCACAGTAATGTGCAAGGGAATTTTTTTTATTTTTTGTGTGTATGTTCAGGCTTGACGAAGTGGACATCCTTTGCATTGTAGACCGCTACATAAATCCAGATAAAATGATGTCACTCACTACAGATCTGAGTGCTCCATTCCTGAGAACTAAATATGGTAATACTATATACAAATTGTGACCTTTAAAATTCTAAATTATGTTTGGGTTTCTTAATCATAGAAATCTGCTGTTTTATCTCCAATTATGCTTGGATGATAACAATTAGCATCATTATATCGAGCCTGCAGCGAGTGTTTGGCTCAAAGTAGAATAATTCTGCGTACACTTGATTGCCACTGCGTGAGAGTCTCTGGAGCTTTATGGCATATTTTAAGCTTAGTGTTATATGAGGTCATGATCAGCAGTTTGTATATAACCACACTATAAACCTCAGAAACTTGCAGTAGGAATCTCTCATGGGCACTTATAAATGCAATTGTCCAGGCATTGAATTTTATGGGGCAGGATGCTTCCACTTCAATATGAAAATTATATTCAGAAGTCTTTAAAAAGTAGGCAGATATACAAGCAGATGTCCTGCATGGGCTGTGGTTGTCTTAATTTGACCACTGAAAGTCGCAAAGGAATTTCTGACCCAACATTACGTTTTTGGAATTCTCCGGCCTATCATGACGGCACAATTCCACATATTATATTTATATATATGTTAGTCACTTCTATAGCGCCAACAGAATCTGCAGCGTTTACAATGAGGGAGCACACACGAGACATAATAAAAACACATAAGAAACAGATGGCCTTGCCCGTAGGATAATTGCCTGACTGATACAGCAATTTATACAAGTGCTCAGCCAGTCATCCTGTGAGCTTGCAATCTAAAGGACAAAGGTAAGTGAAACAAAAGGGAGCAGGGGGTGTGTGAAGCTGGTGGCCAGAAAGAATACTGCTGGGATTGCATTGAAATGACCAGAAGCCACGGCTAGAAAAAGGGTAATTGGAAAGAAAAGTGGAAGCAGCTGGAAGGGAAAGCTATGAGTAGAGGTCTGCGACTAGGTGGAAGGGACTGCAGAGTGTAAATGCAGGACCTGGAAACAGCGATGGCTGTGGATGGTGGGCTGTATGAAGAAAGAGACACAGATTTAGGAAGAGTAAGCTAAGTTTGAGAGGTATTTATGACATGGGAGGGGATGGGGAGGCAAGTTGATGATGAGAGTTTAACAAAATGGAGAGAAAACTTCAAAAAGAAATCAGCCAGAAATTCATACATAAATGCAAACATAAAATATGAAAAAAGGATTAGAGCAGTGGTAGTGGAGTGGCATGGCAGACGACATGTTGATAGTAGGATACCTTGGATTGTTTCAGAGTGTAAATGCAGGAACTATTATCCTACGGGCAGGGCCGTCTTTCTTATGCTTTATTATTTACTATGTCACCTGTTCGTGCATCCTCATTGTAAAGCGCTACGGAATCTGTTGGCGCTGTATCTGTAACTGATGACTGTGGATGGTGAGCTTAGCTTGTTTCACAGTGTAAATGCAGGACCTAAAGGTGGTAGCTGTGGATGGTGAGCTTGGATTGTTTGAGTGTTAACGATACTACAAAAACTTGAAATTGGCTCTCCTAATGTAATGCCATTAAACATAATACAGTACATTTTCTTTATTATATTAAAGAACCTTAATGTATTCCCTATATAAAGAAGAACTGGGAAATTATGCAAGTGGTTACCATTATGCAAGTGGCTACTAAAGCATTGAATGCAATATACCTTCATATATGGGAGAGATTTTGTGATCCTCAATCTTATATTTAAATTTTTTTTTTACCTAAAATCTTTAGTAGAGTTAAACGAATCCTCATTTAATGTAACAGACTAAGGCTAGGGTCAGACGAACGCATTTTTCACGTTGTCCGTGAAAAAGTGCGTTCGAACGAATGGACGTATTTTTTCACGGAATACGCGATAGCGGTCATATGATGCACATTTTCATCCGTGATTTTGTACGGATCATCAATAAAACCATTTCTGCGTCTGGACGTTATGTTGGCCGGACGTGTGCAGCGTCTGACGTCTCCCAATCACGCAAACACGCCGCTATGCGGCCGCAGCGCACTCTGTACGTCAGTAGTAGCGGTTTGACGTTCTCGAAAAAATGTGTTCGTTTGCCACTTGCGTTGCGCGGCCGCACTTTCGTGCGGCCGTTCGTCGTATGTTCCCCGGCATTGGACGTCATTTGCTGCTAGCACGGCCGTGATTTCGTGCGGCTAAACGCACGTTAAAACTGCTTTCGTCTGACCTTAGCCTAATCCAACATGAGACAACGATCATCTGGAACTGTTTTCTCTCGCACTTTGACCCCCCCCCATATGTTTATGTTTAGTGTAAATTCCTCTGTTGAAAATTCTGAGGTTGGCTGTTACCAATAGCTGGTTAGTCTTGTTTTGATCCATGAGATACAAAAGTGTGCAATCCGTCTCTTATTTTCTCAGTTTCTGGTTTCAAATCATCAGAAGCATTAAGTGCGCCCTGTAATTAGAACAAAGCTAATAGACACTCAAAAAGTGTCTACGTATTAGCAATGTTCTAATTACAGCCCACTGCCTGCGATCCATATTGACTTTAAGCCATTTGCACATTTTTTTAGTTAACCGATCAATCAGGTATTGCAGAGCTTTAGGTAATGAACATTAAGTCATTATCTTTCCTAATTATAAATAAGGAGTTCTGATGGTGTTCATCTTCTGAAGGACAGTTGGCTTGTTTTAAAAGGGGAAACAAATGGGGGTTTTTTCTTTGTAATTTATAACATTTCCCAGGTTTGATGACTATTTGATGAGCCTTTGCCCACACAGCGCACATCCACACCTTTTGACATACTTGCTTTTTACTAGGTTATGGTATACGTATAGCTGTCATAATCAGATTTGATTTTACTCGCGGTGAATGCTTTTTATTATAGACCTTTATTCTAATAGGGAAAGTTGGAAGATGACACTACATCGAACTGCAAGAGAGATGTGAAGTAAACTATGTCATTTGATGTTGTTAAATGACACCCCCCTGCTTTGTATCTTACACGTGTGTAGTAGTAACACTAGATTTAAAGGGATAGTCTTGCATAAAGTATATAGCACAGATTTCCTCCAGGGTAGCGAGTGATGGGACAAAGGTGCAAAGGGATGAGCGGGACAGGAGAAAATCGTAACAATATGTCAAACACATAGAAAGAAAAACATAATTGGTGATCAGAGGGCACAATGAGAGTTTAGGGCTATTTGGAAAAAGGCACAGTGAGACAAGATGACTGAGGCAACTCAAAATCTTCAACTTCGGGCCAAAACCCATAATCTAAGCACAGTGAATAGCTGGAATATTTTTTTTTTATGTAGTTTAAGATACAAGTGGTTATGCAGATTTTTATCAGTGAGGAGGGGAAAGTAAATTGTCACCAATTGGGTACTTTCCCATTGGGATGACAGAAATATCTAGATGTGGCTCTTTTGCTTGTGGAGCCTTAGGGTATTAGTCTGCTTCACTAGCCACATCTGGTATTACCTGGGGTTGCTTGATATCAAATGCAGAGGGAATAGTTCTATTTTATTTCTAGCCTTCCTCCCCACAGTTAGTTTCCTTTGTAATCTCATTAATGACATAAAATTGGAATATTTTCCAGAGCATATTCCGCTCCTAACTGAATTAATATAAATGTAATATCCGCACATATGTCACAGTTACGCCAGGGCCAGCGACACTATTGGTTAACAACTATTGCAACTGCAAAAAAAATATATACAATACATAATCATACCGATTGTGCTACCTTTTTTTTTTTTTTTTTTTTTTTTTTTACACTTGCTGAATTTATTTATGTATATTTCTACCATGTTCTTGAATTCTGTGAATGCACTATATTTTGACACAAGTAGCAGATTCTACTTAATTTAAAAAAAAAAAAAAAATTGGAATTTCAGAGTCACAAAACAGGACTACATGAAGTGAAAATGGCCACGCAGGGCCAAGATATGCCATCAATAATAATACATAAAAGTTGTATGAGTACAGCAAGGTGGCAAAAGAGATTGCAAAGGTGTAGCAGAAAAAAGTCAGGGGGGGATAGGAGCGAGGGACGGAAGGAGGGGTCCGAACTGTGTCATCTTTTCATTTGCGCGGGGGATCACCGCCTCCGCCAGACACTGGTCGATGCCAGCAGATGCCGCCAGCACACCCGCCGGCTCACCCCAGCCAGGCAATCCCCGACAGTCAGGCACTTCCGTATCTCACCGCAGGGACCACTCATCCAGCTTCAGATCAGACAGCAGTAGCTTGCCATCAAGCACCCCTGCCTCATCCCACAGAGGCACTCGAGCCACCTTTACATCCGGTTCCACACAGCCGTGTAGAACCACAATGGGCTGTCCACCTCCAGGATCACCGCCGCATGGCAACTCGGCTCCCCGGCCGGTTCTCGTCACGGCCGTGACGCGGCGCATTTCTCCTCGGGTCATAGGCCTCATCGTTCTCCAACAGCTGCAGTACGGCATCCAAAACGGCCAGGAAACGTGGGCCCTCCGTCTCCACGACCCTCATTATGATTTTCAGCAGGATCTGGGCACCCAAAGCAGCTGAGCAGGAAAACGACGGGGCTAGAAGGTAGGCCGCAAAATGTCCACTGGGAACACACTCCAGCCAGAGAAGGCAGTCAGCAGGCTAGTCTCTGGACCGGAGGGGGGGGGGGTGGACTCAATTCAACACACTCCTGATGGCCGGCTGCATAGGAGCCTCAGGGAAGGATTTTCGGCAGTAACAGATGGCAAAAGGCCCCAGGGAGGAAGGAAAGTTATGGAGCTCTAGTAAGCTGCGACTTCTCCCTTCAGCAGCCAGCCACACCCTCTTCTATTCCATTTTTGAGTTGTGCAATTCTTGCATCATTTTATTTGCATGTCACAATTTAGTATCGAAAAGGCCTAGGTTTAATTTTGTAATGGGAATTTTGATGTGCCAGAAAATACAGGTGTCATGCCTATAGTAAACCTGCTGGACAACCTTTAGGGATGTCAATCTGTGGTTTATTGTTCAACATATGCCTGTCAATGTGTCTCTGAAGAAGGTTGTCTGTGCAGCAACCCGACCCTGGATTAGAGGGGAAATGTAATGAAAATGAAAAAGTTAATTAAAAAATGTAATAGTGGGGGTTGCCAGGTTAATATTTATCTAGACTGGAGCCATACCATTTGTTTTTACCTTAAAGTTTCACTTTATTAGCAAAATTTTGAATTAAAACATATCTACAACACCACCGTGTGAAAATAAGTTCTGGATTTATTACAGCAGGACATATTTGTAAATAAGTCTCTATTTGCTTTGCACCTCTAGATTTGGGCATTTTATCAAGTCAATTACAGGCACAGTAACACATAAAGCTCGTAAACTATACAGAACTCAAAAGGTTTCTTGGAAGACAACTAAGGTCACCCAGTAAATGGGGAAACCAAACTAAAAAACAGGGATAAAGGTAAACCCAAAATTGAAAAGAATTGTAAAATGAAAATAATTCCATCCAAAATGCTATCCACTCTCTAGGTCACAATGGAGTATATCCCAGCATCAACACTCCAGGCTACAGACCCGGAACACTTATCCTACTCATTATTTGAAAAAAGTTCAGATTTCTGACAGAGGTCAGCAGGTTTTGTGCCACATTATCTTGATATTTGGAGCTATTCATTACTCTATCTGTCTTGAAAACCAGATAGACCCCAAGTGCAGATAAGCTGCCCCAAAGCAGGACACTACCACCAAAATGCTTCAAAGTCAGTGTGTTTTTTTCTTTTTTCAGTTTAGGCCCAAAAAGTTAAACTTTTGTTTCATCAGGTCGTAGCACATTTTCCCTCATTGCTTGTGGTGACTCACTGAAGCTTTTGTCCTTGTCCATTTCAAGGTTGGTGTGTCGTCCTGATCTTTGCACAGTTTTTTGGTATCACGTTTTTTATTACTTTTTGATATTGCTGTTGATATTACTCCTTGATACATCTAGTGCCTCTGATTCGCTTTTATATCACTCTCTGGATTTTTACTTTTCAACAGGTAGCTCTCACAGTTTCTTTGGCAACTCTTTGTAGACAATGGCTCTTCCATTAGGCTGCAACTCCAAACATTCAAGCAACAATAGAACAATACCTCACCTGATTCAGGATCATGTAAATTGAGGGCAGGTGTATGCTATTTACATTCTGCTGGATTTACAATGTGATTGGGGACTTTTTACCTGTGTTCAAAATTAACCAATGTGAAACGGTGTGCGGAGTTTTGTAATCTGAGATTTTCTTAAATTGTTTGTAAAAATTAACAAGATTTATTTTTTATCTGTTCTATAGAACTGATATTTTATTGTGTGTTTAAGCAGTCTTTAAGTTATATTTAAAAGATTTTTTTTTGGTTTAACCCTTTTGTACTTTGACACCACTAAACATAATACTTGGGGCATGTCACTGCAGGTGCCCCCATCAAATGTCAAAAAGTAGCACTAGTAAAAATCACTGTCATTATTTTTCATTGTCTAAACGTATTTCTGAGTGTTATAACGGTAGCCCAGGAGGCTTTTGCTTTATTTTGACTGAAAGCTGTAATTTTACAGTTTTTCTTCCTATGAAGACCTTCACATACCGGCGTGAGTGAGAACAGTCTTGGCTTTGATCTGTAAAGTACAGATCTAATTACACAGCTTGCAGCCACAAAACTCCTGCTCTTTATTCGGAATTACTCCCCTGTATACATTTGCATAATTTAATATGCGGCTGGTCAGTGAAATTCAAAGTTTCTTTTTTAGCAGCCATACTAAAACCTACATTAACCCGTTTTCAAATGTGTTTAGTTGCAATCGTTCCCCACATTTAAAGCATTATCACCCCACCACCACCACCACCGCCCGTTAAACTCGATAGATTTTGCTAGCATAATGTCAGGAAAATCTGATATGTGAATACAGGAATACGCAAATCTCATCAATTAACAATGTTAACAATACAATAGAGACAAGCACAGTGGCTTTCATATGCATGAGAATAACAGAGCTAATCCTGTTTTAAAATAATATATATATACTGTATATATATCATATTTCCCAGCAAAGACCAAGAAGAAAATATCTTGAAAAGCAATTAAAAAAAAACACATTGGAACTCTGCTAAATAATTGCAGCAGAATCGAATAAAAAAAACAAGGAATTTTATAAATGCATCAAAAATACATGAGCACAAAATAATTAAATAACACCCAAGCTGTCCGGTTCAATGTGTACTGTACTTATTGGATGATAAATCACTTAGAAACTAAAGTCAAACAAGGTAATATGTAACTGGCAATATAAAATCTCTTAGAACTAAATGTAGAGTGATAAAAGACGCATCCTTATATTTATTTATAAGGATTTTACCAGGAAGGATACAGTGAGATTTCTCTCGTTTTCAAGTATGTCCTGGGTTCAAGAACATTGAAATGTTACAGTAGGTACAGAAACACAAAGTAATAAAATGCAAGATATTAAAAACAAAAACACAAATATACAGATTAACAGAAAATAAATATGTAGGAAATATAGTCATTATGTTACATGTTTACAGGTGCATTCTGTATTGAGGTATGTTAATAGAGAGCTCTTAAGGGACTTTAGACTGGGGGAAGATTTGATGGCGTCTGGGAGGTTATTCCATATTTGTGGTGCTCTGTAGGAAAATGAGGATCGAGCCACTTTCTTTTTGTATTGTGGTATTGCAAGTAAGTTGCAGGTCCTGGATCGTAGGTTATAGGATGAGGGAGCTGCTGGGGGAAGCAGCCTATTCAGGCAGGGTGGAAGCTTCCCAGAAACGCTCTTAAACACCAGGTTGGAAAGGTGAAGGGTGTGTCTGGATTCCAGTGAAGGCCAGTTTAGCTCTTTTAACGTGTGACAGAATGAGATATACAATGTAGTAAATTTATGAAGGTGCGTTTGCGGGGCAGCTGCATACACTACATCCATCCTCAGCAGCTGCTGAATTACTACATAGTCGTTTTGTCTTGAAGCTCCGGCCCATTATGCTTAGTAAAGGTAGAGTGCCCTGCTGGTGTATGTTATATATATATATATATGTGTGTATTTTACATTATTTATATATATATATGAGAGAGCGATATATCACCAGTGTGTAGCAGCACGTAGTGATACCTTTTTTAATGGGCTAATGCTACAAGTTAAAGACAAGCTTTTAAGAGTATAACTCTCTTCTTCAGGTCTGGAAGCCTTACTAAGCAAAATCATAGAATTGAACGATAAACAGCAGAGCAGAAGGGTGGGGTTCGAATAAATACTCTACCCCGGTGGGACATCACTTTTAATCTGTTACGTCACTCCATCCACAACCTCTGGATTAAAGTCCTCAAAGGAAATTTTTTAGGACTTGTGAACGTAGGATATTCGAAATAAAATTAATCGCATATTTTAACACTATAAAGGAGGGACTCTGGCTTTTTAACTCGCTACTATAATGTTATGTAACATTTAGCACTGTACCTGATTTATGTGTTTTGAATTTGTTTCATTGACTTCCTCCTCTTCAGGCACAATCATTAGATGAACATCGTGATGCATATTTTATTATATGGGCCTATGATCTCTCTCGGCATCTTTACCTTTCTTCACCAGAGATTCAACTATTCAGTATTTACGACAACCCATCGTAACCCCCTTCCCATTGTGCTTGGCTCTTTACTGTTCAGTTCTATGATTTTGCTCAGTAAGCTTCCAGACCTGAAGAAGAGCGTTACGCTCTCAAAAGCTTGTCTTTTAATGTAATGTTAGTCCAATAAAAACAGTATCACTATGTACTGCTATACTCTGGTGATTTTGGCATCTGGATTAACACGGTTTATCCAATCTATATATATTGTTGTTAGGTAGTCTGTTAAGCGCAAGGTAAGCTCTTTATTGGAAGGTGGACTATTAGTGACTTCCTACGCTTCAGGCCCTATTTCCTGGTAAATGCTAAAATGGGGATGCGA
The DNA here is from genome assembly GCA_009667805.1 of Leptobrachium leishanense. Classification (NCBI taxonomy): domain Eukaryota; kingdom Metazoa; phylum Chordata; class Amphibia; order Anura; family Megophryidae; genus Leptobrachium; species Leptobrachium leishanense. The sequence continues at coordinate 286,185,898 of CM019066.1, forward strand.
ACAGAGAAAATCTGCGCCTGCAGTCTTCCCTGTAGCATCCCATTTTAGCGTGATTCCGGGGTAGGTGCTCAGTACCTTGCTCCGTATCGCAACGCTGATCACCGGGATACACGCGGAAGCGCTCCTCCAAAGGTCTCCATGGAGGGTTGCGCTTCCGGCCGGGAGCCCTGCGCGATCTTGCTCCTGCGAGATTGCTTCTTGGAGTGATCGTGCTCACGTGGACAAAAAGCACTGGATCGGACCACCGTTCTCTATGCAGGATGAGAGGTGGGTATCAGATTTATTTGGGGGGGGGTTTAGGGAGTGCTAAATGATTTTGAAAAAACAGAATCATTTAGCACCAGCTTTTAGGTGTAGCTAAAATTTTGGCTTGTGCATCGCTGTGGTAATTAGCGTCAAGACTTTCTGATACCTTAATCTCTTAATGCTAATTAATGATTGTGCTCCCCATGTTAAATATAGGATGCGCAAAGTACATTAAGTTCGCACAAGCTTACGTAATCACGATGCGCTACATGATTTTTTTTGCAGGTTTAGCATTAGGAAAGTAATATGGGGGCATGCGTTAAATCACTTATCCTGGCGGTAACACTCATCTGAACGCTACCGTTGGCAGTCACTAGGGAATACTGCCCTTACTGATTTAAAACTTGACCCCTGGCTTAAACTGTATTCTACATTGTGTTTTCGAGGTGACTTGAGTGTTTTTTCCCACTGAACATATATTATTGATAATATTGAATTTTACTCATTACATGGAAGATACCTGCGTTGTCGACATGGTCAAAGTAACAAGTTAGAAATCTAGATTTCTGTCATATACATTTTTAGAAATTCTCTTTGTACAATTTTTCTTGTGACTGATTAGATTTCTTACAGCAAGTTTTCAATTTATTTTATGTATTCTCTTTATTATTGCTAAACAAGATGCTTGTTCTTCCAGGACAAAATGCATTTTAATTTCATCGTATGTAATGGAGCTGAAAGGGGCACAGTTTGCTCCACTGGGTTCAATACAAAGGGTTAGATTGGGAAATTAACATCAGTGTGGTAAAGCAACACATGTACAATTCAATCTGTAGAAGTGAAATGCTTTATTGCATATATTTGTAGCAGTGAAGGAGATGCGCTCCAATAAACATATTTGTTAAAGAAATGTTCTCTCTGGCACATGCTTGTTGTCTTAGATGTAACATAACAAAACTAGAAGTGTATTTCCTCAATATATGCTTCACTTATAAAGTGAATATATATGTACAGACTTCAGTTGCTTCTTCAAGCTGTCTGCATTGGCTTTTTTTTCACGCTTAGAGTTACATTATGATTTTTAAAATGCATGTTGACACAATGTTGCATAATGTTGCAAACAGATTAACCATGTATTAATGACACTTTTATTGACCCCATTATTTTCTGTATCTTCTGTTCACTATGCCTCTGGGCAGCATTACACTCTGGTACAGACCACATTTATCATTATGGTAGCTCCAGCCACCTCTGAGTTTCAACTGCCTGCACAAATCGCCCTCCATGCTTCCAAACACCTAATAAAATGTAAGATTCTGGAGCTGTGAAGGAAACGGAGTTCAAGCTGTTCTAGCTTTTAGGTTGACATAATGATGAATGCAATGAACTCCAGCTGTGTTGCGGAGTTTCTACATGGGACCTTTCGCCCAGCTCTGTTAACTTCTTGTAAGCGCTCTTCAGATTAATAGGAACAAGCATTAGAGTCCACCATTCGGGGGGGGGGGTTACAAGTCTGCAGAGAGTCCCCTTGGGCATGTGCAAGACCTCTTGTACAGCCTTACTACTAGGCACATTATTGAATTGATTGGGGCGCCTTACATATGAAAATCGTACTACTACCATTATATGGTAATAAATCTAAACATAGTACTATTAAAGTCCAGTGTTACCTATGATCATATTATCGAAATGCAATACATTCTAGAATATATTCCTGTACAGTGCAATCTGTGAGTGAAGAATTGTTATTGTGCAGTTCTACCTACTAATACTGTGAAGAGATCTTTAAATATAATACGGTTGCAGTATTTACATTTAATATACAGCACTACTTCTAAACTATGCACATTTAGAATACCATCCTACATATAGCATAGTACTGTTATAGTTCAGTGCAAACTAGAATATTGGTTTTCTTGAGACTATTGAGGCCTATAAACCAGATCTCAAACTTGGCCCCCCCCCAGATGTTTCTGAACTACAACACCCATGATTATTTTGCCATCTGTTGCATTCAAAGATTTCTAGGAATTGTAAGCAAACAGCATCTAGGGAAGGGGTAGATTTTTTCAGTTCTGCTATAAACCGTGTATTACCTGTAAACTTTCTGTTAAAGGAGAGTTCTAGTGCCTGAATGAATGTACCTGACAATAAAAAAATTTAAACACGAAAGACAGCTACCTAAAAATACACCTATTAAAATATATTGAGACTATAAACATGGTACGAGCAAAGTACAGTTATATATATATATATATATATATATAGCTACTATGTTACCGTTGTAGTGATACCTATAGGATACTTGAATGGTATTCCATACTGGAGCTACTTTTATCCTTGGAGTAGTGGTTTGCAAGCCACTGCTTGCATTTGCACCGCTTCTGGTAACCTGCAGTAGGGCCGGTGCTAGACCGATTTGCATCCTAGGCAAGACCAGCTACTTGCGCCCCCCCCTCCGCCCAGAAACAATTGTAAGGCTAGGGTCAGACTGAGGCAGTGCGAACGCGCGTTCTGGCGCACATAATCACGGCCGCACTAGCAGCAGATGACGGGCAATGACAGCCATATACGAAGTACGGTCGCACAAAAGTCCGGCCGCGCAACGCAAGTGGAAAATGAACGCATTTTTTCGAGAACGTTAAACCGCTGGTACTGACGTACAGAGTGCGCTGCGGCCGCATAGCAGCGTGTGTGCGTGATTAGGAGATGTCAGACGCTGCTAGTGTGCGGCCAACATAACGTTCAAACAGCCGGATTTCCCTAGACTTCTTTTTACCCCATCGTCATGAAATACGTCCAGAATTGCGCATCGTCTGACCACTTAAGCGTATTCTGTGAAAAAATGCGTGCGCACGCATCGACGTACATTTTGACGGTGGCCGCAGAAAATGCGCTCATCTGTCCCTAGCCTAAACCGTTGAAATATGGGGGGACACAACCACTCTGCGCACTGGCACACACACACACACACTGTGCATGGAGACACACACTGCAGGGGTGGTCGTTCGGTACCCATCTTACCTCTCCGCTGATCGTGATCTTTCTTTCTCTCTCTTTCTTCTGTGCCTTTTTCTTTTTTTTTTCTTTCTGTTCTTTCTTTTATTTCTTTCCCTTTCTTTCTGTCCTGTGCCTTTTTCTTTTTTGTCTTTGTTTTTTCTTTCTGTTCTCTTTCTTTTCTTTCTTTCTTTCCCTTTCTTTCTTTCTTTCCTCTGTGTTCTTTCTTTCTTTCACGCAGCTGGGGGAGAGGGGGAGAAAATGTCCACATAACAAAGGGGGACTCTTCCAAAAAATAGATGTCGGCAACAGGGGGTAAAGAAAAGAAAGTCATGTAGTCATCTTCAGCCCGTGTCAAATGGGGAAAGTCGCACGGGCAGATCCATTACGCCAAGGCGCATCGTAGAAAGCGCAGCCAGCCGATTCCCAGTACATCAGTATGCTGTCAGAGGTCGCAGCTCCCGCAGGCTTCTCGGTTGTAGACAGGGCCCACCTCTCCATCTGCGGCCGCGTCTCAGGATAGCTCCCGTGGTCGACCACACAGGAGGAATCCTCGATTCACCGCACCACAGAGGGCAGGGTGAGAGATCCAACGTGCAGCCGCTGCACGGTCAGCAAGGGAAGGTGCCCCCCGTCCGGTGCCGAACCATAGCTGACAAAACAGCCCCGCCAGGCCGCTCCACCACCACACCTTTCTCTGGGGGGTCCTCTGCAGGAGTGTCGGTGTGCTCCAGCACAATGCACACCAGCTCATCCTTGTCGTCACAATTCGCAGCCGGATCAGGAGCCACCTCACCACTTCTGGCTAGCAAGCTCCTCGATCGCTCTGCATCTGCCCGGTTAGCTCCCAGCACATCCATCAGCCACCGCCACATGCCACATGTGAGCAAACTGTCATCCTCCCCCGGTAACTTGTCTAGACATGCCTCAAGGGTCTCAAATACTGCCTCCATACTTCCAGCTGGGGGGGGGGGGCGATGCTCCAAGAGACACCACCACACCTGCTCCTCCGATGTGTCTGCTATGGGGCAGACGGCGTAGCCGGTGGACGGGCCCTCACCATCCACATAGCCGTCAACCTTCTGCCACCCGTTGGGTCTCACCGCAGGAGGAACGAGGGATCAGGCGCCACAAGTAGGCCTCAAAATAGCCACCGGCCGATCGGACCCATCAGAAAAGGGCTTCAATCTCAGCTTTGCCCTGGAGGGGGGAAGCAAAACAGGCTCCAGAGCAGGTCTCCTGGTGTCCAGCCGTTCAGGTACTCCCAATAGGGGTAAAATCAAGCAGGATTCCGGGCATAAATCTTCCTCTTCTGTTAAAGTGCCTGGAGCTCCATCTAAACACGTCTGCTCGCTCACACAGCCGGACACTCCCCTTCTCGCTTTCTTCTGTGCCTTTCTTTCTCTCTCTCCTCTGTGCCTTTCTTTCTCTTCTGTGCCTTTCTTTCTCTCTCTTTCTTTTGTGCCTTTCTTTCTTCTGCCTCTTTTTCTTTCATCTGCCTCTGATGGTATATGCGCATCACCATTCGACGCCCACCTTCTGCGCCACAAGCGGGGATCCGCAAGCAATGTTGGCTTTGCAAGCCACCACTGCCGGTTACACGAGCCGCACAATGAGAACAGGTATGATAATGGAACCCAGGTTGGGGCTGGCTGCGCCCCTAGGCGGCAGTGTGCCCTAGGCGGTTGCCTAGCTTGTCTAGTGGAAGCACTGGCCCTGAGCAGCAGTGAAGCTGAACAACAAGTTACAACAGAAGTCGCCACGGGACTTGTAATATTAAGTAGCGGTCAGTGTTTGCATTTTATTTGTTATTAATGGCCTACTGACAGCTGGGCTGTATGGAGTAGAGGTATCACTGCTCTATATTCGTGGAGACCCAGGTTCGAATCCCAGCCAGAGCACCTCTCCAGTAAGTGTCCTTGGGCAAGACTTGCCTACCACACAATATTGGCTGTGGAGTCCAGTGGTACCGTCTCTGCCCTTTGACCATGGAGAAGCTAGTCAAATCCCATGCATCACATCCCTCCAATACAACCATGGAGAAACAAGTCTAGACTTTATGAGAAGCAGGTTCAACCTAACACCAGGTCGTTGATCCACAATCATGGAAAGCAGACTCCGATCCCACTCAGAAGATGCCATCAGCGAGAGCCCTTGAGCAAGACACCTAATGATATGGATGTGCCTACCTCCCAAAATACTTGTACTTCTCATACATTCTAAGTTCCCTTGGGAACAGGGTCCCCTTAAATCATCCAATGTATTAACCCCTTGTACATCGATCTTGTAAAGTGCTGCAGAATTTGTGGTGCTATATAAATAAAGGATAATAATAATAGAGATCTGGGGCCTAAATCCCTTGTTGCTGCTAAGCAGAGTACCTGAGCCATACAGCATAAAGGCTCTACTTTACGCTACTTAATTTTTTAGTATCCTATTCCATCTGAGACGCAAGCTCTGCTTGCATTTCTGGCATTGTGTCTCCTTACTGTACATTAATGTCTTCTATATTTTATATGTAAGACATTAATGTGCAACCTAGCTCCTGTATTATTTGTGCCTGGTATTATTCAGGCCTGAATAACATCTTTTAACACCTGGTGTTAAGTGATTTTGCTTACGCCCAATCACTTAACACATTAATCTAACCCAAAAAAATCAAATACTTTAGATCTCTCAGAGGAGAGAGCAGCACGATCTGCCACCAGCTATCTCAATGGACTATTGAACAGTGGGGTACCTTCACGAATCCTTCTGCCGACCCTACGAGACCCCGCTTGCATGAGTTCCTGTTGAGCTCAAGCAGAATTGCATCTGGCTCCATGGAGCCCACAGGTTTTCAATTAGCGTCTGACTTTTAACAACAACCTTGGAATTGGTCCCCTGGGTGGTAAGGTGCATTTTATTTAGCTCCCTGAACAGACTGTAAGCATGGCTCCAAGCTCAAAGCCGAGTGCAACTCTTTGTAAGCTTTCAGCAGCTGCGGGCCAACTCACCAGATGCTTCATTGCCTTATTAAGCCAAAAGAGCATAATACAAACTGTTTGTCATAAAAAAAAATAAGATAGTTAAACTTTTTAAGCGCTTGACTAGATAGACAAGTGCACTTTATCTTCCGGTTTCTGCTAAAACACATACTGTTTGATTGAAAGTCCTCGGAGAGTGCAAGTTCTCAGAAATAGATGAAACAGTTCAGCCACTATAATTGCTATGAGAAACGAATGAAATATTACTTGGTATAAAGCGCCAGGCATATTTACTTTACGCATGTTCTTTTAAAGGAGCGTTGTTATTTTAATCAACGTTTGATAAAGAATTAATTTAATTTTTTTAAAGGATATATAATTTGGTTAAATATTTGTATTTATGTAATCTAAAATGCACATTCATACACACTTTGTAGCTCAGCGAATTGTTTGTATTCCATAGAATATTCACCAACAACATGAAATACGAATAAAATGTACTTTAGTCTCAACAAATGTATGTATATTTATTTCTTTGGTATAACTATTGCAAAATATAGGTCAATGAAAAAGGATGAGAGTAATGGTGTCAGCTTTCAATTTAGAATGGCATCATGTCCTCCAACTGCAGAACAACTCACCGTGCCATTTTCTGCACCTATGCTTAGAAACATAGAAAAATGTCGGCTGATAAGAACCTTTCGGCCCATCTAGTCTGCCCAATTACATGGATACTTTACCTGGATTTATCTTTTGTTTAGGATAGCCTTATGCCTATCCCATGCTTGCTTAAATTCAATTACTGTTTTGGCCTCTACCACTTCTACTGGAAGACTGTTCCATGTATCCACCACCCTCTCAGTAAAATAATGCTTCCTGATGTTACTTTTAAACCTTTGCCCCTCTATTCTAAGACTATGTCCTCTTGTTTTGCTATTTTGTTTCCTTTTAAATATACTCCCTTCCTCTACCTTGTGGATTCCCTTTACGTATTTAAATGTTTCTATCATATCTCCTCTGGCTCGTCTTTTTTCCAAGCAGTACATGTTAAGATCATTAAGCCTTTCCTGGTAACTTTTCTCCTTCAATATACCCCAGTGATATGACCTGTGATGTACTGACCCTCACTGGGGATTGTGGGGAATGTGATGGGTCACCATGCTCAATGTACCTAGCTGAATTGGGTATATATTACTGTAGGGGAGAGAAGGTCATTTAGACTCCCTATTTCTGCCACTGTAAGCCCTATAGGTCAAAAGATCATTTTTTTTGGAATGCGATAGTTGTAAAATAAATGAATAATAAAAGAATGACCTAGGACTCTGGCTGCTTTCTATTTCATCATTGAAGTTTCCAGGGCAAGATAAGTATTGTTTTTCCTTTCATGTGCTTAATTAGTTCAATATGGTTTGGATTAAATCTATTCTTCGTTTTTTCTTTTTAATTTCTTTACTCTTTGCCGAGGTTCTTTTCCCCTCCGCTTTCTGGTGACACATTCTGTTAAGTGTTCCGGTGGCACTGAGCATATTGTGCCGTCTCTGTCCCCCCCAACACCGTTGCCACACATTGCACAGATGCTATTATTCTTTCTGCATAATTACGGCTGCACAATGGCTTTCACCTCAGAAATCTGCCTGGAAACGGCCGTCACCCGCAGCCTGTTCCTCCTGTGAGACGTGATTGCAGTGGGAATCTTGACTCATTCCAGTGCTTAGAGGTCAAAATGGTGCGTTCTAAGTTCTCTGTCTCCCCTGCGAACATGTAGGCTCGTTCTCCTAACAATGTAATGGCCCTTTGCCGTTCTCCACGGCCCAGGACGCACCTCCTTCATTTTTGTGCCCTATGCTACCGGCTGTGTCTCTCCCACCCGCCTTATCTAGGGATTCACCTCTTATCTTAGGCCTGTGCGGCAGCCAATCTACAATGCGTCCCAGTCATTGGTCATTGGTGAAAGGTATCTTAACCAAATGAAACCCCTATACTACAAATTACAATGGGGCCACCTGTGGCTGCAAGTCCTTCAGGGGTCAGGATTCCTCCTACTGTGGGTAAGAAAGTTTCATTAAAAAGAAACATTTTATTGCTCCCTCCCAAAGGAGTGCTTATGATGGTGTGGATAGCCTTGGAACTCAATTCGAGGGACGACCCTGTGACATAAACCCTTCTTTCTTGTCTAAGAATGCAAGGTCTTGGAAGCACGTGAAGACCCTCATGATATCAGGTTCAGACTCGGATCCTTCAGGATACTCAGAGGGGCATCATTCCGTCCTTCCTTGAGTTCTCAGGATTAGGCCATCACTGAGGAGGGTAAGCCTCTCCAGACATAATTACTCCAACTGCCCCAGAGGTTATGGCCCAGTCTGAGGATGTTTTTTCCAGTCTGGAAAAACTGAAACATCCTCTGTCTTTAGAGTGGGGACTTATTCCAAAAGTCCAGAGCTTTCTGGATAAAAGTCTCCCAAAGCCTTTGGATTCGAAGACCCATGCTAAATTACGTGCAGAATGCCCCAGACCTTTCTTCTCTTCAGAGATCTGCCAGACGCCAGTGGATGTGCCGAAGGTAGTTCATCCAGATATACAGAATGTGTGGGTGAGGGGGCAGACTTGCCAGTGTTGCTCATGTTTGGGCTCAAATTACCGCAGACCCCTGGATTCTACAAACAGTGATGGGGTATCAGAGTTTCTCAAAACTCCTTTTCAGGAGATCCTTTCCGACTCCCCTGTTTTTTTTTCCAGAGGCTCCATCAGCTCTCAAAGATGCAGAAGTGCAGGATCTGCTATTGAAAGGGGCGATACACTTGGCCAGGCTGATTGGACTTCTGTCCGCCTCTATACAGGTGGTTTTTTTTTGGGTCCACTTCATTATCGAGCCCTGCAGATACTTAAGACACGTTTTTTTTTATGAGATCTCAATCGTATGAGGCTCTGCTTCATCTAGACGGGGAATCATGTTAAGAAATCTGGTGGTGGCTAGACAATCTAGAAGTTTGGTATGGCTGTACGATATTTAGCGTGGGCCTCGGTCTGCTTGTGAAATCTGATGCCATCTGTTATGGATGGGGTGCTCGTTGTGACAATCTGTCCACCGGCTGTAGGTAAGTAAAAGCACACAGATAAGAAATTACCTGACACTGAAGGGGTTAAAAATGCTGTCAACATTGCATCATTTTTGTGAACCAGTGAATCAAATCACAGTTGCTTCAATGCTAATGTGCTTTGAGTATATTATCTATGATGATTAGTAAATGAATTCACCCCGATTATTACTCGTGGTAGCAACATTCAGCATTTAATCGAACACTCAATAATTTAGAGAATTCTTCTCAGAGTGTAAAATCTTAACCCCCAGCATTTTCCATCATGTTATGTGTCTGTATGTATACATGTGTGTGTTTATGTGAACACCTATAAAGAGCCAAGCTGTAAAATGTAATTGACCATGCAGCGTAAGTACCAGTTTTGGCACAAGAATTATTTCCATTCAGAAGCGTTTCCGAATGAATGTGGAAATGCCGCTTTGATTACCTACTTCCGTTTTCATTAAGATTCCTCTAGCAGTTGAACCTGATTCAAGCAATATTCCAGCAAACTAAATCACCAGGCTAACATTTGCCCTCTTATCTCAAAGCTTTGTCAGCTCGCACAAACACTCAGAAGTAGCCAAGTATGCAACACTATATATTTTTTGGCCAAACACAAGTCCAGAGATTGAATTTCATGCATTGTGAGCAAAGTCGCTCAGCATCAAAACAGAGAAACATCCTGCTCCCTCAAGTATTAGATGAGGTGTATCAAATGGATTTAATTAAGCTGATCTGACACAGACGATGGATAAGAACATTCTGAGCCCTTGTGTTAAAAGCTGCTAACCTGGTGGTGTAGAAAAAGTAGTTCTGAGCTATTGGTGGCTCAGGGAATTACTGGATGGATTTAGATTTACTCCTCATTGATCCAACATTGGTGTCATCAGTTAACGGTTACACTCCATCCTGTATAATGGATTCAAATAAACCAGTGACCTCCTGAAACCATCACCTATTCTAGGATTATGGATTGGTATGATAGGGTTCTTTAACCTCTCATGGTACTTGGCAGATCTTATATTTTAAGATTATTTTAAGATTACTATAGTGGAGTATTTACAATAGAAGAATCTAGATTTAAAATTGATTTATAGATGAAAGATGGTATTTTCACAACCAACCAGTAGGAAATTAAAATAATTTGTTTCTATGTAAATCTATTCTACTAAATTTGGGAGGTAAACTTCATGGCCGTTTCTCAAAAGGTGCAGGAAAGTTAATCAAGTAATGTGTGCAATCAAATAGTGTCACATTAAAGGTGTTTTCCTTGTTGTAATTTATAGTGCCAGGAGTCCTTCTTTTCTTCTACACACAGACAGATAAATAGACAAGCAGACAGACTGCTACACATGCGAGCCCTGGAAATTTATCTCTAGCCAGACGTTCTGGTCACATATTTGGCCCCTGATCAGACTGCTGGATGCTTGAGCATATTTACGCTCACCTGTATTCTCTATCCTCCAATTTAGAATGACATTTGGGAGAATTTTCTTTATTTTTAGACGTAATGATGCATAATTTAACTAACTTGGCATAGGAATCCAAACACATTCTAAAGGTACTTGATGCAGAAAGCGAAAACACTTTCTTTTAAACTTTTTACACCTCATTAAACCAAACTACTCCGTAAATGATACCATTGTTTACATCATTAAAACAAACCTTCCTTTGAAGGCACTGAGTTTTTTTCCCCACAGTAGTTGTTTGAAATGTTATACTGTGTAATTCTTGTAATAAATGAAAAAGTTGTTTGCCCATCCTTAATACTTTGTGACAGTTGTGGTAATCTTCATTGTGTTTTAACCCCTTTACGACGCTGGACGTCCTACAGCAAGTGGACTTTAAAGCCGCGGGACGGCATAGCACATTCCATGCTTTTTGATCCCCCCTCCCACCATTACTCACCGCTCTCTCCGGGGTCCTACGCAGACTGACTTTCTTGAAGTCAGATCTGCGTGTTTATAACCCTCCCGGCGCACTGACGTCATCGCGACGGGTGCAATGACTTCAGTTTCAGCCCCACCGCCAGAGGGGGTGCCTGAAGGGGGGGTTCCTATTTCGACCTCTCTATCTCCCCATTGCCGAGGGTTAGAGAGTCAAGACCGGTAACGCTGGAAAGGTCACATGTACTTTATCCAACAAATTGTTTTGACTCGATCTGAGCCGTTTTCACCTTGATAAATGCTCATATGGAACCATAACATAGGTCTTTTTGATTTTCATAATGATTTATTAAATAAGTTTTTGCTTAGCACTAGAGCACGGCCAGTTTTACCGGATATATTTTTCCAGACCGTTTCACTGGAGCCTCTAGCTCATTGCATTTACAAAGGGGTGAGTGCGAACTGTGTGTGTGTGTGTAAAATCACAAATGACTGAGCACTCTGTCTTCAAACACATTTCTCTTATTTTCAAACCAACAAAATCCTAGAACGTTACAGGTCCTCACAAGAACTATCATCAAGACTTAATTAACAGAGTACAATTATCATGACTGTCATCTAGATACAAAACTAGAATGTCTTTTTGCTTCTCTAGGTGTTATTTACTTGCATTATTGTTTGTGACCTGCACAAAAATTAACTGTTTTTGTTTGCTCGTGCTTGTGAGCTGTGACATTGTGTCTCTTCAATGTAGCTACTAGTCCATATGTATTAGTCCCTGCGGTTACTTAAAAAAATCCAATTCATTCATTAAAATCATTGTTATTTTTGGCATGTAACAGGCTATGACATCCAATCGACTACCACATGTCGCTGTGAATGCTCCCATATCAAAGTGCTAATTGCAGTCATTAGTAGCTGACAAATTTTGTTATTGTGTAGCCATCTTTTCCTATCACACCTATCTTTATCATGTTCAGTTTATCAGTTATAAGGTTGCCTGTTTGTAAATACTCTGTTGAAATGTAGCTTAATTATTAGCATATTATTGGTATAAAATCTGAAGAAAAATCACAACGCAAACGATTCTACACCTTGTAAACGAGACACACAGATTTATCTACCCCACACGGTTGTTACACACATTACCACAACAATACAATAAATGTTCTACCTCATGGAATTTAGCATTTTCTAGTAAATTGATAAGTATCCATTCCAAATACGTGAAGTGATTAATGGTCTCAGGAATGCATCCATGATCAGAGTACAACAGACTCTTGGGGTGCCATTCCATGTGAGCGGGTTGCATTATGAGTGAGTTGTTAAGTTGAACTGCCCCACTCATTAACTCTGACCACGTAGGACTCGGGGGTCAGTTTGGCTTGATAAAGCTGATAACCAATCAAAAACCCCTTGATTGGCTCCCTATCCCGATCCTTGATATTGGTTTGGGACACCCCTAGTGACATATGTTATGTTTGTTGAATAGATTTATTGAATTGTTGGGTTTTCAGGCAGTGTGTAATGTTGGGAGAAGACTGATGAAACCAGGGATTGTAATAACACCAACTGCAGCCACACAAGAGAAATATGGAATATGCTATGAGAAGATATAAATAAGTAATGAGAAAAGCACTTTGAAAGTCAACATCAAGATTTAGCATTTTATCTTGAGTAGGGGAGAAGATCAATTCAAATAGCATATATTACATTTAACCTTTGGTTTTACTGGAGTGTCAAGACTGTAACGCTATCAATCCAAAGATAGAAAATCATGTCAAAACAAAGCTGAAATTTTTATTTTTTTGCTTTAAATTAACCCTATTGTGTCCCTGTGTTTCTGAGCAGCAGCACAGCTTTGGGGTGTCACAATTCTGCAATGCACTTTCAGTAACCTAAGCCATACAGCACATATTTACTACTGTTTATTGGGTTCCAATTTGTTTTTTGTGTCAGTCATTGCAAAAATGATGGAACATAAATGAAGACTTTCTGGATAAGACACATAAAGCATGGCACCTATCAATGACAATTCATGACCGTTACCAAGAATTTGCAGTAGTAGTTTTTATAACGATATTATTTATCGATAATTAACGTCAATTGACGGTTTAAATATCGATGGAATTTCTCATTGATTCTTTTATTTGGTTAATGGTCTTAAAAGTCAGCCGGCATAAAAACTAGGGCTGGTACTGATTAAAATTTTCGTGTTTGATTAATCAATTTAAAAATAATCGATTAATTATAATGCACATACAGATCCAACTACTTTTAGCTGATCTGCTTGGGTCTTGGGGTCTGGGCCTTGGGCCCTGGCTCTTGGGTCTGGGCCTTGGCCATTGGGTCTGGGCCCTGGATCTTGGGTCCCGGGTCTTTGGGTTTGGGCCCTGGGTCTTGTCTGGGGGCCTGGTGTGTGCCTGGGATCTGGGCCCCGCTGGGGTTTGGCTGGGTCCGAGGCTGGACTGAGACAGGCAGCACCATACTCAACGTTCCTCCGCTGCCTTCTTCTTCCTGCGCCAGTCGCTGCGTGTGATGCGTGCTTCTCACGCTGCTGTAGGGCCGCCCAGGGCCTCAGGAAGTCAATACAGCTCCGGATTCGGAGTCCTAGAGTCCGATACCAGAGCTGATGGCCCCCCCTGATAAAAAATTGAATCGATCAAAAACTTTAACGAATAATCGATTACTTAATCGTTAATTTCCTCAGCTCTAATAAAAACATTCCTTTGTTATTCCTAAATAAATACAGTTGTGTTCAAAATTATTCAACCCCCACTGAAATTGAGTGTTTTGGCCAGTTTGACATTGATTTTGATCATTCAGTCATCTTGCTTACAATTAAATCAAAGAGGCACGTGTAGGTCAGACAAATATAACATAACATTTATAATGAAATAACCACAAATGTCTTTTCTGTGCTCACATCATTATCAGTTTTATTCAACCCCCAAGTGACATTCAATCTTAGTACTTAGTACAACATCCTTTTACAGTTATAACAGCTTTTAAACGTGAAGCATAGCTTGACACAAGTGTCTTGCAGCGATCTACGGGTATCTTCGCCCATTCGTCATGGGCAAAAGCCTCCAGTTCAGTCACATTCTTAGGCTTGCGCACTGCAACTGCTTTCTTTAAGTCCCACCAGGTTCTCAATCGGATTTAAGTCAGGTGACTGCGATGGCCACTCCAAAATGTTCCAGCCTTTAATCTGCAACCATGCTCTAGTGGACTTGGAGGTATGCTTGGGATCATTGTCCTGTTGAAAGGTCCAACGTCTCCCAAGCCTCAGGTTTGTGATGGACTGCATCACATTGTCATCCAATATCTCCTGGTACTGAAGAGAATTCATGGTACCTTGCACACGCTGAAGCTTCCCTGTACCTGCAGAAGCAAAACAGCCCCAAAGGATGATTGACCACCCGCCATGCTTCACAGTAGGCAAGTTGTTCTTTTCTTCATAGGCCTTGTTCTTCCTCCTCCAAACATAGCGTTGATCCATGGGCCCAAACAGTTCTAATTTTGTTTCATCAGTCCACAGAACACTATCCCAACACTTCTGTGGTTTGTCCACATGACTTTTGGCATACTGCAGTCGACTCTTCTTATTCTTTGGAGACAGCAAGGGGGTGCGCCTGGGAGTTCTGGCATGGAGGCCTTCATTACGCAGTGTGCGCCGTATTGTCTGAGCTGAAACTTCAGTACCCACATCTGACAAATCTTTTCTCAGTTCCTCAGCAGTCACACGGGGACTTTTCTCCACTCTACGCTTCAGGTAGCACACAGCAGTCAAAGTCAGCATCGTCTTTCTGCCACGACCAGGTAGCGATTCAACAGTGCCCTTTGCCTTGAATTTGCGAATGATGCTTCCTATGGTCTCTCTTGGTATGTTTAACGTCTTTGCAATCTTCTTATAGCCATTGCCCTTCCTGTGAAGAGTAATCACCTCTTCTCTTGACTTCCTGGACCATTCTCTTGACTTCACCATGTTTGTAACCACACCAGTAAATGTCTAGAAGGAGCTGAGTATCACAGTCATTTTAAAGCTGCCTAATTGGTGCTTATTATGCTTTATTGCTGCTCCGTGACATCCACTGGTGTTTTCAATACCTGATTGAAAACACTTGAATGAACCTCTGTTCTTCAGAGTGGTAGTCTTTAAGGGGTTGAATAATTGTGTCAATGAAGAATTCACAAAAGAAACATTTACTACTGTATTACAAAACCAATTGATGTCATTTTAGTTGCATATGGTTCTTTAAAAAGTCCTTGTAGGATTTCATTCTGAATACAATTACAAATGTACACTAAATTCCCTAAAACCCTTTACAGCATTGGGGGTTGAATAATTTTGAACACAACTGTAGATGTATTATAAATCCCAGCTAATCCCATCTTAATTAACATTAAGAAACAGTTAACACTTTCAGTGTAAGGCATCTATTTGCTACCCAGTGTGAGCTTGCACATATGGATGTTATAAATAATTAACCGCTCCCCCAATATTTATTGCCATTATTTTGATCACACAAACGGTTTGAAAAAAATATTTAAGAACCAGTTTAAGGGCAGTGTGTAAACCCATTACATAAGATAGGCCATAAATGAATGCTTTGCATGTACTCCTTGTACTTTCAGTAATATCTTTATTTTCTTTTATTTTTCTGATGTCAAGGTGATGGTCTTTGTTCATGCCAGAAATTCCACAGTGAGGACAGCAATGGCCTTGAGAGAACTAGCAAAAAACAATGGCCACATTTTATACTTTTTGCCAAGCCAAGGATCTGATTATGGGCAGGCTGAAAAGCAGGTAAGATCAGAATGACCTTTCATTAGAACATCCATGCTCTTGAAGTATAGTTTTTATCAAGAAAAAAAAATTCCTTTATGCCTTACAATCAGCATCTTCTTAAAAAGCATGGTAAGCGAGTATATGTACTGTATGCATTCCATCAGTGAAGAACTGTTTACATGCGTTTTATATTTTTCACTTGTATTTTTCATGTTGTTATGGGTGTTCTTGTCCTTTCATGTGAACATAGATTCAATTAAATGTTTTCAGCACAGTCTTCATTAATGCTATGAAATAGATGGGCAACTTCTATTGTTATTTACTACCAAACAAATGCATTTAATGATTATCCCAATGAGGATGTGTGGAACAGTTACGGATTCATTTGTTCCTTCTATTTACTCTCACAATTCACAGGAGTGTCGCACGATACTTAATGCAAAGTTGCTGTGTTGTGCAGGCCCACCAGACCCCTGGTGAAGCTATTAATGCATGGCATCCCTGACAAGGGACTTGTCTGGTGTAGGGCTATTGAAGGGAACATACGGGAACAGAAACTGAATCTTAGATCAGTGTCAATTAAATTTCTATCTTACTTCCTGATATCTTGTGCACTCTCCATCTTGATCCAACTAGGCAAAGTAGATGCGAGTGAATTAATATAGAGCTGACTCGATCTTGTAGTATTTGTTTAATTTTCGAGCGTATTAAAGGGTATCACACTCCATTTTTGAGTCACTATGGCTGCATGTTTCCAACAGGGAACTGTATTAATTCTGTATATACAGTTAGTTGTGTGTGGTACAACTCCTCCCTCTGCTCACCTACTCGTACTCGCACTACTCGTCATAAATAATGACAATAATAATAATGTTAGAAGGTAGAGAAGGTGCCAGTTAATAAACAAGAGTCTCCTCTATGGCACATACATGAACGTGGAACAGAATTAAAATCTGCTCCCGTAGTGCTCAATCTCCATACTCCATTAAGTGTGCGGTCAGTATATACCAAGCAGGGCCAGGAGACCATGAATTTTGTTCTTTGTCTTATATTGACCTTGTGACTACAGCATTCTTGTTCTCTTTTGCTTTTTTATTATTATTTTATTCTTTCAATTTATTTTGTCTGCAGTGGTTGTCAATACAATTTCATTACTATAATATTAAGTTAAATTTCAGCATGTATGTCACCTTACCCATTTGAGGAACCTCTGTGCTTTTTGAAGGGTTAATCGTACAGTGTGGGGTATCTCTACTCTCTGCATCATTGACCGTTTTTTTTTATTCTGCAATCTTTAATGTGCTAAATGCAACAACTGATGCTCCACTTGGAATAGGAGTTATAGTGTAAGACTTAGGCTGGGTTCACACCTCAGCGTTTTGTAGCGTATTCCTGCGCGCTTCTAAACGCCGAGACACGGAAATCCCATGATTTCCTATGGGACCCGTTCACACCTGGGCGTTTCACATTGCGCAGGAACACACTGTAAAATGTCCTTCACCCATAGAAGTACGGGAGCTTCTTTGGGGCGTATTTACAGCGCGTTCATTCTGCAGTCTATGGCCGTGAACGCACTGCAATGCGCGTTTGCGGGATTTTTACGTTTGCAATTCCGCACGTAAAAAAAAGTACGTATTTCGCGTGTATAAAAACGCACAGGTGTGAACCCAGCCATAATTTCCCAACCCTGTCTGTCCTCAGGTCCCGATAACAGGCCAGACATTTAGGATTTCCTTGGAAATGCAGACTGAATACTGCAATCACTGAGCAGCAAATAATTTCACCTGGGTTGCACTTCAGATATCAGGCAAAGCTGGCCTGTTAGGGGTACCGGAGGACAAGGCTGGGAAACACTGGCCTCGTAGATACTCTTGTGTCAGATGAGAATTTTTCAGAGCGGAAGGAACGTCCGTAAGAGACTTCTTTCCACTCTGACGCCCATGTGGCCAACTCGATGAGCTCAGTTAGTGCGCTCAGCACTGCAAGGCTCGATCCTCCAATGGAGGATCGCGCTTTGCATCCCTGTCAAACATGCGTCGTACCGTTTTGACAGGATTTCAGCACGTCTGCTGTAGGGCGCGCTACAGCGTGTGGCCACCCCCATCGAAACGTCACGTTAGTACAGGCGCACGTAGTGCGCTCGTTTGACACTATCTTAAATAGTAAAGTAAATATGTGTGTGTCATTGTCCCATTAAACATGTTTATCTCACAATTGTGAGCGACCAGTGTTACATTGATATCTTACCATTAAGTCAGAGAGAACCCCCAACAGGTTCAATTTAAGGGTCATAATGAGCCAAATAAAGCAGAGGTTGGCTAGAGACTACATACTGGGATGCTGGAATACCCCTTGTGATTATTATGCCTGGGAGTGTATACTTTGCTGAAGCAGGTAATTGCATTCCCTGCATGAGATGCTTATGAACGCCACTGCTTTTAATTTGGTTATTTCCCAAGGGAAATCGCAAATTTTCACTTAGAGAAAACATGATCAGAACATGGAAATGTATGCACAGCTCTGTGACTTTTCTTTTGTTTTCTTTTTGTGTGTTTTTTCCCCACTGCAAGTCCCAAATATCGTATTTTAATTTTGGCCTTTTCAGTTGGAAAACAGTTTCCATTTTTATCAGTTAGTGATGCAATTAGTTGAAACAAGCCTGCATATATTTAATCCTGATATTTATTTCTGGCTAAATCAAATCTTCCTTTTTACATCATTATACATGTCTGGTAATTTTTATTATACTGCCCAAGCCAGTTAAATTATTCTTCACTATTTGAAAATCGGTGGGCTAACCATTTTATACATATAATAAACTGTATTTTCACTCAAAGGAATGGTTGATACCTACGATAGCAGCTGTTCTTACTGAAATTATTAATATTGAATAACTCTACTGCTGGATTCATATAGATCGTGAAGGCTTTGAATTGCCTATCTTTGACACATGTATCTCTGTTCTTTTCACCCTATTGAACATTCTTGTCTGTTTCGTATACATTTTTAAGTCCTTCATTATCAAGTGTTTTTCCATAAACCCACTGACAGAAACCAGTTTTTTTTTTTCTGTCTATAGTTCATTTTTTGTCATTAAGTTTGACAGGCAGAGAGCTCCCTCTGCTGTCCTAAAAGTGCAGCTACATATTTAATTCAGCTGGCAGTCCACATTTCTGCTGCCATATAAACGGAACTCCAAGCTGCTCTAAACAGTTTCAGCACATCAGCTTACATGTTTAATGCGCTTAAAGTTCCGGAGGACATTCTGGAGTTTAATTTTGTTGGCTATAAACAAAATTCATTAGCATTGCTCCAGAATATACATACCGTATTTTTCGCTCCATAAGACGCACTTTTCTCCCCCCAAAAAGTGGGGGAAAAGTGAGTGCGTCTTATGGAGCGAATACTGCGCGGTGCAGTGTTCGCTCCCTGCGAGCGTCCGAAGCTATGGAGCTTCGGCGCTCGCCTGGGGGAACCACGTCACCAGCCGAGTTCTCGCGAGATCGCGGCTGGTCACGTGGCTCCCCCAGGCGAGTGCCCAAGCTCCATGCCGCCGGACGCTCATAGGGAGCCGAACACGCGGCGGCAGGAGGTGAGCTGGGGACATTATCCATGAGCTGCTGGGGCATATCCATGAGCTGCTAGGGCATAACCATGAGCTGGGGCATTATCCATGAGCTGGGGCATTATCCATGAGCTGGGGCATTATCCATAAGCTGCTGGGGCATATCCATGAGCTGGGGCATATCCATGTGGGAGCTGGGGCATATCCATGTGCTGGGGCATTATCCATGAGCTGGGGCTTTATCCATGAGCTGGGGCATATCCATGAGCTGGGGCATTATCCATGAGCTGGGGCATATCCATGTGTGAGCTGGGGGCATTATCCATGAGCTGGGGCATATCCATGTGTGAGCTGGGGGCATTATCCATGAGCTGGGGCATATCCATGTGTGAACTGGGGGCATTATCCATGAGCTGGGGCATATCCATGTGTGAGCTGGGGTATTATCCATGTGCTGGGGCATAGCCATGAGCTGGGGTATATCCATGAGAGGAGCTGGGGCAGTATATCCATGAGAGGAGCTGGGGCAGTATATCCATGAGAGCAGCCGGGGCAGTATATCCATGAGAGCAGCCGGGGCAGTATATCCATGAGAGGAGCTGGGGCAGTATATCCATTATTACACTATTTGATTCAGAATATATTTTTTCCTGTTTTCCTCCTCTAAAAACTAGGTGTGTCTTATGGTCAGGTGCGTCTTATGGAGCGAAAAATACGGTACATACAGAAAAAATGGTGTCGTGCCTGTACTCCCCAGAGTGGCTGCAACAGCCAGGAGTAACAACCCAGTTCATATATAAAACATAACAAGAAAAAAAAAAGTCATTTGGGCTCATTTCTATATACACTTTATTGCCAAAAGTATTCGCTCACCTGCCTTGACTCGCATATGGATGGGTGAGCGAATACTTTTGGCAATATAGTGTATTTCCATGTGCAACAAAACACTGTCAGAGGTTTTAGTTTGCTTAAATGGCTATTGAAGCGTAAGCTCACTCGCCCCATCAAGGCACCTCTCGGTAGAGTGAGTCCTAACCAATGTACCAAAAGCTGCTCCTCTGAACAACTTCATGCCCTCCTGCTGCTTTTCAGCTAAGGAGAGGCAGAAAGATGGTGGGTTTATTTATACACGCACCAAGCACTTCCCATTTGGGGTTCAAAACAAAAACATGGAAAAAGAAACAGCAGCAAAAATGACGAACTGGTGTTACAGCATAATATACATACATACAGAAAAAATGGCGTCGCACCTGTACTCGCCAGAGCGGCTGCAACAGCCAGGAGTAACAACCTAGTTGTAAATACCACAAAAGACCACATGCACAAAAAATACCGAACAGCAAAAAACACCAGGTAACAAAGTGATGAATAAATAGAAGCAGCTAAAATCCTAATATGGGTCAGTACAAACCAACTCCCAGATGCAGAGGCAAGGTTCCCAACGTTTTGGCGAGGATTCGCCTTTATCAAGGTATACCTTGATAAAGACGAATCCTCGCCGAAACGTTGGCTCCTATCTTTTGTAGCTGGCTCCTAGATTCAAAGCAAATTTGTCAAGCCCTGATTCTAAGCAACGGACTTGGCGTAGTTTTATATACTGTAAGTGGGGTTGACCCGCCAGGATAACCATAGTGGTCATTCTTTCTCCAAGGAGAATACCTCTATGATGGAGCACCATGTATTTCACAGAGCAATATTGTGGGTAAGCCAAGAATATTCACAAATGACGATAAACAAACTTGGGCATGGGGAAACCAGGGGTGACAAAGGGCTCTGCTCAAACAACCTCACCGCCTTTCCATTTTCATAGCCTTTCATTTAAATTGGCAAAATGAAAAGTAAATGCCGAAAGTGCCCATGACGAATCGTTCTCCAGTCTGGGCATAGAAATACAGCCTCGTGTCGTGACAGGTATTTATCAGGCTAAAATATAGAAAACAATGAAATGATTTATTAGAGAGAGCCATCCTGCTGTTCTGTGCCTCTGATTTTTTTCGGCGCACATTAGCTTGGATGGCGTCCAAACATCTGTTGTTAAATAAAACTCTCAATTGTTGGAGACAAATACTCTGAATGTTAATTTGTGCATATGATTTGTACATTTATAATTGAAAATAAGAAGCGTGAAGCTGAAAGTTTTGCACACAAACTGAAATGCTTTGGCATTACTGTAGATATGTTTTGTACCCACAACTGTAACCAGTAAAACAGTGTAGGTTCTGCAGGTCCTGTTTCCTTAGAGTAAAGGTTTCTAAACGTGGTTGCCTATTTTCTATTGCTGTGTCAGTGAAAAGATTATTTGCTTTGCCATTGTCATCGGATTGAAGAAGATAAACTTGGAGTAAAGTTATCTTTGTGCTGAATCAGCCCTGCAAAAGCCAGGGTCTAGTCCTGATCCAGAATGTGAGCGCTATACTCAGATTCCGGCACCTTTTGGAACAGCTACTACCAGTGGCTTTTGACATGCTAATCATTGATGGTCATTGGATTGACTGCCTCCCCGTGGTCACATGACATACTGCAGTTTACAGGAAGCCACAATATGTCAAATGTTGACAAGCACCGAGTCTGCCCATCACTGGATTTGAGGCATGTTTAAAAGGAAAGGGTTAAAACGAGAGGTGATGTATGGAGGGAATCCGGTGTGGTTTATTTTCATCTCCTCTGATCTACTAGGTTATTTATTATAGACTGTGTTGTTGACATTTGCGTATGAATGAAAGTGCAAAAGTGACCAGATTTGGTCTGTGCTAAAAATAAAGAAATGTCATTACCACCTTAGAATGTGCATTGATAACATCCCTTGTCCTGCTCTTCATAGTGGATGTTTGCCTAAAACACTGTGGTCCCTTAAGCAACTGTTAATCTAGTAATTTGAACACATTTTACACAATACTTCATGGCTTGGTTGGTGTAGGACCACACACCTCCCCAACTACTCAAATTATTACCAGGTTTCTTCTTCATTATGTGATCTTGTCATCATTACACAGCAATGCAAGCACAAAGAATAGCAGATCATTATTAAAATTCAGTATCCACAAATAACAATATGAAATAGAGCTGTTTGAATTGTTGGCTGTATGTAAGGTTGAAAAATAATATATATTTGTTATGCTTTTAATGTGATACTTTTATGGATTCCCTCTTCCCTTCTTATTTGATTTAAATTAAATGCCTTGTCTCCATTTTTACAGTAGGTAGATGCTGTAAAGTAGGATTTGCTGCTTCATATTCAGTGTCTGAGTACTCTCAAGAGCTTTATCTAAAAGACATTGAATCCCTGTAGAAGCCCTGTAGATACCATTGTATAATTTCCATATGAGAAATACTGATATGATTGATCCATAAAGATGGTTAAAAACCACTTAAGAAATCCTTCCTCGATCTCTCAATACTCTTGGGTGGCGGCATGAGCTGTCAGTATTCAGCCATATGTCATACAAAGGAAAAATAATCTGTGCTTTAACTCGCATACCCAAATGCAAAACAAAAAGAGAATTGTTTTTGGTTTATTTTGAATGGCCATTCACCATGTTGGCTCGTGGCATCAAGCTCTAGTGCCATCCTGAGCTGCCATTTTCCATGAGGGCTCCAATACCATGACACAGTAAAAACCGCTTTACTGACAGACACTTGCAATCTGGTCTGAATTATTTGCTTGAAGTAGGGTATAGCCGTCCTGGCAGTGACTTCGTTCTCAGATAGCCATCAGTTTCAGATGTATTGTACAACTACAGCCAAAACCTCCGGGCCATGGTGGGCCACCTGCTCAGAGACACACAATCAGGGTTATTCAAAGAGCTCCGAATTGCTTGAGAAAGGTAACCGAATGCTGAAAATCAGCGTTCGGTTACCTTTCCTGGCCATTCGGCTATCCAGAGAGCAGGCAATTCGACAAATCCTGGCGATTTGCCTGAACATACGGTGCCTGTTCGAGGGCAGTGAAATCCCCATGAAAAAGCACTGCTTCGGCTATTCAGAGAACAAAAACCAGCAGTGAAAGGTTCCCCAAATGCCCTGCCATTCGGTGGTTTAATTCGGCAAGTTAATTCAGGAGAATCCCATAGACTTCAATGTTAAAAATATTCCCGTTTTAATTCAATATCTAATAAACCGTTCATTATAAAATTATGCAGTAAAAAGTCTCTTTATTTATAGATTTATTAGGATATTTTAAGCATTTTTCTTAATTTTTTTTTTTAAAAGTTCGATTTTTTTATTTTTATTTTTTAAGTTTACTTATTTTTTCTGTAACAGCCCTTTTATTATCATTCCCTGGATCATATGTAAATTTCAGACATTTTCACTCAGTAGTTTCTTTGCAAACAGCGTTTCATTTTCACAGATTCACACAAACTATTTTGCTAATTTATTCACCTCCCTCGTCTGCGGTCTCGGCTGCTTCGGCTGTGTTCGGCTCCGGCTCGGGCTTGGTTTTCGGCAGGTTAATCCAGATGTTTTTGTGGCTTTTCTGTGTGCATTCGGTGGGTTTTGCGGTTAGTTTTCATCGGGTTTGCGACAGCCTTTCCCTGCAATTCGGGGACCCTGTGGTGCTTGCTGAATACACCCCAGGGTCACCGAAATGGGATTGGCAAAAGGAACCGAATTGAAGAGAACGAAAAGACACCGAATGTGCGGTGACTTTTCGAATCTCTTTGAATTACCCTGTATGTGTTCGAACCTCAACCACCGAATTTATTAAGGTGACTTGGAGACTCCGTGCCAAATTGATTCTAATTAGCCAGCTCTTTTTTTCTTTTCATATTCACTATATATATATATATATATATATATAAACATCCGAGATCCCGCAACACGGAGACTTAGTTGATGCAAAAAAATGTCTTTATTTTTTCGACGTTTCAGTACACGCAGGTACTTTCATCAAGATCCTGATGAAAATACCTGCGTGTACTGAAACGTCGACAGAATAAAGACATTATTTTTGCATCAACTAAGTCTCCGTGTTGCGGGATCTCGGATGTTTGTATATGGAGGTGACCTCTTCCCAGCACCGGGGCACGAGTACTTGTAAGTAGGAGTGCGGAGATCGTGGAGAAGTGTATATATATTTGAGTCTCATATTTGTTGTTGAATTCTAAGCAATTTTTTTTTTTTTTTATTGGTTGGCTGTTTTTGAGGCTCGGTAAAATACCTCTGAATGTTTTTTGACCCTCCAAGTACCTCTGGTGGCTATACAGTATAAAGTGCTTGACCACTGCAACTGTCTATTGTTCCCAGTTATTTATTTATTTATTTATAAAGGATTTTACCAGGAAGGATACATTGAGATTTCTCTCGTTTTCAAGTATGTCCTGGGTTCAAGAACATTGAAGTGTTACAGTTACAGAAATACAAAGTAATACAATGCAAGATATTAAAAAACAACACAAATATACAGATTAACAGAAAAATATGTAGGAAATATAGTCACTAGGTTACATGTTTACAGGTGCATTCTGTATTGAGGTATGTTAGTAAGGAGCTTTTGAGTGACTTAAGACTGGGGGAAGTTTTGATGGTGTCTGGGAGGTTATTCCATAATTGTGGTGCTCTGTAGGAAAATGAGGACCGAGCCACTGTCTTTTTGTATTGTGGTATAGCAAGTAAGGTGCTGGTCCTGGATCGGAGGTTAAAGGATGAGGGAGCTGCTGGGGGAAGCAGTCTATTCAGGTAGGGTGGCAGCTTCCCAGAGATGCTCTTAAACACCAGGCTGGAAAGGTGAAGGGTGCGTCTGGATTCCAGCGATGGCCAGTTTAGCTCTTTTAACATGTCACAATGGTGGGTCATGTAGTTACATTGTAGCGCAAAGCGGCACAATGAGTTATACAATGTAGTAAGTTTATGAAGGTGTGTTTGCGGGGCGGCTGCATACACTACATCTCCGTAATCAATAGCCGGCATAAGCATTTGCTGTACAATCTGCTTTCTTACCGCGGGACTCAGGCAGGATTTGTTTCTGTACAGGGCACCTAGTTTGGGGTAAAGTTTAGATGAGAGTTTTTCGATGTGGGGGCCAAAGGATAGATTAGGGTCCAACCACATACCTAGATATTTGAGAGAAGTGACTGTGGTCACCTCTTGAGAGGCAAGTTTCCTCCACACTTACCAAGAATGAAACTTAAATTTTTCTTTTGAACATTGTCTACCTGTTGTACAATAACGTAAGCTCGCCTTTAACCCATTCCTGGGTGAGTCTAAATGCTGCGGGCCAACATGGCACACCCCACTGGCTCCTAATAACCGCCCTGCATCCTGCCGCCAATGCGAGCACCGAGAGCATCATTGGCTGTCGGGGAACTGCCTAAAATCAGGTGGTCCTGTGGCAGTCAATGATGCAATTGGCCTACTGGGACGGGAAGATGGCCAAAGGAAGGCCTCAGAGACCATGGGGTGCACTATGCTGTCCCCCATGGCTTTGAGGTCCGCCTTGCCATCGGGAGGACCCTGGCGGCAGTGGGTTAATACAAGCATTGCACTAAACAATGTGTTTCCTTTTCCTTTATCAAGAACACAACTGTATACAGTACCTGATGTGCATTGAACCCAGCTCCCCTGGGGCTCAAGCACTATTTGTACTTGCCACTTAGAAAGGTTATTATTTCTTCTCATTTTTTTAAATCTCTGTTTAGGTTATCACTCTGTTTGCTGTACGTTGACCTCAGCTCTGTCTGTAGTTATCATGAGTAGTCCCACAAAAAAGTGCACTTTCTAAATGTGATGGTATCCTTTTTGACTATGCTGTATTCTCTAGGCCACCAGTTCTTACAAGTTGAATCGTATCAATGTCTCCAGTGCCCTGCTAACATTTAACGACTGCTTACAAGTTACTTGGAACACCTACCTCCACTTAATTTTAAAATCACACGGTGGAACACCCTGTGGAAAAATACATCCAGAGACCAAGGAGTTCAAGACAGCTGCACCTGTTTGGCTACCCATGGGACTTCCACCAGTACGAATTACTAACCACCTTCAAGAAGCACATGTCAAAACGCAAAATAAAAACAACCTGATACAATGACCATCCATATCTTTGCGAGCCTTTTTCCCACCAGACCCAGACATGGAGGACTTACAATATTTCATTGCTTGATCTCGCAACAAGTGACTGACAGCATTGAAAGTAATATACCTTTTGATATCTCTTTTGGAAAATCATTTCAGTGACATTAAGCAAAATATTCAATCGACAGTACATCATCAAACGTAAACCATCAAATACTGCCAAGTTAAATTCTTTGGATCAACACCAATCAATTTTTTCATTTTAAATATTTTTTCTCATAGCAAAGCTCCGTCAAAAGGATGCTGTGAAACAATCCCTGGATGTTCTTAAAAACAGGAGTCATAGAAACAAGTTAAGAATCCTGGGTATACAAGAATTGATTTCACCAGCTTAACTGCTACCTACTCTACAGGCTTGGCTCCTGGAAGCCCTAGATCTCCATTGTAATTTCCTGACTGCGTTCTATAGAACCGTGTATCCCAAACCTGTCCTCAGGACTCTCCGCCTCGCCAGGTTTGCAGGATATCTGAAGCTCAGCACAGGTGATATAATTTGCTGCTCAGTGATTGCAGGATTCAGTCTGCTTTTCCCCAAAGTGATCTTCAAAATCTGGCCTGGTTGAGGGTCCCGAGGAGAGGTTTGGGAAACACTGCTAAAGAACAAGCGCATTGAAACAGACCCCCAAAATCACGAACTTCATCTAAACCCTTGCTTGTCTGGGCTTTTTTCCTGTTTTATTATGACAAGACTATGATCCAGAGAGCAACAAGAAGACTGCACATGTGTGGTTAGACGAGGTCCACCACCTCTGAGCTGTGGAGTATATTATACATCAGGCGTCAGGAACTGTAGATAAACATTTGTGCCGTTGGGTCTACTGGTCCGCATCCAGCCTCTTTGATTTTCATACTTTTGGCTCTGTATGCCACCAGAATAAAATTAAAACGAGACAATCCAAATGAATTTGAAGTGCAGACTTTCAGCTTTAATGCAAGGAGTTGAACATAAATATCAAGTACAAGTTGTAGGAACTGCAACCATTTTTATACACAGTCCCTCCATTTTCAGGGGCTCAAAGGTAATTGGACAAATTAATATAATCATAAATAAAATGTTAATTTTTAATATTTTGTTGACAATCCTTTACTGGCAATGACTGCCTGAAGTCTGGAACCCATGGACATTACCAAAGACTTGGTTTCCTCCTTTCTGATGCTTTTCCAGGCTCTAACTGCAGCTGTCTTCAGTTGTACTTTGTTTGTTGGTCTTTCTTCTTTAGTTTTGCCTTTCGCAAGGGAAATGCATGCTGAATTGGGTTGAGATCAGGTGATGGAATCTGCCATTGCAGAATATTCCACTTCTTTTCCTTCAAAAACTCCTGGGTTGCTTTTGCAGTGTGTTTTGGATCATTGTCCATCTGTACTGTGAAGCACCGTCCAATCAACATTGCTGCATTTGGCTGAATCTGGGCTGACCGTATACCTCTAATCACTGCTGAATACATCTGGCTGCTCCGGTCTTCTGTCACACCATAAATAAACTAATGATCCAGTGCCACTGGAAGCCATGCATGCCCATGCCATCACTCTGCCTCCACCATGTTTTAGAAAGGAAAGAAACTGGATTTATTTTTCAATGCAGTATGTTGAAAGCCCATTTCCTCCTGATCTGTCAAATTTGATGCTCATGCCATCAAACTGCCTTCACCATGTTTTACAGATGACGTTGTGTGCTTTGGATCATGAGCTGTTCCAAGCCTTTTCCACGCTTTTTTCTTCCCATCATTCTGGTACAGATTAATCTTAGTTTAATACATCCAAAGAATGCTTTTTCCAGAACTGGTCTGGCTCTTTTTGATGTTTTTTTGGGAAAGTCTAATCTGGCTTTTCTATTCTTCAGGCTTATGAATGATTTGCACCTTGTGGCGAACCCTCTGTATTTGCTCTCGTGAAGTCTTCTCTTGATTGTAGACTTATATAATGATATGCCCACCTTCTGGAGAGTGTCCCGCACCAGTCTGGATGTTGTGAATGGGTTTTTCTTCACCATAGAGAGGACTCTGCGATCGTCCACCACTGTTGTCTTCCGTGGACGTCTAGGCTTTTTTATGTTGCTGAGTTCAGCAGTGCATTCTTCGTTTCTCAGAATGTACCAAACTGTTGATTTGGCCGCTCCTATTATTGCTGCTATCTCTCTGATGGATTTGTTTTGTTTTTGAAGACTCACAGTTACAAGTTTTTATAAAGCGCTAGCAAGTTCCGTAGCACTATACAATGGGAGGCAGAATAACAAATATACAATACAAGTTAAACACACAGAACAGTAGGAGAGAGGACTCTGCTCAAGAGCTTGCAATCTAAGAGGAAAAATTGTTCACAAGAGTGTTGGTTCACTTGCCAGTGTCAAGGCAAACTTCATCTTTTAAGTGAGTCTTCCTCTGAACTACGTCTCAAAGACAAAATTTCAGATAAAGCAGATAAAGTTGGTCTCTTCTGCAACCAACAGCAAAAAACTCTTAATAGTGAAAATATATTTTGAGAGTTACATTCATTTTCCTATTTAGAAATTATGGCATTTTAGACTAACACATGTGAAGGTTTGCCTCTGCTTTAGACAATTATCTTACACTACACAACATTAACGCAAAGCAATTAAAGAAAAATAGGACATTTCCTATGGTTTTTGCTTACATTTCATCAGTTTATAGTTTGCAGTGCTCTCAGGATTCAGGTATAAAGCAAGATAATAATATTATATTGTGTGATACTATCGTCTACATGTAAAGCGATATTCCACGGGTGGCACTATTAACGCTACCTAATAATACACTTATGTATGCTCAGTATAGAAATGTGTCACATTCATCAAACTATCATCAGGTTAGAACTGTAATATAATCCAGCCTGCATGCAGTTAATAAATGTACTTCTATCAAAAAATGTCATTCATTGTGTGGCCTTAGAGGTAACACCCTTTGTTAACTCGGAATTTGATATAATACGTCCCAGCGTACAACACAATTTACCTATTTGAGCGGCAGATGAATAAATAAAACTTGCTCTTTTACTTTATTCCTCCAGGATAGTAACCTTTAATAATGAATAATTATCTAGAAATAATGCCAAATGTAGCAACTTTGATCACTTCTAAAAAGGCTCAATTATTCACAAGATTACATTTAATATTGAATAGATTAAAGGGACACCAGAGGTTTCCAAATTGGTTTGCCATGATACATTAGTGTGTCGGCAGCAGGTCTCTGGTGTGTCGCGACGCTGGGGAATAGGGCAAATTAACGATGTAGCGTTGACGTGGATTGAAGTGGAGCATCGATTATCTGCCTGCACCTCTTCCGTCACTTTGGGAAGCGCTACCATCCCGTGTGCTTCCAGCCAGACGCCTTTACAACCGCAGCAGCGCTGGAAGGAAGTGATGATATAACGTTTCTTCCTCCCAGCTCTCCATGCAGCAAAGCCCCTCTGTTGCTAGCTCACAGAAAGCCATGCAAAGGAAGTGGAATGATGGGGGGGGGGTGAACATGATAAAGAGGGAGATGGACATGATGGGGAAGATGAACATGATAAGTGGGAGATGAACATGATAAGTGGGAGATGAACATGATAAGTGGGAGATGGACATGATAAGTGGGAGATGAACATGATAAGTGGGAGATGAACATGATAAGTGGGAGATGAACATGAAAGATGGAGGAAGCTGGACAAGATAAGGGGGAAATGGACGTGATAAAGATGGGAGAGATGGACATGAGAAGGGGGAGATAGATGATCTCTGAAGGGGAGAATTTACATGGAAAGAAGGGAGGGGAGAAAATGGAAATGAGAAGGGGAAAGAGGATGAAAGGGGGTAGAGAGAAAGACAATGGAAAAGAGGGAAATAATGAGCATGGAAGGGGGCAGACTGAGTATTAATAATAACAATAGTTACAAATCCTATAGTTAAAAAAATCTAAATGAAAAGGTTTCATGAGATATGTTGTGTCTCCATATATTTTGTTGATACAATACGTGTCCGTATCTATTATAACAAGATTTTAAACTGAGTTTGCCGGTAAAACTGAATTACTGTGTGTCACGTTTCCACCAGTTTCTGCCGCGCCCCCTGGTGGTGAGAGGGATTCGGGGCAATTCTGCACATTCTGTGTTTGGCTATACTGCCTTATACTGCTCCTGGATTCTGCTGTGCTGTTCAGGTCTGGGGTCGCATGTCCCAATTAACCAGACCGGTTCCCTATTTAAATGCCAGCAGCACAGAGGCTCAGTGACCTGGTATGAGTTATAGTGGTGACTTCAGGTCCTGTGCATTCTAGTCCTGTTCTTGTGTTGCTGCAAGCATTCTTGTATTTGTGTTCTCTGGTATTGACCTCGGCTTTCTTTGACTACCCATTCTGCCTGTTCCCTGTTTATATACATATTACTGATCTGTTGCCAACCTCTACAAGTCTGGCATTCCTACTGGTTCTGAATCCCTGGCTCTGATCCTGACTATTCTTGTATGTTCCTTGTTTATTGTTTTATGTATTTTGTTCTCCATAGTTTGTCTTAGTAATCATTGCTTAGAGGCCAGTACAAGGACCTCTCTTTAGTTTAAGATTCCGGTCTGTCTTGTTTAATCTTCGCCCTTCCTGCTCCCCTGGTTCTGTCTTTCTTTGTGAGGCTTTCATAGATAGAAAAACATTTAAAGGGTCTTTCCCCAGTGATAGGGATTCCTTCTGTGCCATCCTGCTTTTCATGTTAGTCCTGGTATTTCCTGTCTGGAATCTATGTGTTCTATGTATGCTGTATCAGCCTATTCAGCCAGCAGCTAACCTGCCTCCAGGGCTACATCCCTCTTTGTATCAAGTCCACGCGATGGCCCAAGTTGACGGTTAGCGTGACACTGTGTCACCAAATGATGCATGTCTAAAAAGTTGTCACCAACATGAAAAGTTTGGAAAGCTCTGCTCTAGACATTTTGACCACTCAATGTAACTTGAATGGTCACAGTGATCTGACTGCTCCCCCCCCCTCCATGCAGAAGCTCAGAAGAGCGATCACTGATCTCAGCTTTGTCAAGAATCTCAGATGCAAGACTCTTTTCGGAACTCGTTCCTTCCAATTGCTCTCAATGCACTCATATTTAGAGCCATTGGATTGGCTGGATGCTTCCTCAAGTATCCAGCATCCTCATTGTCACGTGACTGGATGCGGCTTACAGGAAGCAGACCGCATCACGACTGACTAAACGGTTAAAACAGGAGGGTATTATAATTTTTCACGTATTGGTTTAGTCACACTCCAAGGAAACCCCAGGATGACTGGTAGTGTTCTGTATGGTTGTTTATTCTCTCTTTTGAGCTTTATTGACCTCTCGGCATAATTTATTTATACTGACTGCAGATGAGAATGCTAAGCATAACGGAACTTACTCATTGTTCTCCGGTTTCCTATATAAAGTATAGGAAGCGCAGATGAACAGTAGCAAGCTATAACAACAGAGGTGTCTGGCTCGACCGGATTAGTAGGGAAGCTGTTGGTGCTAACGAGTCCATTCATCCATGTTTTGGTAAGGCATTTCATTGTCTGAATACCATTATCGAAATGGGAAATGCAGGTTTTGGTCCTGGAACATTAAGGTCATTTATCTCACATGCGGTATTGCATATATGACATGCTGCTACTATTTCCTATTTTAATTATTTTTTCACTGCCCAAATAACAGAAAAGTGATGTAATCGGGATGCTTAATGCCCGAGACATGTTTATTTTTTTACTACGTGTATTAACACTTTTGCTGCAGAATATATTAACTGCAATAATGCAATGGAGAAACCATATAAGAAAATGTAAGAATGAACGATTAAGAAATGCAAATTAAAAAGAAACCCTTTATGTGTCTTGCAAAAGATGTAGGCCATAATTGGGTTTTGAAATCATTTGCTAACAGCTATATGTACAATGGACATTTATTTCTTCTGGGAACTTCTACTTATCACTCTTGTAATTGTGTTTCTAAGAAATACAGTAAAGCGCATAGAATCAAGTGCGTTATCCAAGAATACTCAGATTTCACCTACTAACAGAAAATGTCCTTTATTGCAATTTTCTTTTTCTATAGAGCTTCGCTATTATTGAAAGCAAGGCAAATATCCAAAAAGCCTCAAAATCCATATCTGGACATAAATATGTATGGGTGAAGCATGTGCATTTATGTTTTTGTTTTGTAGCAGATGTCAGTTGTGAACCATCTGTGGATGTTGTCAAACACTTTGTAGACACATGTCATAATGTTATAATAGACATACATCATTTTCTGTTTGCTCTAAATTCTTGTTCTTTGATATAATTCCTTGGCATGGAACTGCAATGTATAATAATCTCCGTACAGGTCACTTTACGGTCTTAAAATTAATAAATTGGGTCTTGTCCAGTCGCATTTTCCATAATATCACTATATCACTTTTCATAATATATAACATAACATAATATAACTAATAATAATATAACATAATATCACTTGTTTGTATATATGGGGGAGGGGGTTGTTTTGGTTTTATAAAAAAATAATAATAATTATGTAGGGAAAGTGAAAAGGGTGGGCCATACATCCCTCTGTGGGGAAGTAAGCAGATGAAAAGGAGAAGCGTTAATAGGCAGGCATATTATGTAGGTAAGAGTTTATAATTTGAGAGCCTGGCAGTCCATCAGATCTTGTCCGTTATCCCCAGGGATCCATATATAGTGCTCATGAAGCATTCTTGTAGATGGAAAGTCCTGTTTGTTGTTGCGGTGAGGGAAGGGTTTAAACCTCTTCCATCGTAGGGCGTTCTATGCCGTCCGTGCGGCGGATGGGCCTTGAAGATGCATGATGTACAGGTACGCCCCGCTGTTTTCAATGGGCCGCCTCGGTCCCTCCCTGCTGCCAACTCGGGCCATCCCCCTGTAGCCAATGACACGCGCTGCACATCGGCTGCATGGGCGGGCCAAATTAGAGGCCTGCTGTGGCACCTGGCGGTAAGACGTACCTGTACGCCTCGCCGTCGTTATCCCCCGTCTGACGGGCGACGCCTGCCCATCATGAGCGGGTTAAAGGGTTATTAGATAAGAGTTGAAATTGACACCGAATTGCACCGAACTGTGAATTTTACCATACGGTGCAATTTCATGGCCGTTCAGCTGTTCTCAAAACATTGGCGAATTAACAGTGAAATACGGTGCAGTTTGCCTCAGATCGCTGCACTTTTGTTGACCTTCGGCGGCAGTGAAATTGTCCCATAGAGAAGTAATGGTTAATTTATTTAGAGAATGCTGAACTGTACCAAAATGTTGGTGAAATGCCCCGATTTTTCTTATTTCAGTTCGAAAGGGTTAAACAGGCAAATCTCATAAGATTCAGTGTAAAAAAATGTTTGCGTTATTATTTTTTTATATTCAACGGTTTATTCTTTTCAAATGCAGCAAATTTTTTATTTGTTTATTTTAGGTATTTTTCTGGATTTGTTTCGGTGAAATGTTTGAATCCCATTTTTTTTTTATATTCTGTAGCAGACTATTTTATTTTCTTTATAGGACCTCTTTTTTATTTGCATGCATTTTCATTGGTTTAAACCTCATTTTTAAAATAGTTTTTTTTTTTTTACCTGTTCAGCGACGTACAGCGGATCGTTGGCTGTTTTCGGCAGATCCTGGTCGGCGCACTTCGGGGAACCTATGGCGAATACTAAATTCACCACAGGGTCGGTGAACCGAAATCGCCGAAGTGCGCCGAACGAGAGAGCACTGAAAGTTTGCTGAAATTTCCGTGCTGTCTGAATAACCCCTTTAATGTATACCTTTGGGGAAATTTGTTGTTTTTGAAGAAAAAAGGTTTGCAGTGGTCAAAAATCATGACTCTCTTGTGGAGTCTAAGGCTAGGGTCAGACGAACGCATTTTTCACGTCGTCCGTGAAAAAGTGCGTTCGAACGAATGGACGTATTTCTTCACGGAATACGTGATAGCGGTCATACGATGCGCATTTTCGTCCGTGATTTTGTACGGATCATCAATAAAACACTTTTTGCGTCTGGACGTTATGTTGGCCGGACGTGTGCAGCGTCTGACGTTTCCTAATCACGCACACATGCCGCTAGCGGACGGAGCGCACTCTGTACGTCAGTACTAGCGGTTTCACGTTCTTGAAAAAATGTGTTTGTTTGCCGCTTGCATTGCGCGGCCAAACTTTCGTGCAGCAGTACTTTGTATATTGCCCGTCATTGGACGTCATTTGCTGCTACTACGGCCGTGATAAAGTGCGGCTGCACGCGCGTTCGTCTGACCCCAGCCTAAAGCAAAAGCTCTTGACATGTGCGATGAAGTGTGTCATTATCTTGGAATGGGGAGTAAGGAGTCTGCTTAACAGTAATTTCATTAAATCCGGGCTAATGTTGTTACATGTATAAAACATAAGAAAAAATACAATATGTCATCTGCGCTTATTCCCATTATACCGTGTGAAACAAAACACAATTCGGGGCTTTGGTTTCTATTAATGGCCATTAAGAGAGTAAGCTCAACCGCCAAACGTCAAGGCACCTCTAATGATGGTGAGTCCTATCCAAAAATGAAGCCACAGGCTGCTGTATAGCAAACCATACCTGCTCATGCTGCTTGTCAGACATGAGGTAGACTGGTGGGCTTCTATTTATGCCCTCCCAGAAAAAAACAGATCAAAAAACAAATGGCAATTAATAGAAACCAAAGCCTCTAATTGTGTTTTGTTTCACATGGTATAATGGGAATAAGCGCAGATGACATATTTTTTCTTTTGTTTTATACATGTTGCTGGGCTGGATACATCTGGTGGTTGCAGCTGCCCCATCGGGGAATAGGCGCTCCTCCTATAATGTTGTTACATGTTTTTTGATGGTCCATATAGCAGGTTAGGAAAGAATACCAAGAAAGTAAATCTACGGAGTTCTTCCTCCATTGGCAGCTTATGTTCTTGCACAGCACCCATTAAAAGAAATGGGAATGGAATGACACACATTAACTGGATGGTCACAGGCCTTTCACTGAACCGGATAATAAAAGTATTACGCAGAAGCATCTCTTTTTCTAACGTTCGAGGCACAAGGCCTGACTTACAGCACGAGAAACTTTATTAACGCTTTATTTATAAAGAACTGTGTCCAGGGAGGCATGGGATGGAAACCTCATTCTGCTATGACCCATGCAACAAGCATTATCAAGTTATGTTGTTTAGAGTTTTGTTTGTTTTTTCCAACAACTATTGATTAATAACTGTGTAAGAACCTATAAATTCATGTCATAAAACGAGAACATGACCTGATTTAGTGTGTGAGCCTGTGATATCAATTATTTGCACTGTGCAGCACGTGTGTCTTCTACTTAAAAGGTACCTGGAGGGCCTTGAGCCACCAAAGGAAATAGGGTGCCCTTTAGGGTTACTGTTTTGCTCCTTTGGTTTGTAATACCTACTACAGGCAGTCTTTTTAACCAGTGAGGTCTTGCAGCATTCATTTTTCATACGTATCACATTAATAGGCGGTATAGGTCCTTGGGCACAGGGCTATAAATAATTCCAGAAGACTGAAGAAAAAGTAAAAATAACAGACGGTGAGAAGTGATCCTTGTTTTATTTCACTGAAAGGTAAACGGATAATAAAGCAGGAGAAAATAATCATTACAATGGACAGTCCCCTTCCTCCCTCCCTCCCACACACACACACACACATTATTAGCCCTTTGCCGTTGGTATGAGATGCAACACGTTGCACTCCGCTAACCACTCACTCTTATTCCCCCTCAATGAAAACATTTATGGCTTTATAGATCCATAAACACAGAGCAAAGCCCAGCAAGGACCCTGAACATATATTAATAATGACAGCCGTAAGAAAACAAAGCAAGTGATATTTTTTCTGCCTGCAAAAAAAAATAGCCAGCGTTTGACCCCTGTTAGTCTGTGTCTTCCATTAAGTCGTACGGGAAGTTGGAGTATAAAGGAATGAAATAAAAAAGGGAATTATCAGTTATTATCCACTCATCGTGTTATTTAGTGTTTTATAGTTTAATGCATCACAAATGCTAGGCTCTGCTGTTATAAAGGAGTGTGTATTTAATTATTCTTCTATGCTGTCAATCTTTTCTCTTTCAGGATTATAAATTATATATATATATATTTTATCCATTGCATTATCAGCCCACAATTTACCAAAGCCTGAAATGCCCTTTCCTACGCCAGGTCACGCCAGTCCTATGTAAACTCTCTTTCAATGTTGTCCACAGAGAGGCTGCTTAAGTCAAAGGTTTCTTTTCTGTTGGCTTGCAGTGCCTACATACAGATGTAATTGGCACTCAGTCAGTTTAACAAAGGTGAAGTGTGTTTCCAGCAACAATAGCTATGTGTGGCTTCATGTATGTCGTGTGCTTTGAAATAAATCTGAATATAGGGTTTGCAAGCTTCAGAAGACCCTGTAAACCAGAGGGAAACCAATTAGGGACCTTACTAATTCCATATCACTTATATCAATTATTTGGGAATGTGCTGAATGGATCTCCTATTGCTTTTTATGAGTGCAGAGTATGTCCCAAATCCACCAGTAGCCATTTTTTAATATGGTGCTATGTAGACATAAATACTGCATGACATCTAAAGTTTCTACAAAATTTCCCTGTGTTTTTCCATTTTCCATCTTTCTTCTGGAGATTGGTAATAGCAGTGTTCCACTCGAGATGTCACCTCTTTTATACATCGGCTACAATTCCAGATGTCTGCGGCTACCACATTGCATTTTCCCATAACATTTTATGCAAATTGTGAGAATATTATTTAACTGTCTTTACTATCACTACAGAGTAAACCCTGTATTCAAAGGCACTGGAGCAACCCCCTAGGTTGAGTTTTTTCAATCTGGTCTGATTCTGGGTGAAGAATATCTCATTCTTTGTTCCCTAGCTATACATGCATATATAATTTTAACATGTGGTTCAGATTTTGAAACGGCTCTCTCTGTATACGTGATCCGTTAGAACAGTCGTGTTCAAATACTATTGGGTAATTTGAATGAATACTGATTCATCACACATTCAATGCAATAGGCTGGGGCAGGGGTCAGCAAACTTGGCTCCCTGATGTTTTGGGAACTACATTTCTCATGTGGCTCAGTCAGCCTAATGGGTGACTGAGCATCATGGGAGATGTAGTTCCCAAAACATCAGGGAACCAAGTTTGCTGACCCCTAGGCTTGGGCTTTCTGTGATTTAGTTCAGTTCTATTTTTTGATCCAGAAGGACACAGCCCCCCCTCTCTCCATCTCTTTGTACGATCATTATCAAGCTGAACAGATGTACATACTTGTAAGTTACTTTATATCAAGAAATATACATTGTTTTTATAGCTTAGAAGTCCGATGTGTGTTATTTTTGGCAACACAGTAACATACATATTTACTGTGTGTGAATAGCTGCAAGCTACATCCGATGCCTTACTGGTTCCAGACAAAGCCGCGAACGGACAGAAGATGATATTTTTCTAACACTGGGGCAATGCAAAATAATTAAAGTTCTTGCAAACTGAAATGATACGCAAATGGGTCTCAGAAAGTGGCTCTAAAGTTTCAACACATCAGACATGACATCCAATTTGAAAAGCTTCAAGAGTCCTGGTTTTCCTGTCATATAAATGCTGTAGTGTTTTTTTTTTTTTTTTTTTGCAAACAGCCCTTTGCCTCAGAGGCATAACTAGAAGCCTCAGGGCCCAGGTTCGGGAATCCATGAAGGGCCCCCACACCCTTGGCAAAAACATAACCACCCCCCGTCATTTCCATGCACTGGACCCCTCCAGGTCCATATTGTCGACTCCACACAGTGTCCCTTTTTTTTTATATCTCAGAGCTCCACAGCAATAAAACTCACAGTAATGTGAGCTGTGTATGAGCAAATCATAGATGAGGCTGGCTTTGTGTGGTCCCCCCTGAACTCAGGAGCTCGGTTGCAGTGGCACCCACTGCACCCCTGGTAGTTACACCCTTGCTTTGCCTGTCAAATAGGGCTTACCTACATTGAACACATGCAGTGGGACACCTCTGTATATATTTACTGTTGGGTTCATGAAAGTGATTATTACATTACACTACTGGAACCTGCTAATAGTTTTAGGGACAATCACTTGAAAATAAAGGGGTTAAAAAAATTCCAATCCAATGGAATGTATCGAAGTGTGGCAGATGTACAGTTTTCTGACTTGTTCTGCTGAGAAATGTAAATTAATGTAACGCTAAATCATAATATTCCTCTGAAAAGACCACCACAATTTTCTAACTATCAGTTTTTATTTGCGTACAGTGGATGGAGGTGTTGAAATCCCTGTGCCTAAAGGAGATGTGAGTTGGGGACCACAACCCATACACCTTACTTACACATTAGTCATTCCGAATTTGATGCAAATTGCTTTTACATCCGTTTAAGTGTTTTCCTAACCTGACATCTCTTCTGTGCAATTTTCCTGCAATTTTCTCTTAAGAAAATAAAAAGTTTATAACACACATTAAGAAGACATTTTATGGTAAAATGGTTTTTATGAAACTTTCTAAATGGCATATTTCAATCTATGACTTATTAAAATCTAGAAAGTGGGACAGTCTCATTGCATATTTAGTAAGCATTTCTCTTTGCTTCTCAACTAAAATATTGATACGTAGCTGCTTGGCTGCGTACAGCCTTTTAATTCCTAGGGATCACTGGTCTCCTACACAACAACATAAGATTAACACTTTGCTCGTAAATTTACATTCAATTTTCAGTCTAAAAGAAAATGAAGGTTTGGCACTATTTAGTTTCAGGTAAACATGGATTGAGTTAGAGGTAATCCTTAATAAAACCTGAAGCCATGGGTTCGAAATTTTATTCTCTTGCATAAAGGTCATGTGTACATCAATGTATCCTTTAATATGTAGATTTTGTATCTAATCTGGGTGGGTTCAATGAGATTAAAAGTAGTTAGGGTTTAAATAGGGGGAGCTCTGGATGTTCACCACTAATAGGTCTGCACCGATACCGATGCTAGTATCGGTATCGGTGCCGATACCGGGTTCTGCACTTGATACTCGTGCAGATGCCCCCGATATTGGAAGCCAGCATTGAGCTGGCTTACCGGCATCCGAGGGGCTGTGGCGGCTGTCCTAATGCTCTAACGGCATTCGGACAGGCCCATGCAGCTTACCGCGTTTCTTCCAAATCCAACGAGCGCCGCCGGCAAAGTCTTCGAGCGTCCGCTCATTGGGAAGCCCCCAGTCGCGATCTCGTGAGATCGAGCTGGGAGCAATCTCACGGGATCACGCCTGGAGGCTTCCCATCGAGCGGTCGCTCGAAGACTTTGCCGGCGGCACTCATTGGATTTGGAAGAAACGCGGTAAGCTGCAGGGGCCTGTCCAAATGCTGTTAGAGCTTTCGGACAGCCACCCCATGTCTGGTCTGAGGTCTGAAAGTGTGTGTTTACAGGTGTGTAACCTGTATACCACAGCACTAGCCCCCCTGTGTTTACAGGTGTGTAACCTGAGCCCCCATGTGTACAGGAGTGTAACCTGTATACTACAGCACAAGCTCCCTGTGTTTACAGGAGTGTGACCTGGATACCACAGTGTGTGCCCCCCTGTTTACAGGAGTGTAACCTGGATACCACAGCCTAAGCCCCCGTGTTTACAGGAGTGTGACCTGGATACCACAGTGTGTTCCCCATGTTTACAGGAGTGTAACCTGGATACCACAGCCTGAGCCCCCGTGTTTACAGGAGTGTAACCTGGATACCACAGTGCGTGCCCCATGTTTACAGGAGTGTAACCTGGATACCACAGCCTGAGCCCCCGTGTTTACATTAGTGTAACCTGGATACCACAGCCTGAGCCCCCGTGTTTACAGGAGTGTAACCTGGATACCACAGTGCGTGCCCCATGTTTACAGGAGTGTAACCTGGATACCACAGCCTGAGCCCCCGTGTTTACATTAGTGTAACCTGGATACCACAGCCTGAGCCCCCGTATTTACAGGAGTGTGACCTGGATACCACAGTGTGTGCCCCATGTTTACAGGAGTGTAACCTGGATACCACAGCCTGAGCCCCCGTGTTTACAGGAGTGTAACCGGGATACCACAGTGTGTGCCCCATGTTTACAGGAGTGTGACCTGGATACCACAGTGTGTGCCCCATGTTTACAGGAGTGTAACCTGGATACCACAGCCTGAGCCCCCGTGTTTACATTAGTGTAACCTGGATACCACAGCCTGAGCCCCCGTGTTTACAGGAGTGTAACCTGGATACCACAGTGTGTGCCCCATGTTTACAGGAGTGTGACCTGGATACCACAGCCTGAGCCCCCGTGTTTACATTAGTGTAACCTGGATACCACAGCCTGAGCCCCCGTGTTTACAGGAGTGTAACCTGGATACCACAGTGTGTGCCCCATGTTTACAGGAGTGTAACCTGGATACCACAGTGTGTGCCCCATGTTTACAGGAGTGTAACCTGGATACCACAGTGTGCGCCCCATGTTTACAGGAGTGTAACCTGGATACCACAGTGTGTGCCCCATGTTTACAGGAGTGTAACCTGGATACCACAGCCTGAGCCCCCATGTTTACATTAGTGTAACCTGGATACCACAGTGTGTGCCCCATGTTTACAGGAGTGTAACCTGGATACACACTTTCAGACCTCAGACCAGACCTCTGTGTGTGTGTGTATATATATGTATATATATATATACACACACAGGTCTGATCTGAAAGTGTGTGCGTATGTATGTATATATATATACACA
Organism: Leptobrachium leishanense; assembly: GCA_009667805.1. Lineage (NCBI taxonomy): Eukaryota > Metazoa > Chordata > Amphibia > Anura > Megophryidae > Leptobrachium > Leptobrachium leishanense. The sequence goes on from CM019066.1 coordinate 286,227,255, forward strand.
TATATACATTCACAATGCTCACCTTTCTTTGAATAGACCTGCAGCACAGGTGATATGATTTGCTGCTCAGTGATTGCAGGATTCAGTCTGCATTTCCCCAAGGTAATCCTTAAAACCTGGCCTGTTAGTGGTGCTCAAGGACCGCGGTTGGGAACCACTGGTCCAAAACATCAACACTGTTCCAAAGAGAAGCAGGGTATTCTGGACTCCCATATCTCCATTATTTAGTGCTCGCGTCTGACCCCAGCCTATGTGCGCCCGCACTAACGTGCCTTCCGGTGGCCATCGAAGCGTTGCGACGCTGTGAAGGGGCCGGCCACACACAGTTGTATACACACGACAGAGGTTGTGCTGGGTCCGTGCAGCAAGCCTCCCCGTCAAAGCGCTAGGACGCGCGTTAATGGGGCTGCAAAGCACGATCCTCCATAGGAGGATTGAGTCTCGCAGCGCTGAGCACACTAACTGCACTCAGCGAGGCGGCCAGACAGGTGTCAGTTGGAAGGAACGTCCACTCTCACGGACGTTCCTTCCGCTCTTCCTACCGCTCGGCTGACCCCTGCCTTACACCCCACAGGGTCAAATGGGGTGTCTTTGGAAAGGCCAGAGTCAGTCTCACCTTTCTATCAATAACAAAAATGATCATATAAAATAGAATAAAAAAAACTTTATTATCTTTGCTCTAAAGAATTGTCCATTTGACATTTGCTCATAAAATTAGCAGTGTCGCTGCCATTCCACGCCTTCTCATTTTCCACGCTGGGAGTTGGCAATGTTTTATTAATAGTAATATTATTCATAAAATACAATGCGCCAAAATACAAGCAGAAAATGTTGTCTTTTTTTCAGTTTCGGTTAAAATTATGTATTTTTTTTAGGAAATTCATTGATAGATTCTCCATTTCTGAAAATAAAATGTATGCGTAACTTGTAGACTATATAGCCACAAAGGTTTTGATAAGATGTGAGAAAATAATTTTTCACTCTGCAATTAATTGAAACCTGAATGGAATTTTACACTTTTTTGACATTTTTTGTTATAGCATTCTGACGGGACATGATGTATACACATAATAGTGATATACTGTATGTTGAATATCCCAACTCCGCTGAAAAAAAGGATATATGACTTGCTTGGGTCCCACAATAAAACATGACTTCAAATTAGGGATAGACCGATATCATTTTTTCATAGCCGATACCGATACAGATTATCGGCAGCTTTTCTGGCCGATAGCCGATATTTGGTGCCGATATTCTGTAAATTGAAAGTCCTGAAAAAAACAGCACAAATCTGACTGTGCCATGAACTCAATGGCCTAAACAACAATCTTCGTGCAAACGTTTCCACCGGTGCAAAAAAACATTTAACGCGAGGGGCAAAACCATTTACGCCGAATGCCATATTACATAGTCAGCGCAACAAACGCACATAATCGTCTACCGCGGGTGAACTTGCGAACCCTGCGTGAGCTTACTGTACGTCGCGCGATCTATACTTAACATTGTGAGCGCAAATGCCTTTGTGCGCTGGTACGCGGATGGTATTACAATCTATGCGCAGTTTGTAACGCACAGCATTTGCGCGTATAATTTTAGCAACTCCTAAAAGCTGAAACGTCCTGGCCGAAACCAAATACACCAGCCAAAAAAAAATGCAGCAAAGTATAGTTACACATTCCACTCATACCCAAACCAATAAAATGGAGAAGTTGTGCGTGCATGTATTATTGCTGCAGCATATATGCTGACTTGTGGTTCTTAATTCTGATTGGCTGAATTGCGTGAAAAAAAATGACAGCACACTGATTTCTGCGCGCAACGGTACTGAGTGAGCATTTGGGCGCGTCCGGTTTATGTGCGTTATTGATCGGATCAAAAACGCGCGAGGATTGTAATTCCAGCGGTGATTTGCAAACGTTTAACGCTCAAGCCCGTCTTTAATATTGATTGGACCCTGGGCAAATATTTTCTTCCCCCCCCCCCGAAAGCACGCCTCTGCATAATTTTGCTCTCCACCCCCAACATCCTGAAAAGAAAAAGAAAAAAAAAAAAAATACATCATGGACGTGTCTCAAAAACTTTAATAATGTGCATTGTGTATGAGTGCATCACAGAGCTCTGCAAACTCCGCAAGTTTATACACTATACACTGTACAGTATACATGTCATACACTATATAGTATGACAACTGTACTAAGTACACAACCCTAAATTATGTACATTATATAGTCTGACTACCCACTACACACAGTAAGACAATATACACTCCTACATATTATAGTATACACATAAACTCATACACATATACAAACTATATTCTCAGGATATACCCTATACATTATACACACTATAAACTTAGTATATACTCATTGTATAATGTATGTTAAGTACATGGTGTAGGAAATGCTAGCAGAATGCTTGGTTGTGTAGGGAGAGGTATTAGCAGTAGGAAAAGGGAAGTGCTCATGCCACTGTACAGAGCACTGGTGAGACCTCACTTGGAGTACTGTGTGCAGTACTGGAGACCGTATCTCCGAAGGATATAGACATCTTAGAGAGAGTTCAGAGAGGGCTACTAAAATGGTGTACGGCTTGAAGGAGAAAAGTTACCAGGAAAGGCTTAATGATCTTAACATGTACAGCTTGGAAAAAAGACGAGACAGAGGAGAATATGATACAAAAATTTAAATACGTAAAGGGAATCCACAAGGTAGAGGAAGGGAGTATATTTAAAAGGAAACAAAATAGCAAAACAAGAGGACATAGTCTTAGATTAGAGGGGCAAAGGTTTAAAAAGTAACATCAGGAAGCATTATTTTACTGAGAGGGTGGTGGATACATGGAACAGTCTTCCAGTAGAAGTGGTAGAGGCCAAAACAGTAATTGAATTTAAGCAAGCATGGGATAGGCATAAGGCTATCCTAAAGAAAAGATAAATCCAGGTAAAGTATCCATGTAATTGGGCAGACTAGATGGGCCGAAGGTCCTTATCTGCTGACATTTTTTTTCTTTCTATACTATATAATGTGTATACAAAGCACACACACATAACCACTATACCCCTCAGTAATACACACACCTTATACACACAGCAGCAGAAACGTTTGGTGCTGCCTGTGTGTGTGTGTGTGTGGTGGGGGGGCTTTTTGATGCTGCTGGAGAGTGTGAGTGGGGGTTGATGCTGCAAAGGGGGGTTTCCTGGAGAGTGGGAGGGGTTGATGCTGGAGTGGGGATTGATGCTGCAAAGGGGGGTTGCTGGAGAGTGGGGGTTTGATGCTGAAGTGGGGGGTTTGGTGCTGGAGTGGAGGATTTGATGCTGCAAAGGGGGGGTTGCTGGAGAGTGGGTTTTGATGCTCGAGTGGGGGTTTGATTCTGTGGGGTGGGGGTTTGATGATGTGGGGGTGGGGGTTTAATGCTGGAGAGTGGGGGTTTGATGCTGGAGTGGGGAGTTTGATGCTGGGGTGGGGGTTTGATGCTGGGGTGGGGGGTTGATGCTGGGGTGGGGGATTGATGCTGGGGGGGGATTGATGCTGGAGAGTGGGGGGTTGATGCTGGAGAGTGGGGGGGTTGATGCTGGAGAGTGGGGGAGGTTGATGCTGGAGAGTGGGGGGGTTGATGCTGGAGAGTGGGGGGGTTGATGCTGGAGAGTGTGGAGTGGGGGGTTTCCTGCTGGGGATTGCGAGAAGCAGGATCATTGGTCAGGCCACAGCTGTTTGGGAGCTTTTGGGGGTAGAAGGGAGCAGAGAGCTGCCTTCCTGTGTTAAAAAAATGATGCCTGCAGCTCATGGTCTGAGTGGGGCTGGATGCAGATCTCTGGTGGGCAGGGGGGCGCCTTTGCACACAGATTGCTAAAAACAAATACTTACATAACTGCCTGGCCCTGCACCTCCCTGTTCCTGGTTCCCACCTAGCTCCAGCTCCTCCTCAGCAGCCCCCATGCACTGACTGTGTGCGATATGTGGAGACAGGAAGATGATGTCAGAATGGGGGAGGAGCCAGATACGGAAGTCCTATATTCTCTTCCCCCACAGTATTGCACAGAGAATCCAGTGACCCCACCGTGCAGTCTGAAGTTGCGGGGACAAAATAGGCGGCCGCCTTTGAGAGCTGTCACTGCCTAGTATACGTGGGCCCAAGGGGCAGCTGCTTTGGGCCGCTCAACATTAACTGGGCCCGGGGCAACGGCCCCTTTTGCCCTGCGTTAAAGACGGCCCTGTTAACGCTTGGTGCAAAACTTCACGCTTTGCGCGAGCGTTTTTGCGCAAAGATTGTAATATAGCCCAATGTGTTTAACATGTTAACATTACACCACGTCCACTTCATTTATTCAATTTAATAAGAATTTTTATTTTACTTAATCTTTTATTTTTTACAAACAATCAGACCATGTCTTTGGCTTTCTTAAAGATCCCTCATATGATCTTGTATGTAAGGGGTTCAGCAACCTTGGCCCTCCAAGGGTTATATTACAAAGTTATATTACAGCTCTGGTTAAGCAGTCACTTTGTAATATTGCCCCACGTTTTGGATTTACATCTGCTATGATGCTCATCTTCTCATTAGGTTCTTGGAGCCTCATGAGAAATCCAGTTCCAAAACATCTGGAGGTCCTAGGTTGCTGGACCCTGCTGTAGGAAATAGACCCTGCATCTCCTGTATAGGGAATTCCCTGCCAGATGGGATGGAAGCCCTATTTCTGTTGCCATCACGCTCATGCACAATACGGTCAGTGAGCAGGGGTCATTCTGCAGTGAGGGCTTACAGCCTGATGTGGGAGAAGCCCTAGATTCGCACAGTTCTGTGGGATCTTGCGTGTCGCAGCTGCAGTGAGCAAACTTGTCCAAATATCGGCAATATCGGCAAATAAAATGCCGATACCGATATCAGTAAATTTTCTGAATATCGGCGCCGATAATCGGCTAAACCGATCTATCGGTCTATACCTACTTCAAATCGTGTTTAAACAGGATGAGCATAAAATGGTCAATATAAGCTCAGCACATGTGAAAAAGGGGAGACTCTCCCCTTTTAAGCAGTGACTGGCTTTAACTCCTCAGGCACCGGCTCCGGTTGGGGGCCGCCATCTTGGCTCCACCTCCGGGTCCCCCCTCGCCTCCTGACGTGATCGCGCATGGCACGAGGATGTCAGATAGCCGGGGAACAACTAGCTGCCTGGGGATTTCCCAAGGAAATCCCCTGGTGGAGATAGGAGGTTCCTTTGAACCCCAATATCTCCAGAACTGTGGCAGCTAGGGGGCCTTTCGAATGATACCAAACATGACCATGTCCAAAGTAAAAAATAAAAATAAAAAACGCAAATTGATATGAATAAGATGTTGTATACTTTTATACAATATGTTGATTCAGTTAGGAACTCTCATGTAGTGGGCTAGAGGTTTGGGGCAGGATAATTCACTATACTTTTTCCTATGACAGGGTCTCTTTCTTCCTTATGTCACTGCTTTTTTTTCCCTTGTTACCATGTTGTACCATGTTTTCCTGTACACACATGGCTTTGTGCTGTGGCGAGGCACATGAGAGTGTTGCAGGTGGTAAATAGACTCTTTATAATGCAGGAGAGAAACCCATTAATTAGTCATGGAGGGCTTTCTGAGAAGCTGCTCAGATTGATCTTCCCTTGTGGTATTTAAACTCCACATACTACAGAGCAGCAACAGGAAATCATTGAGAATAAAGAAAATAAGATGTTTGTTGTTTCCCTTCCCATCCTTTTTATCATAATATCACTTTTCATCATAGGTAATTTCAATAGAGCATGATATTCGATGCAAATGTATGCATTTTTACCCCCATATAGGGTTTGAAACCGGTATCTCAAACTCTGGCTCCCCAGATGTTTCTGAACTACAACTCCTAAATATTAGAAACATAGAAACATAGAATAATGTCGGCAGATAAGAACCTTTCGGCCCATCTAGTCTGCCCAATTACATGGATACTTTACCTGGATTTATCTTTTGTTTAGGATAGCCTTATGCCTATCCCATGCTTGCTTAAATTCAATTACTGTTTTGGCCTCTACCACTTCAACTGGAAGACTGTTCCATGTATCCACCACCCTCTCAGTAAAATAATGCTTCCTGATGTTACTTTTAAACCTTTGCCCCTCTAATCTAAGACTATGTCCTCTTGTTTTGCTATTTTGTTTCCTTTTAAATATACTCCCTTCCTCTACCTTGTGGATTCCCTTTACGTATTTAAATGTTTCTATCATATCTCCTCTGTCTCGTCTTTTTTCCAAGCTGTACATGTTAAGATCATTAAGCCTTTCTTGGTAACTTTTCTCCTTCAAGCCGTGCACCATTTTAGTAGCCCTTCTCTGGCCATTTATTGCATTCAAAGAGTAGGCTAGAGTTAGACGAACGCAGTCTGAGCGCACTCTGCGTGCGTGCATAACCGACAGACGTACTGAAGGAAGATACTGTAGACACCGCACGTTCTGTTTTTGTTGACGAACGTAGAAAAAGAAAGGGAACTATGGGAAATAAAATTATGAAAAATTCTAAAAATTTGAAAAGGATATGAAAAGCCATTTTGTGCATCAAGGTGCTGGACGTTGCAAATGCGCTGCGTCTGACATCACTCACACAGAACGCTATGCGGACGTGGCGCACTCTGCGTGTTCGTGGTAGCGGTTTTACATTCTTGCCTAACTTGTGTCCATTTGCCACATGCGTTGTGCGTGCGCAGTTCGGTGCGCACGTACTTCGTGTGTGTGGGTCTCCATTGCTCATGATTCTATGCTACGTCAGAAGTTAAACTGTACAGCAACACGGACGTGATAACTGCGTTCGTCTGACATGGGCCTTAAAGCCAATCTCAGATAGTACAGAGCCAGTCAGTGCGCCAGTATGGAGTCTGTTTGGCTCTTTGTATCGGGGGTGTAATGGAGTTGTTGTACACCAGTATAGCATACGTTTACATAGCAGGCAGGGATGTATTTCACTTTTTTGTTTTTAAAGAAATCTATACATTTGTGTGCATATACTGCATAGTCAAAACTAAGCAAACAATGTGAGGTGAACCTGTTCGTGGCAAATTTGTGTTTCAAAAAAAGATGGGAGTTTCGTCTTGTCATTTTTATTGATTTATATTATATTTTGCATGTTTGGTATTATTTATTATTATTATCCTTTTATATAGCGCCACAAATTCCGCAGCACTTTACAAGATCAACGTCCAAGGGGTTGACACATTAGAGTACCACACATGGAGGATGACCTGATTCAGGGGGACCCTGTTCCCAAGGAAACTTACAATCTATGCGATGTACAAGTATTTTGTGAGGTGGGCGCATCCATATCATTAGGTGTCTTGCCCAAGGACGCTGGTGACGTCTTCTTAATGAGATCGAGTTGTCTTTTCAATGATTGTAGAGCAGCGACTTCGTTAGGTTGAACCTGCTTCTCGTAAAGTTGAGACTTGCTTCTCCACAGTTGTATTGGAGGGATGGGCTGCACAGGATTTTGACTTGCTACTCCACGGTCGAAGAGCAGAGACCTTACCACTTGACTCCACAGCCGATATTTGGCATTATTACATAGTTGGTGCTAACTTAACCAGAGCTGTTGTAAACTTAAAACCTCCATAGACTATAATGGCTCTGGGAAGTTTACAGCCGCTCCGGTTAAGTTAGCACCAACTATGTAATATGGTCCATTGTGTGGTAGGCAAATATGTACCGTTAGGTGTCTTTCCCAAGGACACTTACTGGAGCGGTACTCTGGCCGGGATTCAAACCTGGGTCTCCACAGTTATAGAGCAGTGATGTTACCTCTACCAGAGTTTCTCAACTCCAGTCCTCAGGACCCAATACAGGCCATGTTTGCCAGATATCTGAAGCACAGCACAGATGATATAATTTGCTGCTCAGTGATTGCAGGATTCAGTCTGCATTTCCTCAAGGTGATCCTTAAAATCTGGCCTGTTAGTGGGTCCTGAGGACTGGAGATGAGAAACACCGCGTCTACTCCACCAGCCGGAATACTAGGAGTGTAGTTCTAGGTAACTGAGGTAGTCTTGCGTGTGTGTTATGTCTACTCAGTAATTTGTATTTTAACACATTTAAAATGTTTAATTGTTGCGGTTTGTTGTCTAAACGGCTAATCTATTATAAAGATTTTTACCATCAGTTTTCATATTAATCTTATTGTATTTTCTGTTTTTTCCACTACTTTACATTATTTTTATGTACGTGTATCCCTTCTTCACTTCCATCACTCTGTCCTTTTGTTTATTTTCACATTTTCCTCTCAGTTCTGATCCCTGTCACCTTCTGTTTTATCTCCCTGTCTTTCCGTTCCTCCTGTATTCTGGTTCGTCCTTTCTTTTTTCCCTCGTCTGCTCCTCTCCAGCCCCGCACCAATTTACTTGCTATCTGATCCCCGAGACCCGTGCGCTGCTCCTAACAGTTTAATAGCCAGCATCTCAGCACCCTGCGCCACTGGGAAGCCATGCTACACACAGTTACTGCTGGAAAAATTGCCTAGCAGCAGAAACAAATGGTAATATTTCTCTAATGTTAGGTATCTGCCCTTCAAAACACGGGACGTACTCGCAGCCTATCGCAAAGCCGCCTCTTTAATGCATCTATTGTCATACTCCAGCAGAAAATATCTGTGCTCAATCACACAGAAATAGACAGGGGGGAAGAGGGTCACGGATTGCCTTAAAAAGGCAGAAATGATATATGCTGGTTTTACAATTAAACAGCTTTAGAAAAAATGTGCACGTTTCAGGGAAAACCAGATGCCTCGGAAAGATACGCCTGAAAGACACAGGTTCTCAGAATATTTCTTTCTGGGGGGGATACTGTATAGATCGTAAGCTTAGGTAGGATTTCGAAGATCAAAACGTCTCAAAGGCTTTGCAAAAAAAAAGAGCAAATGGCTTCAGCTTGTATACATATTTCATGCTGGTACCTTATTAGTTAGACTGTTCGGTGTTGCGTAACAAAGCTTTAACCCATTGTATTTATGACCCCTGAATGATTGGGTAAGTAATGCTCAATGCCAAAATGCCTGTGTCTGACTGGAAAAGTGACATCTGCTGCCTGTTTGTCCTGGGGTTTCGGCCTAGATGCCCATCACATTCGTTCCACTTCTTTTTCGGACGTGTACTGCAATTATATTTTATGTGCAGAAGAAAGAAGCCAAGGATAGATGACCTGGCTACCAGTCACTCTGGCTGAGTATCATGAGAAGCAGGTCTGGACTGGGACAAAAAAATAAGCCCTCGACTTCATTCAGACCGGCCCACTTTAATTATGCAAACATGCACAAAAATAGTATATAAACCAGCCGGATCGCTCAACCAATCGCTCTACAGATACCGGAGTTGCTGCAGAGCAATTTGGTAAAGCAATGCAGCGGCACTGAGGTTTTTTCGCACCATATCTTAAGGTCAGGCGGATGCGCAGCAGGTGCACGGTGGCCCCAATTCGAGTCTGTAGCAGACTGTTATATTTTACAGATGGTGTGGAAGTACTCACCTCCCCCATTAACCCCTTCACTGCTGAGCCATTTCACGGCTTAAAAAAACAAATTTTTCTTTTTTGTATTGCTATCGTTATTATTTTTTTCCTTTACTTTAGACATGGTCATGTTTGGTATCATTGGAAAGGCCATGCTCTGGCCTTTCTAATGATGCCAAATATGACCCTGCTAGCTGAAGAAAGTCAGGAGATATTGGGGTTCAAAGGAACCCTTATCTCCACCCCTATCTTTCCTTAGGAGTCAATGAGGACGTTCCCCACAAGTCCTCAGCAGTGAAAGGGTTAAGGGCATTGCGGTGAACCAGCATTCACACTGGCCCACTGAGCCATCGGCCCACCGGAAATCTCCCTGTTGTCCCTATGGCCAGTACATGCCTGATGAGAAGCACAGTTAATCCACATCACGGTTGATTGACATGGATTTAAACCACTGTACGCTATAACCAGGAGGTCCAGGCTCAGCTGTTGTAGACTACAACTCCCATGATGCATTCTCTGCTAGCAAAACCACGTAGGAGTTGGACTTTTAGAACAGTTTGAGACCTACCACTTATTTATTCTTCTGTCCACCCCTCCCCTGGTTTACGAAGGCATCACGTGGTTAACGACTTGTCGCTTGCTATTTTCACAGTCAGGGTGAGAAATGGGCACAGACCTGTGCCAGCCTTGGCACCTTCCACTTCATACTTTCAAGAAACAGCTTGAGGAGATTTTACAGTGACTAGTGGACTGGCAGGCAAAGGAGTTTTACATATCATTTGCAGAGAATTTGTAAGACACGATTAATGCTAAAGAATTCTGTCTCTGAGTTAATTAGGAAAACGAGGCATTTTGTGCTTTCGTACCGCATAACGTCAGCGTCTAGACACAGCGTGCCCAAATGAGTACGAGTCTACACAATGACCATGAGTACATGAGACACTTCATATTAAAGGCTACCAGACAGTGCGTGTCATCATTAACCTTCTAACGATGTTTTTATAAACACAATTCACTGCCGTTTGGATTATTATCACTGTGGTTGTATAAAACAGAGCAAATCATGTAAGCATTTTAATCCTCATGCTGTCTCCTAACCTGTAATTTACTTATCATTAAAAGACACTAGCATATACCTAGTTAAATGGTCGAATAGTCCTCATCTGTGACCTCTGAGTCCTTTTCTTGCTTTTCCCCCTTGCTTCTAGATGCACTATAAAATAAGATAGTCAGCATTTGTGTTGGCGGAGGTCATCATTAAGACTTTCGTCTTAAAAGAAAAAGCTTCCCTGCAACTGCAATTCTGTATGTGCTTTTAGTAACCTCAGTGTACCACATTAGTCCACTTTGCAGGACTACGGTACAACTTACCTGCCCTTTGTCCCTTTCCCACCACTACATCATTATGTCCCATAATGTTGTCTATATATTTTGTTCTCTTTTTGTGTAATTTTAAACACTGCATTATCTTTCGATTTTTGCGTAATCTGTTTGTAAACATCTCGTCCGTTATCTCAACCCAGATCCTCAGGGTTAATTATTGGATTATGCTGCAGAGCGCTGTGTTAGGTATAAGTGACGGTGCTATTATAGTAATGTTATTCTGAATTCATACCCATTACCGGTCCTTGTCTCCTTTATCTTTCATATACTTTAAACTTAGATTCTTCTGTGTATTTTCCTCTAAATGAAAAGAAAAAAATATATAATGTAGATAACACATTTCTGTGATTCAGGAATAGAAATGCTTCCAAGGAAATTGCTTCTTTTTTTTTTTCTGTCATTTCATGCTTCAATTCATACATTAAACTAAATGGAATGGGTTCTAGAGTACCCGATTAAATCACATTTCTGAACTACTTGCCTTGCACATCGGGATAAATTTAAAGAAAAAAAAACTGTGAAATACAGTTCAGTGCAAAAAGTAGACTTGGAATGTATACGTATGATTTTGGGCTAGTTTTTCATTTAAGATAAGTCCTCTGATACATACTCCATTTCCTGAACTTTAAGTACCGAGGGAACTTTAGGTTTGGTTCATCTCTATTGCTAAATTAAAGGAACACACAGTAAAATGACTCACCCCATTTGGATAAAGCTTGTACGTTTCACTTTAAGATCCTGTGGTACTGTATGTTTCAACCATGCATTAGGATTAAAGGGACACTCTAATCAACTTGACCACTTTTTTGATTAAAAATGGTGGAGAGTGTCTACCAGCCCCCTCTGACCTGGTGAAATCTCTGGGTGAAGTGGAGGAATTTCCTTCACCCCACCCAGCGTCACTAGCAGCCAGGATTTTTGAATTTCCCTCTGTCACGAGTGACGTCTGCACACTCTACGCGCCGACATCATCCTCTCTGAGACCAATCTCAATTGTGAACGGTCTCAGAGAGGCAGCCGGAAAATCGGATCTGCCCATGCGCACAACTCCGATCCATTGCGATGTTCAGGCGCCACAAAACTCGAGTACCTGAGGTGCGCATGTTTCGTTGCGATGTGCAATTTGTGGTTCCTACGCTACACAATTTGAGTAAAAACGGAAATTGCATGGAAAGCTTCAGGGACTTCTGGGTTTAGGAGGCCCTGAAGCTGAAGAGGAGGAACTGTGTGTGGCGAGGGACTCTAATTTTTAATGCTTTAAATGCTTAAAATCATACTATAGGGTTAAAAGAGAAGGAGTAGAAAGGGGTTAAACAACAACCTGTCCTGACTGTCTGCACCCACCTCCAATTTCGACCCTTTAAGTTAACTCCCCTGGATTCATTGCTCAACGTCCTCTGAACCCTGCAAGTTGTGACATACTGTCAGCCACAAAGGACATTAAATTATCAATCACCGGCTGTATTCAAATGGGGAATGTCAGCTAATATTTTAATTAACTTTTGATTGAAAGCGGAACTGTCATCTCTCTGTCAGTAAATACAATGTATAGAAAGCACTAGGGTTCTATTCACTAACGACCTTTGTTTTAGTCGAGCAACTGTGGATTAATGTCAGCGAGCGTCCACTAGGATCAGCTACAGTGGATTCACTATTTAGTGAAGTCTCAGCGTTTTCACTGTAGTTTCCAAGCTGTCTCTAGCATTTTGTTCTGCTGTGTCCATCTTTGTTTCAGAGCTCATCAGAGATCACCACTTTAAATTCACCTATATATGTTCACCAGAGTTCCATACAGTGGTTGACCAACACTGAAGAATAGCCCTAGCTTACTCATTTCATGGAATAGGTATTTTTGGTTGAAGCAATATGACCTGCCATTGTTGAGTTTTCCTTTTAATAGTTAAACCCTTAATGACAAGCGGGTGGCTCCCATCGTGAGGGGTTAACGTCGACAGTCGTACTAGTACGCCCCACCACCAGGTGCTGCTTTGAGCCTCTAATATGCCCATGCAGCTGATGCTTGTCATTTGCTGCAAGGAGACGGCCTGAGTTCCAGCTGTCAGCAGCCAACGGCTGCGGTTGGGGCCAATGTAGCCTATAGAAGTCAATGGAGTGTACTGGTATGCCCCCCGTCTTCTAAGCACACCCACTGCAGGGACGGCATGGTACGCCCTGTGTCGGGAAAGGGTTAGACTTTGCAGTATTTGCAACAACTGTTATTTTTACAGTTTGCAACTGTGATGACCTTCAGAGAAACAAGTATGTAGCAACTAACCCTTACTTACCCTGATCTGGTTGGATCATCTCGTGATGCTTTAGGCAAACTTGGGCATCAAACGAGGGGAAATCCCAGTGGCGCAATCCCTTATGAGGGCGATCTATATAAGGTAAAAGGGGTGGTCCTAATGGTCCAATACAGACACGGTCGAAAAGACCACTAAAGTGCTGTTGTAAGTAAAATTAAGTTCAATGATAACACTAAAAAATTGATAGGTATCCTGAAATGTGTAATAACAGAGATATGCGAAAATGGCAGTGAGTATCTTCATATAGTCACAACGGCATAAAAAGTGCATATACAGTGCAATTGCAAAAGGTAAAAATGTGAAAAAAGTGCATATATAAGTTCATAGGTAAATAGTAGAAAAGGCTCTGAATGAGTCTCGTTTTCCAATTCGTGGAAGTGGATAAGGGGAAAAAAAGTTCGGACCGTATATTGATGGAAAGGATTGTCCGGTAGCGTCTCTGTTGAAGTAGTCCAGAGGTTTTGAGTGAAGTCCTTGGATGATGTTCTTTCTTAGGGCCTATATAGACTCCCAGTTCCCAAAAATAGGGAAGAAAGGGGTATGGGGAAAACAGAAAAGAAAAGATGGTGCAATATTGATTGGTATAGAGTAAAGTGCCCAATGTCAAGGGAACACTTACAGTGTATAGAGCCACTTAAACCGGCTCTGGTGTGGAGTGCCTTGGGCCTAATGGAGGGTGGCCTCTGCCCTTCTTTAGGGGTTCTGAGGTGGTCTTCACCTTTCCTCTAGTATTAGATTCTCCCCTTTTTTGACTATCCTGCATACAGACTGAGGAAGGCTTTACCTAACAGCCGAAACGCGTATATGTAACATCCCCCTGTTTTTTAATTAATAAATTTTTTACTTTTCCATCCTCATCCATCTGTGAGCCTTTCTTTTAAACTTTAGAGCTTTTATTTCACAGTGTATTCGTTTAATACCCTGTTCACCACCCCCCCCCCCTCACAAGGGGACTATCTGCTGCTAGAAGAGGTACAGACTCTCTCCCGTTGAAAGAGGAGTAGAAGACCATCTGCTGCCAGAAGAGGTGCAGACTTTCTCCCGTTGAAAGAGGTGCAGGTACCCACCGAGAAAGCAGTACCATATGCCCACAAGTTGAGCCTGAAATCCAAGGCTCCAACATCAGTGAGTTTGCCCTTGACTTTTGTTACCTCTGTCAATAGCACTAGCTACATATTGCGCTATGAGGGTGTCTTCCTTTTTGTATCCGAGAGAATCAAGTCAATACTAGAGGAAAGGTGAAGACCACCTCAGAACCCCTAAAGAAGGGCAGAGGCCACCCTCCATTAGGCCCAAGGCACTCCACACCAGAGACGGTTTAAGTGGCTCTATACACTGTAAGTGTTCCCTTGACATTGGGCACTTTACTCTATACCAATCAATATTGCACCATCTTTTCTTTTCTGTTTTCCCCATACCCCTTTCTTCCCTATTTTTGGGAACTGGGAGTCTATATAGGCCCTAAGAAAGAACATCATCCAAGGACTTCACTCAAAACCTCTGGACTACTTCAACAGAGACGCTACCGGACAATCCTTTCCATCGATATACGGTCCGAACTTTTTTTCCCCTTATCCACTTCCACGAATTGGAAAACGAGACTCATTCAGAGCCTTTTCTACTATTTACCTATGAACTTATATATGCACTTTTTTCACATTTTTACCTTTTGCAATTGCACTGTATATGCACTTTTTATGCCGTTGTGACTATATGAAGATACTCACTGCCATTTTCGCATATCTCTGTTATTACACATTACAGGATACCTATCAATTTTTTAGTGTTATCATTGAACTTAATTTTACTTACAACAGCACTTTAGTGGTCTTTTCGACCGTGTCTGTATTGGACCATTAGGACCACCCCTTTTACCTTATATAGATCGCCCTCATAAGGGATTGCGCCACTGGGATTTCCCCTCGTTTGTTCCATTGTTTTTTGCACATTTCTGTCGAGGTTTTGTGTCATAATCCTCGTTGGCTGCACAATACAATCATACACACTGCAACAGCGCCTCCACTGTACCCCCTTCTCCTCAAACTTGGGCATCAGCATAGAAAATACCATTGCCCATAGCTGTGCTCAGGCTAGACCACAACCGCACTGGCACTAACTGAAAAGAATTCTGCCATAGTATTTTTTATTTTTTCGTAGAAAAATGGATTCTGGTAAGACCCCAAAAGTAACAGTTTAGCCTTCGTGGGCGGTAACACACGCCAGGCTTGTTCTTCATGTTTAAATAAAGCTACTTATTTAAGTGTAAACATTGTGTGTAATGTGTATCGTGGACACTTAAATAGGTGTAAGCAATTAATGGAGCATTATGCAGAGTAAATGATTATTGTGTGGAATTGTCTCATTAGTTATACATGCATGTTATTTCCTGCCGTGTTCTCTACTTCTTGCTGGAAGGCATAATAAAAATGTGGAAAAAAATCTTAACGCTAATGCAAATTGGTGTATAACTGTGTAATAGCAAGTGCACCTTTAATGTGCCAACAGGGTGACCCAGACCATCCACGCAATGCTGGCACCCTGAGGGATAAAAGACTTGCCTTACCAAGTGATACGCAAAGTGTAATGGCATGATAGCACTCTAGCTATATAATTAAAGGTGCTTTTGCAAATGTGTTTTTCAAGGCTTGCTGCAAAATGCCTAAGTGATATATGCCAAGAGCGTCCTAGTATCTAATGGCTTCTGCGACGAGAAAACACTAAATGTTCAGTACTGTTTTGAAAGATTACGCCCTGTCGTTGGAACTGGCTGTTTCTTGTTTTGAAAAGAATCAATAATGACGGAAAAGAATACATAGTTTAGAAAGACAATCTATGCAATAAATAAAGATACAAAATTGATAAGAGGTAAACACAAAACACTATTCTTTACAGAATTTTCACCCTGAACTTTTGATTTCAGGTGTTCCTATGACAACACATAACGGTGTGTACTCGCGCACACATATATATATATATATTCTTTAATCTTGCTTAAAGAGTTAATGAATAGCCTGGTAGCTGTGGCTAATGACTAATAATTCTTCATGTATTGTAAAGAATGCATTCAAGGCTATGGATAAATGAGTATCTGTTAAAAGCATATTGTGCTGGTTTTTTGTTTATGCTCATTCGTATCAAAATGTTATTTTATTTTGTGCACAAACAAAACCCATGAATAACATTTAAAATCTGTATTTAAAGGGCTATGCTAGCATTAAAACGGGAGGCTTTAAAGATTAACACCTTCTGACCCCCACTGCATCCCTTCCACCTTTTTTTAACCCTTTATATTCATTATGATCTCCCTTTGATGTAGTGATGAGTTCCCTCAGCACTGCTCCGGATGTGACATTCTGCTGTCCTCCTGTAGGCCACAGCTGTCATGTGACGGCAGTGAGGCTGGACTCTCCAGTGAGTGTTCAGCCAATCCAAATGGCTGTCATTGCCAAGCATGTTGACAGCTGTTCTATATAGCTGGTGCCCGAAGGCCTAGAAATACAAGATCCTGAGATCTAACTAATCCCTTCTACTTGTAAAGCAGTATTAACCTTCATAGAATGTCCCTACACTCTGGAACAGGCATAGTAGTAGCCTCTTAAAGTGTATTTAGGCTGAAAATGACTCGAAGCACTCATAAAATGAATCCTTGGTGTAACAATGAACCTTGCCATGATATACCCTCTTACATTGAGAGAAACTATCACTGCCATGACACGATGTTGCTGTAATATGATACCTTGACTTTTAATATTTTTTGTTCATGTTCTAAGGCAGAGTTGAGCATTCTTTCTTGTGGTGGGCTTCAATCCATTTAGTTTAGGATTTAATAAAACGGAGCTTGTCAATCTCATTTTCTCTTTGTCCTCACATCCAAGACCTCCCTTATTTTTCTCGGTGTGCCCTCATGTTTTGCTGTGGGCGTTCATGGTTCTCGCACACTACTTATATTACATTTTTAATGTGAATATCTGTCTCATGGTGATGCTATATCTATCCTTCTTTCCTACTTCATGTTTTTTGTTCTTTGAGGCTTTTCAGTGTTTAGCTGTCCTTCCTTGTAAACCACAAATGTATGATTAGAAATAACAAACTCCTCAGGATCAGCATGTTCTGCTCTCAAGACCCACACCAGCTTGAGGACCTCTAGATGTGTAACCCATGTCGGTTTTCAGGCTTACCTAGCCCCGAGCTTAGACAACTTACTTTGAATGAGTACAAGTAGTAGAACCAAAGATTTGTTATTTGGTGTTCTTAACTGGGGGGCAAAATAATATAATCCAAGTGGTGATCTGTTACGAAATGCTCGGAGGACAATAATTCAGACCATAACACTGGACCTCAATATAGGCAGTTGATCTCGAACACCTATCAGTCTTTGTAATTTTGCACTCTGAGAAAAAGATCTGGAACATGGGTAGCTTTCTGTATAGCATTTGATATTCTGCAGTCAGGGACTCTTCTGTTGTAACACAACTATAAATCATCCCAAATAAACTGTAGTAATAAAAAAATGATATTTCACCTAATTTCTCTCCCTTCAAATGCTCTCTTAAGACATTCCTATTCAGGAAAGCCTACCACCCGACTCACTAATACACCCCATTGCCCCAACCTGTCCACCACTCTCATCTTGCAGTCTTCTCCTCTTGTTTCCTCCCCAACCCTTCTAGATTGTAACTTCCCAAGGGAATAGGGCCCTTGTTTCCTCCTGTACTCAAAATGTTGTTCAGTGTCAATGTACCGGCTGGGTGGAATAGAGGTAACATCACTGCTCTATAACCGTGGAGACGCAGGTTCGAATCCCAGCAAGAGCACCTCTCCAGTAAGTGTCCTTGGGCAAGACACCTAGCGGTACATACTCGCCACCCAGGACATACTTGAAAACGAGAGAAATCTCAATGTATCCTTCCTGGTAAAATACTTTCTCCAAAAAAAAAAAATGTATTGTAACCCTGTCTATATTGTGCCCATTGTTCTGCACTGTGTAATATGCTGGCGCTATATAAATAAATAATAATAATATTGTTATGGCAAAGAAAACCATTTTAAACATTTTGAACTCCATATGGAACACTCCCTCTGCTTTAAAAAAAAGTCTGCGTAGCCGAGTGTACAAAGAGCCAAGCTTTACAACAACCAAGTATGGATAAACAAAACACAGATTTGCATATCTTCCAATTTTGCTGCTAAAAATAGAATGGGGGAGGGGACTCAAGACAGTGGAACAATAGTCTCTTTCTGTATGATGGTACCATAAATGTTTCTGGAGGTTATTTACAGGATCCTGTCGTATCCATCTTCAGGACTCATGTGCTAAGGTCAACTGCCCGGAGATATTTCATGGGAATAAAATACAGTATTAATTATAATGGCAAGTCATAATTTTGTTTATTGGACTAATAAGTCTTCTCCAAACAAAACTGATTTCATATTTGACATATTACACCTTGAGGAATGCAGCCCCTCTTTGGACATGTGTCCACTGGCACTAATTGGTGAATATTTTTGCTGTGGCCTCTATATCCAATTTAATAAGGCAGTTGTATAATGTTTTTATGGGGCGCAGATGGAAGCCGTTTGCTCCGTCAATGAGAATGTGGACTTGTTGTCCACGTATGTTAAGAAGTTCTTCCTCAGATTGATATAGATTTAAATTAAACTCTGAGCTGCCTATGCCACTATCCAGTTTAGAGATAAAAAGCCATAATTGCCTGAAGAGCACTTCCGCATCTTAGATGGCAGTCTAAAAACGATGTGGAAGGCTTCCCAGGCACGGCTCTAGGAGATGTCTGCTCACCGTGCCATATTCCTAGACTAATGAAGATTAAAAGAAAGAAAATCCACACTTACTAGTAGTTTTGCTGATGGAAGCTGCTAAATATTTTCTCAATTCTGTTATCTAGCTTTGTTTTCTATTAAGTGTTCCCATGATGGGTGCTTTTTATTTTTTATTTTGTGTTCTTCTGAAATTAAAATTTCTAAAAATAAAAAATTAAAGCTATTTTAATATTTTTTTTGTGTATATATGGCCTTTTTTAAACAAAATGTAAAATGAAAACGTCTGCCCTTGAAACCTAGTCAATAAAAATTAAAAAGTCCACTCATTATCTAGCTATGCTGTCCACGACGAGCTTTCAATAGTATAACCTCTGATGTCCCGCTTTATGTGTACAAACATGAGTTAAGGAGACTGTCCTTTCCCAAGAAAGTAATCTGCCATTTTCTTAGAACTGGTTTCTGCTGTCGGTTTCATTATTGTTTCACTCAGAGTTCAGCAGAGATCGACCTTTTAAAATTGCCAACATATATTTACCGGACATGCTCCTTTCCCGGCATGCCATCCCTTTCATAGACGGTTGTGGACTGACATGCACCTTTTCTGGGTGGGTGAACGTTTTTGAGCCAGCTGCACAGATATTGTCACTGACGCACCCTAGGCCCACTAATCCCCATTTGTAACTCACATCTACCAATTTTGGATGTTATGCAAGATTGCCCCTTCATATTCTTCAGATGTTCTCTGCAATCAGGTTGGAGGGATTTCTGTTAAAGTGGTTTATTAACCCCTTCCTGACCGCTGATGTACCATGTACGTCCAATCAGGAAGTCTCCTTTAGACCCGCGGACGTACATGGTACGTCAGGGGTCTTCTAACCTCCCTCCCGTCCGATACCTCCCTTGCCAACTCCCACGGCGGACTGGCTCAGCGAGGTGGCCACACGAGCGTCAGAGTGGAAGGAACGTCCACTCTCACGGACGTTCCTTCCGCTCTGAAAAATGCTCATGTACCTGCAGCCTTTGTCAGGCTTTTGCGATGGATAACCATTACTGTACCTTGGGCTAGGAAACCATGCAGACTTTTTTGACATCTCTCTTGTGGAATTCTTCAATACATTTTGTGTGAAAATTCCAGGTTGGTTTAATCCATAAAAATATAAAACCACAGATGAATATGTATCCAAGTACACATGTAAACAAATGATTCATTTTTTTATTTTATTTATTCACAGCTTTTCTGAGATATCAAGTTTGTGTGTTTGTGCAGACACTGCAAACCCAAGCTCGTAAGAGGTCCATTTTAATTAAATTTATAGAATAGTCTAACTCACAGCATTCATTAGTGCTAGTGTGATGTGCAATAAGTAGATGGCCCTGGAGGTGTGAAAGGTTTTCTGCTCGTCAAGTGGGATTTTGCCTGCAAAAGGGAGCATCGTCACTTTGCTTTAAGCTGTGGCTAATACAATGCTCTGCTTGGAATGTTTTTGTTGTTGTTTTTTATTTTATCGATTTTTCCATAATATTTTAACAACAAAGATATTACAAAGGACATGATTGAAAACGAGAGAAATCTCAATGTATCCTTCCTGGTAAAATACTTTGTAAATAAATAAATTACCAAGGGCTTCATTTTAAAGATTGCACAAACACTTTTTTTTTTATATTTATATATATATATTATTTTTTTTATATTATGTTTAGCATATTTTATACAAAGAATCCAAATTGTATGTCCGACATTGTCTTGACTATATGTTCTTTTGGTGACTCATCGGAGTGTCTTAACTGTAACTTCTCGCCTCCATTTATGAAGAATTTGGTTGAGTTAGGCTAGGGTCAGACTGAGGCAGTGCGAACGCGCGTGCAGGCGCACTTAATCACGGCCGTGCTAGCAGCAAATGACGGGCAATGACGGCCAATATACGAAGTACGGTCGCACAAAAGTCCGGCTGCGCAACGCAAGTGGCAAACGAACGCATTTTGTCGAGAACGTAAAACCGCTAGTACGGTTGTACAGAGTGTGCTGCGTCCGCTAGCGGCGTGTGTGCGTGATTTGGAGATGTCAGACACTGCTAATGTCCGGCCAACATAACGTCCAGATGCACAAAGTGTTTTATTGATGATCCGTACAAAATCACGGATGCAAATGCGCATAGTATGACCGCTATCGCGTACTCCGTGAAAAAATGCGTCCATTCGTTCCAACGCACTTTTTCACAGACAACGTGAAAATGCGTTCGTCTGACCCTAGCCTTAGTAAGCCGGAGCTTGAAATGGTTTGTTACGGTTACAAGTGTAGTGCTCACCCCCGGAGGAGCCGCTGAATAAACCCAGGGATAGTCTCACCACACTAGGAATTACTATACCCCAGCACTGTTGTTGATTTTTCTAATTTATATACTTTACTGAAACAATAAAGTGTCATATAACATACATATATGTTGAAGGAATTTACTGGAGTCGTCACGCAAAAACACGCGGCGGGAAATAAGGAACGGTTAACCCCCTCGGTATCGTGGTTTAAGTCCCGTTCAATTAAGGCTCGTAATGGGGTGCCTAGGGTACCCGGGTACTATATTCAACCTGCCAGTGAATGAGCAGAATTCTCTTTGACTAGCCAGCGTTGGGGCCCTGTGGATTGAAGCAATTAAACAAGTGCCACTAAGGCCTGGTTGTGATCCTTAACAGTGTCCTGCGTGTGTCCTACTCCTTCTGTCACTCTGCTCGTTCTGCCCCTGTCTTGCACGAGGCTTCGGATGTCTCTCTTGGCGCCGCACGCCCACTTCCTGTCCTCTTCGCAAAGGGTTCTGGGAGATGAAGTCCTTTAGCCCAGCCCAGCTCATAACATCTTTAAGGCTGTGTCTCCCTCTAGTGGTAGCAACAGTTCAGCACATGGAGTAGAACTAATACAGCGCTACACAAGAATTTATAAAGCGCCAACAAATTCCTTAACGCTGTACATTAGGATAGACTAACAAATATACATACACGTTACACACACGGTACAGAAGGATGGAGGATCCTGCTCGAGAGCTTACAAACTAAGAGTAGTGCACGTTATTGTATTTTTGGTTTATTTTCATTTTTAGGCTACTTTATCTTTTTGGTATCTCTACCATATTATCGCTAATTATGTCATATACATATGAGTTCTGTTTGCAACACCCAGACCCCCTGTGCCAGCACCATATCTCATATTAAGAAGGGTTCACAGGCTTTTTGTTACCTTCATTAAATAATTATTCAATTGGTAATTATTTCTTCTACTCTTATTGTTGGATTAAACGTCATGTGCACATATTACTTTATGTAAGCATATATACTTTTATGAGTTATTCGTTGTATGATTTAATGATTAAAGGAACTCAATATTATACGGGCTAATCCTTTTCAGCCATTGATGCTTTGCACCGAGTATGTAAGGCCAGCTTTAATGCAATATAATGGGATCATGTCTGCATGTTAGGGCAAGAGTCGTGCCATGAGCCTTTAGATAGAATTAATTGAAGGATGCCTCGTCGTAAACAAAAAGCCGCGTCATTAAGCCTCACTTCAACACAAGAAGTAATTCAAATATTAGAAATTATTAGAAAAAAAGTCATTATTACGTTTATTCATTGGGAAAGTGTAAATTCTCTTTGAAAAACATCCACCGACTCTAAACATTTTCGTAGGCAAGAGAATATGGAAAGACAGCAGCTGTTCTTTGCAGATGAAAATGCTAATGGTCCATTTCGGCTTTTACTCTCGTCATTACGGTGAACTTTAAAGTCTAGATGTGTTTTATACATACTGAGTCAAGGGTGACCCCTGCTGGATCGACCCGTCACACGCACGACATTTGTTTTCTTACACTTGCTTTTTCTTGGAAAAGGGCATTGATTTAACATTTCTTCCTTTGTGCCCTTTTTTTTTTGTATAAAGTTCTGCAGTCATGCATAGGCTGGCTGTTTGCAGAAAGCGCAAGTGAAATTATGTGTGTGAATGAGAACCGTGTTCTTCCATACAAAGTGCTAAGAAAAGCGTCGATTGGCTTGCATTCTTAAAATATAACAGCTTTAAGAAGACAAGAAGCAGGAGAAATAAAATGACGTTTATAGCTAGAAAGTGAGAGGATATCATAAAAAATTCTCTTTGGTCTGTGAGCAATTAAGGAAGCGGTGAGATGGTTAGGTGATGGAGATTATTTCTGACATGTGTAATCGCAGTCTATAAATTAAAGAAAGGTGGTTTCAGGGATGAGAAGTGAGGGGATCATACCTTGATAGAAAGACATATTGTAGAAATCAAGGTCGACTTAATACAAGCGTCGTGCTGTTTTAGGTATTGAGGTTTTAGAAAAGTATTTTGGCAGAATGTGGAGAATGATTTAAAATCCTGGGACCTTAAAAGTACAGAGTGGAATGTGAAGATGGATTTGAAGAATGGACAACGAATCGAGAGGTGCTATTGAAATGGGAGAGAGATCTAAAATTTAGAAAAGCTTTAAAACAGAGTGGACCTGAAGCTGACAGAAGACAGAAACTTTTCGACAATATAATAGAGCTTATCTGAAATGTTACAAAATCCAAAACCTTGATGAGCGCCAACATGACACCAGAAGGGGGGAATTCCACACCTCACCTCCTGTGATGAGGGACAAAAATAATACAAAATATTGTATGAAATGACCCTGTGGCTGTGTTTATATCTATCAGTAGCAGCTGGATGAAGTCGAGGTAACATCACTGCTCTATGACCGTTGAGACCCAGGTTTGAATCACAGTCAGAGCACCTCTCCAGTAAGTGTCCTTGGGCAAGACACCTAACGGTACACACTTGCCTACCACACAATATCGACTGTAGAGTCCAGTGGTACCGCCTCTACCCTTCGGCCATGGAGAAGCAAGTCAAATCCTGTTCAGCACATCCCTCCAATACAACTGTGGAGAAGCAACTCTTGACTTTACGTGAACCCGGTTCAACCTAACCACCAGGACGCTGATCTACAATAATGGAAAGCTGACTAGATCCCACTCGGACAACACCAATGAGTGTCCTTGGGCTAGACAGCTAACAATATGGTGGATGCGTCTACCTCACAAAATACTTGCACATCTTATAGAGCAGGGCTCAAAATTTTCACTCGCCTACTCGCATTTGACAAGTAGAAATTAAGTGAGGGCGAGTGGAAATGCACACACAGGCAGCACAATAAATTATTTTGTGCTGCGTGTTCCGGAAGTGTCCCCGTGCAGCCACCCCTCTTTCCCCAGGCTGCACGGTGGCCGGGATCAGCTGCCTAACCTGACTCAGCACTTCTCTGTCACTGGCATGGGGTGGCGAGGAGCTTCCCTGCCTTTTCGCTCTGCTCACACTGGGCTCTGATGACTGGGTATACATGTATCTGTTGTCTGATGTCTGGGTATTAATGTTATTATTGTAACTTTATTCTAAATAAAACCTTTAACAGTGTAATTTCATAAGATAATTTAAGGGTGTGTGTTTAGGGGCAGAGTTAAGGCTGGGTAGGGGTTAGGTGGAGATACTGGTGGCGAGTAACTTATGGCCTGGTTAGTAGCTTGTGACTTGAAATTTTGAGCCCTATCATAGAGTGTAAGTTCCTTTGGGAACAGGGTCCCCTGAATCGTGCCATATCATACATGCGTGGTATTACAATGTATCAACCCCTTGTGAAACTGATCTTGTAAAGTGCTGCAGAATTTGTGGTGCTATATAAATAAAGGATAATAATAATAAATTTCATGATTAGGGTCCCATCCCTGAAGATATTTTATTATTGTATGCAAGTAATTCAAGATCCAAAAAATCCAAAACCGTTCTAGTCCCACGCATTTCAAATAAGGAATACTTAACCTGTATGTTTAATTTTCAACAGATTTTGCAGTAAATAAATAGGCACAAATAAGCTGACAGGCTTTATAGAATTAATTGGTTATGTATACAATCCCATTACTCTGGGGCAGCACAGAAAAGCTAGCAGACAGCCATGTAATATGCAAGAAAATACATCACATGCCGTCAAAATCCTATAAACTACAGTTAAAGAGAGATTGTTTTTTGGTCTGTTTAAATAGCCATTGAAGTAATAAACCCACCGCAATGTCAAGGCAAATCTCTTGTGGGGGTCCTAATCTAGTGAAGTTGAACGCACATACACATAGTTGAAGTTGTTTGATATACACTTTTTATTTTTCATAAGACATAATAGAAAAGAAATTGTAGCACTTTCTAAGAGCACATATCACTAACTCAACAAACAAAATCATAAAAAGAAAGAACATGGCACATTTCTCTATAGGTTTGGGCTGTATCTTCTTACAGATACTTTATTTTGCTTTGTGATTTTCTTCTAGTTTTTGGTTTTGTATTTCACAAGTTTATGATGATGCTTGACGTGGCCGTGGACTTAGTATTTCAATGGCCTTTTAAGTGGACCAAAAATTTATTTTTAAAAATAGTGAAAACAAGGTGCAGCGCCGCCGTCTCAATCCAATTGATAAATAGTATTCAGCTAACAAATATATATCCAGAGAACAGTGTTTCATCAAATCCAAAAAGTGATGATCAATTATTGTCCCCATCTCGGAATTAAAGAACAGATAGCGCAATACTGCATCTGTAGGATGAAAACAGAGGATGGATGTGCATTTTGCAGTGGAATGCAAGCAGGGCCGGACTGGGAATAAAAAGCAGCCCTGGAATTTTTTTTAGACCAGACCTATATAATAGGTGAACATTAAGGCTTCAAGGTGCAGAAATAAATAACATCAGTTATGAACCCCCAAAATGCAGCCATCCCTCCTCCATTCCCCAATATGAAGCCACCCCCATAACCCTTAATATGAAGCTACCCCATAACCCTTAATATGAAGCCTTCCTCCCCAAAATGAAGCCTCCCCTCCCCTCCTCCATCCCCCAAAATGAAGCCAACCCTAATATAAAGCCACCCCATAACCCCCAATATAAAGCCATCCCATAACCCCCAATATAAAGCCTCCCTCCATTTCCCAATATGAAGCCTCCCCACAGTTTTTTGCTGTTCCTGGCATGACCAAAGTGATCTGATGAAGCACCTCTATCCATGTGTATAGCTGCAGGTCTCATAGGATCCGAGCTCATATTATCATAAACATCATAGCAAAACCTGTATGGAAGTCACAGCGTTTAGGTGGAGGAGCTTTCAGAGCAAGCTGTGGTGTATGAGGTGAGCCCTGTGCTGCTCATCTCTCCCCTTCAACCCATTTAGTAAAAGTCCCAGCTGTGACCTTTATCCGGAGTAAGAACATCCAGCCATAAATAGGATGTAAATGGAGGTAACGACGTTACCTGGGCCAGTCTGCAGCTCGCGGGATTTCTACCGACTCTGCCAATTGTATAATGTGTTTAATGCACCATCTGTTTAGGTACATGGAGATAGTGATCACTTGGAACACCTCTGTTAACCCCCCTGATGGTTTTCCCGAGTGTGGCTCGGGGTTAACTTTTTGTACCAAAAGCGGTATCCCCGAGCCACACTCGGGCTGGATACTTACATGTCCTGCGCTCCCTCGCTGATCCCTGAAGTCTCCTCCAGCCGCTCGCGAGGAGTGAACCAGGAAGTGTGACGTCGCGATCGGCTGCAGTGTGACTGCGGGGACAGCGAGGGAGCGCAGGATATGGAAGTATCGGCCTGAGTGTGGCTCGGGGGTACAGCTTTCAGTATTGAAAGTTAACCCCCGAGTCACACTTATTCCGCTAGGGGGCCAGAATAAATTGGACCGATTCTGACATATAAAATATGTCAAAAAAAGGATATAAATCTAAAAATAAAAGAAAAAATATATAGGGCTATATCCCACAAACTGGGTGTACGCAGAATACACTTGGCAACTCACAAAGGTTGATGTAAATCAGCCCATCATCCTCCAAGGATTGCCATAAACAATATTATTGTTTATTATTTATTCCGAGATCGTGTACCATCGGATGGATGTGATACCAATTTAACTTCGTTTGGGCATCTACTGCATGGCAATCCTTGGAGAATGATGGACTGATTTACATCTACCTTTGTGAGTTGCCAAGTGTATTCTGCGTACACCCAGTTTGTGGGACATCACCCTATATATTTTTTCTTTGATATAAAAGATGTCAGAATCGGACCGCCAGGGAGGTTAAGCGCCACAAGAACAACCATTTGTTTTTATTTTATTTTGCCAAGAGTCTCTTTATATTTCCAGGTTTATAGGATTTTGAATGCAGGTGATGCATTTTGTCTGGTTTTATAGAATGCACAGGTTTAACATCTGGACACGTGCAACCTCTTGGTTACCTTGTTAGTGCAGGAAGGAAACCAGCTATAGTTTCCGGAATTAGGTTCTTTTTCTACTAGTGTTTCCTAGAAGTGCAACTCTGGAAGTTTGGAACAGTGATGAAGTATAGGAGTTGCTTATGTCTAGAAAGGTTGCAATGGCTTTTGCCTTGAATAGACGTTCCTTAAAACACTTTGTCTGGCCCAGATATATGCAGATCCATCATCATAACCCATTTTGTAACGGATTTAGAGTAATGTTTTCTTTCCACTATTTGAGGCTTCAAGCTCTCCAGATTTATGAGCAATCTATTACAAACCACAATGCATGGTGAAGGGTTTCATTCTGTTGAAGATTTATTATTATCATGAACTGTGTCAAGCAGAGAGTTCTTATAATCTGCAATTAGTTGCACGAATTGCTATTTTATTCCTCTGGTAATTTGTTATGTTTTACTACGCAGTAGCCATAATTATTAAGTTACATCGATATTCTCAAAATATTCCTTTGTGGTAATTTGACACATTTCAGTCTGAATATAACTAAATTTACCTTTCTAGTGTCTCATTCAATGTCTGCAAAGCTACTCGACTGTCCTCCTCTTGAATCTGCTGCTATGTCAAATTGTCCATTCAGTGCTGCTAATCTATCATCATCCCTCCCAGTTGCATCATTGCTGCATGATTGATGGATTCTGGACGCTGCAGAATGACTCCATGTTTTAAAGGAACACTCTACTAAAAATGATTCCCCTTTTTATTTCATTTTTTCCATTTATTAATTGTCCAGATGCTGCCGAGTGCATATGGCCTTTTGTTTATTATTTAAAGGTTTTTTCTTGTAAATCAGAAAGGGTCACAAATCGACCAACAAAAATGGCCACGCAGGGCCATGAAAAGGCACAGGAAATACAGCGAAAACAAGAGTCAGCAAAGGGAGGTAGCATACAACAAAAAGGGGAAAAATAAGGCACATATGATAACCGGTGCACAAAATAAAGAGTCTGAATGGCACCGCACGGGATGCCTTAACAGGTCACAAAAAGAGAACAAGCCAAAAATATTGTGTCCTGAGCCGGTAAAGAGAGGGGTGGGGTATCTGTATCACACTTCCAATACTCAAAGGAGAAGGGGGAGGAGGTCGTCCAAAAAAGGTCAGCAACGGAGAATCTCCGGAGGTTCAAAATAAACGAAAAATGGAGAGCAACCACAGGAAAGCAGTCCTCAAGGCTGTCATCAACAGGAGGGACAGGACATCATAGAGTAGTAGCAGTCACAAAAGGAGATGGAAAGTCACAACAAGGTCTCAGAGAGGGAATTGGTGGGGCAGCAGACATTCAGCTCGGATCTAAAGAGGGCGAAGTAAAAATGGAAAAATCAGGGTGCCAGCCGCACCCCATCTATACCAAACCTCCTTAGCCCGGAGACAGGCCACCACTTCCCGAAACCTTCAGCGTGTTGCCAGTGTCAAGAAAGGCAGGTCATTATACAGGGATACTGCGGAGGACTCAAAGGTAATGACACCCCTAGCTATAGGTTTATTATTTTTTTTAAAACCAATAGCTTAATTTTTGGGGGAAAAACGACTTTTGTGTCTTAGAAACATAGAAAATGTCGGCAAATAAGAACCTTTCGGCCCATCTAGTCTTCCCAATTACATGGATACTTTACCTGGATTTATCTTTTCTTTAGGATAGCCTTATGCCTATCCCATGCCAGCTTAAATTCAATTACTGTTTTGGCCTCTACCACTTCAACTGGAAGACTGTTCCATGTATCCACCACCCTCTCAGTAAAATAATGCTTCCTGATGTTACTTTTAAACCTTTGCCCGTCTAATCTAAGACAATCAGGGTTATCCAAAGAGATCCGAATTGCTTGAGAAAGGTAACCGAATGCTGAAAATCAGCGTTCGGTTACTTTTCCTGGACATTCGGCTATCCAGAGAGCAGGCAATTCGCCAAATCCTGGCGAATTGCCTGCACATACAGTGCCTGTTCGGTCCCTGTTCGAGGGCAGTGAAATCCCCATGAAAAAGCACTGCTTCGGCTATTCAGAGAACACAAACCAGCAGTGAAAGGTTCCTCTAATGCTCTGCCATTCGGTGGTTTAATTCGGCAAATTTATTCAGGAGAATCCCATAGGCTTCAATGTTAAAAATATTCCCGTTTTAATTCAATATCTAATAAACCGTTCATTATAAAATTCGGCAGCAAAAAGTCTCTTTATTTATAGATTTTTTAGGATACTTTAAGCATTTTTCTGATTTTTTTTTTTTGTTTTAAAAGTCCGATTTTTTTTGATTTTTTTTTTTCAGTTTACTTATTTTTTTTGTAACATTCCCTGGACCTCCTGTGAAAATTTCAGACATTTTCGCTCAGTAGTTTCTTTGCAAACAGCGTTTCATTTTCCCAGATTCATACAAATGGTTTTTCTAATTTATTCACTGCCTCCTCTACGTCACAGCTGCTTCGGCTCTGTGTGATTCGGCTCCTTTTCGGCTCCTGTTCGGCTTTTTCGAAGGTTAATCCAGATGTTTTTGCTTGTTTTCAGCGTGCATTCGGTTAGTTTGCGGTTAGTTTTCGTCAGGTTTGCGGCAGCTTTTCTCTGCAATTCGGGGACCCTGTGCTGTTTGCTGAATACACCGCAGGGTCACCGAAATGCAATCGGCAAAAGGAACCGAATTGAAGAGAACGAAAAGTCACCGAACGTGCGGTGACTTTTCGAATCTCTTTGGATAACCCTGTATGTCCTCTTGTTTTGCTACTTTGTTTCCTTTTAAATATACTCCCTTCCTCTACCTTGTGGAAAAAGGTTTTATTGCAATAACTAAATGTAGGCTTTTTTTAAAGAATATTTACATCCTGCCGAAACCTGGGATCGAACCAGGGACCTTTAGATCTTCAGTCTAATGCTCTCCCAACTGAGCTATTTCAGATGTTTTTTTTTTTGTTTTTTTAAATTGTAAATTCCCGAAGACACGCCACTCACACTCTACCAAAGGAATGATTTATTCATTCTTAATCTTGATTAGTTGCTTTGTGCATGTACAGCACAGAGTGCATTGACAAGCAGGGAGTAGATCTAAAGTTCAATGTCTGCTAGGCTAGATGTCCTCTCGCTCCAATGTACTGATCAGTAGGGATGCCCCTATACCGTTTTTTAAGACGAAGTACGAGTGCCGATACTTTTTTCCAGGTATTCACCAAGTACTTATACTTTTATTTAATACATAATTTAGGATTTTGCTGAAAGCCTGTCCAGTTTAATATTGAAATGTATGGCCAGACACCCCATTTACCCACTGCACACCCTGCCACACACTCTGACCACATACACAGACTATATATATATATACCCTCTCAGACCTCAGATACATGTGTACCCAATAGACTCTAGACCAGAGTGTGTGTGTGTGTATATATATATATATATATTATTTTTTTTTGAGAATGGATTTTAACAGGAAGGATACATTGAGTTTTCTCTTGTTTTCAAGTATGTCCTGGGGGGCGAGTATGTACCGTTAGGTGTCTTGCCAAAAGACACTTACTGGAGAGGTGCTCTTGCTGGGATTCGAACCTGTGACTCCACAGTCATAGAGCAGTGATGTTACCTCTACTCCATCCGGTCAGATACAGTTGTGTTCAAAATTATTCAACCCCCACTGAAATTGAGTGTTTTGGCCAGTTTGACATTGATTTTGATCATTCAGTCATCTTGCTTACAATTACCGTATTTTTCGCTCCATAAGACGCACCTAGTTTTTAGAGGAGGAAAACAGGAAAATAAATATTCTGAAATCAAATAGTGTAATAATGGATATACTGCCCCAGCACATGGATACTGTCCCCCATCTTATGGATATGCCCCCCAGCTTATGGATATGCCCCCCAGCTTATGGATATGCCCCCCAGCTTATGGATATGCCCCCCAGCACATGGATATGCCCCAGCACATGGATATGCCCCAGCACATGGATACTGTCCCCCAGCTCATGGATATGCCCCCCAGCTCATGGATATGCCCCCAGCTCATGGATATGCCCCCCAGCTTATGGATATGCCCCAGCACATGGATATGCCCCCAGCTCATGGATTCTGTCCCCCAGCTCATGGATATTGCACATGGATTTGCCCCAGCTCGCTCATGTATGTGCCCCAGCTCGCTCATGGATGTGCCCCAGCTCGCTCATGGATGTGCCCCAGCTCGCTCATGGATGTGCCCCAGCAGCTCATGGATATGCCTCCGCTCACCTGTCGCCGCCGCGTTAGGCTCCCTCTGAGCGTGCGTCCGGCGGCAGGAAGCTTAGGCACTCGCCTGGGGGAGCCACGTGACCGCGATCTCGCGAGATCGCGGTCACGTGGCTCCCCCAGGCGAGTGCCCAAGCTTCCTGCCGCCGGACACACGCTCAGAGGGAGCCTAACGCGGCGGCGACAGGTGAGCTGAGGCATATCATGGGGCATTCGCTCCATAAGACGCACCCACTTTTCCCCCCACTTTTTGGGGGGAGAAAAGTGCGTCTTATGGAGCGAAAAATATGGTAAATCAAAGAGGCACGTGTAGGTCAGACAAATATAACATAACATTTATAATGAAATAACCACAAATGTCTTTTCTGTGCTCACATCATTATCAGTTTTATTCAACCCCCAAGTGACATTCAATCTTAGTACTTAGTACAACATCCTTTTACAGTTATAACAGCTTTTAAACGTGAAGCATAGCTTGACACAAGTGTCTTGCAGCGATCTACGGGTATCTTCGCCCATTCGTCATGGGCAAAAGCCTCCAGTTCAGTCACATTCTTAGGCTTGCGCACTGCAACTGCTTTCTTTAAGGCCCACCAGAGGTTCTCAATCGGATTTAAGTCAGGTGACTGCGATGGCCACTCCAAAATGTTCCAGCCATTAATCTGCAACCATGCTCTAGTGGACTTGGAGGTATGCTTGGGATCATTGTCCTGTTGAAAGGTCCAACGTCTCCCAAGCCTCAGGTTTGTGACGGACTGCATCACATTGTCATCCAATATCTCCTGGTACTGAAGAGAATTCATGGTACCTTTTGCACACGCTGAAGCTTCCCTGTACCTGCAGAAGCAAAACAGCCCCAAAGCATGATTGACCCCCCGCCATGCTTCACAGTAGGCAAGGTGTTCTTTTCTTCATAGGCCTTGTTCTTCCTCCTCCAAACATAGCGTTGATCCATGGGCCCAAACAGTTCTAATTTTGTTTCATCAGTCCACAGAACACTATCCCAAAAGTTTTGTGGTTTGTCCACATGACTTTTGGCATACTGCAGTCAACTCTTCTTATTCTTTGGAGACAGCAAGGGGGTGCGCCTGGGAGTTCTGGCATGGAGGCCTTCATTACGCAGTGTGTGCCGTATTGTCTGAGCTGAAACTTCAGTACCCACATCTGACAAATCTTTTCTCAGTTCCTCAGCAGTCACACGGGGACTTTTCTCCACTCTACGCTTCAGGTAGCGCACAGCAGTCGAAGTCAGCATCTTCTTTCTGCCACGACCAGGTAGCGTTTCAACAGTGCCCTTTGCCTTGAATTTGTGAATGATGCTTCCTATGGTCTCTCTTGGTATGTTTAACATCTTTGCAATCTTCTTATAGCCATTGCCCTTCCTGTGAAGAGTAATCACCTCTTCTCTTGTCTTCCTGGACCATTCTCTTGACTTCACCATGTTTGTAACCACACCAGTAAATGTCTAGAAGGAGCTGAGTATCACAGTCATTTTAAAGCTGCCTAATTGGTGCTTATTATGCTTTATTGCTGCTCCGTGACATCCAAAGGGGTTTTCAATACCTGATTGAAAACCCTTGAATGAACCTCTGTTCTTCAGAGTGGTAGTCTTTAAGGGGTTGAATAATTGTGTCAATGAAGAATTCACAAACGAAACATTTACTACTGTATTACAAAACCAATTGATGTCATTTTAGTTGCATATGGTTCTTTAAAAAGTCCTTGTAGGATTTCATTCTGAATACAATTACAAATGTACACTAAATTCCCTAAAACCCTTTACAGCATTGGGGGTTGAATAATTTTGAACACAACTGTATATTTCAGACCTCAGATACAGACACAAGGGTGGCTGACTGCTTTAACGGCATTCTACCATGCCCCTGCGGCTCACAGTGTTCCATCAGGTTTAGAGCAGCCGCTCGGTGGAGACTCCCCTCCCCAGCCACGATAATGCAAGATTTTGCGCAGTGTGAGATCTTGCAAACTCCGGGATCCTGCGAGATCGCGGCTGGGGGTTCACAATGAGCAGCTGTTCTAATCTGTTAGAACACTGTCAACTGCAGGGGCCTGGTAGAATGCTGGTAGAGCATTCCGCCAGCCGCCCCAGCCCCTTGGGTGCCGGCAAGCCAGCTCAGTGTTGGATCCTTGTATCGGGGGCGGTATCTGCACAGACACCGTTACTAGTATCAGTGCATCCCTACTGATCAGTGTTGTGTTTCTCGCCTGCTGCCACATCAATCAACTTAGTAGAGCAGAACTTTGGTTTGCAGGAGCTCGCACAGCTTTTACAGCTAATCCAGGGAGGGAGTGAGGAAGGGGAGAGTGGGACACGTTCTTCTTGCTCTGACAAAAAGAGAAAGTTGTCAGAGTGCGTAGTGTCCCTTTAAGACTGTCACGCTATGTAGGTTTTTTTTATGTTCTCCTTTCATTTCTCCTTCCATATCTCTCCAGTATTTTCTACTGCCTTTTAAAGGGCCACGACAACCAAAAAACTGAATGTTCTTGTATTATTTTATGTTGCTTATATCTTACATTTGCTTTGTTTTTCTCTTGGATGTTTAGTTAAGAAAGTATTTTACTGTATATGTGTCACAGGGTGCATCCATTCTGTGATCTTTTGTGTTTTAAACTGCCCCAACAGTATCTTTCCATTACTTGCTCCACGCTTTGTGTCAATGGGCATAGATCGTCAATGGGCATGGTTGATCGCTGTCTCAAGTCTCATTGCATGTGTGGGATGTATTCAATGGACATCACCAGGGGGTAAATTAGAAGTATTTTTACAGCACTAAGGAATCTGTTGGTGCTTTATAAATGTTTGTAACTGTAACGGTTTCAAGCTCCCTGTTTTATCTCATTCAGCTACCATCTGTTATCTCTAGCAGCCTGAAGAACAATAGCCCACTGCTGTCTTATCTAGACATTCCCCCTGCATCTCATCACTAAACTGTTAAATACTGTATATGTATATATGTATAATGTTGGCGACTTGCCTGCACATACGGTGCCTGTTCAGTGTGTGTTCGAGGGCAGTGAAATCCCCATAGAGAAGCAATGCTTCGTCTATTCGGAGAATAAAATCCAGCAGTGAAAAGTTGCCGAAATGCCCTGCTGTTCGGTGGTTTCATTCGACAGGATTATTCAGGCAAATCCCATATGCTTCAATGTTAAAAATATTCCTGTTTTAACTCAATATCTAATAAACCGTTTATTATAATATTCTGTAGCAAAAAGTTTCTTTATTTTTAGATTTTCTAGGATCTTTTAGGGTTTTTTTTGCGGGGGAAAAAATCTCTTTTTTTTAATCGTTTTTTCTTTTTTCTGTAACAGCCCTTTTTATTATCATTCATTGGATATTATATGTGAATTTCAGACCTTTTCGTTCTGTAGTTTCTTTGCAAACAGCGTTTCACTTTTCAAACATTAAAGCGTACTGTTTTTTTCTTCACTCCATTTGTCTGCAGGGTCAGGTTTTTCGGGCGGCTTCTCTGTGCTGTGATCGGCGGCTGCTCGGGTTTCTCCGGTGTGTTCGGCGGGGTTAATCCAGATGTTTTTGCGGGTTTCCGTGTGCCTTCGCCGGGTTTTGCGGTGAGCGTTTGTCAGGTTTGCGGTGGCTTTTCCCTGCACTACGACGGCCCTGTGGTGCTTGCTGAATACACCGCAGGGTCACCGAAATGGGATCACCGAATTGAAGAGAACGAAAAGTCACCGATTGTGCGGTGACTTTTCGATTCTCTTTGAATAACCCTGTTAGTAAATGTTGCCTGGCTCGTGGGGGAAATCAACAAAACGGGTAGGGAGATATAAAAAAACAACACATTTTATTTTTCCTTTTTACATGCAATTATTTCAAAGAAAAAAGAACAGCAGTATGTGTTTTATAAAGTGGTTTTTTCTGTAATGCACAAGTAATCTAGTTACAGCTTATGCATTTACTCTCCACGGTATGTTGGTTTTTTTTTTTACCATAGGTTTTCATAAATTCTTACAGTATTGTCTTCATCTAATTTCCTACATAATAGTTAAAATCAAAACAATCACCAGCACGGTTATAAATGGTCCACTACTGTGACCAATGATTTAGTAGAGAAACCGTTAACGTACAAATGTTTTGGGGTGCTAGACCCCTTCTTCAGTATATAGGGGAGCACTGTACACTGAAGGAAGTCCAGCACTCTGAAACGTTTGTACTTTGACACTCTATAGTAAATTACTGGTCACATTCGTGGACCACATTTAAATCGGCACAGGTGGTTGTTATCTATTTCATTTTACATCATCAGTTTTTTTGCCCACCCTGCCTGAGGTGCAGAGGAGGGATCCTTTCACTACAGCAGCAGCCATTTTTTTGGGGTGCCACAGACCTACAACCTCAGGGTTATTTTTTTTCTGTTTTCCCTTTTTTTATCTTTATTCTCTGGTTTTGGCTACATAGTAACCATAAAATTCAGCCATTAGAACGGACCCGCATAGGGAAAAATATAACCACAAGAGATCGTGTCGGAGAACTCAATAATTAACTGCCAATATATTTATCTGAAATAGGGTAAAATAAATTCAGAGAACATTATAGTGTACCTCTAGAGGAATATAATAAATGTAATTACAATCGATACATTAAGCACTCAAGTGAAGAACACTTTTAAATGAACGATCCCTAGGGCCAAATTTAAAAGTGTGTATCATCAATTGATCATTCAATCCATTCATCCTTTGCAGAAATATTGCTAGGATGACAATTTCTAAAGACTTGGTGATGTTTTGTATATTTTATATAAGTTTCTGTATATTTGTTTTTCTTCTCTTTACATGGGTTCTGCGTTATTCGCTTACAGCCAGGGATCGCCTCAAATACAGTAAATGTGATTAAGATAAATAAAAATGGTAAAACTGTACTGCACATATGTATCTGTAGTGATCATATTGTGTTTAATATTGCAGAAGCCACCTGCACATCATGGCAATTCAAAGAATTGCGTCCCAGAGGCCCTGTGCCACATTCCCCATATGCAGCAAGGAATTCTGGGTAGGATATGCAAATGACCTCTGTCTCACTTTTATGCATCCTGGATCTGTTATTACACAGAACCCTAAAATCAAAGCTATGCCACACTGTGGCTTTGTAGCAAAGATAAGGTTATGCAACTGGTCAAAGCCACTCCTAGGACAGCGCTGTTTCAGGTTTGTTGAACCTTCATCAGCTAGGAGACAGGCATGTGATCATATTGAGAGTATTAGCAATGCAGCTTCCAAACACACCAACAGAAAATAAAAAAAATATCTGTATGTGGGTAAAATGCCCTTTATACCGAAAGTAGAGTAAAACCTTATATCTGTACTATTCAGATTTTCAGGTATTACAGCAATCTTTATCTTAGCCCTGTACAGTAGTGACTAACCGCAGTTCTCTATCTTGGTTCTGGGCTCTCTGTTGCCTTTGTACTGCAGCAATAACATTTGCTAAGGCTGACGTCAGACGAGCGTATTTGAGGGTCGGAAGGAAAGTCAGCGACAATGGACGTTCCTTCCACTCGTCGCCCGTCTGGCCACTTCGCTGAGCGGACTTCTATCCTCCTATGGAGGATTGCGCTTTGTAGCTCCATCAACGCGCGTCCTATCGCTTTGAAGGAGAGGGCTGCTGCACGGACGCAGCATGACAGCTGTTGCGCGAGCAATTTGTGCTCACGCAATAGTGTTTGGCTGGCCCCGTCGCAGCATCTCAATGCTGCGACAAATGCCAGAAGGCACGTCAGTACGGGTGCACATAGTGCGCTCGTCTGATGCCAGCCTATACAGTTACAAGTGTGCATGGGTTAAAGGTAGTGATGCACCGAAATTTTATTTCTGGACCGAAACCGATACCGAAAATTTAGGACAACCCTTGCCAAAAACTGAAAAGGACCCCTACCCTCACAGTTATTTTAAAGTAGGGGTTTTATAATTTTGTTAATATTGGGCTTAATTAATTTTATGAATTTAAATCAAGCAACATTGAAAAACAAGCCAATAAAATGGGATGCACCGAAAATTGAGTTTTTTTGCTGAAAAACCGAAAATAATTCTGCCCCAATTATTTAAAAAAACTGTTTGTATAATTGTTGCATCTCCGCCTTATATTACAATATATAATTAATGTTCCATGAAGTGAGTGATAGCAATGGGTTAATAAAACTTACTAGGAAGTCAGCAAGTCATTACCCTCTGTATAGTAAAGAGCTAATTACTATACAGAGAAGCAAATGAACTTCCTGCAATTAGATTATTATATTATCGCTGCAGTCTCTTGTCTCTCTCTGTCCCTCCCTTGATCTTTCTTGTCCCTTTCTCTCTATCTTACCCCCTGACTCTCTGTAATAACTGGACATGAAAAGGTTAAATAGGTCTGTGGTTTGGGCAGGACAACACAACCTCTATATTCACATTAGTTTCTTCTGCTGTTTGTGGCCAGAGGAAGCAGCGAATCGCGTGGCCGTCTGCACTGTGAAATGTCAGGTGCTGATGGTGTTTTGCAGTGTTGGCTTTGAGGTATTGTTTCAGGCCATTAGTCCATTGTAACTGCAGGAGGGACCTGGTTAGGCAGCCAGACCCTTAGGATGAATTTGAGTGGATAGGGTACCACATTTTGGCCTCACCTGCAACTCTCTCCTGAGGACAGACGTATGAAGCGATCGACACCATAGGAGATCGGGTACTCGCCTACCAAAGACGTACCACATACCTTAAAGCTGAGCCTGAAATAAACAAGGCTCCAACATTGGTGAGTGAGACCAGTAGCAATACCTCTTATGATAATCTCTGTATCTCGTTACGTGCGTCATCTGTCTTTATGCATTTGTTTTTGAGGTCACCTGGATGGTGCAGAGAAGGGAAACGCCACCCTCTACTTTGGCTAGGGGGGATTTCAGCCTAGAGCCAGGGACCATTAGGCTCTGGAATTTTTCTACTGACCGGAGAAAGAAAGGACAAAAACCTGGGTACAAGTTTCTGTACCGTATTTATCCATCTAGCTGCTAACTCTTTTTATGCACTTTTTCACGTGCACCTTTTTGCTTACTTATCCTTTAGGAGATATTTAATTAGAGGATTACCTCTTCCCTGCTACTGCACTTTAGTCTGGACAACACCAACAGCACATACTATTATTGTGTTTGCAATTTATGCTCCGCACTTTAAATTTGCACTTTATGCAAGATACCCAGTAACTGAATGTTACACCTCTTTATATTGATGGATCATATGGATTAATTCACCTCTTGCACTTCATATACGCACCTTATGAAAGCTGAAGATTGAGGTGCACGTGGAACCTTTTTTATTGTTAGTTTATACCCACTGTATGTTTCTACCATTATATCTAGAAATTTGGAGTGTTGTACCACACTTTTTTGTGCCATTTGACCTTGCATTTATTGTCTTTGAGCAATCAAAATCGAAATAACATACTAATTCTAGTGCCTCAGATCGTAAGTAACGCTCCAACGACAGGACAACATATGTGTTTATAGCTAATGCTAAGGAATATCACTTCTTTTGAACCATTTGCGCCACTAGGACCTTCCATTCCACACATTTTCTCAGAGGCTGCCTACAATAGCGAGCATCCTGAGAGAGGCAACCAATTGATTGCTGCTGCGTGCAGCAATCCACCTTTCTGCGCAGGCACTAAGGAGCCTGTCTGCAAAAAGTCCGCAAGTTCCGAGCATTGCGTAGTTTGCGTAACCTATACTGCGCAAGTTGCACATACCACAGTTGCAGGGACTTCTGCGTTTTGTAAGTAGTGAGTTGATGGGGAGGTGCAGTAAGTGAGGGAGAAAAAGGTGAGTATTTTTTAGGTAAAATAAAAAACGGGAAAAACAATTGGGCAGATGCTGGCAACAGCATCTGCCCATTTATTTAAAGGCAAAAAAGAGGGTATGGTGGGATTTTTATTAGAGGATTCCTTTAATTAAAAATGTGATCTCCTAAATATATGTAAGCTTTTAACACATAAGAGCAGTATCCAGGGGCAGATGAATGGACCTAAGTAATGACTGCCCTTCAGAAACCATGGCAGTTAAAATGTATGTACCGTAGATACTCGAGTAACGCAACCTGAATATAACGCGATGGATAGAGATTTATTATGGAAATGAGAGAATATTCAAGACTCGAATATAACGCGAGGAGCAAAATTTTACTGTACCAGTAAACAATTAAGATCCTTCTGTTCTCTTAACGTAGTCAGGCTACCCCTCAGACCAGGTGTTCTGCTCTAGAATGATTGCAGTTGTTACTGTAAGTATAAAGACGCCGGCCACCCATCTTTGCTAGCGATTAGATGGCCAGCGGAGGCGAGCGAGGTAAAAGATTGGCTTAAACGGAGTGTGCCCTCTGGCCGTGATGGATCCCACCTCTCCTGAATCCGGGAGTTCCTGAAGTGTTTGCAAGCATCAGGGAGCCCGCATTCACTTCAGCGAGACTACCGTAACTTCTGGGAGACTTGGGATCCAGAGCAAGACAAGTTTTTTTTCTACACGCGATGCAGATGTCTCGAATATAACACGACCCCTCCAATTTTAAGGTAAATTTTTGTCACCAAAATCTAGCGATATACTCGAGTATCTACAGTAATAGTGATTTCTTCTCAGTGGTGAAAGGGATCCTGTAGCTTTAGTCTCTACACACATTTATTGTTGCTTATGGAAAAATGGGCACAAATAATACTGTGGAATTTTGAACTCCAAAATAGCACATTAAAATTAACGCACCCGCAAAATGAGCAATATTCTCATTAACGCAATCATGTTTCCTGTCTTAATTGAATGCATCAAGGATGTTATGTTACTGAAAATCTCTGTAATTTGTCATTCTAAGATACATTAATTAGAATTAGTAGAGCATATAAAGGCATGCCTGTTGCCAATAGAATATTTCAACCCACCTGCTATGGAAATCGAAATTTTGTCACTGTATCATTTTATTTATTACATTTTTATTTCTCAAGTCATAGAATCTCAAAAATTTTAAAATATGCAAAACAAGAAGCCTGTTTTGTGTCACGTCAAAGACACGACAGGTATGGAATTTTCCAAATGTATAATTAGGTTATTAACGTGTGTAGGTGTCTTATCAAGATTGACAGATAATGTCTTATTAACTAATAGGACAGAATTTCCTTTGATCTTATATTCCTCAAATTTTAAAACCTTTAGCAAGCACTAAATGATACAATTTCTGTAGTAGGATGAGAATTTATCCTGTATGATGTTACCAAAGCTTTGGTAAGATTAGTGGTGGTGGGTTTTCTGCGTTTTTTTATTAAGATTTTTTAAATTTCTATTACATCTTAATATGAATTAGATTTTTAATCTTCTTTTGGGGCATTTACCAAGAGTCCTTTTCGGTTATTGCCTACTTATAACTTCATACAAGACAGTAACATCCGTTCATGCATTGCGCTCAATAAGATGACAGATCTACTCTTTAGAGCTAATAGCAAATAATCAGATTGAAAAGTCACTAAATTTAACCACTCTTTTCCCTCTTAAATATTTGCCTCATAATTACTTTCTGTTTTTGTTTAATTTATACACTCAGGGCTCTATTACATTCTCTGCGCAAAAGCGCATGCACAGTGCAATTTTATTTGCGCAGCGTTAAACGCTAACGCGCGTAAATTAACACTGGTATTACGATCCGAGCGCATCTTTTCATCCGTCCGAAAATATTGCTCATAAAAAGTACGCGCAAAAACGCGCGCAAATTAACGCTGTGTGCAGAAGTCGGTGGGCAGACTGTTTTTTCACACGATTCAGCCAATCCGCATTAAGAACCACAATTGTCTCCCGTTCAGTTTTTGCACCTGTCAAAATCAATCTGAGTATATATGCTGCAGCAATAATAAAAACACGCACAACCTCTCATTTTTATTGTTTGGGTATGTGTAGAATGTGTATACTGTGCTGTATTTTTTTTTCGTGCTGCTGTGTTTGGTTTCGGCCAGAACTTTCAGATTTGCAGTTACCACCAGCTTTTAAAAGACGTTAAAATTATGCGCGCAAACGTCGTTTGTAAAAACTTGCGCATAGATTGTAATACCATCCGCATACCAGCGCATGAACGCATTTGCGCTCACAATGTTAAGTATGGGATGCGCGCACAAACTTGCACTCGCGCATGGTCACTCGCATTAACCGTTAACGCGCATCATTTGCGCGAACGTCGTAATACAACATTAAGAGCGAAGGGTTTCACCACTCACGTTAATGTGTTTTTGCGCACGCGCACATTTTTGCGCGAAGAGTGTAATAGTGCCCTCACTTTTCCTTTACAGGAAAATGTAAAAATCAACCTCCCATTTTTTTTCTCAAGTAATTTTTGTAATGTATGTAAGTTTCATACGTAATATATGTTACGGTTAAAGCCCAAAGTGCAGTTAATTTTAGGATTACCCCTGACATTACCCAAGCGTCATTAGCTAAAGCCTGAAGTGAAATGAAATTTAGGACTTTTTCCGGGTAAACTGAAGTATCCAGAGGCCTCTGGGTTCTCTGTTTTTCTGCTGTGTTTTACCCGGGTAAAACAGACATTACCCTAGTGTTGCTGGATAAAGTGTGATGTGCAATGAAACATCGGACTTTATCCAGGTAACCTGCAAAATATCCGAAAGCCTCTGGGTACTCAGCTTTTCTTGGGTTTTCAGCAGGTTACAGGTGACTGAATTCTGAGGATTACCCGGATAAAGCTGCAAACTGTTATCTGACTGATAACAATATTGTGTTTTTTGTTATTTTTTTAATCAAATTGTATCCACAGTCACAAACCACACTAAAGAACTGTCATGTTACTCTGTGCGTTAAATGTCTGAAAATGTATTTATGGTGATAAAGATATTCTGTAAAGAGTAACCTAATGGTTATTATGTTTTATAAATAATATATAAGCACATTTGACATATAATAAAGATCATGTAACTCTTTCACATTATTATATGAAACATATCCTGTTACTCTGTATATTCATTATATCCGCAATACATTTTAATGTTTGTCTTTTTCCATTTCCGTTGATAATATCCATAGATAATAGGAAAATTCACTTTTACCCCAGTGGGGTTGGATGCTCTGCAGATTACCCAAGTGAAGCTGTGGATAGTGCTCAGATTACCCGGGTGAAGCTTCAGACTTTTAGCTGAACGATAACACAATTCGGTTTTAACCAAACAAGGTTGGATAGTCTGCAGATCATCCGGGTAAAGTGCGAACTTTTCAGCTCTTCGAGACTGTTACCTAAGGGCAGTTGGTTAGTCCTAAAATTACCTGGGTAAAGTCCGAATTTTTAATTTTTTTGCAGCTTTACCCAGCGGTTTTGGGTAATGTCAGGATTACCCCGGTAATCTTAAAATTAACTGCACTTTGGGCTTTAACCGTAACATACACACAAATTGCATATCTCCAATAACTTGCATACTTTTCGCACAAGGTATGCGAGCGTCTGGTCGGAGTGATGGTTTGGTGCTGAATGCACAGTATAAGCCCATGTCTGCTTTCTTCTCGAACAAATGCTGCTATGAGCGCTCAGATAGACATTGTGATGTCAGCACTAGTGATGAGCCGAACACCCCCGTGTTCGGTTCGCATTCGAACTAGAACAATTTCAAAAGTTCGAGTTAGAACTTGAACACGAACCAAAGTCAATGGGACTTGAAAGTTCGATTTTTAGAGTGCCCTCCAAGAGGGCATATATCCCAGATATTGGCCATAAAAGGTCTATGGGGGTCCGGATAGTGCCCTGGGGGACAGGAAACCAGGACAAAAAGTTTTAAAAAAAACATTTTTAATGGAACAGTGAGTTTTCCATGAAATAAAGGTTAAGAATAAAAACAAAAAATACCTTCAAATATCGTGCCTAGGAGGTCCCCATAACCTGCCCGTAAAGTGGCGGATTTGTAGGATGTATAGAAACATTTAAAAACAAAAAAATGTCATTTCAAATG
Organism: Leptobrachium leishanense; assembly: GCA_009667805.1. NCBI lineage: Eukaryota > Metazoa > Chordata > Amphibia > Anura > Megophryidae > Leptobrachium > Leptobrachium leishanense. The sequence goes on from CM019066.1 coordinate 286,270,738, forward strand.
ACAGTAAATGGTTTTCCTTTAATCTATTCATAAACAACTGCTTGGGGCGGCAGCCTGTATGAAAAAAGGAGACATTTTAGGACACGCAGAACAAGTTTAGAGATTTTTTGGCTAAAATATGATGAAACTTAGGCAGGCTTTGGATGAAAGTAACAATAGGTGCTTTAAAATTGGGCCTTTAGTATCGGCAACAGTGCCGTCACACCGTAACCCCTCTGTGGTATTGTGGAAAAGTGCAGGGTTGGACCCTGTGGTCCAATATTAAAATGATATGAATCTGGTAATATAGGCGTCAGTGGCAGTGCACCCAAATATTGTGCCTCTGGTGGCAGCTAGTGCCTTCACAACGTAACCCCTCTGAGGTATTGTGGAAGAGTGCAGGGGTGGAGGTTTTGTAATGCAGAAGAGATCCCCGATCTATTCAGCTACGTCAGCATCATCGGATTGATAGCTGCTGATCCAGGACTGTGACAAAACCTCCAGCGGCACTGAATGTCCTTTCAGAAAGCACGCCGGATGAAGGGCAACCTAGTAGCTGCATAGCATATTGGCTAAGTTCTGGCCAGTGATCCAATCTCAACACCCAGTAAGCCAATGGGTCATCTGCTGTAAAAGATATCCAGGTCTGTCCTTGCCCTAGGTAGTCCTGCACCATATGTTGAAGACACTGGCAATGGGTGCCTTCATTTGACGTCCATGGGCGTCGTGGACTAAAAAATTTAAAAAGGCATCAGTTAAGCGGCCCTGGCCTTCACCACTCTTCCTCTGATCATCCGCAGCCTCAGAAGCACCTGTGTCATCACTTGGTAACCTACCAGTGCCTGGAAAGATGTTACATAAGTGTCGCTTTAGAGCGTACTCAAGTTCTTTCATCCGGTCCGCCCTCTGCGCGGGCAGGATGAGCTCTGCAACCTTACCCTTGTATAGTGGATCAAGAAGGCTTACTAACTAGTAATGATCCCTCTCCTTGATAGCATGAATCCTGGGGTCCTTTAACAGGCTTTGCAGGATAAGGGAGCCCATGCAGTGTAGGTTGGAGGTGGCATTAGCTTCCGAGTCTTCCTGGTCAATGAGGATGACCGTTTCGTGCACTTCCTCCTCCCAGCCACGTACTAGTCCTTGGGTTTCTGGGCACACAAAACCCTCCCTTGAGGAACCCCCACCTTCAATGCCCCCACTACTTGAATATTCCTCCTCATCCTCCTCCTGTCTGATCTGAGGACCCGCAGGAATGCTGTCTGCGTAAAGACTGGGGCCTAGAGAGCTAGGGAAAGCCTCCTCTTCCTCCTGCTGCTCTGCCTCTAGTGCCACATCTATAATTCCCCGCAGAGTGCGCTCCAGCAGTAACACTAAAGGAATTGTGTCACTGATGCATGCACTGTCCCTGCTCACCATCCTCGTTGCCTCCTCAAATAGTGACAGTACAGTGCATGCATCCTTGATCATCAGCCACTGCGGGGGGGGAAACAAGTTGATCTGAACCTGTCCTTGTGCCATACTCACACAAGTACTCGTTGATGGCCCTCTGCTGCTTGTGCAGACGCTGCAGCATTGCTAATGTCGAGTTCCACCTGGTGGGCATGTCACAGATCAGACGGTTTGTGGGAAGGTGGCATTCTCTTTGAATTTCTGCCAGGCGAACACTTGCTGGGAATGACCGTCTGAAGTGGCTGCAGACTTTTCTGGCCTGGCTGAGAAGCTCTGCCAGCCCTGGGTACCTGGTTAGGAAACGCTGTACTACCAGATTTAGGACGTGTGCTAGGCATGGTACATGCGTCAATTTACCCTTGCGTAGGGCGGAGAGAAGGTTGCTGCCATTATCGCAGACGATCATTCCCAGCTGAAGCTGGCGTGGTGTTAACCATCTCTGCACCTGCCCCTGCAGAGCTGACAGGATTTCTGGCCCGGTGTGGCTCCTGTCCCCTAAACAAACCAGCTCAAGCACAGTATGGTATCTTTTTGCTTGAGCCATTGCGTAGCCCCTGTCAGGCGTCGGTTTAACTGCCACTTCGCCAGAGACACAGGAGGAGGAGGAAGAGGTGGTGGAGCAGACAGACCTCATACAAGCAGCTTTCTGGAGGCGTGGTGGATGAACAAGCTCCAGCACAGAGCCCCATCCTGGATCCCTCCCAGCTGCAAGCAGAGTTACCCAGTGTGCCATGAAGGAAATGTAACGGCCCTGTCCATGCTTGCTGGACCACATGTCTAAAGTCATGTGCACCTTGCTGCTGACTGCCTTTCCAAATGACTCCGTAACATTGTGTTCCACATGCTGGTATAGTGCTGGAATGGCCTTCCGTGAAAAGAAATGGCATTTTGGAACCTGCCACATTCAGCGAAATTCAGGGAAGGAAGCAGAGTCCACCAGCTGGAAAGGCAGCAGCTGTAATGCGAGTAATTTTGCTAAGCTGGCATTTAGACACTGTGCTTGGGGATGGTTGGGACTATATTGTTTCTTACGCTGCTGCAGCAGCTGGGGCAACGTAATCTGACTGTGTAAATCTTCAGCTGATGGGATGCTGTCAAATTCTGAGGAAGGACCTGGTACACCCATTACTGTAGCATCATCCCTGTCAGTGGAGGTTGTAGGCAATGACATGGCAGGACATACAGTGGGGGTAGAGACAGTTGAGGAGGAGGAGGACCTATGCAAAGTGTTATGCCAACGGGATGTGTGGCAGGTGGTCATATGTCGCCTCAAGCACGTGGTACCCAAGCGTGGGATGTCTTTCCCACGCTTGATCCTCATCTGACATAGATTACAAATAGCAATGGTGCGGTCTGCTGCACATTTCTTAAAGAACTCCCAGACAGCAGACTTCCTATACATGTGCTTTGAGACAACAGCGCTCTGCACCTGAGCAGCTGTGACTTCTGATGCCTTGGACTGGCTACGGTTGGTCATAGTGGACGTTCTGCCGCGTTTTTGTTGTGCCTCCTCCTCCACCTCCCTTGACTCCTCTGTTCGATCAGGCACCCAGGTGGAGTCAGTGACCTCATCATCACCCCCTATCTCCTCGTCACTGGAGCCGACTTGGCAGTATGCTGCAGCTGCTGGGGCAACATGAGTGCCAGTTATTTGTGTGTCACTGGCACACCCTTCCTCTAGGTTGATTATACTCCCTTCCTCAACCTCAGATTTTGAATCAGAGCACTGTAGTTGCTGCACATCCTCAAGCAGCATGTCACTGTCATTGTAGTTAAATAATTCAGCTGACTCCTAGTGATGCTACGGCACGAGTAGCTGTGGACATGGAGGCTGAATTAGATGTTTTGGCAGCTGAGGTGGACTGTAATCCACTACATGCCTGGCTGGCAGAGGACTCGGAGGATGAGGATGGTCTGGTTAGCCAATCCACCAAATCCTCTGTATGTTGCTGCTGCTTAAGACGACCAGCACCAGTTAGAAAGGACAAGCGTGTCCCTGCAGAGGATGCACCACGTCCACCACGACCAGAGGCACAGCCTCCTGACACAGAGGCTGCTTGCCCTCGTATCTGTGTCTGGGAGCGTCTGCCTGTCCTTTTTGGTCTTTCTGACCTGGTGAGTGATATATAGATTAAAGATATACAGAACTCTGATTCAACTCTGTTATAAAAATTGGAGATATGCAGAATTCTGATTCAACTGTGTTATCAAGATTAAAGATTTCCAGAACTCTGGTATAACTCAGTGAGACACCCTGATAGCTGGCAGCCAGTGACCAGACACAGATTAAAATTCCCAGAAACCACCTATAAATCAGTGAGAGCCCCTAATGGGTGGCAGTGACAAGACACAGGTTATAATTCCCAGATATCTGCTACAAATCTGTGAGACCCCCTGATGGGTGGCAGTGACAAGACACAAATTACAACTCCCCGATATCTGCTACAAGTATGTGGGACCCCCTGATAGCTGGCAGTGACAAGACAGATTACAATTCCCAGATATCTTGTAGAAGTGAGACCCCCCCCCCCAATAGCTGCTGGCAGTGAGAACACACAGATTACAACAATTCCCAGATATCTTGTAGAAGTGAGACCCCCCAATAGCTGCTGGCAGTGAGAATACACAGATTACAACAATTCCCAGATATCTTGTAGAAGTGAGACCCCCCCCCCAATAGCTGCTGGCAGTGAGAACACACAGATTACAACAATTCCCAGATATCTTGTAGAAGTGAGACCCCCCCCAATAGCTGTCACCGGCAGGGAGAAGACACACTGACAGAGCAATCTCCTCTCACTCCTGCAGAAAAACACATGCTGGCGGGGTTGAAAGCCTTATATAGTGTGCTGCGGGACTTAGCTCTGTGAGCCCATGATTAAGCAAATTTTGCCCAATCAGAACTCTGAGCCATGATTGGCATAGTCTTGCACCTGACCTGTGGTTAGGTGCAAGGCTGTAGCCAATTACAAGCTTCAGGCCAGGGAAAAGTGTGTTGTGGTGCATTGTGGGCGAACTCGAACTGAACACGCGGAAATGTTCGGAGTTCGCAAACGGCAGATGTTCGATACGAACTCCGAACAGATTGAACCGAACAGCTCATCCCTAGTAAGCACGTAAAGCGGGGTTAGACGGGGGAGCACTACACGCAGCCTTACCACTTTAATAAGCTAAGGTGGTCAGGGGGAGTAAAGTGTCCCTCTAAAATTCTTTCATGAACAAACTGAGTGGCGGGAGGCTATATAAACTAGAGGTGGGAGGGAGTTTAGGCAAGGGACCTGACTCTAGTGCGGGAGGGAGTTTGGCGAAGGGACTAGACCAGACAGAGCGAGGAAGGGAGGGTGGGGTGGTGGCACAGGTCTCCAGCTCCAATTAAGGTTAAAACAGCAACAGTACAGCTCCTCCATCCAGTGGCAGCACCCCAGGGTCAGGGTTATAGTTCTGCTGCTGTTGTAAGCTAAATATAAACAAACTTGTTATGTCAGACGTAAACCTAGAACTAAATCATAACGTCTTCTCCAATTACCTCTGAAGTAGCGTGTGAGGTTATTAACGTTTAACTCAGTCTGACTCTAAAACGTGTGTGCTGTACACAAACCGATTAATTGACCAACCAATTAATCGATAATGAAATTAGTTGTCAAATATTCTCATTATCGATTAGTTGTTTCAGTCGTAGTAATAAGAATATGATGCTTAGAAACAAATCCACATGTCAAGTATAATATATTTTCTAAGAGAAAAAAATATTTTTTTTATTTTGTCATTTTCAAAATTCAGTTTAGCTTTACCTTGGTAGTGTTACTTTAAAAAAAGAACTACTAAAAAAATGTTTGCATTTGTAAGCAGTATATTTCTAAGAAACTGCTTACGGACACAGGTTTAAGTGTGTTTAATTTAGGTGTGCGTTAACACACATTATTCTGATTATCTCAGTTCAGCAGTTCACTTGAGTCCTCAGGGAAGCTGTTTCAGAGATGTGCTTTGGCCACCATGAGGCCAAATTGAGAAACATGCAGCCATTACGCCCTGGCCATCACTGCCTGTTTTTATAAGTGTTCGCAGCAGAACAGTAAAGGTCAAAGCTGTGCAATCTTAATCATATACAGCTCAGCTGAAGGTCAGGCATTTTAAATGGAAAACGTAATATAGTGGGTGCAATGTTATGGTTAATGTCGGAGTACAATTTTTTTTGGAGGTGGAAATTTTAGTTTTTGAAGCAACAATGAATTGCTGTCATCTGAAATATGTAACCTTGAGAGTGACCACGTCACAAAGCTTTTAACAAAAAACACGAAGTGATTTGAAAGCCTGCATTAAAACTGAGTAAGTGTCACGTCAACTAAATAGCAGCCTCTGAAACTATCAATGCGGCTTCAGGCGTAGTTAGCGTTGCACTACCAGACCCATACTATGAAAAAAAGGTATTTCATATCATGTTTCTGCATGCATTGGCTTTCGTACATGTTTGATTGCTTCACCAAATCCTTTTTTAATAAATATCATCCCATCTGGTTTGGGTTTTTATTATTATTAAATGTTTAACAAACTTTTATGAAGTTTTTTACCTCATAAATTGGTTTATAATAGGTATACGCACCTCCAAGCTGCTGCATACATGCAGTAATGCAGGTAGCCCTAGATGCTTGCATGTATCCAGTTCTTCACTGGTGTAGTCAGTAGCCTGAACAATTATCTATATGTAATCATTATCCCTGCTGTTTGGATAAAAACGAAGCCCAGAGCTGCTAAATCGAGCTATAACTCTCAGGAAAATTTCTGTGCTCTTTTGTTTGTCGCACTTTGGTGCGATTCCAGTTCGCTGCCTTGCTGTGAATTTACTATTCACCGCAGGGTCCCGAAGTGTGCCGAATGTGGAGCCGCTGAACACCACTGAAGTCAGCCAATCAGCCCGTCGAACTGCAGAAAGAAAAGGAACTCTATTATTTTTTTATTATTATTCAAAAGCCATATGACATACAGGTAAAGGCACAATACAGTGTTACAGATAATCCTAAAGCAAGAGGATATAAAAAAAAAAAGGATTAAGCAACCTTTGGTGCATATGTCCTAAAGCACCAAAATCATATAAGTGCATGTGATGTAAAGGCATAGAGGATGAGCGCAGTCCATTGAGCATTAAAGATCAAAAGGCAAAAGAAAAATTTTGCCTAAAAAATAAATTAGGCTTTTTGCTGAAACTGAAAAGACTAAACGGTTAAAATATAAATAAAAACGATAATATTTTTTTCATTTGAATCTTTTGGGATTCACCTGTTATGGCCTAATTCACACTGATACACACGTATTGTACTATATGCAACATATGCAAATAAATGGCTCCATACATATAGTCGCGTATGGAGCCATATATTTGCGTAGCGTAAACATGCACAAAACCAGAATGGAACCGAGATGCTTCTGGGCAGCGTATTTTTGCGTTTTTTTACGCGAATACGCGTGTACATCCGTACAGTACAGTAAAGTTTTAATTTAAAAAAAACAACTTTTAAACACTCCAAACGCATATACTCACATACACGCGTGTAATACGCAATATTCAATTATGTCTTGCTTTGTGTGTGAATGAGGCCTTAAACCTCCTGAACTGAGCCACTGAAAATCTGGTCATTTCGCCAACGTTTCGGTGCAGTTCGGAGTTTTCTGAATAGATTAACCATTACTTCTCTATAGGACAATTTCTCTGCTGTAGAATTGTGGCAATCTGCTGCGAACTTCACAGTATTTCTCAGTCAATTTGTCAGTATTTGGTGAATTGACAGCCCTCTGAATAGCCGAATGCCACGAAATTGCACCATATGGTTCAATTAGATCCTTAAATCCTTTTAGTGTAAGGGACCACTGCAAACTAAAGAAAAAGGAAAAAAAAAAAAGGAGAAAGCATCGTATTAACCGTCATAGTCAATCCAGAAAGCCCACAATTCTTCGTAGGCTGCAGTGCTATGGTTTACTTTGGCGGTGAGTGCGTCCATAAGGACCTTTTTATTACTTTTATCCTCCCTGGCGGTATTCCCGAGTGTGACTAGGGGTTAAATTTTGCTACTGCGATCGGTAACCCCGAGCCACACTCGGGCTGTATACTCACCGCATCCTTCGCTCCCTCGGCGTCTCCGCAGTGTGATCGCGGCAGCTGGTGACTTTGCTTCCTGGTTCCGCTCGCTGCGAGCCACGTGACGCAGGGGGGCGGGACCAGGTGGCAGATTCAAACTGTGAAAAAAAAATTACAGTAAAAAAATAATTTACAATAAACTTTGTGCAGTGGGTGCTGGGATTCCTGTCCAGATTATTAAATCTAAGTCACCCGTAGGTAGTCTGAACCATTTACAGGTTGATAGAATTTTGTTTTCTTGCAAGGGTTTTGCCAATTGCCACAGGATTCTTTCTTCCCTGTACGCAGTTTCTTCTCTATATATTTTTTATTTCTATGTTGTGTTCACATTTCTAGTGATTTACTGCATCTCCAAATCCTGCGCTTCCCTGACCCACTGAGCTTGTAATCTTATTATAATTCCTAAAATTATAATTTCATAAAAGACCAGTAGAACAAGCCTGAATTAGAAACCAAATGTATTTTTTTTCCCCCAGAGTTTGCTGAAATAGATGTGGGTTTCTACACTTCATATTATTTATCATATGGAATAATTTGCTGTGTGCAACTGTAAATTTAAAACAGGAAATTTTAAGTGCGCCCCCCATTCACCATACTGAAATGAGGGCTCCTACTGATCTATCATTAAACTGGTGACGGCAGCGGGCCGGCTGGGAAGATATCTGGCCTCCACGCAGAGTTATAGACCGTATAAATTCTCAAACACAAGCTTCAAATAAGCCGGGCAGGAAAATCTCATTCTGCCAAATTGATTTATTGGGAAAAAATGGCTGAAAGTTTATGAGTTGTGTTTGGACTAAAGTCAAGCTCTCAGTGTGTGAAATTGAGAGTGAGCAACAATTGAAATGGTCCATTTTGGTGTCTAGCAAGATACTGATGTGTTCTTCGGTCTAATGATGTGTGGTATATAGACGTATGTAACTGGCAAGGACAGGACAAGAAAATGTGCTGCGGCTGTCTGGAGCAGAACAAGAAAACAAACAAATCACATTCCAACTGATAATATGTATTTTTATTTCATTAATAACAGTCCTAGTGAGGGTTTTTTCGCCCTGCCAAAAGACATTCACAGTTCCTAGCACACTTTACAGACTCTGCAATCAGCCTGAACACTATTTGTCTGCTTGCCGTATCCATCTTCGCATCCATTGCCTATTTGTCTTTCTTTCTGTCTATACTCATCCAAACCTGTATTACAAGTCAGTCTCTTTTACGTCCTCATATCTATTTTTGTCATCCTGTCTATTATAAACATTATCTGTCCGTCCGCAAAACATCTATTTTCTGACTATTTAGCAATGAGACGTAACCCAGTTTAGCGCCCTATAAAATAAGCAATGACCGTGCAATGTGCAGCCACAATCAGGGGTGGTGCAACCGTGACCCCAAATCACGTTACCAAAAAAAGTAAACCGGAAAAGCTAGTGAAACCCCTAACGGCACAAAATCATCAATACTTGCAGTGTGCTAGATGCTAAAGTGACTTTGTGTATGTATAAATTAATTACTTTTATATCTCTGTAAATCACCCCTCTTCGTCATAGGGAACATGTAAGAAAAGAAATTAAACCGAGCTTAGTGCAAATATTGTTTTATACTAGTTAAATAAAAGCAGATTGGTTCCAAAATCACCTTGTTCTGAGCCTGTTAACAAGAACTGGCTCTGTAACATCAACAGTGTACCGGTATCGGTGGTATCTCCGTTCTCCAAACGGTGTCTCTCCAGCAGGGTCCTCCCAGGATGCCAAACTCTGGCGTTCTCCGATAGCGCACCTTCACGCTTGTAGGTTCAGTGTGCAGCGGGTATTCTCTGTATCTCCCCCCCAGCAAAAGCAAAATCACTTAACACCAAGGTTTAAATTCGGAATTCAGTTACTGAATACCGTCTCATTAAGAGGAGAACAGGCTAGGTTGGTATTGCTCATTCTCCTCTAGAGAAGCACAAATTCACGTCTTCAATACAAAGTATAGGAGAAGTGACTTTACAGTAAGATTGTGCCAAAACTGAGGTGCAAGCAGGGCTCGTGTCTCGGTTTTGATAGTTTGGGATGATTTTAAGCTAACATCTGGAGTGATTTTCACTCAAAGCTCCAGCCATTGGCTAATCGGGTCCTATGACGGAACCGTTCTCTTCCGTCTGTCCTGGCTCTCCAGACACCCCTTCATTGCGGTCAGCCCGGCTACTGGGAGCGCTGTCCTCAGCGCCTCGAGCAGCTTGACCCGCCTGCTTATGATTCTCTGCCCTGGAGCCGTTAGGAATTTCCAGAGGGCCGCTCTGTGCCTTCTGGGGGTGATAGTGGGTACCCTGAATGAGACACCAGACGAGCTGTATGTTCCCACAGGATTCTCTGACTTTTAATGAACAAAAACTCCACCATTTATGCTGAAATCCAACAGTCATAATTTGCATAAATGACGCACATCGTCCTACCAATATGCTAATTACATTATGTCAGATAGGTATTTACAATTAACATTCTTTACATTCTTTAGCCTTTAGCTCACACAACATTTACATAACCTATTGTTCTAACACATCAGATTAAAGACAAACACTATGACAGACTTCTTGAATCAAATATGCAGCCAGATAAGGGGAAAAGCCCTGTTGCATAAATTACACAGCAGTAAAGCTTGTTTACTGGCTATACAAAAACACATTTACCTACAGGAATATAAGTATATTTAAAACTAAAGTTATGCCATTTTACACTAAACTAATTTAAACTAAAACCAAACAATGTAAAATATATTTAAAATCACACTATATAAATTGAACATAAAGTCTCTTGGGGTTTGAAGCATGGAGCGTTACATCAGCTCCATGACAGGTCCAAAGCCTTATATTCCAATATTATACAAAGCCTAGTGCGGATTTGTAAAGTTCTGTGAGGTGTTATTGAAAGACGACTTCTCAGTGGAAAAATACCACCAGAACTGTTAATTATTTTTCACTTTATTTCTTTTGTATGTTTAACCTGCATCTTCTAAAGTATTAAAAGAGTAAAGTAATGCACTTGCAAAACTTTAAATTGTACTTAAATGCAGATAAGAAGTGCTTTTTGTACTCTAACAATTTAATTATGTAATGTACTAAGCATTTCAGGTCTTTTTGTTTTGGTTTTAATGTAATCCGAGCACTTTGCAGATACATCAGTGGCATGCATCAAAACGCTCAGATATTTTATTTTCAGAGTAACTCTTTGATTCCCTGGGCCAATTCTCATTTTGAAACTGTCATTTGGCTGTAGCTGATGAAACCAGCAGATTGTTTTTATCAGTGTTGATCCTCATGGGAACCACCAATAAACCTGCCAGATAACCTGGTGGTTGACATATTTTTCAGTGTTGCAGCCTAATGCTACATTTTTTTAAAAAAAGAATTGTCACAACGAGGAACAAAAACTAGATTTTGCAAAAAATTGCAAATCTATTAAATAGTGACTGTAATAAAACATTGCCATAAGTAGAGACATGGCAGCGCACAATGCTTCTGATCAAGGGATGAGATCATGCATAAGTCATTAACATATCCTAATGATCAATGCAATATAGATCACCTGACACAAAAGAAAATCTGATTCACGTACCAGACCACGAAAAATGTAAGACGTTTTAACAATATAAGCTAAACATAGATCTAAACATATAAACATAAGGAAACCAGGACTTTTGCTGGACTGGTGACTTTATTTAGAGGCTATATTGGTGTTATGAGTCCAGCACTGTTTATTGTGAGTGGGATTCTTTTATATGTAATTATTCATTACATATTTCACTATCAGAACATTTCTCTGTTTACCTCTCTGAAACCATGCAGCAATCCTGATATTTAAGTATAGGCATCCAATGGATGCATTGGGAACACAAAGGTCTGCCATGGATGTCCTATAATTAATTGGAGTATATTACACAGTGGCTTAGAGTCAAGGTTTTGGCACCCTCCACTTTGACTGAGCTACATCTTGAAACTCCCTTTTTGTTTCTTAACCCTTTTCGCTGCTGAGCCTTTTCACACCTCTGTGTTGAGCTAATTTTTACCGGTTTCGCTCATCATGTTTAAATGCGATTTGAAGTCACATTTTATTATACAACCCAGACAAATTATATATCGCTCTTTCCGGGAGACTCGGCAGATTCATAATATATCATTATTATATGTATACGTTATGTCCTGTCTGTATATTATAACAAAAAATGCAATAAAATTAGAATTTTCAATAATTTACAATGTGTAAAGTGTTTTTTTTCACATTTTAACATGCGAGCGTCTGCGGTTATATTTTCTATGGGTTGCGCTTGTTAAAAAAATTAGAAACGGGGAATCGTTACTTTTTTTGGGGGAAAAATTACGTGTTTTTTAGCAAACACCCCCCATAGAAAAATCATTAGTGCAGCATCATTGTTCACATATAATTGAAATGGGAACAATATTGCTGCACTAATAAAACAAAAAAAAATCTTTTTTTTAATTTTAATTATTATTTTTTAACATTGTACATGGTCATGTTTGGTATCATTGGAAAGGCCACACTCTGGCCGTTCCAGTGATATCAAACATTAACCCCTAGCTGTCACGGATCGGGAGATAGGGGGTTCATTGGAACCCCCTATCTTCACCATAGGTGGCAGCAAGGTGTTAATTGTGAAACTGGCACCATCGCGCTATGCGCGATGATGCCAGTCGTTAGGGGGGATATCCCGGAAGCTTGGCCGACATCCAAGATATCGGCCAGCTCCGGGAGGGGACCGCGATACGGCGCATGTTAGCGCCATATCGCGATCCAGCACCCTAGGGGTTAAAGACAGCCGCCGCTTGGAAGGGCAGGCTGTGCCCTTCCAACCGGTACCTGTCTTTAGCCGATGGCCCACACAGATGGAGAGGGGGAGAGGTCCGAAGGACCTCCCCTTCAGCCACCTTCCCCGCAATGGCAGGGGGGTGCCTGAAATAAACGTCATTGCGCAGGCGCAATGACGTCTATCGTGCCTGCCGGGGTCCCGGAGGCTGGGCTGACATCGATGATGTCAGCCCACACCGGGGGGCTGCCGCGATCGGCTGGAATCCTGGCCAATTGCCGCTGCAAAGGGAGGACGCGCTCAGCGCATCCTCCGCAGCGAAGTAGCCATGCGGCAGGACGCGCTGAGCGCGTCCTCCTCATGGAAAGGGTTTAAAGAACCTAACAAGTCTGCACTACAATATAGCTTTATATTTTGAGACCTTGTTTTGAGTCTGGCAATATTTTGCGCAGGAACCCAGATTTAGATTTGTGTCTTTAAAACTTGCTTTGGTGCATTGTAATTGAGAACATTGGTTATTTCTTGCAGCGTCACATACACAGGTCTATACCTGGATGATGTTGTTTGCAAAACTTTTGTTTGTATAATAAAGATCAATAAAATAAACTGAAAACACCTGAAAGTCAGAGTTCTTTTATATGGATGCATATAATACATAAACATCCATTACAGGTACTAACATAAACCACATGGGAGTATGTGTACTCAAACATAAGTTAAATGAAAATAATAAACCGCTAAACCAACTGCAGATGCATCCTGGATAATGTCCAGGGAGACAGTAGTATTTCCCTTGGGACACTGTCCTCGCAGAGTAGCTAAGGGGAATAGACCATCAAACATTCTCAACGTTTCTGCTTCACCAGCCCTCTTCCAGTGAATAAAGGTCTTATGTCCATATGTCTCAATATATACATACATCAATGTGCAATCCAATAAAACCGTACTTCTGCCCACTCTGATGGCAATAGGAGCCATGGAACCAGTATATAACTGTAACATAAAATGCAAGGGTGTGTCCTTACTTGGGAACCTAGCAGAAATCCTAGTCGTAGGACCCTAGGAAGTATATATATAGTGGAAAATACCAGCAACCTATGGTGTTAAACAGATTCACAAAGAAAAACACAACCCAAACATGTACAGAGAAAAGTACATAAATAATAAGGGCGATTGGAAAAAGGAGGACAAGTACATATAAACACATAGAAACCTACATAGAAGCCTACTTCAGGTCCTCTGCTGCCAGCGTTAGGAGATGTCCAAATATATATATTTGATTGCTTCAGGTGCTTTTTGGTGGTTTTTTTAGATTTTTTTTATGACAGCGGTCGTTCTTCCTATGTGCACCTATTCATTTTTCTGTCTAGACAGTGGTTTTCATGTTTTATCAGTTTGTTTCTGTATTTCCGATGAGACTTTGCAAGGAAAGTGAACCAGTCGATTACATGTTCACCTTAAGGATGTGTGCTGCGATTGAATTGTGTCACCTGGGATGTCTAGCGTCTGAACAACTTCCCTGATACTATCCTTAAGCTGGGGTCAGACGAGCGCACTTCATAGTGGAAGGAATATCCGTGAGAGTGGACGTTCCTTGCACTCGTCGCCCGTCCGACCACCCTGCTGAGTGCAGTTAGTGCTCTCAGCGCTGCAAAGCTCTATCCTCCTATGGAAGATCGCGGTTTGCAGCCCCGTTGATGTGCGTCTAGTGTTTTGACGGGGAGGCCTTGTGGGCGGACTCTTGTTGCACACGCATTTCGTGCGCGCGCACAAGTGTGTGACTGTGTCAGGCCTTACCCGTCTGGCAGGGGGTCCTGGCGCGCTGGGCTTCATGGCGGCGGATCTGCGTTGCGGTGGCTTCAGCCAGCGACACTGGGTGGTCAGCCGCGTGGTGCTCGTAGCGCTCCAGCGGTGATAGGGGGCCTGGTCCGGGCTCCTTTCTTAGCTGGCTCTAGTGGGAAGATGCGGCGCCCGGCGAGGACGCCAAACCTGGCCGCCGCCATGTGTTCCCGACGTGGCCTCCCGCAGGAGCCTGGCGGTTGCTTGGGGGAGGCATTGCATCTTCGGGGGCATGTCCCCTGCTGGGGTTGGCGAAGGGCAGGCCAGGGTATCCAGGCTATCCCTTGGCTTAAGAGGAGGCGTGGCTGGATGCTGGAGACCTTCCTGCAGGGGGTGTGTGCTGGCCAGGGCTCTCTATTTAAACCCACAAGTACAAGGAAAGGACATCTGATTGTCTTCTCCTGGTTTCCAGTTTCCTCCTGGTGTTGAATGCAGTGCATCTATGTTTTGTCCTGATTCGGTTGCTGTAACCATCCTGGTTTATCTAACGGCCTGCATATTAAACGGCTATCACGCATCCTAGTCTCCTCATCTGTGGATCATGACAGACTGGCCCCATTGCAGCGTCACAGCGCTCAGGGCAGCCATCAGAAATGATGGGGCCCCTTACTAAACCTCACGATGGGCCCCCCCCCCGGCACTCCCTCAACCTCTAACAGCTTTTCTCCCCCTTCAAAAAAAAATAAAAAGGACATAACATAGCACCACAGAAATAAAACTCCCAGTAATGTGCAGTGTGTATGAGCGTATCACAGAATCCACAGCAATAAATCTCACAGTAATGTGCGGTGTGTATGAACGTATCACAGAATCCACAGCAATAAATCTCACCGCAACGGGCTGTATATGATGGCCTTTTGGTCTGGGTCTGGTCCCTGGGTCTGGTTTGGGCCTTGGGGTCTGGGCCCTGGGGTCTGTGTTCTGGGCCTTGGGGTCTGGGCTGGGCCTGGGGTCTGGGCCCTGGGTCTGGTCCCTGGGACTGGGGTCTGGGCCCGGAGTCTGGCCTGGGGTCTGTTCCCTGGGTCTGGGCTCTGTTCCCTGGGGTCTGGTCCCTGGGCCTTGGGGCCTGGTCCCTGGGGTCTGGGCCCTGGGTCTGGGCCTTGGGTCTTGGGGTTTGGGCCTTGGGGTTTGGGCCTTGGGGTCTGGGCCTTGGGGTCTGGGCCTTGGGGTTTGGGCCCTGGGTCTGGGCCTTGGGGTCTGGGTCTGGGCCCTGGGTCTTGGGGTTTGGGCCCTGGATCTGGGCCTTGGAGTTTGGGCCTTGGGGTCTGGGCCCTGGGTTTGGGCCTTGGGGTCTGGGCCCTGGGTCTGGGCCTTGGGGTCTGGATCTTTGGTCTAGGCTGGGCCCTGCCTCACCACTCTGCTGTCTTCCTTCCTTCATCTCCTCTTTTCTTCTCCTGTTCTTCAATCTTCTTTTCTTCTTGTCTTCAACCCGGGCCCTCCATCTCAGGCACGCAGCTTCACTGAGTGGAGGGGGCGGAGTCAAAGCAACGTGCTTGGGAGGCCCCCAAACGCTGCTTGGCCCCGCCCAGCCAGCCAGTGAAGCTGCCAGGAGCCGGAGGGGAGACAGTGTCTCCTCCGGCTCCTGCAGCAGAGACACAGCTCCGGATTCGGACTCATTGAGTCCGATACCGGCGCTGTAAAAGGGTGACGCCACTGCCGACGGGGGCCCGGGCCCCTTACGGCAGCATGGGGCGTAATGCCCTGATGGCGGCCCTGACAGCGCTGCAACAGATGCCGGTAGGCACATCTGTACTGGCGCACCTAGTGCGCTCGTCTGACACTGGCCTAAAAATACATTTTCATACTGCCTTTGTGGCCTGGCAGAACTGCTTTGATAAAGTGCATTAGGAACATTTAATTTTCCATGGTAAAATTTTACCAGAGCGGTTTATTAATTTTCACTTTTCACGCTTTGTATGTTGAACCTGCATCTTAAGTTCATAAAAAAATAAATAATAATTCACTTTGTAAACTTTAAATTATACTAAAATGCAGATAAAAATAGTTTTTCATACCTGAGCAATTTAATTACGTTACATACTGGACATTTCCGGGTTTTTTTGTGTTTATTGTGCATCCAACGACAATGGTACTGTAGTAACAGAAGAGACAAAAAACGATCTGACCACTATATTACATCATATCTAGCTTTATACAATAGGTTCACTAGTAAAACCTTATTAAGTATTCCTCAAGTAGAATGTTTTAAATTGAAGTTGTTGAAGCAGAAATGTATGTTCTAAAATCCGTATAGTTTGTATGCCTATTACAGTACCTCGGTATCAACCAGTAAAAATGGAATTGGTTACTAACACATTGAATAAACGATATGCTTTGTAGCAGAAAAGATAAAATGCACCAAAAATATCCCAAGGCATGGAAATTACTTGCAGAATGTAGACATAGCAGTTTCTTTTTTCAGATCTCATGGAAACCAGCGAGCAAATACGCTAATTAATTCCTATTTTGTGTTGTAGAAGCAGAGTATAGCTCAGCAGGCGGTAATGCATATTGGATTTCTAGGATGCGTATAAAAAGGTGGTAAGGGGAGCTAAACCACTGTCCTAGCAGGCATTTCAAATTGAATTTAACTAACGATCTGACTGCAAAATGATATAATCAAGCCGCATGTTGTATGGCTACACTTGGTATTATAATGACAAGGAAAAAAAACAGATTTGAGCGATTATTTTTTTATTAAATTTTTTTTTTGCTTTCTTCGAGTCGGGGTGTAATCACATCCTAAAGCAAGGATCTCTTACTCTGCTGCTGCATTACAACTCCCATTATTCCTTGGCCATTTATTGTATTTGAAGACATATAGGTCAGAGATTGAGATCCTTGATCTACAGCATCAATATAGGTTTATATATTCTATACAGTGGTGTAACAACCGGGGGGCAGCCAGTGCGGCCCAGGCGCAGGGCTGAGGCCAGCGCCTCCCGGTTATTATGCCACTGCATGTGTCCCTCACTAAAGATGGCCATACGCTACTACAAGCGTCGCCCGGCCGGCGAGCGGGGGCGTGAAGCAGACATTGTAGAGGCGGGATGAGGGAGGGTGGCCTGCGAGCCCTGCTATGACCTAATCAGTGGGTGCCGGCAAGTTGTCGGCCCCCGCTGATTAGGTCACATGGCGCGTCTGCGTGAAGTCATCAGTGGGGGTCGATGGCCGGTGTTCTGGCTCTCTCTGTTTAGGTCACGGCGCACCCACACACATGCTGCCTGGGAATAAGGCGCATGTGCGCCAGACAATGTGATCCTCCCTGTTGTGACTGGACGTCTCTCTTCTGGCTCCCGCCACCCATGAGGTATGGGCCGGGGTGGAAATTGGTATGCGGGGGGAGAAATAAATTGGTATGCTGGGGGGAGAAATTGATTGGTATACTGGGGGAGAAATTAATTGATAAGCCGGGGAAGAAATTAATTTCTCCCCAGCATACCAATAAACTTCTCCCCCCCCGCATACCAATTCATTTCTCCCCCAGCATATCAATTAATATCTCTCCAGCTTATCAATTAGTTGGTATGCTGGGGGGGAGAAATTAATTGATAAGCTGGGGGAGAAATTAATTGAAATGCTGGGGGAGAAATTAATTGATATGCTGGGGGAAGAATTTAGTATGCTGGGGGAGAAATGAATGAATTGGTATGCTGGGGGAGAAATGAATGAATTGGTATGCTGGGGGAGAAATTAATGAATTAATTGGTAAGCTGGCGGAATGAATGAATTGGTATGCTTGGGGGGATAAATGAATGTATTAAATGGTATGCTGGGGGGGATGAATGAATGAATTGGTATGCCATGGGGGGAGAAATTAATGAATTTGTATGCTGGGGGGGTAGAAATTAATGAATTAATTGGTATGCTGTGGGAGAAATTAATGAATTGATATGCTGGGGGGAAATGAATGAATGAATGAATGGATATGCTGGGGCGTTGAATAAATTGATATCGGTACATTACATTGGGTTTTATTACTGTGGAGCTCTGACACCCTCATACACACTGCATTTTACTGTGGAGCTCTGTGACACCCTCATAAACACTAAACATTACTTTAGAGCTCTGTGACACCCCCATAATGTGCAGTGTTGTATGGGTTTTTACAGAGCTCCACAATAATGTGCGGTGTTTATGAGTGTATCACAGAGCTCCACAGAAATAAAACTCACAGTAATGTGCGCTGTGTAGAAAAAAAATTGTGGGCTGCTCAGTCAAAAATAACCAGAGTGGATGTTTATATAATGAGAAGGGGGGGAATTCTGCCCCTGGCGCCCATAACTCTGGTTACGCCACTGATTCTATATATATATATATATATATATAATATATATACTCCTAACAAAATTGGTGATAGAATATTAATATAAATATATATATATAATAGTAATTCAGACATGACTGCTTAACCCGTTCCCATCGCAGGACGTTCTATGCCGTCCTGGCGGCGGGAGGGCTTTGAAGACGTAGGGTGTACATGTACGCCCCGCTGTCTTCAATGGGGCCACCGCGGCTCCTCCCCACAGCCTGCATATGCCAACTCACGGCACACGTCATTCGCTGTACCTCAAGCCGTCCCCCTGCAGCCAATGACGTTGCACACATCAGTGCCACGCAGTGTCGGCCAAGATGTCGGCCAGCTCCGGGAGAGGATCACGATCCGGCGCTTTTCAGCGCCAAATCGTGATCCGGCTCCCCAGGGGTTAATGTCAGCCACCGTTTGGAAGGGCAGGCTGTGCCCTTCCAAACGGCGCCTGCCTTAACCCTGTGGCCCCTGGCGATCGGGAGGGAGAGAGGTCCGAAGGACTTCCCCCCCCCTCCCTTTCAGGCATCTCCTCCGCACACGCGGGGGGCGCCTGAATTAGATGTCATCGCGCCACCGCGATGACATCTAATGGCCCCGCCGGGGTCCCGGAGTGCTGGGCTGACATCCAAGATGTCAGCCCGCACCGGGGTGCGCAGCAATTGGCCGGAATCCCGGCCGATTGCTGCCTCCTGTGCATGGACGCGCTGAGCGCGTCCATAGCACAGGAGAACCACTTGGCTGGACGCGCTGAGCGCGTCCATAGCAGCCAAGTGGTTAAAATAAAAATGTCACCTTGCACACATGGAAACCTCTAACCCGCAGAGGACTTTTAGGCTGGGGTCAGACCAGCGCATTTTTAACGTGCGTTCTGGCGCACTTAATTACGGCCGCACTAGCAGCAAATGACGGGCAATGACATCCGGCCGCGCAACGCAAGTGGAAAATGAACGCATTTTTTCGAGAACGCAGAACCTCTAGTACAAACGTACAGAGTGCACTGCGCCCGCTAGCGGTGTGTGTGTGTGATTTGGAGACGTCAGACCCTGCTCATGTCCGGCCAACATAACGTCCAGACGCAAAAAGTTTCCTGGTTTGGATTCGTAAAACATCACGCACAAAAATGCGCATCGTATGACCGGTTTCGCATGTTCCGTGAAAAAATACATCAATGTGTTCGGACACACTTTTTTACGTTCGCGTGTAAAAATGCTTTCGTTTGACCCTAGCCTTAAACCCCTTTGCTGAAACTTTAAGGTTCAATTTTATGATACTGCCAATTAACTTGTAAAGATGCTGTGAAATTATTTAATGACAGAACAAATATTGTCACGTTTTGTTTTCTATTTAGAAAATTCTTCTGTGGTAATTTATCTTAAATGTCCTTGGATGCCTGGAGGTACTGAGGTGTGTAAGGTCTGCTGCCAGTGTCCTAATTAAAATTGATTTTTTTTTTTTGCCCATATCCCAGAGGTTCCGTATATGCCAAAGAGCTGACCTTTTTCTGACATGTTCACATGCAGGATGTGCAAACATTTAATCCCGTGCCCTGCCTGTAGTGACTCACTAAATAAGTTATTACTCAAAGTTTAACTCTGGGTATGAGGGCTTTAAGGCTGCACCTTATCTGTATAAACCAATAAATATGCATATAACATCTTTATAAAGATACCTTGAAATTCCTTTGCAGCAATAATGCCAAGCCAAGAGGCTTCTGTCGTACTCAGGCCTCAGGGACCACATATTTTTCATTTAGTGGAGTTTAGGATATCCTTTAAAAACTTGTTCAGCAAAGGTTAATGGAATATGTAGTTTATTATCAAATCCTGTTAATGGAGTTGATGTGACAGCAGCCCTTAGCTGCTCATTCATACTCATGATTGCATACTCGCTGTCAAGGCTGTGCTGTATGAGAGCCTAAACCTCAGAAAAAAAAAACCTGGAACAAAGCCAATACATTGCACAAAGTCTGCTGATGGAAGTCTAGAGTATGAAGGCTATATGGCATCCTTCAATGTCAGGGATAAAAGGGACAGAATTACATGTGATTTTTGGTTAGGTTCTACATCTATATGTTAGAACAGGGGTAGGCAGACTTTTGTTAGGCAAGGGCTACCTCTAATATGTTTCAAGTGATGAGGTCACGTAATGACCGACAACTAAAAATATACTAAAAAGGCCAGTCTTGCTGATAATAAGTATAATAATGTGAAAACACGACAGTTCATTATTAGGTTGTCGAGGAAGACTTGCACTGCATACTGTCTGCAAATTTTGAGTATGTCGGTATATAATTGCTACCTGCTACTCTTGCACAGGATTGAGTGCTGCTGAGTCTGACCGAGTGCTGCTGCTGAGCTGACTGCTGCTGCAGAGTCTGAGTGCTGATGAGTCGAATTGCTGCTGTTGAGTCTGACAGAGTGCTTCTGTTGATAGAGTGCTGTTGCAGAGTCTGAATGTTGCGGTGTCTGATGCTGATGCTGCTGTGTCTGGGTGCTTATGTGGAGTCAACCTGATGCTGCCGCTGATTTTGAGTGCTGCCGCGGAGTCTGATGCTGCTTAATCTGATGCTGTTGTTGAGTCTGGCTGAGTACTGCCTCTGAGTCTGATGGTGCTGCTGAGTGGCATGCTCTCTCCCTTGTCTCCACTCCTAACCAGAAACCAACCAGAAAGAAAATGGGCGTCTGCCATGCCAATACACTGCAATTTATTCTGGCTAAATGGCGAAGGTGGGGCTTAATGTGATGACGTGTCATCGTGTTATGCTCGGCCCTCGCCGACGCCAGTGCCTCTCCTGACCGCTCACTCACCTGCTCCCTCACATGGAGAGTGACAGACTATTTCACTCTGTTGACAGGGAGGGTGGAGCAGATGAGGAGCACGGTCACCTGAAAATTCAGTCACGGTCCATCGACATTTTGCCCACCCTGTGTTAGAATCTTGTGCTGGGGAGACAGGTACATCCATACTCTGAAGGACAGAATATCCCCAACACACACAGAACTTAAAGCACTTATAAATTTAACAATGGTCACTGTAATGGCAGAGTTAAAGTAGCTAAAGTAGGGCTAAGCAGGAGAGTGGTCAGAGGTCTGAGGCAAGAGAAGTACACAGAATGAGAAGCCAAGGTCAAGGTTACAGAAATCAGCAAAGTCAACAACAAACCAGGTCAGCAGCATGAGCTCAATGATGAGCAAGTTCTGTTCAACTACACAAAGCAGAAGCCACCGCACAGCAATGAGACCTAGCACTTTAGGTTTATATCTGACATCATTCTTGTGCTTTAGAATCGGCTTCATTACTGTGAGGCTTGGTTTGGTGGCTTCTGAAATGGCACGTGGGAGTTAGCAAAAACAACGGAAGGGAAATCAGAGGCGTAACTAGAAACCTCAGGGCCCCGGTGCAAGAATCCATGAAGGCCCCTCCCCCCTCATTGGCTTGGGGAGAGGCAAAGGCGGGCCATTGAAGTCAGCGGGGCGTACGCCCTGTCCCTTCAAGACACACCCTTCGCGCGGGCCCCAGATATCAGATCCCCAGTATCAAACCCCAGTAATTAGACAGCCAGTATCAGACCCCCAGTAATTAACCAGCCAGTATCAGACCCCAGTAATTAGACAGCCAGTATCAGACCCCAGTAATTAACCAGCCAGTATCAGACCCCAGTAACTAACCAGCCAGTATCAGACCCCAGTAACTAACCAGCCAGTATTTAGACAGCCAGTATCAGACCACAGTAACTAACCAGACCGTATCAAACCCCTAGTAATCGGCCAGTATCAGACCCCCAGTAATTAACCAGTACCAGACCCCCAGTAATAGCCAGGATCAGAATCCCAGTAATTAGCCAGTATCAGACCCCAGTAATTAGCCAGTGTCAGACCCCCAGTAATTAGCTCGTATCAGACCCCCAGTAATAGCCAGTATCAGACCCCCAGTAATAGCCAGTATCAGAACCCCAGTAATTAGCCCGTATCAGACCCCCAGTAATAGCCAGTATCAGACCCCCAGTAATTAGCCAGTATCAGAACCCCAGTAATAGCCAGTATCAGAACCCCAGTAATAGCCAGTATCAGAACCCCAGTAATAGACAGTATCAGAACCCCAGTAATTATCCAGTATCAGACCCCCAGTAATAGCCAGTATCAGAACCCTAGTAATTAGCCAGTATCAGAACCCCAGTAATTAGCCAGTATCAGACCCCCAGTAATTAGCCCGTATCAGACCCCCAGTAATAGCCAGTATCAGACCCCCAGTAATAGCCAGTATCAGAACCCCAGTAATTAGCCCGTATCAGACCCCAGTAATAGCCAGTATCAGACCCCCAGTAAAAGCCAGTATCAGAACCCCAGTAATAGCCAGTATCAGACCCCAGGTAATTAGCCAGTATCAGAACCCCAGTAATAGCCAGTATCAGAACCCTAGTAATTAGCCAGTATCAGAACCCCAGTAATTAGCCAGTATCAGACCCCCAGTAATTAGCCCGTATCAGACCCCCAGTAATAGCCAGTATCAGACCCCCAGTAATAGCCAGTATCAGAACCCCAGTAATTAGCCCGTATCAGACCCCCAGTAATAGCCAGTATCAGACCCCCAGTAAAAGCCAGTATCAGAACCCCAGTAATAGCCAGTATCAGACCCCAGGTAATTAGCCAGTATCAGAACCCCAGTAATAGCCAGTATCAGAACCCTAGTAATTAGCCAGTATCAGAACCCTAGTAATTAGCCAGTATCAGAACCCCAGTAATTAGCCAGTATCAGACCCCCAGTAATTAGCCAGCCTCTGCTCACTCACACACACACACACACAAACAACCCACCCCAACATGTTACATACTTACCATAGGCAAGTATGGTCTCCACTCTATACACTTCCCCTCCCTGCACCTGCTGGACATTCCAACACAGCAGGGGAGACTCTGCTTTGTGGCTGTGGAGGAGGAATGGGCGGGGCCAGCACGTCCCCATGTGAGCAGCTGTCCTCTTCTTCCTCCTCCTCTCTCCCCGACAGGGCCTTTACTTCTGATGCAGCGTGTGGGAGTTTGATCCCACACGCTGACGATCAAACAGGAGAACAGGTGCCTGGCCCCTGCCTGGACTGTGGGGCAAGCAGGGCTAGTCCGGGCCCCCCACCCATCCGGTTGTGGGCCCCCGGACTCAGGGGCCCGGGTGCAGTGGCACCCGCTGCACCCCTGGTAGTTACGACCCTGGAAGCCTTATTCAACATCAAACGTCAGTCTTTCTGGGAAGAATAACGCATGGCAAAAGTAATGCCAAAGTAGAATGAATTCGGGATAAGTCTGCTTCAGCGCTTGAATGGACCCACTGCAAGGTGACACTCGGAACATGTATCAGTCCAATAGTGCTGAGGAAACCAGACACTTAAGCTGTAAGCAGTCAAGCGTGGTTATGGTGCTTTGACCGATAAGTTCAATGTGTTCTGTAGGTCAGTCACAAACATTTTATTATATATTTAACAGGGATAGAACTGGGCCAAGCGGCATCGCTTTTCTGTATGTATGCATGCCAGCAATCACCTTTATCTAGCATAAATTCTCCTGGAGAAACAGGACTCTTGAAATTATATATATATAGATAGAGCATACATTAGTGCAGTTAAACGTAGAAGAGTCTCAAATCTATAATTTATTATTAATTTGCGTCTGTTCACTAATCATCAATCCGGCAATCGTTGCTACAACTTAGCTTTTTCTTGCAGACTTGCATTTGCTCAACTTCAATATGGTTATTTATGAAAAAGCAAAAAACAATACGATTACACCAAAAGACATTAACATCCCTAGCGTTCTGATTCTGAAATTTTTATTTGTCAGAATCGGAACAATTTATTCGGCCCCCTAGCAGTATGAGAGTGTGGCTCAGGGTTAAATGCGTTGCAGAAAGCGTTAACCCCGAGCCACACTCGGGATGCTGCTGGATACTTACCTGTCCCTGTGCTCCCTCGCTGTCACCATTCTCCGGCGATTGCAACATACTTTTTCCAGGTTCCATCATCTTGGATGTCAGCCAAGTCTCTGGGACACCCCCCACCCACTGACATCTTCACCGTATGTGTGAGGACGTCAGTGGGCCAGTTAAACCCCTAGCTGCCAAGTGGAGATAATAGGATTGTTTGTATCTCTGTATCCCCCGAACCGTGGCAGCTAGAAGGTCATGTTTGATATCTTTGGAGAGGCTTGATCATGGTCTTTACAAAGATACCAAACATGTCCAGGTTTGTTGTAAAAACAAACCTTTTTGTCTGGGGGGTTAAATTAAATAGGACTTAAACTGGCATCTAAAAATTATGAACATAAAATGGTCAGAGTGAGCTCAGTGCACAGAGGTGAACTGGCTCAGCAGTGTGAAGGGGTTAAAAATTGGGTATTTCTAATCTCAGGACAAAATTTTTAAACTATTTAGCCGGGGTCTTTTTTGGCGGTTGTAGATTTTGGGGATTACATTTTGAAAAGGTGTGTTTTTTTCCATTTTTTTCATCACATTCCCATTTTCTTTTTCTTATAGTAAATTATATGATATGATGGAGATAATGGTATATTTAGAAAGTCCATTTAATGGTGGGAAAAACGGTATATAATATGTGTGTTGCATAAACGCGTAAGAGGAAAATTTGACCTAAACACGAACAGCGCAGAAATGTAAAAACAGCAGTGGGCACTTTAGGACAGATTTTCTTAAAACAGCCCGGTCACTAAGGGGTTAAAGAGTGTACCTTTTAGATTCATGACTTCTGCTGTAATAAAGCATATTCACAAATAACCGTGTTGTAAGGGTGCACACAGCCAACCTAGAATTATGGAATAAAACATTCTGGCAGCCACAGTCTACAGGTCAAAGCTGGTCTTGGCACATAACAAAACCATCATATGTGGGTGAGAGGACCGCATAGTAGACATGCAGCAGACTGTTCAGACATATTTCTGTAGACACTTCATATCTTGCAGGCAGTGGCGCCTTATTTTAATATTCAAGAGCTTTGCACAATCTAGAATCCTGACAAGTGACAAAGATAACCCGAGGCTCCAAGGGACACATTGAGATTCATCACTTAATTGCGAACTCCAACCTCTTACATAAAATTGGAATTTGTTTAACTTTTGATTTCATTTACATTATTTTGCTGATGATGTGAAGTCGCTGCTTTGGATATGGAGATCGACTCTGCAAACGTGTTTAATTTATCAACAGCACCTTTTAACACTCTTTGTATTTTTAAAGTGGTTTTATATATATATATATATATATCTGCAGTTGCATATATGTTCGTGGTATATGTACAATTCTACATACACCTGGGAAATCAATTGTATCTATTCATGGCTCAATAGCTGTGCTAAAAGTAGTCCAAGACATTCTCTAACATGCAATTTTTTCGCAATTTCGCCATCAGCATTATTTGTAAGCTGTTAATAAGTAACTACGCCAGCAATCCGTAGGACTTTATAACGTTTCTATAGTTTTAGAATGAGTCCAACGGGATGAAATAGTTTTTTATTTAGAGTTTAAGTGTATTCATTACAAGCCAAATTATTTAATTGATGTCCTCTAAGGGAATTCTAGATCGTATCAAATGGAAGATATCTATTGTAGATTAAATAAAAAAAAAAAAAAAACACACATCCTTGAGTTTTGATTTTAACATGCACCTCTACCAGCCAGGTTCACTTTCAATGCAATAGGTCATCAGGAGGTGGACACTGCATTGGTCCTAAAGTTCAACGTGATTTCTCATCCCTTTATGAGATTTTACAGACTCTTCTTACCTGATTCCAGCTACCATGTTTGTCCTCTATAGCAGTGGTTCCCAGCGGCGGTCCTCAGGTATCCCCAACAGGACAGGTTTTAAGGATTACCTTGGAGAAATGCAGACTGGATCCTGCAATCACTGAGCAGCAAATCATATCACCTGTGCAGTGCTTCCGATATCTGGAAAACCTGACCTGTTAGGGGTACTCAAGGACCGCGGTTGGGAACCACTGCTCTATAGATATCACTGGAAAAGAACCATCACACAGTGGTGTACCGGCCTGTGACATCAACACACTGTCCTGCAATCAGGCACAAAGAACAAGTGGGGGCTGTCCTACAGAATGGCCCTTCAGCTCACAACTGTCAGTTTTGCGGCATGCCACAGGAAGTGACAGTGAAACTTTTATAGGGAATTACTCAATTTCCTGGTTAAAAAAATACTAAATTGTAAATGGGGAGTGACTCACTATCAAATAAGACCACCTGTGTTTGATTTTAATAAGTGGATGAATTTCAATATGATGATGCCGTTTTCCTTTGGTAAAATTATTGGTATCCTGTGGAATATTTTACAACTTTTAAACACCTCAGGTTATGCCACATAGAAGAAGACAGCATTTTAAAATGTCTCCTAATATTAAGACGCTAAGGAAAAAGTCTTATTTGATTATAAAAACCGGTGTACTTGCGCATTTTTTTGGTCAAACTGCACCATACAAGCATGATTTTACTGACGCCGGTAAGGTGGAAAATGTATGCTAGAGATAGGGTTACTATTTGTGTTTCTTCTAGGGTTGCGTTTAGAGCTGTGATAGCGTCAAAAGGAGGACGGGAACCTGTTACGTAAAACTGAAGTGAAAATAGAGCAGAATCTGTTAGGGTTAGTCAGGCAGCTCTGACACACATGTTTGTTTTTTAATTCTCTGCAAGCCCATCCCAAGCTTGATTTTCACTGTTTCTTTTCCTTTGGTGCCCCCTAGTGGTCCAAAGTGTAAATGTCCATCTGGTCCTTCTAATTCATTAAAAGTTAAGTTTTAATATACTTTGTATCCACCATCACTGATCTATAGTGTTAGAGTTAACCCTAACGCTTAAAAATAACACTAGCCTCAGTATAATGATGAAAGTATGGTAATAATTTTGACCTAAGAAAACCACAACTACCATGCAGGTGCACCGTTCTTTTCACATCAAATAAAACTTATTTTGCCTAGCGTCCTAATGCAAGGGGGGGTGAGATTTTATAAAAGCCTTTTTCTTACGTATCCTAAACTGCTGCGTCCACAAGGTGGTGACATTCTGTTGGTAAACCAGAATTATGTGAAGATTTTCAATAATGGTTACTCTACCTCTCTCAGTACTATAAAAAGAATGGTTATTACCAGTGACCGAGACTTCCACTGGTCAACCATATGTAGCGCTCACTCCCGGGGGAGCCGCTGAATTTAAACCTCGGGTCAGTCTCCCCGCACTAGGGAATAAATATACTCCAGCACTGTTGTGGATTTTATAAATAATATAGTTTACTGAATAAACTGGCATATAAAGAGTAACACGGTATACGTATATATATTTACAGTAGTTCGTAATGCGAGAAACGCGCAGCGGAAAAAGAAAAAAAAAGAATTTTAACCCCTTCGTGGTTGGAGTGTGAGTCCCATACAGGTTGTGTCCCAAGAAAGTGTACGTTCAATGTGTCTTCGACTAGTCACGTTGGGGCCCTGTAGGTTTTGACAAAACTGCAGCGTGCTTTATTATTTTTACTGTGGCCGGGAAGGCCTCTCACCCATCCGCCAGATACTCTGCTCTCCGCTCGACTCAGGACGTCTCTCCGCTCGATTTGACTGGAACTCTGTGCCACCGGATCCGCTGTCTTGCTTGTCTGTGTCTGCCACAAGATGTTCAGCTCACCACCTGCACTCCCGTTAGATCGTCTGCGGTCTCCTAACTCGGGGTCCTTCAGCTTACTCTGTATCTGTGTTAAGTTACTAGCGGTGGATCACTAGGTCTTTGACCAGTAAAGGGGAAACCGATCTTCAGCTCCGCTAGGCCGCACCTGCGCTCTGGCCTGGTCGCGATCGTTATCTCTCTTGCATGCGTCTTGCTCTCTTCACTCCTCTGCGCGCTCTGGCGGTTCTCTCCACGAGGCTGCGGATGTAAGTCTCTCTTTCCCACCCACTTCCTGTTCCCGCCCGCAAAGCATGCTGGAAAATGTAGTCCCAATGTCCAGTGTCTTACATTGCGCTTGTCTCCCTCTGGTGGCCAAAAACAAGTACTACAAGAACAGTGTTTTAAAACCAGCGCTACACATATGTATAGGAGATTTCTAGTAGCAGTGAAATTTGTTTTGTAAATTGTGAAAAATTGATAAGGGAATTATTAACCACTTCCATGCTAAGGACGCGCTCAGCGCGTCCAACCGCATGTCACGTTCCATGCGGTGGATGCGCTGAGCGCGTCCTCTCTTTGGGGTCAGCGTTCAGCCGGGTTCCGGCCAATCGCTGGCCCCCCTCGATGTCAGCCCAGCATCCGGAACCGCCGCCGGAGTAATTAGGTGTCATCGCGGCGGCGCGATGACACCTAATTCAGGCGCCCCCCCCCTCATGTGCGGAGGAGGCGCCTGAAAGAGAGGGGGGGAGGTCGGCGGCGTGCAGGGGGTTAACCCAGGCACCATTTGGAAGGGCACTGCTTGCCCTTCCAAATGGTACCTGGCATTAACCCCTGGGGAGCCAGATCACGAATTGGCGCTGAAAAGCGCCGGTTCATGATCCTTTCCCGGAGCTGGCCGACATGTCGGCCAAGCCTCCGGGAACTCCCCCTGAGGACTGGCGTCATCGTGCATAGCACGATGACGCCAGTCCTGGAGTTAACCCCTAGCTGCCACCAATGGTGGAGATAGGGGGTTCCAATGAACCCCCTATCTCCCGATCCGTGGCAGCTAGGGGTTAAAGTTTGGTACTGTTGGATCGGCCAGAGCATGGCCGTTCCAACGATACCAAACATGACTGTGAAAAAGTTTGTAAAAAAATTCTAAAAATAAAAATAAATAAAAAATTCGAAAAATAAAAATAAACAGTTTTTTTTTCTTTTTTTGGTTTGTTAATGCAGCAATATTGTTCCCATTTCAATTATAATGTGAACAATGATGCTGCACTAACAATTTTTGTATGCGGTGCGTTTGTTAAAAATCGTGTAATTTTCCACAAAAAAAATGTAACGAGACCCCATCTCTAATTTTTTTAACAAGCGCACCCCATACAAAATATAACCGCAATTGCTCGCATGTTAAAATGTGAAAAAAAAACACTTTACACGTTGTAAATTATTGAAAATTCATATTTTATTGCATTTTTTGTTATAATATACAGACAGGTCATGACGTATACTTATAATAATGACATATTATGAATCTGCCGAGTCTGACGGAAAGAACGATATATAATATGTCTGGGTCATATACTAAAATAAGCCTTCAAAACGCGTTTAAACATGATGAGCAAAACCGGTAAAAATGACCTCAGTGCAGAGGCGGGAAAAGCCTCAGCAGCGAAAGGGTTAATAATAATTATTATTCTTTAAAGCACCAGCATATTCTGCAGCGCTGAACAATGGGCACAATTTAGACAGGGTTTACAAAACATTTGATAAACCAGTACTGGAGGAAAGGAAAGGAGTGCATTATTCCCGTGGGGATTTACAATCTAGTAGGGTTGGGGTGGAAACAGGAGGAGAGGACTGCATGGTGAGAGTGATGGACTGGTTGGGTGGGCAGTGAGGTGTATTAGTGAGTCGGGTGGTAGGCTTCCCTAAATAGGAATGTCTTAAGGGAGCTTTTGAAGGAGAAACTAGGGGAAAGTCTGACCGTAGGAGGGAGAGCATTACAGAGGATGGGGGCTGTGCTTGATAAATCTTGCAGTCTATCATGGGAAGAGGAGATATGGGGAGAAGCTAGGCGCGGGTCACTGTTTGACCTTAGGTGTATTTGGTGATTAATGAGGACAGGTAGTGGGGAGCTGAGTTAGTAAGAGCTTTGTAGGTCAGGGTAAGGATTTTGAATTTAATTCTGCAGTGGATGGGGAGTCAGTGAAGGAATTCGCAGAGAGGAGCAGAAGAGACAGAGCAGCGGGTGAGGTGGATGAGCCTGGCAGAGGCATTTAGAATGAATTGTAGGGGGGAGAGGTGGGAGAGCGGGAAGCCAGCAAGAAGATTATTACAATAGTCAAGTCAGGAGGTTACAAGAGCGTGGATGAGTTGCTTTGTGGTGTCAGTGATAAGAAATGTCCGAATTCTGGAGATATTACGCAACTGGTAGCGGCAGGAGGAGGAAAGACACTGTATGTGGGGGATGAAGTAGAAGGAAAGAGCAGAGTCAAGTGTAACTCCAAGACAGAGGTCGAAATAGCGATTGTGGGGTATGTTTCTACAGTTATGTCTTAAAATGTAGAACTTGAAATTCAATTATCTATTTTCCCAGATAACTAAAAAAAGAAAACACCACATAGATATTTAAGCTGACAATTCTGCGCACTGGGATGAATTTCTTGTACAAAAATATTCTTTACTGTATGTGCACTTTTCCCTTTTTTGTTTCAGTGTTTATTAACATGCCTCATGAGAAGCCATTTATGAAGTCAGATGAAATTAGCAGAGTTTTTCAGATTCTTTTATGAGCCCAATGTACTGCTCATCTGCATTATTTCCCCTCTCCACTCCGTACAAAGCATCTTTCGGAAGCATTAACATTGCGTTTCTGCTCTGGTATTTAATTGGAATTGAAAAATACAATATAACTGTCTCAACGTTGAAACTGTTTTACGTTTCGCAATTCCATAACATTTTGGTGTTTTATCACCACTTTTTCATGACAAATGTTTTATTGGGATTTGAGTTGATACATACAATGTGTGATTATGTAGTAACTGCCGCTCTGCTATACTTGTGCTGCCTCTTAAATCTGCAAAAATCAACCCTGATCGACCTGTTTGATTTCTTATCTCTATAAAGATTGTAACCATGGCATTATTATACCATTGCTTGTTCCAAGCTTTATAACCAGAGGAGGACAGATTGAGTTGGGCTAGGTATGAAGCGGTTCAGCATTCAATCTTTGAAACGCTAACCTATTTGAATTTATTTTTTAATATTCTAAGAATAATTATACGAAAGCTCCCTATACCAACCTTAAAGGAACACTCTAGGCTAAAAATCCCCCCTTTTTTTTACATTAAAATATACCTATTCCCTACCTAGTTATTATGTATATATATATATATATATATTTTAATGTAATACCCTAAAAACCACTTGTTTCCAACGGCGTTTTTTTCTTCTACTCCTCTCCCTCCTCTTCCGCTCCCATCCTGTTACAGCTTGAACTTGGCTAATGGTTTACGTGAGAAGCGCGCATGCGCGCCTCTCACGTAAGCCAGCCAATCAGCAGGCTTCCTCTTCTTCTTTGATTAGTGTTACGCGCAAGAGGATGCACGCAACACTAATCGCAGCCGCAGACTATGCTGGCGGCTCGCTCCCGCCAGCTACTGCGGCGAGTTGGAGACGTCCTCGCGCTAAAAGCGCGATGACGTCTCCTACTCGGCAATAGTCGGCAGAAGTGGGAAATATGAATCCCGCTCTGTTGACTGACAGCTGGGAGGGCAGAGTAAAGTCCTCCAAGTCTCTCAGCTGTTTTAGCCGATCGGCTGAGCGGAGGGAGGGGGGAAAGACAAGGGCATACTCAGGGCATCATGACCACCTAAAAAAAGCTTAGGTGGTCATGTTGCCTAGAGTATCCCTTTAACTCCTAAATGATTATTACAATAGTTACAATCCAAGAGGTTTTGCAGTCTCTATGTATATAGCTTCTAATAAAGGCAAGCATTTAAGTAAGGTTGGCCCCTTTCTCCCCTTATAAAGGAGAATGCTTGTTTGATATTCTAGAGCATTGGTTCCCAACTGCGGTCCTCAAGTACCCCTAACAGGCCAGGTTTTAAGATTTGCCTTGGGGAAATTGAGACTGAATCCTGCAATCACTGAGCAGCAAATCATATCACCTGTGCTGTGCTTCAGCTATCTGGAGAACCTGACCTGTTGGGGGTACTTGCGGACCGCGGTTGGGAAACACTGTTCTAAAGCTATGATCCGTGTGCTAGTGCAGTTGCTGCAATATTGTCATGGATGCGTCTCGGTAGCAGGAACCGCCGTGCAGAGAGAGAGAGACCTATACGAAGCTGATACTAGTTTGGGACGTCATTTAGAGAGTGCAACACTCCCAAGGTAACAGTGGTGCCCGACTACTTGATTGTATCTCTTCGGAGCAATGCAAAGGTTTGGCATACACAAGGCAATATGACAGTCTGTGATATAACCATATCTCTGGTATATGTATATAGCTGGTGATGAACAGGTCGTAGCAAAGGTAGATGTTAGGGAGCTGTTAGCAGACAGAATAGCCCTTTTTAGTCAAGCAAGAGTCAATAAGCTGGCAATAGACAGGGTAACCTTGTAAGCAAGAAGATGTTGATAGGCGGGCGGCAGACAGAGTATCCTTGTACACAAGCAGAAGTCAATAGGCAGATGGCAGACAAGGGTGGTCAAGGTCAGGCAAGTATTCGGCAACAGGAGATCAGTAAACGAGGAATAAGCATGGAGGGTAAGGATCAGGAACAGCTCAGTGTATTTGAACAAAATAAATGAACAATGACTCCCCCATCTGGCGTTCATTAATTTGGGATAGTTGTTGGGGATCCGATTTGGGTGTGCGGCGCTTCCGTTCGCGTCATCATCCGGGGACGCATAGCGCATGCGACGCTAAGGGGTTTCCGGGCAGCCATGCTCCTTTCATTCTGTGGTCTGATCTGGAGCGGAGAGGATCGTTGGGCACTGCTTGTAGACACGATTACCCGGCATGTGGGATGGGGACAGAGGTACGCTCTCCCTGGTGCTCTAGAACGGCCTATCGGTGAGGACAGAGGTATCGATTTGGGGACCGTGACAAATATACAAGCAAATTTGACAACTCATCTTAAAGAATTGCACGGCATTGATCAAAGAACATTCTTCAGGAGTTTCAGTGAGGCGATAACAGCCATGGTAATGAATTATATAACGCATACATAAGTATACAACGCATTAAACTGTTTAAAGTGCAGCTGTAGTGACCAGATGCACTTTAGCTGTAATATTCTTTCTGGGGATGAATATCACGTTGGTCTTAAAGATCATTGCGATTTCTCATCCCTTGATGAGATATTGCAGTTGATACTTACCTGGCTCCAGCAGCACAGGGCGCTGTCATGTTTCCCCCTTCCTGGGCAGAGTTTGCTGAGGGCGGTCAAGCAGCACTGCATGATTGCAAAAAAACGAAAAGTCAGCACGCCAACAGTCAATCGGGACCACAGAAGAGCTGCAACATGCCACACAGACGTGAGTGACAGAAAATTTTTGAAAGGGAATAACTCAATTTTTTCCCAGTTATGTG
The DNA here is from genome assembly GCA_009667805.1 of Leptobrachium leishanense. Taxonomy (NCBI): domain Eukaryota; kingdom Metazoa; phylum Chordata; class Amphibia; order Anura; family Megophryidae; genus Leptobrachium; species Leptobrachium leishanense. The sequence continues at coordinate 286,304,479 of CM019066.1, forward strand.
TTCGCAAACAACTCATATATTTGGAGTAATTCCGCCAGAGGAGCTAACTTTATGGAGGGCATGGTAAGGGAACGTTAAGTACTTAAATGTGCAAAATATGATATATCGTAGCAGAAATGGTGGGCGGCTGAGCCGATTCCAATTGTTTTTTAAATACTTAAATGAGACCTTAAAATATAAATAAATAAATATCCCATCAGACTGATCAATTAATGCATCAAGTCACATTAAGCCTGAAGCATGCCTTAACTTCGTAAAGCTATAGTACCCCTATATTTAACCGTGCCGCATACAGGCACGTTACTGTTTAGTAACGGTAAAAGAATGAAACAAGACCGAATAATTACAAGGAGGAACAGTAGGAGCTGGCCCTTCTTGTTTATGGGTAGTCATCAGACTTAATCCATTCTTTTTATTTTGTCTGCGACACATAGGCCAATTTTAATACCAATCAACTGCTGATCGGCTAGATGTGATTGCAGGATAGAAGCGGTGCACTTGAAGTAGGCTTTGAGAACAAAATAAAAATGGAGGAGGCTTGTGAAGAATTCAAAGCATGTTCTTTTGAAAACCCTGTTTGTTTTTAATATTTAATTTTTAAAAATGCTATATTTTTGGCAAATGGAGAACAAATGGCTACATATATGCCAACCTCAGTATTAATATTCAGGCTATAAATACCCAAGGCAGTTTAATCTTTCATTCTCCATTAAAACTGCTACATTCTGTAAAGAAATTGCCATTAGCAGTTAAATGTGATTTTAAGGAGAATTATTATTTTTTTTTCTTTTTACCTAAGATTAAAAAAATCTCAAATAAGAGTTGGCAAGAAAGAAAATTGAACCCATTCACCGAACAATTGAAGAGAGAATTGCTTTCAAATGGACTTCCTGTGATCTAATTATTTTGAAATATTTTCATCATGTACTCACAAGCTAATAACATCTACTTTCATCCCGGTGTCTCCAAGTTTATGTGGAAAGCCTGATATGTCATAATAGTGTTTGAGTCATATTTCTTTTACTGCAGAGGCAGTGATACATTGCTTAACAAAATGTTTGTATGCATCTTAACATCAATACCCAATCAAATATGAAATCCTAGCAGGCGGTTACAATAGTACCAATAATAATCATGATGAAGTGCTGTGTATGTAGGGATTTTCATTCTAGAGAGCTTGAGTGCTTGGTTCACCTGGGTTTAAAGGAAAGGCTGTCGGTTGAATGTGACATCCTATTATACACCATATAGAGACTTCCGTAGATACTCGAGTATAGCGCAACCCGCATATAACGCGATCAATAGAGATTTATTATGGAAATGAGAGAATACGCAAGACTCGAATAGAACGCGAGGAGCAAAATGATACTGTACTGGGAAACCATTAAAATCCTTCCAAGTTTTCTTAACACAGTCAGGCCAGGGTGCTCTGCTTTAGAATGATTGTAGTTGTTACTAAGTATAAAGCGAGATGACCAACACCGTGAATCAGTCACCAATAGCCAGCACGCCTGGAGGTGTCGTTTTCTGACCTCCGGCTCTAGCAGGCAGGCTCATCCACCACTAGTCACGGAGACTTGGGATCCATGAGCAAGACAGGTTTTTTTTTGTTTGGTTTATTAAACACAATGCAGATGTCTCGAATATAACACGACTCCTCCAATTTTGAGGTAAATTTTTGTCACCAAAATCTGGCGGTATACTCGAGTATCTACAGCATTCATGTAAAAATAAAATCTCTTATAGGGACACTGTATTAACAAAATTAAATCCCTCCTTCTTTTGCCCTTAAATTATTACAATGTTGATGATGGCATTTTCCCAATTATATTTCTTCTTGGTTTAGCTGAAAATACCTTTTCTTCTGAGGTTCACACTCTTTCTCTTTGGGTCAGAGGTTAAAAAAAAAATGCAGAAATCCCTGCAGCTATTTAACACAATTTTCATAGGTACGCAAGCTTTCTCGGATTGGAACTTGCAAGCTATTGTAAACAAGTTTCGTAGCCCATGTGCAGATGGATGGATTGGTGCTGCACCGCACGTGCAGAACACTCGCTACTGCAAGCATTTGAAGACCAGATGATATCAACACGCAAAGTTCTTATCTTACCTGTAGAAATCTTCAAACAACAGGTTTCATTTTGGATGAACTCACTTTTAAAACATATTTTAATATGCTATTTCAAAACTTTCACTCCTCTTTCTCGGAGTTGATATTCTGTTTCATTATAGCACGTGGCTACAGTTCTCTTATGTCATCTCTAGTGGTGCAACCAGAATCCAGACTGCAAAATGCTTTCCCACAGTGATTGGTATATACTTATTGTAACAGATCTCTGTACCCCGACAGGGTCACATCTGCCAATGCCAGTTCCTTGCAGCCAGGACCCTCCCCCCATGTTCTACCCAGGCAGATGCCCATGCCTTCCTCCAGTCCTTAGACGAAGCTTAAGGACCGGAACATATAGAGCCTGCTAGCATCCCCCAGAAATAAGGCGAGGCTGTAGATCTGAGGTCTTTTAGGGTTAGAATGTAACTGGTTTTAATCAGAAAACAAGCACAGATATTTATGTGGTCAAACGGATCATTTACATTCACAACATCGTCTAGGGGAACCTAATCAGACTGAACCGATAAATGCACAAACATTTTCTTTTTCAAGGTGAATCCATAATTAGATTAGGTAGACAGTTACATTAAACATTACTTAACATTTCTAAACAAGTCAAGACAATGGGTGATCATGATTGACAAATAGATTACAGTTTAAAACAGGCAGTGTTTGCCTGACAACGAAGATTATGTTTGAAGAGTTTGTTAATCAGATATTTACACCTTTCTGAGAGCAGGTTTAGTGGAAGACTAATCTGATCATCAGATAGTAACAGACAATAACATTCTTGCATAATAACAATTATACCAACATTCTGCATGCAAGAGAGGGCAATGGGCCAATATTGATTATGTGTCCCGCACCCTATAAAATACACCTCCATGCCCATTCATCCAAAGTCCAAAATGACTTGTGTCACACTTATTTTTTTTTAAAGTATTTTACCAGCAAGGTTTTAAAGTATGTCCTGGCAAGAAGTCACAGGTGAAATGAGCTCTGTAACGCTCCCATCATAATTCCTAGCAGTATTGTGCAATACAATTTGGTTGCTAGGTTTTCATAATCTGGAGATCCACAGGTTTCTCTTATCTTTTCTCATATGTTACAGTGCAGCTTCTTCACCAATGCCATTCTCTTAAAATTATCACATCTGTTTTTAACCATGTGGTTATTACATAAGCAAGCAGTTGATAATTGAGTTTACAGTTTCCCAGCTTAAAGGTGGAAATTTGCAGATTTATCGTTTTATTGCTGTCTGTCCGAAAGTACCCACTGCTGTTTTTACAGTTCTGCACTGCTTGTATTTAGCCCTAATTTTCCTCTTAACCCACACATATTATATACCTTTTTCTCGCCATTAAATGGACTTCCTAAAGACACCATTATTTTCATCATCTATCCTATAATGCAGTAAGGCTTGGCGTGTCCGTCGCCAAGCCTGTACTGCGCATGCGCGCGCAACCAGCGACGGTTGGCTGCGCGCGCATCCAACCACCAAACCGTAATACGGCGGAGTGTCGAATATGCGAGCAACCAGCGTACTGCTGGCTGTGCGCGCATGAAATCGCCACTGCCATCCCCTCCTCACTCCCGGGGCTGCTCGGTCAGTGTCCTCCCTGCGTGCTGCCACTGCACACTCCTCCCCGCCGCCGCGCAGCCCGCCCCCCTGCAACATGTATCGGCTTCGTCCGAAGACCTTTGTAGAATTGAGGGGAGCGTGAGTGGTCCTCGGTGATCTGGATCTACTGCTGCCCGTGTGTCTCCCCTCGCTGCCCACGCGTCTCCCCCGCTGCACGCATCTCCCTTTTCCCGTAGCGCTGAGAAGATGCAGGCTGACGCTATTCTGCATGGGGGTATTTTCACCCCGTCCTCAGAGCCTGTCAGGCCAGTGCCACCAGCCCCATGTACCCCATCTTCTTCACGTAAGTCCCCCCTTCTCCTGGGCGATGCTGCTGTGCGCTTTGTTTTACTAAAAATAGTGTCTAACAATCTGTTTTAAAAGGAGCTGTTCTTTATTCCTTAGAGACTACAGGCAAGTTCCACACTGGGCATTATTCAGTTTATAGAAAACAGAAAAAATAGTGTGCTATTTGTTTGTGAAAAATTAACAATATATGAAATGGCTGCGTTCCTTGATTTATACATGAGATTAGCACACGCTAAGAAAAGCGTGCAATATAAGAAAGCGCAGTGGGCCTTACCTCTATTAATTTGGAGCAGGTGTCATTTTATCCTCTCAATGTTTGGCCAGTAAATACCTTTTTAAGAGGCACTCTGACCAAAATGAACGGTACAGTGTGATAGAAATTTCAGGGTGCATTTTTCGTATGTTATGACTGCCAGACTTGGGCAAAAAGTCAAAGATGCTAACGAGCCATCTATAACATAATGCAGTAAGGCTTGGCGTGTCCGTCGCCACGCTGCCTCTGCATGCGCGTGCAGCCAGCGGCGGTTGGCTGCGCACACATCCAACCGCCAAACAGTAATACGGTGGAGTGTCAAATGCGCGCGCCACCAGCCTACTGCTGGCTGCGCGCGCATCAAACTGCTGCTGCCGCCATCCCCTCCTCACTCCCGGGGCTGCTCGGTCAGTGACCTCCCTGCGCGCTGCCACTGCAAACTCCTCCCCACCGGTGCCGCGCAGCCTGCCCTCCCCGCGTGCTCACACCCTCCCTCCGGGCTGTCTGCAGGAGAGGACCTGCTTAGAGGGAGCAGGAGCTCAGCCCACAGCCCGGCCAGCACGCCTGTCTGGGAGAGGGACCAGAGTTTACAATCTATGCCATGAGTTTCCAATCTAAGGGGTCCCATGAGCTTACATTCTATCCCATGAGCTTAGAATCCAAGGGGTCCCATGAGTTTACAATCCAAGGGGTCCCAGGAGTTTACAATCCAAGGGGTCCCAGGAATTTACAATCTAAAGGGTCCCATGAGCCTCCAAACCTCCGAGCAACCTCTGAGCACAGACCCACCCCAGGACAGAGCACAAAGTACCCTGAGCACTGAGCAACCACTACTAAATAACTAAAACAAAAAAGAAAATTGCGCTCCCTAATCACACACTCCAAATAATAATAATAATAATAAAAAAACAACAGTCGGGCACAGAAGCTCACACCCCTTGCAAGCACAGACAACCCGCTATTAGAATTATTATTTTTTTTTAAAAAACTGGGTCTTTCCTTGACGCTGTGCTTTCATTTTGGCAAACATTCATGCACAGCTCACTTAATCAATAGACTGCCCTCTGGGCAGACTTTCCACCTAGTATTGTATAATTTACTATAAAGAAAATTATGACATATGATGAAAAAATTGAAAAAAACATACTTTTCTAAACTTTGACCCCCCAAAGCTACAACCGCCAAAAAAGACCCCTGCTAAATAGTTTTGAAATTTTGTCCTGAGCTTAGAAATATCCTATGTGACGTGCGTCACTTTGAACTTGGGGTACATGGGCCTAGAATTGTATTTGATAGGTGCAGGCCTGAAGTTTCATATTTTTTCCCTGCCCTTTTCTTTGTCAAAGTCAATCTGTATCTACAATTGTAGATGCAGGTCATTTGTGTTTTCTGTGCCCTATTCCCTGATATCTGTATTATATTAATATTCCCTTATGTATTTATTGTGGATTCTCCTGTGGTATATACTGTGCTGTTTTTATTATCGGGGTTATTCAAAGAGCTCCGAATTGGGGCCGAAAGGTAACCGAACGCTGAAATTCAGCGTACAGTTACCTTTCCTGGCCATTCGACTATTCAGAGAGCAGGCAGTTCGCCAAATGTTGGCGAATTGCCTGCACATACGGTGCCTGTTAGAGGGCAGTGAATTCCCCATAGAGAAGCAATGCTTTGTCTATTCAGAGAACACAAAACAGCAGGGAAAAGTTGCCGAAATGCCCTGCCATTCGGTGGTTTCATTCGACAGGTTTATTCAAGAGAATCCCATAGGCTTCAATGTTAAAAATATTCTCATTTTTATTCAATATCTAATAAACCGTTTATTATTTTATGCTGCAGTAAAAAGTTTATTTATTGTTAGATTTTTTAGGATCTTTTAGGTATTTTTCGGGATTTTTTTGCGAAAATTTTTTTTCTGTTTTTTTTTTTTTTAATCGTTTGTTCTTTTTTCTGTAACAGGCCTTTTTATTATCATTCATTGGATCTTATATGTAAATTTCAGACCTTTTCATTCTGTAGTTTTTTTGCAAACTGCGTTTCACTTTTCAAACATTGAGGCTAGGGTCAGACTGAGGCAGTGCGAACGCGCGTTCTGGCGCACATAATCACGGCCGCACTAGCAGCAGATGACGGGCAATGACAGCCAATATACGAAGTACGGTCGCACAAAAGTCGGCCGCGCAACGCAAGTGGAAAATGAACGCATTTTTTCGAGAACGTTAAACCGCTGGTACTGACGTACAGAGTGCGCTGCGGCCGCATAGCAGCGTGTGTGCGTGATTAGGAGATGTCAGACGCTGCTAGTGTGCGGCCAACATAACGTTCAAACAGCCGGATTTCCCTAGACTTCTTTTCACCCCATCGTCATGAAATACGTCCAGAATTGCGCATCGTCTGACCACTTAAGCGTATTCCGTGAAAAAATGCGTGCGCACGCATCGACGTACATTTTGACGGTGGCCGCAGAAAATGCGCTCATCTGTCCCTAGCCTAAAGCGTACGTTTTTTTTTACTCCATTTGACAGCCCTGTGGGGCTTGCTGAATAAACCGCAGGCTCGCCGAAATGGGATCGCCGAATCGCACCGAATTGAAGAACGTGCGGGGACTTTTCGATTCTCTTTGAATAACCCTGCCAGTGTATTTGTGAGTAATGGATTCCTTTGTCTGGCCATACTTGCATCACCCTTCCCCCAGAAACTAGCTTGAACCAGATCACTACTACCTGATACTTCCTGATCCTTGTAGTTCAACACTGGGCGTGTTTCCATTGTCTTTAAACCTTCCCACTGTGTGTGTTTTTCCCAATTCTAAAATGTAAATATAGACAGTCCCAGTTTGGTTTTCATCTTGCGGGGATCTCCTGTATTCCCTGGGTTCGGGCCAGAATCGGTACTCTTTCAGGATACTGGCAGCGATGGGAGCATTCTTTCTGAGTGTGGGCACAGGACCCCCCACGTTACACTCAAGTTTGACATGGTTTTAACCCTTTCACTGCTGAGCCATTTCACCTGTGTGCTGAACTCATTTTGACAGTTTCATGCTATCATGTTTTAATATTATTTCAAGTCCCTCAATCTGTTTATGAAAAACACCCACTTTTTTCTTATTTTTTTTATTTTTACGCCATCATGCTCAAGCCATTGGAAAGGCCATGATCAGGCCCTTCAATTATGCCAAAGATGACCCTCTAGCTGATGTACATGATGTACCATGACGTACATAGTATGTCCTTAGTCCTTAAGGGGAATTTTCCCCAGGACATAGTGGTCTTTTATGGGGTTAATGGATGATTTCCTTCTTTTTCGAAAATTAGTCATATAAAAAAATAAAGCCTTTTGTATGTGGGATTTTTTTTTTTTCTGCATATCCATAAACTCTCAACCTCAAATCCCTAAGGATAAAGTCAATCTATAGAGAAACTGAAGGACCATACAAAAAAGTCAATTTATTCTGCCTAGGTCTACGGCTGTACACGGAGAGAAATCAATATTATTCATTTATAAAACCATTTATTACAGTAAATAACATTCTGTACCCAGCAATTCCATGTTGTTTATTTTTGCAGATTTTTTTTGGTTCGGCTAATCAATAAAACTGTGTGATTTACATTTATGCAGAGGTTTTATAAATGGTGTGAATTTCTAAAGGTTTTATTTATTTAATTTTCTACTTTTACAGTAAAAGGAAAAAAATGCATATCACATAGTATATCAAATAATAAATTTTAGAATTGTGGAAGACATTTACACATCCAAGCAATTCAGAGAATTGCTTTACAGAGCTCAAGTGCTACATTCCCCATATACAGCAAGGAACTCTGGGTAGGACATGCAAATGATGTGGCCAATTTCCCACTTTTTTGCATCCTGGGTCTGTTTCAACACAGAACCCTGTGGGCCAGTGCAATGCCATTCTAGATGGCTTTTAAGCCAAGGTCTGGTTATACAATGAGCCACGCCACTCCACTCCTGGACAGCTGTTTCAGGCTTATTATGCCCTCATCAGCAGGAGATAGGCCGTGACTCGTTGCTGTTTGATGCTTTATCTCGAGGGCAAATCAATACACACTTAAGTTATGGTGGAGGGCAAAAAGTGAGATTAAAAGCCTCTAAATGGCAAATAATCAAGCTTATAATTGTGGAAGACATTTACACATCCCAGCAATACAGATAACTGCTTCACAGAGCTCATGTGCTACATTCCCCACATGCAGCAAGGAACTCTGGGTAGGACATGCAAATTAAGGCCGGGTTCAGATGAACGCGCTATGTGCGGCCATAGTGACGTGCCTCCCGGTGTCCGGCACACCGTTGTGACGCTTCACTGGGGCCGGCCAGACGCTGTAGTGCATGCACGAATTGCGCACGCTACAGCGGGCGTGCTGCGGCCGCACTGAAAGCCTCCCTGTCGAAGCACTATGACACATGTTCGACAGGGCTGCAAAGCGTGATCCTCTATAGAAGCGCTCAGCGCACTAACTGCGCTCAGCGAGGTGGCCAGATGGGCGTCAGAGTGGAAGGAATGTCCACTCTCACAGACGTTCCTTCCACTCTGCAAAATGCTCTGACTCCGGCCTTAGTCTCCAATTTCCCACTTTTTTCCATCCTGGGTCTGTTTTAACACAGAACCCTGCTTGACAGTGACATTGCACTGACCAGTTGTGACCACTTGAAATAATAAGGTGACGTGTAACCGGTGAGACAGTTGTGTAATCGTAGTATATAAGGCACCTCCAAAAAGGCCTAGGCCATCAAGAGCAAGGATGGGTTGAGTTGACAAATTCTCTGGGTTCGGTCTCCTCTGAGATGGACAGTAGCACAGTGGAATCGTGTTTTTGTGGTCCGACAAGTCAACATTTCAAATAGTTTTTGGACAAAGCAGCCGTTGTGTTCTAAGGTCCAAAGAGAAAAAGGACCATTTAGGCTAGTGTTAGACGAGCGTCTTTGGAGAGCGGGTGGAACGTCCGTAAGAGTGGACGTTCCTTCCACTCGACAACCGTCTGGGCACCTCACAGAGCACACTCAGTGCATTGATGGGGAGGCTTTGCTAACGGACGCTTGTTGCGTGCGCATTTCGTGCGTGCGCACAAGCGTGTGACCGGCCCCGTTGCAGCATCACAACGCTGTGACGGACACCGGTAAGCACATCAGTACGGGCGCACATAGTGCGCTCGTCTGACGCCAGCCTTAAGCTGTTTTCAACGTCAGGTCCAAAAAACAACATCTGTCATGGTGTGGCCGTGTGTCAATGTCCATGGCATGGATAACTTGCACATCTGTGAAGGCACCATGAATGCAGAAAGATATGTACACATTTTGGAGCAACATATGCTGCTATCCAGGCGTCATCTTTTCCAGGGACGTTTCTGCATCTTCCAGTAGGACAACGCCAAACCACATTCTGCCCTGATTTGAAGCACATGGTTGCTTAAACAAAAGTGCTAGCATGGCCTGCCTGCAATCTTGACCTGTCTCTGATTGAGAATGTATGGCACAATATGAAGCCAAAATAAGGCAATGAAGGACTCTTGCAGTTGCGCAGCTGAAGACATGCCTAATGGACGAATGGGGTAAAATTCTGCTTGCTAAACTTAACCAACTGTGTCTTCGGTGCCCAGACGCTTAATAAGTGTTATTAAAAGAAAAGATTATGTCACAAAGTGGTAAACAGTTGACTGTCCCAACTTTTGTGTAGTGTGTTGCAGTCATCAGATTTGAACAGAGTGTATGTTTTCTAAAATACGTTAAATTCACAAAGTAAAACATCTAATAACGTGTTAGTAATGTGTTTTCAATCTAGTACAGGGTGAATTGCATTTTCATTTGACTTTTTTTGAGGTTTTATGCATTTTCCATACTGTCACAAACTATATTGGGATTGGGGTTATATATATCTTTTTGGAGATCTGTTTTTAAACTGACATTTTTACTCATTTGTATACCATACACATTTATAGCACACAAGCTCATAGCTGTCACAAGAAGAAAAATCTTTTTTTGTTTTCTTCTTTCCATTGCTTTTTGTGAAATACTTTCATAAATTGTGATTTGGTGTCCATTCTAATATATCTTTTTGTGTCTGAGGTGATATTTCTGTCAGATCCTCATTTTGCTTGAGTGAAATTCAATGTTTTCAAATAAAATATACCAGTCTTTATACATTTGTGTCATTGTAACCCAATATGATGAGTAATACCATATTATTTTCCACATTTTCAGGTTTATGTTTTGTTAGTGCTTTTCTTTCTTGATTTCTGACATCTTCTATTGTTTTGTCAATAACCGCTGCTTGGTTTTGTTTTTCTAGTACTCTTTCTTTTAGAAAAACTACCTGTTTAAATACTTCTTTTAGCCGTACAATTTATCTTCAATATTCTATTGTGACTTTGTTGTTCATCTTCTACACATGGTCATTAATGACAATCATCTTTCCTCTCAAACTCGTCTTACATGGACAGCTTTTGAAGTGGTTATGGTGCCTGCAGTCCGTTGGTGCTGTCCCCCTGGTCTTTTTCAAGCTGTTTTCAGGAATTTGACAAAGTTCATAAACCTTCTTTAATTTATAATCCATCCCTCATACGCAGGGAAGTTATAAAGAAGAATTTCTGCTTCCGCTGGGCTGGGATGACAAGGTAAAGGTTTTAATTTGCCCATGTTATACCCTCTTCAGAGTGTGTGTGTTGTTGGAAGTGGGGGAGCCTATAGTCTGTAGCAAACGCCCCTGCCAATTTTAGCAGATACTGAAGGGATGAAACCCCAAGGCTTTATGTTTGGCAGCTACTTTGACCTGTACGAATTAGGCTAGGGTCAGACGAACGCAGTGCGAATGCGCGTGCAGCCGCACTTTATTACGGCCGTGGTAGCAGCAAATGACATCCAATGACTGGCAATATACGAAGTACGGCCGCACAAAAGTTCGGCCAGGCAACGCAAGCGGCAAACAAACGCATTTTTTCGAGAGCGTGAAACCGCTAGTACTGACGTACAGAGTGCGACAAAGAGAACCATAAATACAATTTGTAGACCTCAAGTCATTTAACATACTGTCCAACATGTTGATTTGATACAACTGGAGGTGCTATATTCATTTTTGCTCCAGATGAAGCCGATACAGGGTCGGTGAAACATATGTTGAGCTGAATGCTGTCTGATTTTAACTAAGTGTTAGTTTGTATGTATTAATATGAGGGAAAGGGCAGAAATCAATGAGCAATAAAGGGCCAGTGCATACGATTTCTCTGGCAGTTAACCACTATCCTAATGGTCTGTGATCTGATGGTATTGTACCAGATATATTGATGATGTAATTTCTATATAATCTTTGTATTGAGGCTATGCTACAGTGGTGGTGTCAAGCACTAGTGGTCACTCTTACTTGAATGCCAATATCTCTCATTGTTGAATGTGTTTTATTGGTTTTAATCTTAAACCTGGGAGTTTCTTCAGTCAAAAAAAGGTTTAGTAAACATTTTTCGTCACTCCCATGATATGAGGCAGTAAACTCACTTGGTTGCTGTTCTTCGTCATTTTCTTTATACTACTTTATATAGATTCAATCCTTAAAATTGGGCTGGTGTTTCTTGGATATCCAGAGGCAGGTGATCGCACGGCTAAGGGGGTGTTGTGGCCCCCTTGGCCTCATTACTTTTTTGGAAGTGCTATATTGTAGCAATATGTGGCAGGATTTGCATTTTTGTGGTTCTCCCCAACTTACCCATTTCCCCTATGTTCCTGTTAGTTGGTGACTGTGTGTGTTAGGAGGGAATACACCCCCAACCTCTCAAACAGCTCATATGTGTACCCCAAAAAGAGCCCCCATTTTCACTACTACAATTGGAATGGACAATGAACTACAATCAATGATATTTTTCAAAACCTTAATGGGAAACTGCTGAAAGGTACCAACACTATGACATAGTAGCCACCCTTTGCTAACCATGCAAAAATGGCAGCTGTAGGTTTCTGGTGTAGCTCAAAACTAATTATAAAGTGGCTTGAGCCACTATGAACTCATAGAATGGCACACACTCCATACTTTTTTGTGTTGCAGGACTAGACATCAATTTAAAGTCCTGTGATGGGGAGACGGATCTAAAATTCTGGATTATTGATGGAATCAATTAAGACGACAGCACGTGCCATTACAAGGCCCTTTAGTATAAACAACCTAATATGTTTTCATGTTACATGGTTTTATTTTAATAAGATCAACTTTCAAGCCTCATGATATCTTAGCCACTGTAATGGTCTGCAGGGTGGTCTGAACCCAGTATATGGGGATTCACAGATACACAGACAGGAAGGACCAGGATACTTGGAATATACCTTGGGGTGGCAGACAAGACACAAAGTGGGACTCCAGGCAAGGTACAGATGGGCACTCCAAAATTATAGTCAGGATGGTCTGTTGATCAGAGACAGGCAGAAGGCGGTAGTAGTTGGTCAAAGCAGGGGGTCTGGTACACGGGAGTTCAAATCGTAAATATCAGGGAGCTCAGGAAAACAAGTCAGGTTAGGAACAAAGCTTTGCACCGTAATACAGAAGCATTGTTAAAGTTTGAATAACATAAGGGTTTTAATTTCCTTAACCTTTAACATTTTTTTATGTGTATAGCAGTAATCCCCTTGGCATATCCTCTTGTCATTTTTTTTTTTATTCGTTTTTTTGATCACTTGAGCTGTCCTCCTTTATCCACATTTAATCGCTCATTAACCTTGCTTTAACACATCTCATTTTTCCTCTCTTTCATTCCGCATTGTGATTTTTACGCAGTCCCACCGGAAAATAAAGCAGTCCAATATGGTTTCATTACAGCAAATGATCTCTTTCCATTATGTGCAAATTTACCAAGTGTTATGGTGTAATGATTAGACTGGCTGAATCCATAAGTGGTTATACTGAACATGACAGTTCTAGGTTAATTATTTGCAGTTAAGTTGCAAAGTGGCTAAACACATTGCTCTTCCTAGCGCCTTGGTCTTGCTTTTCCTCTCATTTTTTTTCTTCTTCTAAATTAATATAGGTGATTTGAAAGGCAACATTCAGACACGAATTGGTGTTTTTGCAGTTTCGTTTTATTTTCTCTGCCAGGCAATTCCCATTCATTACAATAAAGATCACCTGGCACATTTCTCATTATTGGCTGTATTGATTAGTAACTATGTAAGGTAGACCTTATTAAGACAGACATATTGAGCATTGCTGTAGACAATTTCTGTCCTTCCTCTGCCGATTGTCCATTAATCTCAGTAAAATTTCCAAATCACCATAGGTTACCGCAGTCCTCTCATCGTGTATTGAGTTCCTAAATAATATCCGATGCCTGCAGTTCAATTAAGGATACATTTTTCTTTGCTGACTACAAATCAATTGGCTGTAACAAAGAGACCAAATAAATATAGCTTTTTGCAAAAGATGCTCATGTTAAAGAAAATAAATACTTAGCAATTGAGTTGATATAAACACAAGTCATTTGTACAGAAAATGGCAAGAATTAGAGGGTAACAGAACTGGTCGATAGTGCAGATGTGATCGTGATTAGAAAGTCTACTTGTACGTATGATGGTAAATGTTTTTGAGCCAGAGTGCAAAAATGAAGGTGAAAGTGCCAAGACCACCATCTTTTAACTTTTTTCTAGTTTCAATATTTTGTTTCAGTGTATGTAATGCCAACTCTCCTCATTTGTTTTTCCCTTTAGTTTTCTACTCTTTAGTACTGCTGTAATTGGGCATGATTAGGATAAACACGTTGTAGCCATAAATTAAAAGAATTATGTGCTGATTTTTGAAATTAAGCTTCCCACGCTGTTTTCCTAAACCGTATAATTTGTCGTAGCCTCTTTAGTTCTGTAGACATTATAGGTGTCCTTGAATGCCAACTTACGGCTTGTTTTTTATTGGATGGGTCAAGCAGAGTCTAAAGAAAACTTACAAAACTGTCTTAAATGGACACTCTCACCATTTCAGGTTAATGATATAGTTGTGGAAGGGGATCTTATTCTTTTTTTTTTTTTTATTCAGTAGAACATTGCTTCAAATAGAAAATAGCTTCTCTTCCCTGAAGCTTTATCAATCTGAGGGCCAAGACTCCCATTTCCTGGAACCCCAATGAAAGAGTTGAATTGCCTCTAAAGCCAATCTGTGCTGACACTTGAGGGTTTTTCCTAACTCTGCTCCAAAGAAGCAAGTATCCAGCACCAGCACACCGTACATGCAATCATGGGAAAGACATTACAAAAAATGTGGGGGTGTACCGATTGGTGTAATAGTCATACTTGCACTTGGTGTTCTCATTGCCTCAATATGAGAAGCATTTAATTGGAAAATTATCACCCAGCAAATTTATGTTTGAACATTTTATAAAGTTTTTTCATAAGGAGGAAAAGTGTATCATCCGAGGATTGACTTATTAAAAAAAATGAATAAACAGATTTTTAAAAAACATTATTACTGCCTTATCCCTTTAATATAAGCATCTGCCCATAATACAGCTTTGGCTTGTTTGCTACACATTATTATGCTGATGACAAACAATGTTTCCTTTCCTTTGCTATTATTTTGTCCCAGAAAAGCGACAACACTGTTTACATTAGGACACCTGTTTCATTTGTACAGTGCAAAGCATTCTAGCTTGACTTAAATGGGCTGAGATAGTGATCAAACCGAGATGTCAGATTGTTCTTTATTCTGTTTAACCCTGGCTCTGAAATAAAATGTTAGCTTGCTTATCAGAATTCACCTTCTATATGTGCTCTGTAATTCTGAATTTTTTGATCGTTTAAATTTAACTGAATTATGTCTGAGCCGCTAGTATAATGTTATGGTCCCTTAAAACAGTTTATCTGTGCTTTTACAGAGAAGATGACTTTATATTTAAATATCAAAGGCTTTTTTAACGAGGAAAAAAAAAGGAAATGTAATAAGTTCAGGGTGACCTAACTATTGTGAGATAAGAGAATGCTTTGCTCACGGGAATCTTTTAAAAAGAAGGGAGAATTGTGTTATCAAATAAATGACAGGTCATTTTGACCCTTTCAAATTGTATGGAAAGGGCATATTAAGCACATTTGACATTGTGATCTTAAAAATTGCTTATGATCACGACTGCCAAACGTTGGCTGTGGATATAGCAGTGGCAGTTATAGTGAATTTTCAAACTCTTTATGACCATGTAAGAATTAGGGATATGCATGGCTGAAAAATTTATTTCATTTTGTTATGTTTTTAAATAATTTTGTTTTCGGAATTTTTAATTTCTTTTCGTATTTTGTTTTGTTTTGAATCAATTCAAAATTTAATATATCATTTCGATAGTTAATATCAATTCAAATGTTGGATCACTAAATAGAACCCCAATTGATCAAATTTTGCTTTAAAAGAAAAGCTAGGGTTAAATATTAAGCTGTGTCACAGGTCTAGTATTTGAGTCAAATTAAACAGTGAAACAAAATTAATTTGTTTCATAAAGTCCTTTGCTGACTATTACTTGTGTTTTAAGTTAAGATCAATTTGATAGTTGATATCAATTTGACAGTTCATTTCAAATTCGATAGTTGATATCAATTATTCAAATTTTTCTTTTTATGATGACACCGTGTAAAATGAAATAAATTTGTTATGTACCATTTTGTTTTGTTTCGAATTTGTATTGATTCGTTATTCTTGAAGTACTTCCGAACTACGAATTATCAAATTTCGTTCCAAATTCCGAATTTTTCCGAAAAGAATGCACATCTCTAGTAAGAATAGAAATGAGTGTATGAGTACAAATTGCAGTCTGGACCTGAAATGGTCATATTTTCATCTGCCAACCGGTCCTAAGACAAGATAGAGTCTCTACATATTTGGAATGGCCATAGAGTAGACACCTGCAGCATATCCATCTTTTTTCTTACGTGTAATCCAGGTTTAAAAAAAGCTTTGCAAGTACTAGAGGTGTGCAATCGCTTCATAACGAATTGGAATTCGTAACGAATTACTTTAATTCGTATTTCGGAAGTACTTCCAAAATAAATTGATTTGATCTGAATTTGAAACTAAACGAAATGGTATCTAACGAATCCACGTGTGCGTTTCACTTCTCTTTTCTTGTTGGATTCATATGCTTCATTAATGATACTGCAGGGAAGTGCTTCCCCACAGTGTGTGGATTCATATGCTGCATTAATTATACTGCAGAGAGGTGCTTCTACCCAGCAGTGTGTGGACTGGATTCATATGTTACAGTAATTATTCTGCAGAGAGGTGCTTCCCAGCAGCGTGTGGACTGGATTCATATGTTACAGTAATTATTCTGCAGAGAGGTGCTTCCCAGCAGCGTGTGGACTGGATTCATATGTTACAGTAATTATTCTGCAGAGAGGTGCTTCCCAGCAGCGTGTGGACTGGATTCATATGTTACAGTAATTATTCTGCAGAGAGGTGCTTCCCAGCAGTGTGTGGATTCATATGCTGCATTCATTTTACTGCAGAGAGACACATTTAATCCTAGCTTGCTTTTCATCAGCAAAATGTGATTAATTGGGGTTTTATTTAGTGATCCAAAATTCAAATTGATATATCATGTATCGAATTGCTATATCAACTATCTAATTAATTTACAATACAAGTACTACAGTCAGCAAATGACTTTATGAAACAAATTAATTTTGTTTCACAAGCAGCATGTCCCTATTAATTTGTCTCTGGCACTAAATCTGTGACACAGCTTACTATTTATAGAGGGTTTTATTTAGTAATTCAAAATTTGAATTGATATATATAAATTTTAGAATCAATATTACATTTCGAATCGATCCAAAACGAAACACGAAATGAAATGAGCTCCGAAATCCGAAATTAAATTCCAAAAATTATTTTAAAACGAAACAAATTTTTCAGCCGTCCAAACCTCTAGCAAGTACTACAACCACCCATGCACACTGCATGCTATGAACATTCATCCTGTGATCACAAATCTCTGATCTTGATTGTCTGACGCCTCCAGCACAATAAGTTTCATTTGTTTTTTTGTTTTATCTTTTGGCAGACTGACAGTGGTTTAATACTTGCAAAGGCACAAATCGTTTCTCAAATGATCTATTCATCACTTAAAAATGTGTATTAAGATTGTGTCTATAGCATATTTTAATAATAGACTTCGCCATTCTGCTGCTTCATAACACCCCCACTTTGTAATTCTATCACACATGCCAGCAAACGTCCACAGCATGCCGAGGGCCATACGCAACACCCTACAGCACTGTGGTTGACCATCAGGGTTCTAGGAGCTGTAGTGTTACTGCTATCAACTGATGCTACAATTGTATTGATCTATTTGGAGCAATATGTCCTACAAATGCTATAAGGCAGGATTTTTTATTTTCTTTTTACACAAAGTATTTTACCAGGAAGGATACATTGAGATTTCTCTTGTTTTCAAGTATGTCCTGGGTAGGCAAGGCCTAGGCCGACACTTTCAAGGGGGCAGCAAAAAAAAAGACGCCATTATGCTTCCGGTGCCCGCAATACCCCTCGTCCAACGGGGGCGAGTTGACTGGCGGAGGCTGGAGCCAAACGGAACATCTCACTCAGCCTGCTGTGTGTGTGCAAGCACTCGAGCAGGCTGCATTAGTGACACCTCTGGTGACATGACAGGTGGGCGTAGCACTTTAATGGCCATTTAAGTAAACCAAAACCTTTGTGTTTAGTTTCGCATGGAGCCACAGGGGTAAGCACAAATGGCAACCTTTTTTTTCGTGTTATGTTTTCTATATGAAGTGGGCTGGATACATAGAAACATAGAAAATGTCGGCAGATAAGAACCTTTCGGCCCATCTAGTCTGCCCAATTACATGGATACTTTACCTGGATTTATCTTTTGTTTAGGATAGCCTTATGCCTATCCCATGCCTGCTTAAATACTTCTAGTTTACGCAGCTGCCTTGGTAGGGAAGAAGTGCAAAACCGTATTTTCTGCATACAGTGAATGTGATGATAATAATGATCAGCTATCACGTATCAATTATTGTAAATAAAGATATTTAATAAAAATGGTCAGCTCTTTTACTTAAGGTGGTTTGTAGAGATCATAATGAGATTATTAGCAATGCAACTTCAAAAATGACCTCTTAGAATCCATATGAATATCTGTGTGTATGTGGCATAATGTTGTGTAAGGCTGGGGTCAGACGAGCGTGATTTCTACGGACTGTACGTGCGTGCAGTACGGACATCGTCAGTACGGATGACGCAGTAGTGGTCACACAGTCCGTTTTTTCACTGAAGTTATTTTTTGACGGATGTAGGAGGGGGAAATAAATTACAATGAAAAAACATTCTGTCCGTCAAAAATGCTGGACGTATAAATGCAGTCCGTCTGACCATGCTCCATCACTCACACACAAAGCTATGCAGACGTTGTGGACGTGGCGCACTCCGCACGTCCGTTCTAGCAGTATTACGTTCTTGCCTAACCTGCGTCCGTTTGCCGCGGCCGTTGTGCGTCCGCAGTTCAGTGCGGACGTACTTCATGTGTCAGGCTCCAATGGACTTACTTTCATGCTATCACGGACGTACTTTTAGGCGCAATCACGGACGTGAACACTACGCTCGTCTGACCCCAGCCTTACACCTTGTGTTTTTTTTGTGCTGCGGTTTGGAATTTGTTTACAGTAATACAGAGTGACAGGTGAGAGATAAAACAAATAATCTTGTTTCTCCACTGAGGGTACATGAATTTTGCGTTTTGAGTTGGAATGCGAATGGTTGTGGTTTAATGTATCAGAATGCGAAATAGAGCTAACTTGATTTTAGAGAAAGGATTAAGGTGCTTAGGCTGGCGTCAGGCGAGCGCACTATGTGCACACTTACTGACGTGCCTTCTGGCGTCCGTCGCAGCATTGAGATGCTGCGACGGGGCCAGCCACACGCTGTTGCGTGCGCAACAGTGGTCGTACTGCATCCGTGCAGCAGCCCTCTGTCGAAGCGCTAGGACGCGCGTTGACGGAGCTGCAAAGAGCTACATAGGAGGATCAAGCCTTGCTTAGTGCTCAGCGAGGTGGCCAGATGGGCGTCGAGTGGAAGGAACGTCCACTCTCACAGACGTTCCTTCCGGTCTTCAAATACGCTTGTCTGACGCCAGCCTTATGGTTTAAAAGAGTAGTAATAATTTTAACACTTTTTCTACGATTCGTAGGTTATGTGTACATGTCATTAAGAAACTAGCTTAGAAAAGTCTTTTACTAACTTCTTTTAACCGGGAGACCTTTTTACACAACTGTTTTCCTTCCAGCAACGCTAAAATTTTGAAAACATTCTCCCCGGCAACGTCTTAAACACTTCACTTTCCTGGATCATTGCACCCATCTTTTTCTGTCATATTTCTGACATCCTTTTATTTATATGCTAGAATTTTATAAGATCTAGAAATTCAAAGCCATTAATAATAAAAGCGTTTCTCACTTTGTATGCCTACATTCTGTCTTGTCTATTGCCTCTTTAGCAATGGACTGGATTGTATTGTGGAAAGGCTTCCTGTGAAAGAATTTTAACATATGTTCATTGTTTCATTGGAAAATCAGTAAGGCAAGCCATAAAATATTACAAATAACGCACTCCTTTTGTTTTCTTTATATAGGTAAATAGGATGTCAATTCAATCATTTAGGTTAATTAGAAAATTTATGCCTGAAGGCACTGAAATGTATTGATGTGCTACATACCACATAACGTCTGAATTAATACGGTGTCTAGAGTTTCTTGATGATACATTTTAATGATATAGCTTCCACCTTATTGCTTTGTAAAAGCTTGTATTTTCTACCCATTTTTGAACTCCAAAAACTATACTGAAGACACTGGTGCTGAAGGCAAAGTATTAAACGTAGCGCAGATAGAAAGGGATTGCAAGACATATTAGCAATGTGATACTTTGTGAAGTAGCTGTGTACAGATTCAATGGTAAGCATATATTAGCCATTTTCGTTTGCACAATACTGTTGGACAAGTCAAGGGGGAACCTAGTCCCTCCACCATTTCTGCATGGGTAACCATTAGTTCCATTTAGCCCATGCACTTTTTTAGGTTTTTGTTTATTTTTCCCCTTTGGCTTGACTTCGCGAACGAATATTAGGAAATAGGCTGTCCACATCTGCTGCAAGCTCGCTGATGGCTGACTAGGCCATTGCAGGAAAGGCAGATCCGGCCACAACAGCTGAATGGGAAAGTCTGGTCTGAAATTAAATTTGATGCCACAATGTCGCGGTCCTTCCTCTGTTTCTTTTTATCCTCCAGATCTGCTCTGCATGCGTTCTCAAAAGAAGAGACAGCCTGATGAATGGTGCGTCTCCAGGTCTCACGGGGGGAGGCTAGAGCAGACCATCATTGATGGTCGATGTGGCAGGCACTTAGCGATTTCTTTAGATTGTTCTTGTACCTCTTCTTTGGCGCCCTTCTGTTGCAGTGACCAGTGGACAGTTCGCCATACAATTATGGAAATATTCCCTGCCCAGCGCAGCTGCATCTTCAAAAGCATTGCCTCTATGCTGGTAACCTTCGCTCGTTGGAGAACTTCAATATTGGAAACAAAGTCATTCCAGTGGATGTTGAGTATAGTGCAGAGGCAGCGCTGGTGGAAGCGCTCAAGGAGTCTCAGGTGGTGGCTGTAGGTAACCCAATACTCAGTCGTGAAGGAGCGTGGTCATTACGATTGCTGTGTACACACTAATCTTTGTGCCTCTCTTCAGGTGCTTGTTGTTCCAGAGTCTCAGTCTTGTACAATCTACCAAAGGCACTGTTTGCGTTAGAAAGCCTGTTGTCTATTTCTTTGTCAACCTTGGCATCTAGGAGATGATGCACCCAAGGTAGTTGAACTGATGGACTGTCTTTATCTCTGATTTGCCAACGGTGATTCAAGGGTGATGACAGTTTTCATGAGGTGCAGGCTGATGGAGAACTTCTGTCTTCTTCGGGCTGACTTCTAGTCCAAAGAGTTCAGCAGCCTCTGCAAAGCATGATGTCATTCGCTGCAGGACTGTCACCATGTGGGAAACAAGGGTAGCATCGTTGGCAAAGAGCAACTCACGTATTAGTTGATCTGCCGTCTTGGTGTGGGGCCTTCGTATCCTCAAATTGAAAAGGCAGCCATTGGTGTGATATTGAAAATAAATATCATCTGGGTCATCAAGGTTTGCAGTAGCCTTTTGAAGCATCATACTGAAGAAAATTGTGAAGAGCGTAGGTGCAAGGACGCAGCCTTGTTTGACGCCATTGCCAATTGGAAAGGGGTTTGAGAGTTTGTTGCCCTTTTCGACTTGGTCACGTTGATCTTCATGTAGCTGGATGATCATGTTTAGGAATCATCCTAGGTGTTCCAAGATTTGCCACAAACCTTTTCTTCTCACAGTGTCAAATGCTTTGTTGAGATCAACGAAAGCTTCATACAACCCATTGTTCTGTTCCCGACATTTCTCTTGGAGTCATCTGAGGACAAATACCATGTCAGTGGTGCTTCTTTTGGCTCAGAAGCCACATTGGCTGTCTGGAAGAAGTTGTTCTGCAATGGTGTGTACCAGTCTGTTCAAAAGTACTCTTGAAAGAATTTTTCCTGCAATGGAGAGCAGTTATCTCCCGGTAGTTGGAGCAGTCAGACCGTTCCCCCTTCTTCTTGTACAGGGTGATGATAGCTACAACATGGAGGTCCTGTGGTAGCTTGCCTTTGCTCCCAGCTTCAAAGAGCTCACAAAGTTTTGTATGTAATGCTGGACCCCCCATGCTTCCAGATTTCAGGTGGGATTCCGTCAACTCCTGCTGCCTTGCCACTTTTCAGCTTCTTTATGGCCTCAATAGTCTCTTCAAGAGTGTGTGTGGTGTTTTCTCTACTCCTTTATTATAGACGTGATGCCTGAAAAACCCCAATATAGGGTACTGGAAACGGAATAGTCAGAGAAGAGGCAGCATGGCCTCTGCAGATTGAATGTAATGCTTGTGCAGCTGGACTGTAGTACTGTTTCTGGGATTGCCTACTTCTGCCCTTAGGTTCATGTCTTTGTACAGTCTGTCTTGGATCTCATGATTTTTGATCTCCCATTGGGGGTATTTAAACAGACACTACCACTTACGCTGTAAATTATTATTGTCATCCTTTATATAGCGCCAACAGTTTCCGCAGCGCTTTACAATAATCAAAGGGAACGAGATAAGCGGACATATGATGGACACAACAGGTGTAGAGGGCCCTGCTCATAGGAGTTTACAATCTAGAGATTACTTGTGAATTACAAATAACACCACTTTACAAAATACATGCTGCTGGTTTTGTTTTTCTTTTGAAGTAACTGCATGTAGATAGGAAAAATAACATTTAACAAAATCTGTGCAAAAGTTTTACTTTACTGCTCTGGTTTATCTTCTATAGTATTTATCTGTTAATGAGGTGGAGGAGGGAATGTTAGATAAGGCGGCTGGATATCTATTGTTCTGCCTCTGCTCCCTGAGATAAGAGATTGTATCTGAACGAGACATGACAGGGAGTTTAAAAGACTTGTAAACCACCCCCCCCCGGTTGTCAGGTTTCCCAATAACTGAATAACAGATGTGAGCCCAGGATGCTGGAATTACAGTACTAAAGACCGATTGGAATAGATTCAGATAATTTATTGAACAACAAATACAGAAAATGACAAAAGGCAGATGGTCGGGACAGGAACTGGAGGGCACGGACAGATGGACGGGACAGGAACTGGAGGGCACGGACAGATGGACGGGACAGGAACTGGAGGGCAACAGGGTGAGGCTGGTCAGAGCCAGATATACACAGATATATTAATTAACTTTCTGTGGTTTGTGTTTAGTTGTAAAATAAAATAAAATGATAGAGAAAAACAGTTTTTCTGTGCCCCTGTCATACTCTGTAAGTCTGTATCTGCCACTAGAGGAAGCAGGGGGAGCTGCCTGTGCCCCTTCCTTTCAATCAGATGCCAGCCTTCAATGCAAGTGTTTTTTTTGAATGGCGTGGACCAATGGTGCTTTCCCATTGGTCCAAGCTATTCCAATGCTCTGTCAGGGCCTCTGAGGCTCTGACCTTTCCAGCAGTGCTCAGGAAGTTGGCAGCGCGCGTGTGTTCCTATTCGAACAGACGCGTAGCTGCAGACCTCCTGAGCAGCAGGCAGCAGCAGCCTACGTGATTTGCATAGCGGTGAAGCATACAACCGCTATGCAAATTGCGTAGGCTGTATAAGAATGCGCACAGAGGAAAAGGCAGACTGGCAGAGGACAAAGCCGACAGTGGGGGAGCGCGGAGCAGGAGGGGAGTTTCTTTTATTATTTTAACGCTGGCTTAATGGCAGGTGACCGTGAGAGGCTCTGCCTCACCTGCCTACCCCGACGGCACGTCCCTGCTTTACTAACACGTCAATATTTGTCAAAATAGTAGTAAATCTTTGTTATTCCGAGCCCAAATCAGAGTTTCTGCATTAGTTCTCGAGAGGTTGTAGCGAAGATCTGTTATTATTTGTCCGCGAACTGAATTAACCCTTTCTGATGAACAGTTCGTTGCTTGTATAGCAAGTAAGTTGCGTGCCACACTAGACAACCGTGGTAGTATACTTTTATTTTCCTTCCAATACTGCAACGGATCACTATCACGTTCACTTATGGGCTGCTTCAAATATGCACTGACTTCACTTTCAAGTTGTTGAGCCATTGACCAGGTGCTGGTGGCTTCTTCTTTCTTTGCATCGTCTACTTTTTTAAACACCGAATTGAGCAGGCTTCCTTTATGACTGGACTTGTCGACAACAGTTGACTCAGACTGTACAGCGCTATCGGTGGCACTCGTCTGGGCATTGGATTCAGGTGCACCGGAGGAGCTATTGCTCGTAGTAGGCCAAGGTGGTGAAGACGTCGACAGTGCAATATTCTCTATGTAAACTTTTGCTTGTGTCACTTGATGTTCAGGGAATAACACAGTTTTGATTCTGGGGTCAATGAAAGTGGCTGCTAATAGGTAGTCTTTGGATAAATCAAATCGCGTATTCAGTTGACGTAAAAGCTAATTTCGAAACCATTGAATGCCAGGCGTAGCAAGAGTGGCACTGGCAAGCTCTTCTTTTAGAACCGAAATACATGGTATAATCAAACTAACGCTTACATGCGTGTCAGCACTCAAAATTGTTGTAGCCTCTGCTGTTGGTTTGAGTAATGGGAGAACATTCTTCAGCTTATCTTGCAACTGTGTTGAAAGTGGTTGTGGAGGGCTTCGTGCGCACTTTTTGTTCATTGCACAATCGACGAGGGCCAAAGAAATTGACTCGTAATTTCTCGAAACCCAATCCATCAGCAGATATGTACTATTGAAACGCGTTGTAACATCAAGTGGTGGTTTGGATTCGGGAAAGCCCTTATCAACTTGATATTTTGTCAATACAGCTTGTCCCACAGTTGATGAGTGAAAAAAAACAGCAATGTAATGCAAACAGCCTATAAGATTTTTTACCGTTCTTTGAACGTCCAATGCTGCATTTATAGTCAGCTGCAAAATGTGAGCAGCACAGCCATGCCACTGTATGTCCAGGATTTTAGCAGTACAAGGCATTGTGTTTGTTGTGTCTGTTGTGGCAAATAGGATTTTCTCTTCACCAAATCCATGCTTAGCAAACTCGCTGGAAATTATTTCAGCAGTTTTCCTCGCTGTATGGTCAGCTTGCAAATTCTCGAGGTTGACCACAGATAAGCAACGGGATTGCATTACCCACGAGGACTCGGATATGTAATGTATTGTAAGCACCAAATAATTTGACTTATTGTCAGCCTTCCAGTGATCAAACGTGATGGATGGTCGGCAGTCATTAATTTCAGACCTGAGGAACTGCACTAACTTCTGGTGCAAGTTATTTGCCATGTCATCAAGTTTACGCGACAGTGTGGTTGGGTGGGGAGGTTGATAGCGGCCACTAGTTAACACTGAACACAAATTCTTAAATCCACTTCCTGCTGCACTCTCAAATGGCCGGCCATCTGCTACAATAAACTTCAAAACTGCTGCATCATACTTTTTTTTTAGTAGACGCGTCAAGTGTCAAACTGTACGCTGAAATGCAAGTCTGCTTTTTCATAGCACGGCCTTCTGTCGTTGGCAGTGAATGACGTCGTGCCACTGCCGACACCAATGTTTTCTTCTTTGTATCATCGGTCTTGGCCTGTTGATACACGGACGGATGCTTTCTTTCTAGGGGAGACCAAAGATGGGATGTTGTGCCAGTAGCTTGCAATGAGAATGCTTTTTTGCATACTTTGCAAGTTAAGGAATCTTCCTTCACTTCAAAATGATTTTTCACAGATGACATTTTGAATTTGATCATTGATTTGTCTACAAAAAGAAATAAAAAATTTGTATTTAAAAAAAAGTTGGCTTAATTAATGGGAAAATAAAGGGGTATATTCTTTAAGTTGGAGCTTGTATATCTGTGCATGTTCCTTTCAACATTCTTCACATTCACATATAATTTATATCTCCCCAGTCTCACAGAGCAGCCAGCAGGCCCCCATATCATTTATTATTTCCCACACAGAGCAGGCCCCCATATAATTTATTTCTCTTGTTGCAGTATAATAATAATATATAAATTAATCATACTAGTAGTAAGTTCATCATAGTCATAGTTACATATTGCAGAATTACGTTTAAGCCCTTGGCCCACCCCCACCCTCCAGTCCGCGCAGCCATTCTCATCTTCTGGTGACGATGAATGAATCAATGACTAGATCCATTGATTCCATCACCTGGCTTCCTGCAAAAGACGCACAATATAAACGTGGCGGTGACAGGGATACTGATAATTAAATATTATACTCACCAATCACCATCCCAACTTGGCTCAGGCGGCAGCCTGCCAATCGCTCCTCTGTCCTCCGAACACATCACCGTTGTCCTCTTCGCACGGACCGACTGTGCCCGTCGTCTAGTCGACTCCCGACCTCACCCCAGCCTCCTCTGTGAACCGTGTGTGACAGTGTGAGTGAGACGTCACTCTCACAGGTCAGTCTTGCTGAAGATGAATGACTTTTTTTTTGATCAGATTGGTCTACAAAAAAATTAATTAAATTGATTACAAAAAAATGTGGTTTTACTAATGGGAAATAAAAGAGGTGTTATATTTTTGGAGCTCGTATATCTGTGTGATTCAAGACAGTGTTCCTTTCACTATGTTTCACTTCAAATTAATTATCTCCCCACACAGAGCAGCCCCCCCCTATAATTAATTATCTCCCACACAGAGCAGCAGTGAGTGACCCCCATAATTAATTATCTCCCACACAGAGCAGCAGACAGCAGTGAGTGACCCCCATAATTATCTCCCACAGAGCAGCAGACAGCAGTGAGTGACCCCCATAATTATCTCACACACAGAGCAGCAGACAGCAGTGAGTGACCCCCATAATTATCTCCCACAGAGCAGCAGACAGCAGTGAGTGACCCCCATAATTATCTCACACACAGAGCAGCAGACAGCAGTGAGTGACCCCATAATTATCTCCCACAGAGCAGCAGACCGCAGTGAGCGACCCCCATAATTATCTCCCACGCAGACAGCAGTGAGTGACCCCCATAATTATCTCCCACACAGAGCAGCAGACAGCAGTGAGTGACCCCCATAATTATCTCCCACAGAGCAGCAGACCGCAGTGAGCGACCCCCATAATTATCTCCCACGCAGACAGCAGTGAGTGACCCCCATAATTATCTCCCACACAGAGCAGCAGACAGCAGTGAGTGACCCCCATAATTATCTCCCACAGAGAAGCAGACAGCAGTGAGTGACCCCCATAATTATCTCCCACAGAGCAGCAGGCAGCAGTGAGTGACCCCCATAATTATCTCCCACAGAGCAGCAGACAGCAGTGAGTGACCCCCATAATTATCTCACACACAGAGCAGCAGACAGCAGTGAGTGACCCCCATAATTATCTCCCACAGAGCAGCAGACAGCAGTGAGGGACCCCCATAATTATCTCCCACAGAGCAGCAGACAGCAGTGAGTGACCACCATAATTATCTCACAGAGCAGCAGACAGCAGTGAGCGACCCCCATAATTATCTCCCACACAGAGCAGCAGACAGCAGTGAGTGACCCCCATAATTATCTCCACACAGAGCAGCAGACAGCAGTGAGTGACCCCCATAATTATCTCCCACAGAGCAGCAGACCGCAGTGAGCGACCCCCATAATTATCTCCCACGCAGACAGCAGTGAGTGACCCCATAATTAATTATCTCCCACACAGAGCAGCAGACAGCAGTGAGTGACCCCCATAATTATCTCCCACAGAGCAGCAGACAGCAGTGAGTGACCCCCATAATTATCTCACACACAGAGCAGCAGACAGCAGTGAGTGACCCCCATAATTATCTCACACACAGAGCAGCAGACAGCAGTGAGTGACCCCCATAATTATCTCACACACAGAGCAGCAGACAGCAGTGAGGGACCCCCATAATTATCTCCCACAGAGCAGCAGACAGCAGTGAGTGACCACCATAATTATCTCACAGAGCAGCAGACAGCAGTGAGCGACCCCCATAATTATCTCCCACACAGAGCAGCAGACAGCAGTGAGTGACCCCCATAATTATCTCACACACAGAGCAGCAGACAGCAGTGAGTGACCCCCATAATTATCTCCCACAGAGCAGCAGACCGCAGTGAGCGACCCCCATAATTATCTCCCACGCAGACAGCAGTGAGTGACCCCATAATTAATTATCTCCCACACAGAGCAGCAGACAGCAGTGAGTGACCCCCATAATTATCTCCCACAGAGCAGCAGACAGCAGTGAGTGACCCCCATAATTATCTCACACACAGAGCAGCAGACAGCAGTGAGTGACCCCCATAATTATCTCACACACAGAGCAGCAGACAGCAGTGAGTGACCCCCATAATTATCTCCCACACAGAGCAGCAGACCGCAGTGAGTGACCCCCATAATTATCTCCCACAGAGAAGCAGACAGCAGTGAGTGACCCCCATAATTATCTCCCACAGAGCAGCAGGCAGCAGTGAGTGACCCCCATAATTATCTCCCACAGAGCAGCAGACAGCAGTGAGTGACTCCCATAATTATCTCCCACACAGAGCAGCAGACAGCAGTGAGTGACCCCCATAATTACCTCACACACAGAGCAGCAGACAGCAGTGAGTGACCCCCATAATTATCTCCCACAGAGCAGCAGACAGCAGTGAGGGACCCCCATAATTATCTCCCACAGAGCAGCAGACAGCAGTGAGTGACCACCATAATTATCTCACAGAGCAGCAGACAGCAGTGAGCGACCCCCATAATTATCTCCCACACAGAGCAGCAGACAGCAGTGAGTGACCCCCATAATTATCTCCCACACAGAGCAGCAGACAGCAGTGAGTGACCCCCATAATTATCTCCCACAGAGCAGCAGACAGCAGTGAGTGACCCCCATAATTATCTCCCACAGAGCAGCAGACAGCAGTGAGTGACCCCCATAATTATCTCCCACACAGAGCAGCAGACAGCAGTGAGTGACCCCATAATTATCTCCCACAGAGCAGCAGACAGCAGTGAGTGACCCCCATAATTATCTCCCACAGAGCAGCAGACAGCAGTGAGTGACCCCCATAATTATCTCCCACAGAGCAGCAGACAGCAGTGAGTGACCCCCATAATTATCTCCCACAGAGCAGCAGACAGCAGTGAGTGGCCCCCATAATTATCTCCCACACAGAGCAGCAGACAGCAGTGAGCGAGAGAGATCTCCATAATTATCTCCCACAGAGCTAGGGATAAAATAAAAATGAATAAATATTCATTCACACTCAGCAGGGCCCACCTGGATGGATCCCCCCTCCCCCCGGCAGCCATCTTCTGGCTTCCTGCAAAAGAAGCACAATACGTGTGACACCATTTTCACATTCACAGGCCAGGGATATATACTTATTATAGTTCATTATTTTATATACCACTACTCACCACCAACAATTTGGTCAGACTCAGCCTGCTTGCCTTGCAGCTCGCTCTCTCTCTCTCTCTCCTCCGACCACGTCCAGACAGAGTGACTTTGTTCAGTGCAGGAGCTCCCTCCAACCGCAGCTGCCTCCCAGTCCACCGCAGCCTCCACTGTGAAGGGAACTTGAGGTGGGCGGCGCCTAAGAGCGTGCCGTTCCTTCCCAGCCACGTGCAGCCACGTCTGGAAGGCGCGCTGCGTGCGATCGGACAGATTCGAATAAATTTCGAATCACGCCTCAAAATCGAATCGAATAAGACCGGCGATTCGATTTCGAATCGAATCTCGAATATTCGCAGGTCCCTTGTGAAAACCTTGAGAATGACTGGAGAATTGAAAATTCTAGGTCAAAATAGCGAAACCAGAAAAATTCTTCGATTTATCTCACTTTCCAAATTGGCTATTTGGTCTAGATTGTTCATTCTCCTGCCAATTCTCAAGGTTTTCACCTCTCTCTGAATAACCCTGTAAGGCCAACATTGGCATACTGTATTTGTAGTCTTTTCACTCTTACATCTGGAAGCATTTATTAAAATCTATGTTGTTGAAGAAGAGAAATGCTCAGTAGTCAACTCAAATAAGGCCACTGTTATTTTTAGCTTTACAACACAGAAACATTACATTCAATGACAGGCCATAATGTACAACATACAGCAAATAATTTTTCAAGTGTGTTGAATGATGCGTGCCATGAAAAGGGCAGTATAGTTACCATGGAGAGAAGTGACACAAGACACATGGTTTGAAAAAAACCATTTTGGAATGTGGCTAACTGAGAATGATGCATGTTATACAATTGTGTAAAACTATTATGTTGACCTTATGCACACCGTTAAAGTATATAAAGAGAAAAATGGGATTACAGCATTTGTATTTGTGGAAATTGTTAATAATGTGTATAGGATATTGAAAGTTCTTAACCTTTTCTGAAAGGTTTCAATAACCTGATTGGAAATTTTGGAAAGGAAAAACCATGGAATCAATGCAATGAGTTCTAACTGAAGCTGCAGCACAAAAATAACTTTTTCACAAGCATTTTTTATTAGGAAATCTTCTCTAAATATTTATGTTCTCTGAAGTCCTGTCCGACTCCCATTATATAGATCCGTGTTTCCCAACCATGTCCTCAGGGACCCCTAACAGACTGTATCACGACGTTAAAGGTAAGAGATAAATAGAAAACGTTTAAGCCAGCCATTTTCCAATTGCGTTTCGCCTTTAACATCTGTATCGTGACCAAGCCATTTTCTCAGCAGCTTGAGTAGTAATACTTACGAGCCGCATGACAATGACTAGGGATGCACCGATACCACTTTTTTAAGACCGAGTACCGATACTTTTCTTTAATGTCATGTGACGCTTTCCAATAAGAACAGACCATATAAAAATGCCCCCAGCTCACATGTATATATCCCCCCCAAGATCTATATATATTCATACTGCCCCAGCTCATGGATATGCCCCAGCTCATGGATTTGCCCCAGCACATGGATATGCCCCAGCTCATGGATTTGCCCCAGCTCATGGGATATGCCCCAGCTCATGGGATATGCCCCAGCTCATGGATATGCCCCAGCTCATGGGATATGCCCCAGCTCATGGGATATGCCCCAGCTCATGGATATGCCCCAGCTCATGGGATATGCCCCAGCTCATGGGATTTGCCCCAGCTCATGGGATATGCCCCAGCTCATGGGATTTGCCCCAGCTCATGGGATATGCCCCAGCTCATGGGATATGCCCCAGCACATGGATATGCCCCAGCTCATGGGATATGCACCAGCTCATGGATTTGCCCCAGCACATGGATATGCCCTAGCTCATGGGATTTGCCCCAGCTCATGGGATATGCCCCAGCTCATGGGATATGCCCCAGCTCATGGATATGCCCCAGCTCATGGATATGCCCCAGCTCCTGGATATGCCCCAGCACATGGATATGCCCCAGCTCATGGATATTGCCCCCAGCTCATGGATATGCCCCAGCACATGGATATGCCCCAGCTCATGGATATTGCCCCAGCTCATGGATAATGCCCCAGCTCATGGATATTGCCCCCAGCTCATGGATATTGCCCCCAGCTCATGGATACTGCCCCAGCTTATGGATTTGCCCCAGCTCATGGGATATGCCCCAGCTCATGGGATATGCCCCAGCACATGGATATGCCCCAGCTCATGGATTTGCCCCAGCTCACACATGGATAAGCCCCAGCTCATGGATTTGCCCCAACTCACATTGGATTCCCCCCCAGCTCACCTGGCACCTGGAGCTCTCCGTGATGATACTTACCTTCTTGGGGGATGCCGGGAAAGTCTTTGCGCGTGCGCTCGTTGGAAGGCCCCCCAATCACTACCACGCGGGACCATGTGATCGCAGCTAGGGGCCTTCCAACGAGCGCACACGCGGAAACTTTCCCGGCATCGCCCAGGAAGGTAAGTATTATCGCAGAGAGTTCCAGGTGCCTGTCCGAATGCTCTTTCGGCATTCGGACAGGCCCTGCAGCTGCTCACTGTGTTCATACTTACCTGGGCGACGCCGGGAAAGTTTCTGCGCGTGTGCTCGTTGGAAGGCCCCCAGCCGCGATCACATGGCCCCCAGCCCCTCGGTGCCGGCAAGCCGGCTCAATGCCAGCTTCCGGTATCGGGGAAAATATCGGGGGTACTGCACCAAGTACTCCTGCAGTACCTGGTATCGGCACCGATACTAGTATCGGTATCGGTGCAACCCTAACAATGACGCCAGTGGAGCAAAGCTTTGCAGTGTTATCCGATCAAGTCTATAGGACTCGATAAAGACGGACACGATCTATAGTGAGCTCTAGTCACGACAGCCGATCTAGATTGGAGGTTTCCACAAGAATAGGGTCATCAACTCCTCTTGTATCTGTTTGTTCCAATACTGACTTGCCTTTTTGATGTATTGTAGAATTGTATTGTCTTTACCCATTGTATCTTTTGTACAGCACTGCAGAATGTGTTAGCACGTAATAAATAAAAATGTTTTGGTTCTTTTTTTTGTTCATATTCCTGTGTTAAGTGATTGGGCTGAAGCGCAATCATTTATCACTAGCCTGTGAAAAACATTATTCTTTTCAGAATATTGTCTGGAGCAGATGGAGAACGAGATGGTTGGAATAGTTTGTTCTCAATCTACTAGTGACACATTAATGTCTCCCATATAAGGTATAGGAGACGTTAATGTACAGTAAGCAGCCGTTACATCTGTGACACAAGCTGAGCTAGGGTGTCGGATGGAATAGGATATGTTAAAATTTAGCAGAGCACTCTAGGCTTTATGCTGTACGACTCAAGCGCTGTGCTTAAAGGGACATGCATGCCTTGTCAGTGTGCCTTTAAAAAAAATACAGTGCCTTTTCAATGAGTCAGTAGTCTCATTCATAAGGCATAAAAACCAAGTGTAACAGATCTCCGTACCCTGGCCGGGTCACATCTGTCAACACCGCTTCGTTGTCGGACCCCCCTGTGTTCTCCCCAACAGGCTTTTGTGTCTTCCTCCAGTCCTCAGACGAAGCTTAAGGACCAGGGCATGTAGATAGCCTGCTAGCATCCCCCAGAAATAAGACAAGGCTGTATATCTGGAGGTTTTCAGGGTCAAAATTGAACTCTTTTAATTGCAGACAGGCAAAATTTATGCGGTCAACCATGGGTCATTTAGATATACAAAACCCTCCCCTAGAAAATGCTGTGCCGCATAATTAGACTAGGACAGATAATGGGATAAACATTTGCTCAACATTCCTAGGCAAGACAGGACAATGACAGTCGTTATTGGTAAAAAAGATTACAGTCTAAACCAGCAGATAATGGGGCAGTGTTTGCCTGACAAAGCAGATTAGCAAAACTACTCAAACATAAACAGATATTAACACATTCCAGAGAGCAAACCTATCAGCAGATAACATGATTCACATGGACCATAACGAAAGACAATAACATTATTCTTACATAACTCTCAACGCTTTGCACATGAGAGGGCAAGGAAATAATATACATCAGGCTTGCACCTACCAAATTTATCTCCATGTCTCCGCACCCTAAGTCCAAAGTGACGCACATCACAGCAAGTGAATGATATTTTTTCATATTTACCTGCTTTTCTTTCTTGGCGTTTTCCGCGCCCACCTTAGGAGCCACTTTGCTCTTACCAATCAGTGTGTATGCTCTGTAATACATAAAAAACGCACTGAGCATGTGCTACTGTATTGCTCCTCCTCCCTCCCGCACTGTGAGCTGAGGGGAGGGCGGGGCTAAACTTTAACCCCCCCCACTACAGAGACAGGGATACACACAGGGAGAAAAAGAGGCAGCAGAGAGAGGGACAACAACGATAAGCACAGAGAAATCGCAAAATAAAGCAGCGGGTCAGTGGGTGAGTGGTGTGTGAGCGAGTCAGCGGGTGAGTCTGGCTTTCAGAGTTGCAAAGATAGCTAATATTCAGTTCCTCTGTTTTCCCAGCCTGATTTTCTGAGCGTGCACAGGGTTTCACGTGCACAGGTTGTGCTAGTTCATGTGAAGCTTTGATGGGTGAATTAGGGTCAGGGGAATATTCAGTTAGTGGGAGTTGAAGAAAGAAAATAAAAAATAAATGACATTCTTACAACTTTTATTGATGTATTCTAGTTTGTCTATTGGTGTTTAAATGTCAATTTAAAAAAATTCTAGACATGTATGTCCCAGTTGTGATCTGTCAATAACTCTCCCAAACATCTCAAGCACAGCAAAAGTAATTCCTTAAGATTTGGCCTATTATTCGTCCCTGGTTTGGGGAACATTGGTTTCGATACATTCCAAATATTCAATAAATGAAATTTTTTCAAAACTAAACACAAGATGCATAAAAGTGAGAAATTGCCGACTTCATTTGCATATCTTTCCCAGAGTTCCTTGCTGCATATGGAGAATGTAGCACATGAGCTCTGTAAAGCAGCTCTCTGAATTGCTGGGATGTGCAAATATCTTCTACGATTATAAACTTTATTATATATATACACACACACACACACACACACTGTGTATATAGTTCTCATACTACTGCAGTTTCACAAATTCCTTGATGCATTGGAGGAATGCTAAATGACTTTCTAAATCAGATGTATGATCATACCTTGTTACATTTTCGCTGGCTGTACATGACAGGTTTGCTTTAAGTATATGTTCTTCTAGATAGTGGAATGTGAGATACTGATGCACGCGTTGAAGGAACTCACAAATTACTGTGAAACAATAGTGGAACAAGAACTAAAGTTCTTTGATTGTACCAGTCTCGGCTTTGGTACATCTGTGGATAGAGAATTCACTATCAGGGTTATTCAGAGAAAGGTGAAAATCAGGAGAATTGCCAGGAGAAGAGAACAATCTAGACCAAATAGCCGATTTGGAAAGTGAGATAAATGTGAGAATTTTTCTGGTTTGGCTATTTTGTCCTCAAATTTTCACTTATTCATTCTCCTGAGTTTCACCTTTCTTTGAATAGACCTGTGTATCCCTCTGTGTTGTGTGAATAACCCTCTAAGTGCACAGATAGCTGAATGCAATGCATGGCTCTTACAGATAGTAGGCTGAATCCTGAAACGCATCCTCTGACTATTAAATATATGAGAAATTGTGGAGAAGAAATGAGAATATACCAATGTACAGATTTTCAATTACTTGTAAATGATGGCAAACATTGAAATGTTTGTTTTCTTGCTGTCCACAGTAAATCTTGGTGTAAAGAACTGTGCC
Organism: Leptobrachium leishanense; assembly: GCA_009667805.1. Taxonomy (NCBI): domain Eukaryota; kingdom Metazoa; phylum Chordata; class Amphibia; order Anura; family Megophryidae; genus Leptobrachium; species Leptobrachium leishanense. The sequence continues at coordinate 286,339,532 of CM019066.1, forward strand.
TAAAATCTGCAGAACTCGTCTTTCCTACAGCCACGCAGGATCCAGATTTGTCTCTTTTGGAATTGAATGTTTTATCATGTAGTAAATAGATCGAAATAATTTGTTTTATAAGAATGAAATGTAAGCAAGAGCATGGTAAAGCATACATTTTTCAATCACGTCGGCTTTTTTTTTTTGTTTTATTAGTCCGCTGCTCCTTTTCATTTTAAAGCATGCAGCTGATGTACCGGCTTGTTATTAACGAGAAATTATAAATTTAATGTCAAATAAAAGACAAATGGAATTTTAAGTAACTTGTCACCAATTGAAAGATCTGACAGCATAAATCCCAGAAATCCTAGGACACGAGCTGACAACCACAAAAGGGGACGATGACATGCTGTCGGTCGTAGACCATAGAAATTTAATCTGGATTGTTAAATAAATATAATAAAAATGAAATGGTTTCCATGTTCTACACTCCCCGGGCTGACTTCTTCTCTATTTGGTGTTTAGCTTCAACTGGAACAATAGCAGTATTTAGAATATCAAAGGAGCAGGCGAAGTCAGCGTCGTGATTGCACATTTGCGCTTTACACATGAATGTCTTCTCATTATAAGCTAATCAGTCATTTACCAAACGCTTTTGTCTTCTACAGGTGCAAAGGTCCAGAAATAAGCAGCTAAGAGAGCTGTTTCCAGATGGATTTAGTATTCATCATGCAGGCATGCTGCGGCAAGATAGGAGTTTGGTGGAAAACCTCTTTTCTCAGGGACATATCAAAGTCCTGGTTTGCACAGCCACATTAGCCTGGGGTGTCAATCTCCCTGCTCACGCTGTTATCATTAAGGTAAGAGATTATTTTCTGCGCAGAATGAAAACAGTCTTTTACTTTTCCCCAGTAAGTCATTACATATATTTTAGCAGTAATACTCTTTTTTTTCCCCTCTCCAATTGACAAGGATTTATAACTGCATCCTTTTCCAAGCGCACCATGTCGTTTTCTGTTTGTTTAGTTCTTGGGGTGCAGGTCGTGTCCTAAATCAACCAGTGTGAAACCAAACCGAGAACCATGTTGTAAAAACAGAAATTGTTCGAAAGCATACTATGATCCTTAAAAGCCACAGATAGCCATGAAAATTTAGTTTGTCTCAGGATGTGAATAATGTAGATCAGGGCTCAAAATTTCCACTCGCATTTGGCGAGTAGACATTAAGTGAGGGCGAGTGGAAATGCACACGCAAACGGCACAATAAATTATTTTGTACTGTGTATTCCGGCAGTGCCACCGTGCAGCCCCCCCCCCTTCCCCACATTGCACGGTTGCACTAATTTCCTCCTTGGCCTCCCACAACCCAATGGGCTTGTGCCGGGACTGTCACACTTTTGGCCCTTGCCGAGTTGCCCCCTTATTATTATTTTTCACCCTCCCTGTCGACGTCCCTTTCTCCTTGCACGTGCGGAGCCTTATCTTTCTTACAGAGACACCCCCCCACCGTTATATATCTTATGTAGTAGACTTGCCGTCCTCGTTTTGATAGAATTTATGCCGAGGATCCCCGGATGGGGTCTTTTTTCTTGCTTTAAACCGACATTTATTACTGTGCTCTTTATTATACTGATGCCCTCGCTGACGAGAATTGTACACTTTTAAGATGTTTTAGTGTTTATTGCCGCCATTTCGATGATGTGGCGCTGATTTTCAATGCTATTTTCTTTTGCTTTTATTGCTAATGTATGGATGATTTTCAATGCATTTTGCAGTATTATTTTCCGCCGAGTATTTTGGCCCTGTGAGGCCTAATGTTGCTTAATATATGACCTTTACTCAAATAAAAAAAATGTAAATTGAAAAAAAAAAAAGAAAACACATAGGGCCATATTACATAGTTAGTGCTAACTTAACCAGAGCTATTGTTAACAGCTCCATAGGCTATAATGGCTCTGGTAAGTTACAACAGCTCTGGTTAAGTTAGCACCAACTATGTAATATGGCCCATAGCCTTTATGAAGCGCCCTATCAAGACCAAACAATACAGGCTTGGGGGGGAAAAAAGCACAAACAGCCTGGCCTCAGTGCATTGAAACTGCGCTAGATGCCTAAATTGGGAGCGCTCCCAGTAGGTAAGAAATATTCCTATCAAGCCAGAAAAAAACGCACAGGTTTCCAGAGCAAGGATTAAAGGGTCCCTAAAACATAAAGAACTAAATGAACATCTCTATTGGCTCAACGCGTTTCCCTGGTATAAACCAGCGTCATCAGGAGCAGAGAGTGCAGCCTACTTTTTGCATAAGCTTGAGTGTAAGAAGTGAAATCCCCTCTTGCAGTAGATGCAGAGCCTTCTGCTGCTGCAGACGAGGCACAAAAGGATAGGAGCATCAAATATAATGACTGCCCAGTTAAAGTTAAAATAAAATGTATTACATATCTCTAGAAAACAGGTGCTGAGACGCGTTTCTGCCTCAAAAGGGCTTCCTCAGTCAGCAATCCTTAGAGTCCATAAAGGTGGCTTTTAAAGCATTTTAAATTGGGAATGAAGTGTCCTGGTGCAAGGTGAAAGCAAGACCGGTGACAACATTTATGTTTGCTACAACTGAGATTTTCACCATTGTTAACAACAATGCTAATGAACAGCAGTGCATAACACCTAAAGTAACAAAGTGCTTGCATTAATTAAAGGGACAGCACATTCTACATTCCATTGGTTGCCTTCACATCAGAAACCGGGATTCTATGTATTTAGCTTGATTTTCACCAAATTCATTATAGAGTCTGAAGGAAAAGACGATCCTAACAATTAAATTTATTAAATAACCAACATAAATAATAAAAACCACGTGTATTGAAATTAACTTGTAGGGTGTAATCGAGCAATTAAGGTAATAAACGGCCGCTATGGCAGCTGAAAACTAGTGGGGTGTAACAATATTAAAGTAGAAGGAAATACCAGTCTATGGGTCGCAGAAAAGGCTCAAAAGGCATTCTCCACGAGAGTATAATAAAGGCAATGACACCAGGTGCCCATATACTATAACACGCTATACCTCGGCAGTTCAAGCTGCCTACTATACCCTCAGCTAGTATGAATAGCGGTACCACATCACCTCTCGCCAGAGAAAAAAAATGCCGAAATAGACCAAACCGGTCAGCCCTAAGAAGACAATACCAATTTACAACATACTGTTAAAATTAACCTTGCCTGACTCCACTTGTTTCGCCATTAACACAGCTTTAGAGTGTTAACACCAGCTTTAGAGTCTGATTTGGCCTATGAGTCGACATTTTAATGAAGCTTTCCCAATTTCTGCATTGAACATGAACACAAGTACAGTTTTAGTTTTATGACTTATATTAATGCCCATCTTATAAAGATATGTTGGGACTATATTGTCTTCAATGCTCGAATCTCAAACTCTAATTACCTGCAGTCCACTGGACTAGTTGTCTTTTTCCATGTGGACTGCTTGTAAAATTCAAAATTTCAAAAACATTGAACTGTTTTCGGCAGTAGTTAGCAAATCCCAGAGCTTCGCTATATTAAAACCTCCTAGTAATGTATGTTTCAATGTTATTCTTACCAGCAGCAATCCTCTCTGGAGAACCTGGGATCACTGGCTCCTGATTTACAATAGGGGAAGAAATCATGTACAGCTGCTTGGTTCTTGAAGTGCACTGGTGCCATTCACATTTCTGTACCAAATGGGCACAGTACATTTATAAAGGGAACTATCCCAAAACACTTGTATCATGCTTTAAAGTGGAAATAAATGTGAGTGGCACCAGTACACCCTTTCACTGTGGATGACATGTGGGAACGTCCTCATTGACTCCCGCTATATGCGGAGGACGTTCCCCACACGTCATCCGCAATCGGGAGCCCTGGGAGAGATACTCACCTCTCTCTCCGGGGTCCCGCGGCGTTCTAACTTTCTTTGATGTCAGACACCAAATTTATACCCCTCCCGACATCAATGACGTCATTGCGCCGTGCATTGCCGGGAGATCGCCTGAAAGGGAGGGGTTCTAGCTCCAATGGGGGCCGCCATCTTGGATAGCGGCTCCACCTCTGGGTCCCCCCTCGCTACCGGATGGCATGGCGCAATGATGTCAGTTAGCCGGGGAACCCCTAGCTGCCATGGGATTTCCCAAGGAAATCGCCTGGTGGAGATAGGGGGTTCCTTTGAATTCCCATATCTCCAGAATGGTGGCAGCTAGGGGGTCATGGAGGGGGGCAGAGCACGGCCTTTCGAATGATAACTAACATGACCATGTTCAAAGTAAAAAAAATAAAATAAAATATGAAAAAAGTGTCTTTTTTTTTGTGTGTTATTTTTATTAATGCAGCAATATTGTTCCCATTTAAATTGTAATGTGAACATTGATGCTGCACTAATGATTTTTTTCTATGGGGTGCGTTTGCTTAAAAGCACGTAATTCCCCCCAAAAAAATTTAACGAGTCCCATTTCTAATTTTTTTAACAAGCGCACCCCATAGAAAATATAACAAAGGCTTGTGTGTTAAAATGTGGAAAAAAAACCACTTTAAACGCTGTAGATGATTAAAAATTCAAATTTTATTGCATTTTTTTGTTATAATATATAGGCAGAGCATGACCTATACATATAATAATGATATATTATGAATCTGATGAGTGTGCCGGAAAGAACGCTATATAATATGTCTGGGTCATATAATAAAACATGGCTTCAAATCGCGTTTAAACATGATGAGCAAAAGCGGTAAAAATGACCTCAGCACACAGACATGAAATGGCTCAGCAGCGAAGGGGTTAAGACCAAAGCACAGCGTCCCATGATTTCCCCATCATAATATTGAGATGACTGTGTTTGATAAGTGTGTGTTAATCGCGTTGATGTGATACATGGGTATTTGATGTTAATTTTTTTTCTAGGGAGGGGCCAAATACATAGTGGTCCAGTGAGGGATGTTGGGGCTAAAATGTATTCTCTGGTTGGTGTTTTTTTTCTATAAATATATTGCCCTTTCACAAAGTCACCGGCCCCTCGTGGCATTCGGCAGGTCGGTTTTCTGCCCTGCCGCATGGATCCAGTCCACAGGTCAGTATTGTGAGAGCTTTGCTACAATGGAATGTAGGTTCCAGCATGTAGACTGCCTATGCTTTCCCTCTTTAGGTGAATGTTGACTACCATTGCGTGAAGCATACTTTGAAGATCATAAGGGCTGAATAGAAAAAAACATTTTTTAATCTTATGCAATTTTAAGTTGTGTCTTCCCATAATCATTTGGAAACCGTGACATTTGGTGCCCTCATTATGTCCTGGTCCCTAAAGACACTTATGCTGCAGATTTTACATTTAGCAATGAATGAATTATTATGTATGATCTTTAAGACCTCATGGTAATGTATTCAGATTAAGTGCCTCTTCATGGGACAACGCAGGAGAAGATGAAGTAGAAAGTGCAGATTGGTCAAACATTGACGCCTGATGCTCATCTATTTTATATTTAATCATGTGATAGAGCGCCCTCTTCTATATGATGGCTGCTCTTGAAAGCTCTACTTTGGTTCGAGCCTCTTGAAAAAGCTGCTCATAAGCTCCATTCTGACCCAGAAAGTCCCCTGACCATCAATAGCACATTGGGTTTGGGTCGAAATCCCTACAACCTGGTTCCCTAATGCCAAAATCCCGACGGCCAACATCCCTACACAGACAACTCCCTGACGGCCAACTTCCAGACATCCAAAATCCCAGCGGCTAACCCTACTCCCTAACTCCCCCTTACCCCCTAAACCTAGCCCTAACCCCTTAAACCTAGCCCTAACCCCCTGAACTTAGCCCTAACCTTAACCCCTAAACCTAACCCCCTAAACCTAGCCCTAACCCTAACCCCCTAAATCTAACTCTAACCCCCTAAACCTAGCCCTAACCCCCTAAACCTAGCCCTAACCCCCTAAACCTAGCCCTAACCCCCTAAACCTAACCCTAACCCCCCTAAACCTAGCTATAACCCTAACCCCCTAAACCTAGCCCTAACCCCCTTAAACCTAGCCCTAACCCCCCTAAACCTAGCCCTAACCCTCCTAAACCTAGCCATAACCCTCCTAAACCTAGCCATAACCCTTACTTCCTAAGGGTTAGGGTTAGCCGCTGCGATTATGGATGTCTGGAAGTTGGCCGTGTAGGGAAGTTGGGATGTCCAGCAGTTGTTCTGTCTAGAAGTTGTCCGTCGGGATGTTGGCATTAGGGAACCTGGCTGTAGGGATTTTGTCCGGCACCCTAGCACATTATTCCAGATGGGCAGTTGTGGAAAATAATATCATTGACTCGGCTTGTAATATCAAGCAAATGTTTATTTTACCCCTCACTAATGGAGTGTAACATTACATTACATTTCACTTCACTGCTGGAGGAGAGTATTGCTCTGCAAAATATTTTGGTGACTGTGCAACTTTATTTTAGCTACATCTCAATGGAGTGGTTAAAGGTGTGTTAAACGTGTTTGTGTTACAGGGCACCCAGATATACGATGCAAAGAGAGGCTCGTTTGTTGACCTTGGGATCCTGGATGTCATGCAGATCTTTGGTAGAGCAGGACGCCCTCAATTTGACAAATTTGGAGAAGGCACCATCATAACAACACACGATAAACTCAGCCACTACCTGACACTTCTTACTCAGCAGAACCCAATCGAAAGTCAATTTCTTGAAAGCCTTTCAGACAATTTGAACGCAGAGGTAACGTTTATTATTATTAATGTGCGCTGTAAAGTGCTATGCAAATAAGCCAGAGAGAGCTGCGGCATAAATAAGAGAGGAAAATACATTAAGAAATTGTGGCTTGCTAAACACATATAGGTCTGTCCAAACATCAGAAAACTGTGTAGGGGGTCATTTACACTTCAAAATGGAAAGTGTGGAATAATCAATTTAATGCACAATTACAAACAAAAAACAATATAGTGACTGTATGAGCCCGCTAGTCCCATGTATCACTTTATATGGTAATGTAACCAGCAACAATGTATTTGTTAAAGCACTGAATGAAAATTGGTTTACACTGCTGTTTAAATATGTTTTGTTCTACCTTTTCTTGCAGGTATCAGATACATGGTAATACAGGAAGTTTTTAAGGGGAAAAACACAATTTCTTATTAAGCACTACATAGACATCAACACACGCAATGCGACTGACATCACAGTAACGGAGTTGCCAGAATCAGCTCAGCAAATTGCATATGGAGAAGTCAGTGAATGCTCCTGATTCCAACAGTGTTTCCCTATGCAAATAGCTGACACTGACTGATATGTACAACCCAGCAAGTTAGTTATAACTCAGTATATATATTATATATATATTATTAATATATACAGTATTATCAACTGCCAAACTGCACCATGATTGTCCTTCAATCGTTGAAAAGGTTTGCTCTTTAAATATATATTTTAACCATTTTAGAAGAATATTGTTCAGTTAGATTCCTACTGCCCGTTCTTATCACACATGATCTCAGGTCCCCAACCTTCTCCTTTTCAACATTAAACTAAAGCAGAAATTACCATCTTACTGTTGTGAATCATGATTCCCATCCATACATCCACCCCTTGTTCACTTGTGTACTCTTAACTCCTTGTAGATGGCAAATAAGTAATTAGCTTCAATTGCTAGAAATGGTTTTATTCGTTAATCTTTACTCAACATACAATTATATGCAGGGCCGGTGCTCCCACTAGGCAAGCTAGGCAACCGCCTAGGGTTCACTTCTGCCTAGGGGTGAAGCCGGCCCCATCCCGGCTTCCATTATTGTACCCGTTCCTCATTGTGCGGCTCATGTAGCCGGCAGTGGCAACTTGCAAAGCTGACATTGTTGTCTCGCGAACCCCAGCTAGCCGCGAAGAAGGTGGGCGTCTTATGGTGACGCGCAGGCACCACCAGATGACATGTGGACGCCACCAGAGGCAGATGAAAGAAAGAGGCAGAGGAAAGAAAGGCACAGAAGAAAGCGAGAAAGGCACAGAAGAGCGAAAGAAAGAAAGGCATGAAAGAAAGGGGGGAAGGCAGAAAGAGGCAGAGGAAAGAAAGAGGCAGATGAAAGAAAGGGGCAGAGGAAAGAGGCGAAAGAAAGAGATACAGAGGGCAGAGGAAAGTCCCAGGCCTGACCATCGGAAGGGTAAGATGGGCACTGAACGACCGTGTGTGGCCCCCATGCACAGTGTGTGTCCTCCCCCCTGTAGCGTGTATGTGTCCCTGCATGCACAGTGTGTGTGTTCCCCCCGCATTTCAACAGTTAACAATTTTTTTCTGAGTGGGGTTTGCAAGTAGCTGGTCTCGCCTAGGACGCAAAATAGTCTAGCACCGGCCCTGGTTGCCTTCTTGATGCTCACATCTCTTCTTAATCCTGCATGATGACCTGTTAAAGCTTTAACAGATATCGTAGCGCTGCCAGTCCTCATAGATCTCTAGGACACTTTTGCTGCTGCAACACTACAATTCCAGTTCTTATGCAAACGATTTTAAGGCTGACGTTTGAAGGGTACCTAACCAAGATTTATGGTAATTAAAGGTGCTATTTATAGTTTAGTAAAGATTTGTTTACTATGCAGAGAATAAAAATATCCTGCAAAGCTCTAGGGAAGGAGATCATGGTAAAGAGAGCAATTAATAAATCTGCTGTAAACTAGTGATGGTAAACTCTCCACCAGCTTTAAGACTGGCTGAGCATCATGGGACATGTATTTCAGACACAAAATATGTCCCTCGGGGACTTCATTGACATCAGTAATGGATTGCCACAAGCCTAATTGCCTTACATGCTTATCCCACGTGGGCCTGTGATGTTCGGTGACATAAGAAAGGTTACAAGCAATGAAGCTCCTGGTGTATGTTGTGTTCGGATGTGCTTGCACAGAGGCATATTCACCTAGGTAGAGGGTGGCTGTAGTATACAGTACTGATTCTTTGAAGGCTAAAACCTAATTTTAGCTTGACCTCAGACATACTGATCATTATCTAAGAAGGAACCAACTTCGGCATAACCAAGAGGCCGTTAGACATTAGTCAGTTGGAGACGCGGAGCACAGAAAAAACGATGGACGCGCGAGGTCCCTGCAAGAGGCAAAAACAGCTAAAGCCAGATAAACAAGCATCATTAATCCATTGCTTTGTGTACATCCAAATCTGGTACCTTCTGGATCTGGTGTGTCTGACCATGCCATGAACAGACCTTCAGGAGATCATCAAGCACAAAGCAATAGACTAGATCAAGCGGCTCCCTGTTGGCTCCCTATTGGCTTTCTGATCCGATCTGCTCCAAACAAACATATTGATAGCTGGAAACTTGCTAGAATATTTGACATCATTTTTATATGATTAATATTATTTTAACATATACTGATTATGCTTACTAACATGACATCTGTTGCAAGTAATGCATTAGAAAACAGGATTTATTTCCTTGTGGAGCTCCTCGTCATTTATTTGACTTGGTAAAAATCCAGAAATGGTCATACCAGTAGATAGAATCGATCAAACACATGTTTAAACTTAAAATAATAGATTTAATGAGGAAATGGTTAAAATAGAACCAGTGGCTATAATAAAATCTGATTCATTACAAAATGGATAAAATTGATCTCTCAGTATTGCAAAGCCATAGCGGCAGAGCATGTTACAATTTCCCCAACGTGACCTTAAGCCAAAGACTTCTTTAACCTTGAGACCCTGGCATGCTGCATAATAACCCATACGCTATCTATCTTACAAACATCGTAGTGTTAAGAAAAGCATGACAAACTTAAACATGTTTAATTGAAGTAATTTTTGTTTCTTCGACTTAAATAAATATATCCATTTATTGTTAAATCAGTTTTTCCCCCCAAACATTTGGGCTTTGGCGATGAACAAATGATGTGGAAACAGTGACATCTGGTGGTGAAAATACAGTGCACACTGCAGTCTTTTGTTAGCATAGCTCTGCATACATGATGATCCTTGAGTGGGATATTTTTTGTTCCTTTTTGTAGGTACTATTTCAGGATTGGGAAGTAAAAATAGCACATCATTACAACTGCCCTTTAAAATAAATTGCCGCAGTCCTACATCATATTATTTTGGACGGGAGACAGAATGAACACTAAACATTATCCCCCAATGCTTATCCCACGGGAATGGGGGGTAACCCTTATGTAAGGGAACGTAGCAAAGAACAGTAAAGGTAAATGCCGACAGAGGATAACCTAAAGGAGTCTCAATGGCTGAAGGATACCCATATAAAATTATAAATCACCATAAGACGGCCACATACAGAATAGTTAGATTAAAAAATTGGTATTAATATAGAAGCACTACGGTGAATTAATAACACTACCCCAATATAATTTCAATACAGTCCAGAGTCTATATCTACTTTGAAATTGATTGTGTAAGGTTTTTGGGGAAAAACTAAAGTGCACCAGTTATATGATTAGTATTATTATCCTTTATTTATGACGCGCCCGCATAATGCGCAGGCGCTGTACATTTGGCACAATATAGACAGGGTTACAATACATTGAACAACATTGTGACAAACCAGTACAGGAGGAAACTAAGGTCCTATTCCCGTGGGAACATATACAATATAGAAGGGTTGGGGGGTGGAAACTGGAGGGGAGGACTGCAAGGTGAGAGTGATGGGCTGCAAGGTGAGAGTGATAGGCTGCAAGGTGAGAGTGATGGGCTGCAAGGTGAGAGTGATGGGCTGCAAGGTGAGAGTGATGGGCTGCAAGGTGAGAGTGATGGACTGTAAGGCGAGAGTGATGGACTGGTGGGAGTGATGTGCTGGCTGCCTCAGTGAGACTGGTGGTAGGCTTCCCTAAATAGGAATGTCTTAAGGGAGCGTTTGAAGGAAGGAAAACTAGGGGAAAGTCTGACAGTACGAAGGAGAGCGTTCCAGAGGATGGGGACTGTGCATGAGAAATCCAAATTAATCAAAAGTTAAACTTTCTTCCTTACTGTATCAGTGTCTTATAGCCGATTTAAGCCACCACATTATAAAGGAGTCTTCCTTTACCAGGGAATATGTAATTGATGTATTACAGAATACAATATTAATTACATACAAACTGTACATAGATTTTTCATGGGTGAACAAAAGGGAAACATTAAGATAAAAGAGGAGGGTGCAAGAGTGGTTACATAGTGTCCTATAGATTAACCCTTCCTTCCCCCATTTTGAGCTCTGCAAACTTTAACTTTATCTTACCTGTGAATTTGATTGCCAGTGCTTCATTGGCGATTATGGCCTTCAAGTGAAAGATTTACATTGATTACCTACAACATTTAAACCACTGGCAGAAGTGATTATAGCCTTACTATACCACTTGTCAATGAGTGAGATATATATTAGGCAGCAGGGGAACAGTCCGTTTTTTGATTGAATTTCATGCAAGTAGAAGTGAAAAGATCTGAGTGACTTTGACAAGGGCCAAATAGTGATGTTTAGACGACTGGGTCAGAGCATCTCCAAAACAGCAAGTCTTGTGCGTTGTTTCTGGAATTTATTGGTTAGTACTTACCAAAGGTGGTGCATGGAAGACGTCCGCGTCATGTGCGCCCACCTAGGGCCTCAATCTCCTTTTGCTGATAACAGAGCAAGTAAGAGAAACAAAAGTGCAAGGTGATTTTCCTTACCAGCTCCCTTTTACTACATCTATTTGTACAGGAGTCATGGAGGAAATGGAGAGGGACACTGGAAACGATTTGTTCTCAGTCTCTTGCTACTCAAAGTAAGAGGAAGAGCAGATCACTTCCATGCCTCAATCCATCAGAGCTGTTTTGGCAGCACGAGGGGGACCTACAAAATATTAGGCAATGTGACAAGAGTCACTTTAGACTTGGAGTGCATGGACCTAGAGATGCATTTAGGAGGTGCGGACCTGATATTCTATATTATTTACCTGCCCTGTCCTATAGTAAAGTCACCCTGTGCCTACAGTTCTAGGTGCAGTGTCTTTGTGTTTTCTGTGCCTTATTCCCTGAGGCCTGTGTTATGTGTTAAAATTGTTCTCAGCTCCCCACTACCTGTCCTCACTAATCACCAAATACACCCCAGCCCGCTCCCTAAGGTCAAACAGTGACCTGCGCCTAGCGTCTCCCCGCATCACCTCTTCCCATGATAGACTGCAGGACTTCTTACGCGCAGCCCCCATTCTCTGGAACGCTCTCCCTCGAACGGTCAGACTTTCCCCTAATTTCTCTTACTTCAAACGCTCCCTTAAAACATTCCTATTTAGGGAAGCCTACCACCCAACTCACTGACGCAACCATCAATCACTCTCACCTTACAGTCCTCTCCTCCTGTTTCCAACCCCAACCCTCCCAGATTGTGAGTTCCTACGGGAATAGGGCCCTCATCTCCTCCTGTACTGTTTGTCAAATGTTGTTCAATGTATTGTAACCCCGTCTATACTGTGCCTATTGTACAGCGCTGCGGAATGTGCTGGCGCTTTATAAATAAAGCATAATAATTATTAATATCTTTATTGTTAATGGTTATGAATGTGTTACTGTTATTATTGTTTATATCCTTACAGTCAGTGTCACTGCAGCCCCTTCCAACCTCCAGGATCTTGCTTAGCTTGTTCACGCAGGGCAGGTGGTGCATGGCAGGAGGGCTTTAATGCCGGCCGGGGTGTTCCGCAGCAGTGAATGGCTAGTGGGCAGAGCCAGAGGAGGCCCATTGAAGTCAGCAAGGCAGGGACGTCTTGCAGTGGGAATGTATTAAACTAGTTCTCCCTGCAACCCTTGCTTTAGCCTTTGTTTTGCCAGTGTGTGTGTGTGTGTGTGTGTGTGTGCTATAGGGACTCTGCAACATGGAAACACTGGGGTGTATTTTCCATCATTTTCTGTACATTCCCATGCGTACGTTTTTCCAATTGTAAATAAATTCATTCCCAGTTTGGTTTTCACCCTGCAAGAAGCTCCGGCTTTTGACTGGGTGGGTTTGGCCTGGAATTGGTATTCTTTCGGGATACTGACGGCGAGGAGAACATTCTGCATGTGGGTACGGGACCCCACGTTACAGGCAGGTTGTTTTAAACTTGTGGCTGATCAGAGTATGAGTTTTTTAAAATCACATTTTCTTTATATTGTACGTTTGCTATTAATGAATGTATCTAGGATTTTGTGTCAATCAAAATGCAAACCTTTAAACATGTGTTACAACCCACGTTTCCACGGGCCATTTGGGCTGAAATGACATGCCCCATGGATGTGTAATTTTGCACGAGAATTCCTTTTTTTGTGGTTTGATTGAACATCAATAACTTGTCCTGGCATACTAGGCAAGTCATATATGTTATGGTATTGATTCTTAAAATATTGTATTTTTTTAGGAATCCTTTTATATTGCAGTTACATTTTATTCCATTAATTGCAGCTACAAAATCTGTTCCTTTGTCTTGGTGGAAAACACTGAATACAATTTGAAGGTATATGTTAGTTTTACTTTTCTAGTTTTACTGGCGCTAAACTTCATGTTTCCAGAAATAATATTTATTTTTTCTGCCTGTTTTGGCACACTCCCCAAGGCCAATATGAGGTGTTAGTATCCTCACCGCATAAAACAGCACACTCCATCTGGAAACTGTGAAGGTCACTGTTGTGCTTTACTTTCGTTTGAACTTTAAAGCAGGTGGATCAACATTGTAAAAGTATGAATTTTATTTATTGCTACTTCCCCATATGAATTCTAAATGACGAATATCGTCCTTCAGATCCTAAAAGCAAGCAAGCCAAAAAACGAAGTCTGTAAGATACATTTTATTTTGTAGGTAAAATGGAGAAGAAATACACACAAAACTAGTTTAGGCTGGTGTACAAATGAAGATACCTTTCAGCACTAAATATTGAAGAATGAACAATGTAATTGACTTTTGACGAATGTCACTGTATCAATCTGAAGCCACAATTCATTACATACAAGACCAGAACCAGGACTGATGGGTATACTAGGAATAACACAGGATCATACATTAGAGTGTGCTTGAGGGACACAGATTGGATAGGATCATAAGTATATGTCACGTCCCACGGTACCCGTCAGCGCCCTGCTCGCTGGCCAGGCGCCAAGTGAAGAGAAGGATCGATGCAGTCACGTGAGACGCCAGGGCGCAGTTTGATGGGGTGGCTTGATGACACAGTGCCCCCGGGTTTAAAGCCCAGTGTCTCACTAAACTGCCCTGACGTGGTTATCACATCCCTCAGTGCTTTCTATTTTATGTTGGCTATTCTATTTGTTTGAACGTGGCAATCTCTGACGAACCCGTTCTGTGTGCTGATTTAGCAGTCTCTGACGAACCTGCTCTGTGTACCAACTTGGCAATAACTGATGAACCCGCTCTGTGTGCCGACTTGCAAGTACTGACAAACCAGCTCTGGGTACCAATTTGGCAAGTACTGGCGAACTCACTCTGTATGCCGATTTGGCTATCTCTGACGAACCTGCTCTGTGTACCAATTTGGCTATCTCTGACGAACCCGCTCTGTGTACCAATAGCACAGCTCCTCAAGACTGATCTTTGGGGAACTCCTACTTTAAGAGGTATGGGGGAAGAGCTGGTGCCAGCCTAAAGTGACAGAAAATGTGCATTTTATTAGGTAAAAGCTGAGATAGAATAAGAGAGCGCAAAGTTGTTGAATCCCAGTGCCCTATTCCAAGTTTGTGGTGATAACTTAACCAGAGCTATCCTAAACTTACCAGAGCCATTAAAGTTTATGGAGTTAAGTTTACAACAGCCCTGGTTAAATTTACACCAACCTTGGTAAGCAATTGTGGAAGAATGGGAAGAGTAGTACATTTTTGGGAGTTAATTGATCTTTCCATGCTCTATACCAGTAGTTCCCAACTGCAGTCCTCAAGTACCCCCAACCGGCCAGGTTTTAAGGATTGCCGTGGGGAAATGCAGACTGAATCCTGCAATCACTGAGCAGCAAATCATATCACCTGTGCTGTGCTACAGATATCTGGCAAACCTGACCTGTTTGGGGTACTTGAGGACCGCGGTTGGGAACCACTGCTCTATACAAAGATATTGGTACTGGCCATTATTTTCCTCTAGGGCTTGAAGACCATGGTCTTCAATTATATGTGAGGTTTTCACTGTGCAATAGGGCTTAAATGCTCAAATAACTGATAATACTGAAAGTTCATGGAAATTTGTTATAGAGCAGTATATAGAAAGTGAAATTACAGGTGGTAAGGACATTTCCCAAATTTCTTGTACTTCAACTCAACAGTTTCAGAATGAAATGTTTAAAATACAAAGTTTAAAGTGCAATAATTAGATGTTTGATAAATATAATTTTAAATATATTCATATATATACCAAACCAGGATCTACCCTGATGGTGTCATGCTGTCCTGGAGCCCACATGAAGGCCATCTAATGTGGTGGTTGGGTCGATCCAGGCCAGCTCTTAGTCATGCCTTGCCATTTCTGTATCCAGTCCAGGATCTTCTTGCAGATATCAGTCCAGAATCTTACTGTCCTACAAGTTATTTAAGGGCGTGACTCCTAATAGGCAGGGCTCCATTCTGGTCCTACTGTCTGCGCTCTACATCCTTGTCATACGTCCTGTACATAATGTTAATATCCGAATAGACTACTTTATACAGGGTCAGTGTCTCATGCAAGTTTCAGACTGCACTATAGGCACGTCATGGCTCTGATCTTGGATCGTCTGATCTGTCTAGTCTGGGCTGCTCCCTTTATACGGCAGTCTCTCCCTAATAGGCAGGGCTCTGCCATTGAAAATCCAGCCTGAATGTGGTTCCATTCTGGTCCTACTGCGCTCTACATCCTTGCCATACATCCTGTTTATTTGGTTTCCTGTTGCCCCTGTCTTGTATTTCTTCTTTTAACCTCGTCCTTTCAAATGTTCTCTGTTTATGTAGTTCTCATTTGTCTTTGCCTTGTATTTCTTCTGTTTACACTGTCCTTTTCATAGTTGTTTATTTGCTTCCTATTAACCTTTGCCATGTATTTCTTTTGTTTTCTACATCTTTGCCTTAACCCCTCCTGTTTTTGAATGGCTTTTCTGTGTTGACCCAGTTTATTGTATATTGACCTCACCTTTTGTCTTAACCCTTCTGGTACTGCGACTTGTTCTTTCTGTGAATTTTGACTTGGCTATTGTATAGTGACCTTGCATATTGCCGTGTCCCTTTTTGGTACCGTGCCTTGTCTGTACTTATCCATTCTAGTATTGTAGTCCATCCAGCAGTGTTATATTTCTTTAGAATAGATCTGATCATTCGAAATACCGATTCTCCTCCACCTCATCCAGCTTCGCCAGCAGCCAAAATATTTTGATTTCCTGGCCGCCAATCACCAGAGCAGTCACTAGTTATGTCAGTACACAGAGTACAAAGTCTCCCTCTCGGAGAACAAGTGCGGTGAGCAAGTCTCGCAGTGGTGCGCAATTTGCACAGGAAAGCTTCAGGGACTTCCAGCCCAAGAGGAGCAGTGCACAACAAGGGACAAAAGGTAAATAAAATCGCCTAAAAAAAAAATTAGAAAATAATATTTAACCCTTTCCCGCCACGTGGCGTACTATGCTGTCCGTGTGGCAGGAGTACCTTGAAGATGTGCGGCGTACTGGTGCGCCTCATTGACTTCAGTGGGCCACCTTTCTGCTGCGAGACGGCCTTAACTAAGGACATCCCTATGCAGCCAATGACGCGTGTCAGCTGCATGGGCGGCCCGCATCAGAGTTAAGAGTGCGGGCCACCTCTCTTTTAGGACAAAAAAGGAACACTCTCTTTTAATAGTGTATTCCTTTAAAGAGTGCTCGCTGTTCAAAGATTTACTCACGTTCTATGATTTATATGATGTGTAGAGGCTGATTCATTCACTGAACAAGACTACTCGTTCTCTTCTAAGGTACATAATGTTAACATCCGAATAGACTGCTTCTTTTACAGGGTCAGTGTCTCATGCAAGTTTCAGACTGAACTATAGGCACTAGCGTCGCTAGTTGGGGGCGGGGGTGCGGCCCGCACCGGGCGACACCACTCCCTAGGGTGACAAACCTAAAAAAATATATATTTTTTTACACAAAACTTTTTTACCAGAAAGGATACATTGAGAATTCTCTAATTTTCAAGTGTGTCCCGGGTAGGCAAGGCCCAGCCTGGCACTTTCAAGGGGGCAGCAAAAGAAAACACCACTAAAGGGGATATTCACAGAGCACCGAAATGACGCAGACATTTCAGTGTTCTGTTGTTCCCCGCACTTTGGGGAATCAAATTTCCCTGGTGAATTCACCGCAGGGTCCCTAAAGTGCAGGGAATCAGCCACCGAATGCCACCACGAACCCGTCCCCCGCTGTTTTAAAAAAAAACTACTGAACGAAAATGTCTGGAATTAACATATAAGATCCTATGAGTGATAATAAAAAGGGCTTTTACAGAAAAAAACGCTATTAGAAAGAAAACAAAATTGATTTTTTTTTTTAAAATGCCTAATAGATACTAAGAATAAAAAATCAACAAATAGACTAGGGATGTGCTCCAATTTTTTTTTTCGTTTCGGCTAATTTCGTTCGTTATTCGACAATTTTCATTTCGGAGCGTTTCGGACGATTTTAGTTTTGTCTCTTCTTTCGTATCGACTTTTTTTGTGAAATTGGAAATTTGGAAACTTTTTTTGTGATTTCGGACATTTTCGTGTATTCGGTGTGGGAATTGCACCATAGATTCGAATGTTAAAAATATTCCCGTTTTAATTCAATATCTAATAAACCGTTTATTATTATATTCTGTAGTAAAGAGTCTCTTTAGTTTTAGATTTTTTAGGACCTTTTAAGCATTTTTTGAAAATTACCGAAGTGGAACCGAAATTACAAATTGAACGAAAATGATTTCCGATTCCGAAAATTTTTCGTATCGGAAATCGTTTCGGACGTTTTCAGATCCGATCCGATTCCGAAAATCGTCCGAATCACCGAATCGGGCCGATTCGTGAAAAAAACGAATCAGTCCGAAACGAAACGCACATCCCTAAAAGAGACTTTTTACTACAGATTAATGGAATAAACGTTTTATTAGATATTGGGTAACAACGGGAATATTTTTAACATTGAAACCTATGCAGGGTTATTCAGAGAAGGGTGAAAACCTTGAGAATAACTGTAGAATTGAAAATTCTAGGTCAAAATAGTCAAACCAGAAAAATTCTCCCATTTATCTCACTTTCCAAATTGGCTATTTGGTCTAGATTGTTCATTCTCCTGGCAATTCTCAAGGTTTTCACCCCTCTTTGAATAGCCCTGATGGTGTTCGCCTGAATAAACCTGTCTAATGAAACCACTGAACATCAGGACATTTCTCTGCTGTTCAGTATCTCTGAACATATTTACCATTACTTCTCTATGGGGACTTTCACTGCCGTCGAACAGGCACCGTACTTGCTCTCAGTTCACCAAAATTTGTGTGTGAGTATATGAGAGAGCTGCACAGCAATAAACCTCACAGTATGAGCATTCAGTATTATATGGGAATACTGATTTATGAGTAAGAGTAGTTAAAAAAAGCAAAAAATGTAAAACTGGGGGGTGACACCATGAGTTACCGCACCGGGTGACACCAACCTTAGTGATGCCACTGACTATAGGCACATCATGGCTCTGATCTTGGATCATCTGATCCGTCTAGTCGGAGCTGCTCCCTTTATATGGCAGTCTCTCCCATTTCTCATGGCTCCTGCATATGAACTTTTTATGTGTATATTGCTCCTTGAGCTTTTGCCTGTTTATCTGTTCCTGAGTTGGTATTGATTACTGTTATTTTGCCTTGTTTTCCGGTGTGCAGTTTATTTCTTGTTGCCTTGGTCTGTCTGCCCCTCCTGTTGCATTGCCTATTATATTTTGGTTTATTTATTCTGTGTTTTTCGTTATCTGATTTCCTGTTTATAACTCTGGCCTGGTTCTGACTCTTCTTTTGTGTTTACTCCTTAAGCTCCTTGATCTTCTGTGTACCGACTCCAGCTTGTCTGATATCCTTCTCTGGTTACTGATTTCCGGCTTTGTTTATGACTACGTCTTTGGTATTGTCCATTATTGTCCGGTCTTTGAGTTCTGCATGTCACCCAGCAGCGAGATCCCCTCCTAAAACGGTCAGCCATCCAATGGACAGAATCCTATATTTAGGGTTCCCTTTAGTGTGCTGCTGGGTGCCAGTATAGTCTTTCCCTTAACCCTTGCCTTGCATGTTGTCCTGTTCTGTTGTCTGGTTATGTTTTCTGATCTGTGCTTAAAGCTGCTAACCTACCTAAAGGGCTATCTAAGGACTATAATGGGCCCACCTTGGCTCATGTTGGGTGCCCCCATGACACGTGTCCAATGACAACTCACTTGAACTTCTGGATATAATGGAGATACAGGGGTCCAAAGTACCCTCTTCGCAGCTGAGCTTAGGTTCATCTAAAACACCTGCGTAATAATGCATCGCACCATCACCCCCATATTTGCTCCCATCATTTTAAATGAGAAGGTGAGTAGTGCAGTGGTATTGTTTGCTTTATAGGTAAAAGCAGACAATGTCACTGCCTTAGAACAGAAAAAAGTAAATTTTGTATTAAATATGTTTCAGCATTTCAATATTTCCACAATGCAAGCATTTCCATAATGCAAACATTTTACATTTGCATATTGGGTAACATTGCACAGGCCATAAGCCTTTCCAATGATACCTTATATATATTTCTAGCCTGTAGGGCTCCAGAGATACAGGGGTCTGAATGATTGTAAACAAAATGTATTTATTTTTACAGAGTTAAGGTCCCCCTTGTGGCAGGCACCTGTAGGCACATGCCTACTCTGCCTAATTACAAATCCTGCCCTGTTTGCAGGGATGAAGATTTCATTCCTGGCAGTGTATCCGGCAGCCAGGGAAAGGCACACATCCCTCTGTCAGTCATGGCTTTAATTGTTTCTCACCAGGCAGCCAGAATGGTGTTTGCTGATCCAGCTTTCTGTCCAAATAGGCTGTATGGTGTGGGGCCCCTAAAAATGCACAGAACCGCGGGGCTTGGGAGTGTGAGATGAGCCCCGCTCATCCCACCCTAAGGGCAGGGACTGTGGCTTACCTGTCTGAAGTAGTTTTTTTACATCAATTTTGCAACCTATGGAAAGACCTCTGGTAGATCAAATTTTTGATAAGTGCTGGCATGGGTCAAGTTGAGGAAGAACGTGTGGGAACGCAGTTTCTCCATTATTTATGCATTAGGAACAGCGTTCCCATTGGTCCCATACTCCATATAGCTTGAATTCAGGTGTTTAATCACATTTCTCTGTTAAAGCATATATTTGTCATTTATCATATATTTTTGCTAAAATCCACATATATATGTACACACAGATTTGAGTGTATGTTTATGTTACATTTGAGATGATAAGTGCGTATTGGAGGACAGAAATCTTGGTGAGTTCCTACAATAATATATTTAGGACTTGACCCCCCTGAGTGCTGGCATTTGTTGGCACTGCAATGCTGGTGATATTTGTCAGTATTTGGAACGCCAGCAGACATCAGCACTTACTGGATGACCACTTATATGTTAAATATTTTGTTGAACAAAATGTAAATTCAGTTTCTCCACAAGATGGCAAAAATGAATCCTGTTATAATTTGATTTGCCCACCAGATGGTGCTATTACATCATTTTTCAGAATACAAAGGAGCAGTGTGTTTTATGATAAATGGACTCCCAATTTCCCGAAGTCAATAGATTGTGTTCCTTGTGTGTCTGTTTTTCTTAGAGATGTGAATGTGTAGCTGCTGTTTCATTTCTTTTAACACTCTTGTATTAAGCACAATGTATCCGGCCGTTAGATCCCAAACAAAGTGGCAATTAACAAAATTTATGGGTTGCAGCCTTGAACTAACTAAGTTTCAGCGAGCCTGTCATTGGCAGATTCACTGCCATATCTCATTATGACGATCATCATCATAAAGTCTAATGTCTCATTCCACCATGAGACATTGTAGACAGTTTCTCACCTGGTTTTAGTGCAGAGCCGTCTTCCTCCTTTACGGACACCACTTAGTGAGGAACACCATGCAGTCAATCACCTGCCAGGAAAGAAGAGAGGACTGGCCGAAACCTTGAAACTTGAAGTGAGTGATAGCAATTTTTTTTAATAGGTAATCGGTCAGCAATTCACTAATACAACGAAAAATGCTAATAGATATAGTTTGTAATTTTCTATCCAGTGAGCTCAGACTTGTTGGGCGTGAGTGGTGCAATAAAAAAGAAAGCCTATAGTTATCAGCACCCTCCTTGTCTATTGCAAGCGTGCATAATTAGGAGAAATATCTAAAGGATGCTCCTGCTGCGGTGTCTGCTAATGAGCAAACCTCCTGCCACTGCATTATTCATAACACTGCCCTTTGCTTATTTAAAGGTGATTTCTCTTCTGTAACTCTGTTAAACCAATCTGGCCACAGAGGGCCATCCTGCAGGAGCAAAAGGGACGGTTCTGAGGTCAGATCATTTATGTCACCTACAGTTCATCCCTTGAATAAATCCATTTGCATATGCAAGAAGCCGCCATATGGCCTTTGTCTCCCTAGACTCGAACGTTCTCATTGGAAGTTACAGTGTATAAATATCGCCCTCTACAAAAGCTTGATTTTGTAAAGTTACAGATTCTCTTTGCACAGAATATTTAGCTACAAGATGCCGTGATCCTTTCATCCGGTCCTCTGTTTTCTAATAAATCCATCTTTTGTGGTACTTTTCCCACCTAAAGCTTACATCTGTTCCCAGTGAAGTATATCTTCCCGTTTTATACCAGTGTTAAAGTCCCGTTCATCTGTTGCCCCGCTCTTCAGTCCTTCTCCAAATCCGATGTGAGATCTCCGTTTGTTATACGTGTGTCCTGCTTCTTTTTTTCGACACAGTTACTGCGGCGTTCTCCATTGTCACACCAGTGCCTTTCAATGCGTCGTTAACTGGCTAGGCGGAGAGCAAGGGACCTGACAAGCAACACATGGGACCTTGTTCCTTTGAATCTTTTGTTCTGCCCAAACTGGGTGGCACTTAATTCCACATTCATTTGTACTGTCACAGAATGCCTGAAAGAGATTAATGGGGAGCGTGGAATGAAATCCCGCATCCGTACAAAGAACATGAAACGCATTGAAGAAAGATGGATTGTACAACTGTATTTTATTAAACGGGTTACGTACCCAAAGCGATTAAACCTTTACAACATATGATTTTACGTCGCTTGGATAGTCTCATTTTCCTCCGATTTGTTTCCCTAGATGATATTGAAGTTGTTCTGTAAAACGGAAATTCTCGTGAAAAGGGAATTTTCGGTTTGGACCAATACAACTGACTTGATGAAAATTTCCTATTGGGCTATTTTCATTTTAAAAAGTTGCAATTTTCTCTTTAAATTTCAGCATTCTGTTGTGTATTTCTAAAACCTAAGGAGAGAAAAAAGTTTTTTACGAACAGAATTCCATAAATACAATCCAATGAGAGAACAAATGTATCTTAATGAATTCGGGGATGAATGTGTCGAAAGCAATTTTACAGCTCTTGCCCTTCTTTCCAAGACTCTATAACGCTCACTCGTCTCCATATAACCTGTTCGTGGTATTCAGGAAATTCTATAGGGCCCTATTATATTCTTCGCGCAAACATGTGCGACGGCGCAAAAACGCAGTAACGTGAGGGGCAAAACCCTTTGCGCAGAACATCATATTACAAAGTCAGCGCAAAAAACGCACGCACTCGGCTAATGCGGGTGAACCTGTGCGAACCCTTTGCGAGCGTACTGTACTGCGCGCGTCCTATACTTAACATTGTGAGCGCAAATGCGTTTGTACGCTGGTACGCGGATGGTATTACAATCTATGCGCAGTTTCTAACGCACAGCCTTTGCGCGCATAATTTTAGCAACTCCTAAAAGCTGGTGTTAACGGCAAATTCTATCAACCTGGGCGAACCCAAATACACCAGCCAAAAAAAATACGCAGCAAAGTATAGTTACACATTCTACACATACCAAACCAATAAAATGGAGAAGTTGTGCGTGTTTTTTTTATTGATGCAGCATATATGCGCAGATTGACTTTGACAGGCGCAAAAGCTTAACGTGAGACAATTGTGGTTCTTAATTCTGATTGGCTGAATTGCGTGAAAAAAACAGTCCGCACACTGATTTCTGCCCGCAACGTTGCTGCGCGCGTTTGTGCGCGTCTGTTTTACACGCGTATGCTCGACGGATGAAAAAATGCACGAGGATTGTAATGCCAGCATTGATTTACGCGCGTTAATGTTCAGCGCACAAATTCACGCGTTGCGCGTGCTTTTTAACACGAAGATTGTAATAGGGCCCATAGTCTTTATTTAATGCTTGTGTATATCCACTTTTATATTAAAAAAGCTAAAATGAGGCAATGTGTTTTTTTTTCTCGGCTTGATTCTTTTGTCATCGGCTTCCATTGTTGGCTTGCAATTTGTTCCCCTTGAAGCCATCTCTTGTAAAATTTCACCTAAGGCTCTCTTCATTCTGCCAAATTGACCCAAAGTGTTCAGACACTTTTAACAGTAGAGCTCAGCATCTATTTGGGGGAAACAAAACGTAAAAAAAAACTACAAATGAGTATCCTAGCATCTGATTGTACGCCAAGCAGTATAGTCATGGTCTCCTCTACAGTACCGTTTTCAGTTTATAAAATGACCCACCTTCGCTGTACACGGTGATTACAGATCGAAATCCTCTATGCATGGATTGATCATATGACATTTATAGCGAGCAACGCTCAGTCTTGATTACTGGGTGACTTTAAACCCATTACGACGACTTACTGGACCACCAATGGTCACAAACATCCAGAAGACAATTTAACATAAAAAAATATATGCAACAAATGGTGTTAGTCTTTTTTTCTGTATTTGGGAACAGCTTATACACTCAATAAAATCTATCACTAGAATAATCATGGCTCACTTTATCCAATCTCCTTATGGACCACATTTAATTTCTGGCTTGTCGAGGATTAATTATTAGAGATATAGTTCCACAACAGCTGCTGCGTCTTGTTTTCGATAACCTTTTCCTCATAGGTCTTTTTTTCTGAAATCGTTGGCGATATTTCGAAGGTTACAAAATGAGCCATTAGTAGCCACTTGCCTCGTTACTGGCAGTTTCCTCTCCAGCTCCGGCGGTTTTCTGATGATACCATTAAAACTAAAAGCAAAGCCTTCTGTTATGTGTAACATTTGTGGATAATGTTGGCAGGCTTCGAAAGTAAATATATCCTTCCTTATGGTATGTGATGCCTTGTATTTAATGTGCGGGTGATTTAGAATGGGTAAATGGAAAAAATAGCATTTCTTTTGGAAACGCTCTGTGTCCCTGGATTTCCGCAATATTTAAACATAGAAACAGAGAAAGCAAATACATTTGATCTGTGAAGAACAAGGTAAACGTAATACAGTTGTTACTTTGCCTTTTCATAAACTTTTTAGAACCGATCCTAGTGAAGCTCGTTTTGCTGCGAATGTCCGCATTTATTGGAAAGTTTGATATAGATCTTTTTGAGGATTGCACGGTTATTTATAAAGGATTTTACCAGGAAGGATACATTGAGATTACTCTCGTTTTCAAGTATATCCTGGATTCAAGAACATTGAAATTTTTACAGTCGTTACAGAAATACAAAGTAATAAATGCAAGATATTAAAAACAAAACACAAATATACAGATTAACACAGAAGGTAAATGTGTAGGAAATATACTCACTATGTTACATGTTTACAGGTGCATTCTGTATCGAGGTACATTAATAGAGATCTCTTGAGTGGCTTAAGACTGGAGCAAGATTTGATGGCGTCTGGGAGGTTATTCCATAATTGCGGTGCTCTGTAGGAAAATGAGGATCGAAACACTTTCTTTTTGTATTGTGGTATTGCAAGTAAGGTGCAGGTCCTGGATCGGAGGTTATAGGATGAGGGAACTGCTGGGGGAAGCAGTCTATTCAGGTAGGGTGGTAGCTTCCCAGAAAAGCTCTTAAACACCAGGTTGGAAAGGTGAAGAGTGGGTCTAGATTCCAGCGATGGCCAGTTTAGCTCTTTTAACATGTCACAATGGTGGGTCATGTAGTTACGTTGTAGCACAAAGTGGCAGAATAAGTTGTACAACGTAGTAAGTTTATGAAGGTGCGTTTGCGGGGCAGCTGCATACACTACATCTCTGTATTCAAAAGCCAGCAAAAGCATTTGTTGTACAATCTGCTTTCTTACCGCGGGCCAGGTTGTGAGTGTAAGCAGGAAAACCATGTACATGTAAAACATATGTACACAATTCATAGGGGGTCTGCTCACCAAAGTCGAATGAAAGCTGATTTGCATTTGATTGATTTATCGTAAGAGGAAATCTCTGCTTATTTTGCCGACTAGCTCTGGTACAAGTTGGAAAAGTTATCCTAGTTTACAATTGTGGAGACACTGGTTTGAATCCCAGCAAGAGCACCTCTCCAGTAAGTGTCCTTGGGCAAGACACCTAACGGTACATACTCGCCACCCAGGACATACTCGAAAACAAGAGAAATCTCAATGTATCCTTCCTGGTAAAATACTTTCTCTCTCAAAAAAATCAACCAAGTTGTTGCTGATAAATTGGAAGCCGGTTATAATGGCGTTGCTCTAACTCTGCTACAAATCTCCCCTTAGAGTTTAGATCTCATAGGGTTGCTTTGAAATATAATATATATTTCTGTTATTTCTTATTTTTCATTTTAAGTAATCGTAATTTGATGTCATTAGATGACTGCTTTTCTTATGCTTTAATAAATCCCAAGGAGCTTATTTCCCCGACTTGGAATTGCAGTGACTTGGCAGAGGAATTACAAAATACTCTCTATACCAGACAAGCTGGAAAACTAACAAACTTAAAGATCTTTTTCCAATTTTAGTCTCAAATTTTTACATCAATTCTCCGAGCTGCAGATTCAAGGACTAATCCTCAGTTTTAGCTATGTTGGCGGGGTTCAGCAACTTAAATCCGGCAGCCTTCAGACGAGTGCTAGACATATTCACTAACATCAAAGAGGTTAAAACCTAATTAACGTAAACAGACTTTCTCTTCATATATTAAAGGAACACTCCAAGCTGAAAATCATCCCCCTTTTTTTTACTTTATATTAAACCTATTGCCCTAACTAGTCATTCAGTACATATATATTTTTTTTAATGTTATACTTACCCTAAAAATTACACTTTTCCGACGGCGTTTTTTTTTTTTCTACTCACCTCCCTCCTCTTCCGCTCCCGTCGTGTTAAAGTTAGAACTTGGCTTAAGGTTTACGTGCAAAGCGCACATGCACGCCTATCACGTAAAGCAGCCAATCAGCTCATACAACCGCGCATACGCGGAGCAGCGCACGTTCACGAGCGGCGAGGTGAGCTGAAGTTCACCCCGCCTGCTCGTCTAAAAACTTAGGCGGAGGAGAAGGAGGAGGAGACGGCAGCAGCTCCAGCTCCTTCTCCTGCGCGTTCCCGCGACTCTGCCGGAGTGGTGGGACGTCATTGCGCTTCTAGCGCGATGACATCCCAGCTTTGCCGAGAGTTCCAAAACGTGGGGACCTTGAAACCCGATCGGCTGATTGACAGCTGGGAGGGTGGAGTAAAGTCCACCGCTTCTCTCAGCAATATCAGCCGATCGGGAAAAGGTAGAAGGCTGGGGAAAAAAATGGGATACTTCAGGCAATATGACCACCTTAAAAAGCTGAGGTGGTCATATTGCCTGGAGTATCCCTTTAATATCTGTATTTTTGTTTCTGTATCAACATTGTCGGGGCCTTTTGTAACTGGGAGCAGTGATTAGTACCTTTCAGATTGAGTGTTCTGTCATAAGGATCTCAATCACATGGTAGAAGTTTGTAAGTGAGATATAGGAAAGTAACGGATTGTATGTATATGTATAATTTGTGTATATGTGTTTATATATAAATTTGGCTAGGGTAACAAAAGTATGGTTTGGAATTTGCTAAATCCAAATATTTATTTTATTACTAAAGTCATATATTTTAAAAAAACAAACATATTCAGTAATAGTGTATAGACGGCTGTTATTAAATATATTAAATTAATGGATATATTAAAAGCCAAGATCCATCACTCACAGAATCCAAGTGAGGGGGTTTGGGAAATATGGGAGGGTAACAATTATAGATTTGAGGCGTCGTAATGCTAAAAAGGGTATGAAAAGCAGGTATGGATGTATGTTTTTTTCCCCTTTCTCCCTTCTGATTGTTTTAAGTTAAAGACCTGTAAGATAAAAGGTATTGGAATATGTAATTGTATTTATATTGTTTTATTGTATATTTGTATGTAAAAATATAAAGCAAATAATAGACAAAAACCACATGAAAATGTCATTATAATTCATGTTTGTGCTATTGATACATTAGCTAGATTTTTTTTAAAAAAAATAGAATAAAAGAGTAATTACAAAATACAAACCTTTCCAATATTTGATGAGCAAAATGAAGTTTTACAGTTGTCTAATGGTCACCTCGATAGAGAGTTTATATTATATACAGAAAGCACAAAATGTGATATACACCACCACTGCGTATGTTTCTCATATTTTCCATCTCTACATTTTGTAGTTGGTCACTAGTGCATGTGGATACAGTAAAAAATTGTGTGCGTGATGTGTATAGATCTATATAGCGGAGGAATGTATTCCTGTATTTAAATATATACTTGTTTGTATATGCTGAACCCTACTCTAATTTATGTGTAAATGTGTTTTCCTTGCCTGTTTATTGCAGATCGCCCTTGGAACGGTTACTAATGTGGAGGAAGCGGTGAAGTGGCTAAGTTACACTTATCTCTACGTGCGGATGAGAGCAAATCCATTAGTTTACGGCATCAGTTACAAGATGCTGCAGGTAGAGAATGCGTTTTTATGAAAATCTCACCTTTCTGTATTTGCCTTGGCCAGCTCATAATGTGAGGATAAATATTTGCTTGCATTACCTATGCTGATGAAAGCCCGGCTTTAGCTCATTTGCTTTCGCTGGATCTGCTGCAGCCTTTGTGATTTAAGAAGCTTTTTGTTGGAACGCTTTGTCGTCTGCACAAACCCTCTTGCTCGCATTCAAAGAATATTAACTCTTCACATGCGATCTGCAAGTATCGGATCTACATTACAATGATCTTAAAGCAGGGTTAAACCACCTTGGCCCTCCAGGTGTTTTGGAATTACATTTCCCATGAGGCTCATCCAATCTAATGAGTACCCAAGCATTATGGGAGATGTAGTTTCAAAACATACGTAGGGCCAAGGTTTCTGACCCCCGATCCAAAACATAAATGTTTTACAAATTAATTTAAATTGGTAGCGCTGTGATTTCAAATATGAATAAAGTAACCCTTTCGGATGCCAGTTTCTGAGTGACTGGTACTACTGGTTTTCTCCACTGGGTGCTCTGTGCCTTTTACAATCCAGGAGACCTAATCCAGGTCTATTTCTAGCTTGCAAGATGTATCTCATTATAAAAAATACACCTAGTTGTAACACAAGATCAGCTGGTATTCTAATTAAAGTACTGGCAGTTCCAAGAGCTATGACTCTGCTGTATGTGGTCCGTTGTATAGACACCATGGTGGTATTGTGACATTTGGGTTTGCATCTCTATTCAACTGGAAGAACACAGAGGAACTGTTAAGGTTTTATTTGCTGACCATTGAAAGAACAATGGATTTATTTTGATGAACTTAGTGGGACTAAGGTGGATCAGTGTGATGAAATTCACTATTTAGGGAACTTGCATCATAGTCCTCCATAGTTTTCTTCTTTTTTTCCATTGTAGTTTCTGCTAACATTGTTCAGTGTGGTTCTCCGTTTTGGTTTCAATATGGGTTCTACCAAACATATTTGGCATCGATTTCACCACTGACTCGGTCAAAGTTGTCTAGTGTTGTTTTTTAACTATTGCTTATACGGTAATTTCAATAGAGGGTCAATGAAGAACGCTCTTTAACCTCCCTTGCGGTCTAATTGTTTTCAAAATTTTGTGTCTAAAAGCATCTCAAATTTTTTTTAAAGGAAACGTGTTTTTGTACATAGTTAGCCTGTAATAATTAGGAATCGCGCTTTGAAATCCGTGCAAGCAAGAGTCCGTACTGGTAAAATCCTTTATAAATAAATAAAAAAATAAATAGTAAATACACGGAGTCCGATAAAGTTTGAAACACGACATAATAATTTATTATCCCAAAAATAATTATCCAAAATAATGCAAATAAATGATATTCAATAAAATAAAACAAAAAACACTGAAATCTGTCTGAAAACAAGGGTTAGACTAGGTATGGTCTGTTTCTTATCCTGTAGTGCCACCTAGTGGCCGTTCGTAAACATCGTACATTGGAAAACAGTGTATTATAAAAAAAAAATAAGTTTGCTGCCTGGTCCCGCTCCCCTGCATCGTGTGACTCGCAGGGAGCCTTACCAGGAAGCAACTCGCCGCGATCACACTGCGGGGGACAGCCAGGGAGCACAGGAGAAGGTGAGTATGCATCCAGCCCGAGTGTGGCTTAGGGTTACCGTTCGCGGTAGTGAAATTTAACCCCAAGTCACACTCGGGAATACCACCAGGGAGGTTAAAGTCGCTCACGCATATTCCACATTGTGGCAAATAGTAGTTGAATAATGTTACATGTATTTATGGTGCTTACTCAATTTATAGAACAGTAATGGTGGTACCTTTGTTTGTCGTTGTTGAATTTTGGATGTCTGAGTAGACCTAGTTCACTAGACATGTGCGTTTCATTTCATCCTAATTGAAATTCGGGCAAAAATCCACCAATTTTAGGTTTCGGAAGCATTTCCGAAAACGAAAATCAGCAATCTGAAAATTCCAAATCAGTCCA
The DNA here is from genome assembly GCA_009667805.1 of Leptobrachium leishanense. Lineage (NCBI taxonomy): Eukaryota > Metazoa > Chordata > Amphibia > Anura > Megophryidae > Leptobrachium > Leptobrachium leishanense. The sequence goes on from CM019066.1 coordinate 286,369,438, forward strand.
AAAAAACGAATCACAGTAACAACGAAAAAACGAAACGAAATTGATCAGAGACTAAAGATAAAAAAAATCTATGCAATTCAAAACACAGCAATGGGTTAATGGCATCTCACAGGGTACAGTTTATATCCCAGTCAGGGGTTAATGGGCATCTCAAAGGGCACAGCTTATATCACAGCAAAGGGTTAAATTCTGCTCTCCATGGTGCTGAATAGGTTTCAGCAGCAAGGAAAGGGTCCCCCATATCTTTTTCTTTTTAATCGTTCTAAAATACAAAATAAAAACGAAATTGGTAATAAAAATGAAGTACGAATAGATCCGAAACATGAAATAACTAATAAAAACAAATCGATCTGAAAATGAAATACAGATCGTCCGAATTAATGAATCCATCCAAAATACCTAAACGAATCGATCCGAAACTAAAACAAACCGTACCGAAAAGAACCGAAACTGAACAAAATGGAAATTTGGGCCATGCACATGTCTATAGTTCACCATAGCTGCATCAGCAGAGATTTCTACCAATTTTTTGAACTATGGTAAACTTGACTGGCACAGTGGTGCTTAGTGAATAGTCCCTTTTTTTAGTTTTTTCACCTAGAGCAGCAAGGCAATGGTTCAGTTGAGCCTTACACTCAAGATTGTAAGTGCGGATGCTACAGTCTCTAGACTTTTTTCCTTACTGTACTTGATTCCACCTGCTTAATTACTTTACAACAGGTTGTGCAATGATACCAATGCTTCTCTTCACTCCTTGTTATGACCGATTGCTCTTCATATTTTCCTTTTTTCATCCTCAGATGGACCCTATATTGGAGAAACACCGAGAACAGCTGGTAATTGAGGTTGGACGCAAACTGGACAAGGCTCGAATGATTCGATTTGAGGAACGTACTGGTTTCTTTTCTTCCACCGACCTGGGCAGAACCTCAAGCCACTTCTACATCAAATACAACACTATTGAGGTGACATTCTTCTCTCTGTTTACTCTCTCTGTTTTTTAGTTGATAGTAGAAGCTGTGTACATATATACGTTTCACTGCATAGATTGATAATATCACTACGTAAGGGGTGCTCAAGCATTGTGTAGCAGGTAACCTAAGAAAGTGGAAAACAAAAAAAAGGGATTAAATCCCAAAAATGTGTGATGTGTCGTACGCATTTTATATATCTTCACTCACAGTTAAGCTTTACCACTTTAAAAAAATTCTAAAAGCGATGACTGGCGAGTACAAGCTCATACCGCCAAGCCCCGGCTCTGGTCGTGTCTTAGCAGAACAAGTGGTTGCTCTTTCACAAAGAGCTGGGGTTTTCAGATGAGAGAATTGGATCACAGTCTGGTTCTCAGTGGCACGCATTAAGTACAATGAAGTTGAGCAGTGGCAGGAGCGCAGTGCCAGGCTCACTGGCAGTCGTCCTAATGTGCTGTGTGAAGTGGAGCTTTGAGGTAAGGGGACAAATAATACCAACCAAGTGTTTTGGCGTCCGATCAGCTGTGCGATGCCAAAGTCGACTGGACCAAGTCCAGAATAAAAGGTCTTTTTTTATTCTTTTTTTTGGAGAAAACTGTGATTGCTGCTGTGATATAAATAGACAGGGTTTTATAGTTTCTCGAATTATTTAAATTTTTCCATTTTACGCACAGAATGTTGCAATACATCACATGTTTTCCTCACTTGCTTTCGAATAAATATAAGGTCACATAATACCAAACGCTCAGAATCAAGCCAGTTGTTTGATCATGTTTGTCTCCGTCAATAATGATTTTCTGAGACACTCCGTGCTCATATATTAAACATTATCCAGGGCCTAGGGAACTACAAACCAGCATATAGTTGCAGTGATGTTTTTCTGTGTTTTTGTATAAAGGCAAGAATAGACAGTGGGGCAGTGCCAAATAAAATGCTTTAAATAGTTAAAAGGTGTTAACCCTTACACAACTGTGCTGTTCTGGATCTGTTGTATTTTTATTTATTTTTTATTTTCTGGATGTTATTATTTTTTTTTCTTTTTGGCAGACATTTAATGAATTATTTGATGCTCACAAAACTGAAGGGGACATTTTTGCCATTGTGTCTAAAGCAGAGGAATTTGAACAGATAAAGGTAAGATAGTGTTTTAACCTTGTGTTTGACAAAATACAAAGCTGTGGTCCAGCATATTGCTGGTGGCAGCGTATTGCGTACATACATATATGTCTGGTTGAACGGAGGCCGGTAGGTGCTGTGAGAAATCATTATGCAGATCCTGGGTTGAGGGCTCTGCACTTCGCCAGATTGATTCCATACCCGGGGCTTCTGCTTTCATTTCTAGCTCCTAGGAGAGAAATGAGTACCTGGGGACACATGGATGTATTTGGGATGTGCAGAGCAGAGGAGCTGCTCCTCTCCCACGAGACAGGAATGGGAGCTGCACCTCACACTGGAGAAGTGCAGAGGACACAGTTCAGGCTGACTCATGTATCCGTATGGCAGGAGATCTGAAACCCAGATGTAGGCGGACAAAAACAGATTCACTTTCAAGACGGCGCCGGACCGGGCACAAGTAAGGATTGTCAGAACACGAGTCTCTTCAGGAAAGGCAAACTTTATTGTGTCGTCACACAAGTGCCCACACAGGATTGAATCGCAAAGAGTGAGCCCCCCCTTTCACCCGTACAAGGGATCTTATACCCAAAAATACGTAATTAGGTACATCCCAGTTAGCCCACCTCCCAATGACACTTTATTCCACCCCACGTGGGTTAATACCTCCCTTTGGCTAATACAAAGACATTTCATTAATTGGCTGTAAATTGGCAAACTTTGTGTTAGTTTCAGTAAATCAAAATTAATTGCTCTTACTGTTCCGGGCTGCGCCCTCCTCCCTTGCGCCTACAATCACTTGTTACAGATGGCACCTGGCCTGATCTCTACTCCTTTGTCTTTCTGCGGGCCCCAACGACCTTGGAGGATCTACTTCGCTTTTCTCCTCCGTGCCAGGAACAGCAGAGATCTTTCATAGGGCTTTAATTGCTTTTTCTGCTAATCTAAACACATTCCTAAATTTCTACGTATGCCTCATTCTAGTTTCAGCTAAAAACCTGCCTAGTTATTTTTCAGTGAACCAATATTCTGAACAAGATGGTCGCCTGGCTTATAATGGCGGCCATCTTCCAGTCTATTTCCACTTCATTCCCCCCTTGGCTCAAGCCTCAGGCTCTTCTCCTGAGACTTGTAGCCATTACACCTCACTAGTTTTATTCTCGAGTTCCTCATACTTGGGGGGGCCTATTTTTGTTGGGAACATACCTTGTGGGATAATCAGTGGTATCTTTTGTGTCTGTGTGGGTGTCAGTGCTTTCTTGCATAGTGGCAACATTCATAATACATTGTCATCTCACACAATCCATTCAGGGCTGCACTAATCTGTTCCAGTGCCATATCATATATCATTTGTACCTTTCGTATCTCCCGTACTTCCAGATTCAGTAACTGAATATCCATACTAGTCTTATTCAAAATCTCATCCATCAAACTGGCATAACTGTTCATTCTTGCCATCAACTCTCTTCCCCATCCAGTCCAGGCCGGAAGCCAAGCCCACACTCGATCTGCTTTCTTAAACAACTCTCTCTTCTGTCTTTCAAACACCAGTGGGTACCTAGGGTGAAGTATTGTGTCTGAATTAGTGTCCTCCCCCTTACCCTCTGGATTGGGATCAATTTAGCCAAATAACATTCCCGTTACTGTAGGTGGTACCCATGTGTAACACACTCTTTCACAGCACACCTGGTACTCTCCTTTCACTATAAATGGTGACAAATGTAGTGTTCCCTCTAATATCGCTATCATAAGCTGTCTCCGTTGTTTCATCATGTCCCCTATATCCTGCCTTCCACTGGTTGCGTTCGCAATCTCTTCCTCTTGTTCTCTAGTGAACTGCCTGCATCGTATGTATATATAATGTGCCTTCAGTCCTGTTCTGAATATGTAAATGTACGATGTCCAATTGAACTGACTTGAGTTGCACGCCCCACCCTCGTTACTTATCTCTCTATCTGGGCCTAGTTGAAAACACCACTCTGGTTGGTACACTGGTCCTATTATAGGATGCCCAGGACTGAATGGTTCTGGTTTCTCTCTTGACATATCAACTGCCTGTACTGTAACATTTTCTGATACAAACATACTCAAATTCATTGGAACAGATGCGAATGGTATATAAATTGTCTCTGGGTGCAGTCTACTACACACCCAACACGTGGTTTGCCCAGACTTTTTAGCATAGTCATATTTAAATTGCACAAGTAAATGTCCTTTCAGCTGGGTTCCAGATAGCGTCTCTCGCTTTTGTCTCCACATGGTACGGTTCTCCATCACCGGGTGCGTACCATTCCAGATATGGGAAATATCCACTTTCCCCACATTGCCCGTACAATTAGGGCCTGCTCCACGCGAGAGTCCATAAATCAAATTAGCAAGATATAAAATCAGCACCACAAATGCCCCGAATGTCAGAATTCCTTGGGCAATTCTTTTCACAGTCACATAAACCCAATCCCTCCCCACCGGAATTTCAAAAGTAAAAAACATTTCTGGATAATCAAGGGTGGGGGCCGGGCCCCTAAAAAGCACCCTGTGGGTATCCCCCGTTGGCGGGTGGTCAGGACCTGTGCCCATCAAAACACCCACTTGTTGATCCTCTGTATTATCTGGGTTAGGATCATTTAGGTGCTCATGGCTGTGGTCTTTGTCAGCTTCAGCCTCAGCGGGTTGGTCTCGTTGGTAACGACCTTCCATTCTGGTTCAGGACTGGCTGCAGCTGCTTTCACTCTGGAGTGATGTATCCACGGGACCACCTCGGCAACCTTTACTGCTGTGGCGGTTGATAACAGGACAAGATAAGGACCTCTCCATTTTGGACCTAGTGGATCATTTTTCCACTCTTTTACCCATACTGAGTCACCCGGACAATACTTATGCAGTGAAGGATACAGAAAATGCGGTATATTATCCCCCACCCAAGTATTTAATTTCTGCATTGATTTACCCGGCATTACTACCTGATCATTTAGTTTCGTTTCTCCCAATGCCCGAAGGTCCCCCTTAGTCCATTAATTAGAGGGGTTGGCCGTCCAAACATAAGTTCGTACGGACTTAGCTTCAATTGGGGGTTGGTCTGCACCTAATGTGCAAAAGGACTATCGGCAGCAAGTCCAACCAGCTCAATAACGTCTCTTGGCACAGTTTGGACATCAAAGTCTTTAGGGTACGGTTCATTCTTTCAACTTTTCCCGAACTTTGGGGCCTGTAGGCGGTATGTAGCTTCCAGGTGATGCCCAGTAGCCGGGCAAGTTGTTGCAAACAGTTCTGGATACTTTTGGGAAATAGTATCGCCATGCGAAAAATAACAAATCTTGTCTGTCTTGTGAATCTCTTACTGCTGGTATGAAAAAGTTCATTGCACTTTTCTTCATTCTTGGCAGTCTGTTCTTGATAAGGATCTCCTTGAGGAAGAACCTCACCAACGGGGCTTGGTATTCTTCTGCTCCCAATTCTCCCAGACTGTGCAGTATTCGTGTGATCCGTAGATTATTGTGAGGATTGATTGTCAAATTTTCAAAACGTGACGCGAAATTTTCTGCTCATTCAACTTCGGTTATTTCTTTGTCTTCCTCCTCCCCCACTATTTTTACGCCGAAGAATTTCAGCATCATGTTGTAGGCTCTGCGCAGTCTTTGCTGAACTTCTGAGGTGTTAACCATTAGGCGTGTCTCCTGCGGATTTAGGGAAGTAGAGTAGAAATTTCGGCCTTGTGTCCGAGTTGGGAAAAGCCATTGAATGTAATCAGAATTGAGTTCTAATAGTTCATAATCATCTTGCATTTGTGCAATATTATTGCAATGAACTTGCCGTGGGGTTCAAACTTTCTCAAATTCATGTAGAACTCGTAATTTGGCATAGAGGATTGCGGTTCTTGCTTGCAGATCAATACTTTAGCTTGGTCTTCTGCTGGCGGTGGTGGTTTTGCAGCTGCTTTTGCGGCTTGGTCTGCGCGTCTGTTACCTTTTGGAATTTCATCACGGCCTTTTTGGTGGCCACGACAGTGCATGATGCTGACAGCACTTGGTTTCCACACTGCTTCCAGGAGGGCCGCGATTTCAGCCGCATATTTAATTTGTTGTTCTGAAGACGTGAGTAGGCCTCTTTCTTTATAGAGTGCACCATGTGCATGGACTGTCATGAAAGCGTACTTGGAATCTGTATAGATATTTACTCTTTTGCCTTCAGAAATTTCAAGGGCTCTGGTTAAAGCTGTTATTTCAGCCAATTGTGCAGATGTATGGCCTGGCAGTGGCTTTGCTTCGATGACTTCTTCTGTTGAGACTACTGCATAGCCGGAGACTTTCTTCCCATCATCCATATAGCTGCTACCATCAGTGAATAGCTGTAGTTCGTATTTGTCTAGGGGTACGTCTTGCAAATCTGGCCTGCTACTGAACACTTCTTCCATAACTTGGAGGCATTCATGATCTGGATCCTCTTCACAGTCAGGCAGTAAAGTAGCAGGGTTTAAGGTAGCGATGAGGTCCAAATGAACCCGTGGATTTTCACACATCATGGCTTGGTACTTCGTCATCCGGCTGTTGCTGAACCAGTAACCTCCTTTGACATTCAGCAGAGTCTTGACAGCGTGGGGCACCTTGACATGAAGAACCTGTCCAAGGGTCAGCTTGTCTGCTTCTGCTATCAGCATTACAGTGGCAGCCACTGCTTTCAGGCATGGGGGTAGGCCGCAGGCCACAGGGTCGAGTTGCTTGGAGAGGTAGGCCACAGGCCTCAGTCATGAGCCAAAAGTCTGAACCAATACTCCTGTTGTTACCGGAGTCAATCAGGTTCACTTCATTAACGGCGCCGGACCAGACACAAGCAAGGATTGTCCAAACACGAGTCTCTTCAGGAAAGGCAAGATCTTTATTGTGTCGTCACACAAGTGCTCACACAGGATTGAATCGCTTAGAGTGAGCCCCGATTACACAGAGACATGAGGTTTTATGCCCCAAATACATAATTAGATACATCCCCATTAGCCCACCTCCCTATGACACTCTATTCTTCCCCACGTGGGTTAATACCTCCCATCATTAATTCGAACACAAAGAACATTCCACATATAACTATAAATTGATACACTTCTCGTTAGTTTGACAGTCTGTGATTTGTTTGTGCTGTCTTCCTCCGGGCAGTGCCTCCCTCCCTATCGGCTATGTTTATTCAGGTGGCCTGGGCCCGTCTTCTATCCTCCTTCGTCTTTCCACGGGCCCCAACGACCTTGGCGCTTTTCTCCTCCGCTTCCAGAAACAGCAAAGATCTTTCATAAGGCTTTAATTGCTTTTCTGCTAATCTAAACGCATTCCTTAATTTCTACGTATACCTCATTCTAGTCTCAGCTACAAACCTGCCTAGTTATATACAAGTGAACCAATATTCTGAACAAGATGGCCGCCTGTGTACAATGGCGGCCGTCTTCCAGCCTATTTCCACTTCATTCCCCCCTTGGCTCAAGTGTCAGGATCTTTTCCTGGCACTTGTAGCCATTACACTCCACTATTCTGAAACTACTGAAAAAGGGGGGGTTTCTTTCCCTGGGAACATACCCTGTGGAATCATCAGTGGTATCTTCTGTGTTTGTGTAGATGTCAGTGCTGTTTTGCACAGTGGCCATATGCATAGCCCTATGCGGTATATCAGTATCCCTATGATCAAGATCACCACTATCATGAGTATCATGGATCCAATCTTTGAGATGAATCTCAAAATGGAACCAAACCATTCTCCCATTGCTCCAAACCCACGGAGCGGATTCCAGCCTTCGGCAGCAATCCTCCTGGCTGTGCCCTGCAACTGTGCTACCTTCTCCTGGTGATCTTGAATTACCTGGTAATAGTCTGGGACTTCGTGTGTAGTGTTTCTGATGAAGGTGCAACATTCATAGTGCATTGTCATTTCACACAATCCATTCAAGGCCGCACTGATCTGCTCAAGCGCCATTTCATGTATCATCTGCACCTTTCGTAACTCTCGCATTTCCAGATTCAGCAGCTGGATATCCATACTGGTTCTATTCAGAATCTCATCCATCAGATTGACATAGCTATTCAATCTCCTCATCATTTCTCCTCCCCATCCAGTCCATGCTGGCAACCACGTCCATATTCGATCCATCTTTGCAAACAACTCTCTCTTCGGTCTTTCAAACACCAGTGGGTACCTAGGGTGTAGTTCTGTGTCTGCGTTTGTGTCTTCTCCCCTTAGTCTCTGGATTGGGACCAGCTTAGCCAAATAACACATTCCCGTTATTGTTGGTGGTACCCATGTGTAACACACCCTTTCACAGCACACCTGGTACCCTCCTGTCACTATAAATGGTGATGAATGTAGTGTTCCCTTTGATATCTCTATCGCAAGATGTCTCAGCCGTCTCATCATATCCACTGCACCCTGCCTCCCATTGGTCCCATTCCCAATCACCGCCTCTTGGTCTCCAGTGAGTTGCCTGCATCGTATGTATAATAATAATTCGCCTTTTGTCCTGTTTTGAATATGTAAATGTATGATGTCCAGTTGAACTGACTTGAGTTACATAACCCACCCTCGTTATTTGTTTCTCTATCTGGTCCTAGTTGAAAACACCATTCTGGTGGATACACTGGTCCTATTATGGGGTACCCGGGACTGACTGATTCGGTCTTTTCCCTTTGTGCATCGACAGCATGTATTGTGATATTCCTGATACAAACATACTCAAATTCATTGGAACAGAGGCAAATGGTATATGAATTGTCTCTGGGTGCAGTCTACTACACACCCAGCATGCGGTTTGCCCAGACTTTTTAGCATAGTCATATTTGAATTGCACAAGTAAGTGTCCTCTTGGGTTGGTTCCAGATAGCGCCTCTCGTTTTTGTCTCCACATGGTACGGTTCTCCATCACCGGGCGCGTACCATTCCAGATATGGGAAATATCCACTTTCCCAGCGGTGCTTGTACAATTAGAGCATGCTCCTCTCGAGAGTCCATAAATCAAATCAGCAAGATATAAAATCAGCACCACAAATGCCCGAGTGTCAGAATTCCTTGGGCAATTCTTTTTACAGTCACATAAACCCAATCCCTCCCCACCGGAATTTCAAAAATAAAAACCATTTCTGGATAATCAAGGGTGGGGGCCGGGCCCCTAAAAAGCACCCTGTGGTTATCCCCCGTTGGCAGGTGGTCAGGGTCTGTGCCCATCAAGACACCCACTTGTTGATCCTCTGAATCATCAGAGTTAGGATCATTTAGGTGCTCGTGACTGTGGTCTTTGTCAGCTTCAGCCTCAGCGGATTGGTCTCGTTGGCGACGACCTTCCATGTTAGCTCAGGACTGGCAGCTGCTTTTACTCTGGAGTGATGTATCCACGGGACCACCTCGGCAACCTTTACTGCCAGCATTACTACCTGATCATTTAGTTTAGTTTCTCCCAATGCCCGAAGGTCCCCCCTTAGTCCATTAATTAGAGGGGTTGGTCTGCACCTATCGTGCAAAAGGACTATCGCCAGCACATCCAATCAGCCTAATAACATCTCTTGACACAGTTTGGACATCAAAGTCTTTGCGGTTCATTCTCTCGAATTATCTGCTCGTTCCACTTCGGTTATTTCTTTTGTATCTTCTCCATACTCCCCCATTACTTTTACGCCGAAGAATTTCAGCATCATATCGTAAGCTCTGCACAGTCTTTGCTGAACTTCTGAGGTGTTAACCATTAGGCGTGTCTCTTGCGGATTTAGGGAGTAGAGTAGAATTTTCGGCCTTGTGTTCGAGTTGGAAAAAAAAAAAAAAAAAAAAACCATTGGATATAATCATAATTGAGTTCTAACAGTTCATAATCATCTTGCCATTTGTTCAATATTATTTCAATGAACTCGCCGTGGGGTTCAAACTTTTTTTTTAAATTTAAATTCATATAGAACTCGTAATTTGGCATGGAAAATTGAGGCTCTTGCTTGCAGATCAGTACTTTAGCTTGAGCTTCTGTTTGCGGTGGTGGTTTCGCAGCTGCTTTTGCGGCCTGGTCCGCGCGTCTGTTACCTTTTGGAATTTCATCACGGCCTTTTTTGTGGCCTCGACAGTACATGATACTGACAGCACTTGGTTTCCACACTGCTTCCAGAAGGCCGTGATTTCTGCAGCATATTTAATTTATTGTCCTGAAGACGTGAGTAGGCCTCTTTCTTTGTAGAGTGCGCCATGTGCATAGACTGTCATGAAGGCGTATTTGGAATCTATATAGATATTTACTCTTTTGCCTTCAGAAATTTCAAGGGCTCTGGTTAAAGCTGTTATTTCAGCCAATTGTGCAGATGTATGGCCTGGCAGTGGCTTTGCTTCGATTACTTCTTCTGTTGAGACTACTGCATAGCCGGAGACTTCCTTCCCATCATCCATATAGCTGTAGATCGTATTTGTCTAGGGGTACGTCTTTCAAATCTGGCCTGCTACTGAACACTTTCCATGACTTGGAGGCATTCATGATCTGGATCCTCTTCACAGTCAGGCAGTAGAGTAGCAGGGTTTAAAGTAGCGATGAGGTCCAAATGAACCCGTGGATTTTCACACATCATGGCTTGGTACTTCGTCATCCGGCTGTTGCTAAACCAGTAACCTCCTTTGACATCCAGCAGAGCCTTGACAGCATGGGGCACCTTGACATGAAGAACTTGTCCAAGGGTCAGCTTGTCTGCTTCTGCTATCAGCATTGCGGTGGCAGCCACTGCTTTCAGGCATGGGGTAGCCGCAGGCCACAGGGTCGAGTTGCTTGGAGAGGTAGGCCACAGGCCTCAGCCATGAGCCAAAGGTCTGGACCAATACTCCTGTTGCCGTTTGATTATGTTCATGTACGAACAGCTGGAAAGGCTTGCTATGATCTGGCAGACCCAGCGCAGGAGCTTCCATCCGTAGAGTCTTTAATTTCAGGAATGCTGCGGCTTGCTCTTCTTCCCAATGAAAGGGGTCTAGTTCTCCCCCTTTTCCCTTTGTGGCTTGATGAAGCGGCTTGGCAATGTCGGCGAAGCTGGGGATCCACAGGCGGCAGAAGCCTGCAGCTCCCAGGAACTCACGGATTTGTCTCCTGGTCTTTGGTTGGGGATACGGCACACCGCTTCTTTTCTTTCTGTCCCCAGTGCACGTTTGGTGCCTGTTAATTGGAAACCCAGATATTTTACACTGCGTTTTCATATTTGTGCTTTCTTTTTTAGAAATTCTGTAACCTGCTTGGCTTAGTAGATGTAGCAAGCTTTTGTGGCAGATAAACAGTCTTTTTCTGTGGGGGAAGCCAGTAAATTGTATGGATTAGGAACCACAGGGTGTAGTGTTACTGTGGCCTCGTTGACAGCTCGTAAATCTTGGACAGGGCGATACTCTTGTGTGCCCTCCTTCAGTACTGGCAATAGAGGTGTGTTCCATGGTGACACACAGAATTTTAATATGCCGTTATCTTTAATTTTATAAATATATTTGTATATTCTGCTTGGCTTTTTGTGGATATAATATCATTTTAGAGCCACCGGTGTTGCGCCGGGCTGTGATTCAACTCATCTGGGCGGGTTTTCCTCCGCCCCACCTCAGGAATTCCAAGGAGTAGTGCGTGCGGATCCGGCGTGGCAGACAGAGTAGGTGCCGTGCGCCTTTCTTCCTCCTTTGACATAACTACTGCGATTTTCACAGATTGTGGATTGTGCGGACTGGCTGGAATATGCTGTCGAGTAGAGCCACCACTATCGGGCAGATCTAATTGAACGTGACCCCCGGGGAAAAAAAAACATAATTTGGGCTTGCAATTTGTAAAAAAATATCCCACCCCAGGAGCTGGATGGGACATTCGGGCATATACATATATACACATTGTATAAACAATATCCTCAGAAATCTTTTCCCGTAACCAAAACAGACTCTTAATACCACATCGGAAAATAAATAAATAAACATAAAAATAAATCATTCCACACATCTCATCAGTAATTATCTAAAACAATCTCATAACAATAAAATAACCATTCCTTCAAAAATCAAACAAAAACATACCTTTTAAAACCAGTAAAGAAAAACTACTTTAATTATTTCTCGAATTATTCTTTCTTTTAATATAAATTTTCTACAGACAAATATTCTATTGTGACATATATTAAAATTAGCTAAACACAGTAATTTTTCTTTCTTTATTTTTCTCCACTCTCAACTCACTGCACAAGTATATAAAGGGTTATTTTTCTCTTCCTCTCCTCCACCGCTTATCAGAGAGCGAGGAGAAAAACAAAAAAAAAAAAGCAAAAAAAACAAAAGAAAACTGACTCCCTCTCTCCCCCTCTCCGTGCAAACAGTGTGCCAGAAAGGGGAGGGAGAGGGACCAGCACAGAGACATTCCACACTCTAACTTATAAATTATTCTTCTCTATTTTACTTTTAATTGAACAGTTTAATAGATTAATTATTTATATATGCTCCCATCGGGCATCTCGATCTTTCCTGGTGGGACCTCTCTGTCCCCTCTCTCTTATTTTGGGGATCCTGCTTCTTACTTTACCCCGCTATCATTATAAAATGACTCTTATTTTTAATGCAATATCTCCATATATCTATATACGGTTATGCTCTGTGACTTGGGAGTGTACCTTCTGTACCAACTCCGGGTCCATTGACCCCTGCTCTGGCCATCCTGGGACTAATAACGGCCACACAACTGTACACATTACTTTTAATTTCTCTTTTGTCAATTCTACACCATAATCATACGTTTTTATATAATGCTTCGAAATTCCGCACCATATATTCTAGGGGCATCTCACCCTCCTTTACCTTCTTGGGCTTAGATGACCCGTTACCCATTGTCACTCCTGAAAACAATACTTTTTGCAATACAGATATTAATTTCAACAACAGTTAAAATCTACAGTCTGATACTTCAGTCAACAATTTATCCGCATCCACATACGCTTCCTCGTGGAGCGAGTAGGCGCGCGTTCACTCACAGCACTCGAGTCAATTCATTCACAACCCATACCATCAATACTTTCAACATAGAATAAAAAAAAACACTTCAACTCTTCCCAATAGCCAAGGGTACTTATCCCCTTCTTTGTGGCTCCTTATACCCCGTAATTTGAACTCTAACTCTTGACTGCTTGTGGCTATGTGCACCCCGTTCTTTGTCTATACTTCCGCCTGCAATTCCAATCTGCCTTATGGATAATCTACCCACTCAGCACCACTATCTCTGCAGCTATCGCTGGCTTCATTATAAGCCCTTTTCACTATACGGCGTACACACTAGGCACTGACTCAGGCTCTTAGCCCAGTCACAGAAAAATCCCTCCTCCTTTCCCTTTTACCCACGTGGCGAAGCTCTATTTACAAACACTGAACTAAAATGACTCCTGCAACTCCACGCAGCTACCTTCTCCCTCTCATACAGAACTACCTTTGATTGGCATTCAATTCCCCCGAATCCAGACACCCGCTAGCCACTCTGGCTCCTTTGCAATGACAGTGCTATCAGCGGCGGGCTAGATATGCCAATAGGATGGTGGCCATCGCATCCTCTTATCCGTCTATCTCAGCTCGGACGTTTCCCTTAGATACCGGTATTTCCTTTAGACATACAAAACATAGAAGACACGTTACCTATCGCCGGCGCTGCTTGCTGTTTCCTCAGACTCGTTGGTGTCCCAGTTTTCCCGGTCAGGGGGGTCTGTTTGGGACGAGATGAGGTCCACTGTACAGGAAATCCTGCTTGGCGCCTGCAGATGTCAGCTCACCTTCAACAGGCGCCCCCAACCATCGGATTCTGGCACTGCTGCAGTCAAGCGCCGCACTGTGTTCAGCAGCCGTTGCCTGTGTCTTGGCAAAAGGCCCGTTATCCCGGCTATCGAGACCCCAGAAAATGTTACCGGAGTCAATCAGGTTCACTTCATTAACGGCGCCGGACCAGACACAAGCAAGGATTGTCCAAACACGAGTCTCTTCAGGAAAGGCAAGATCTTTATTGTGTCGTCACACAAGTGCTCACACAGGATTGAATCGCTTAGAGTGAGCCCCGATTACACAGAGACATGAGGTTTTATGCCCCAAATACATAATTAGATACATCCCCATTAGCCCACCTCCCTATGACACTCTATTCTTCCCCACGTGGGTTAATACCTCCCATCATTAATTCGAACACAAAGAACATTCCACATATAACTATAAATTGATACACTTCTCGTTAGTTTGACAGTCTGTGATTTGTTTGTGCTGTCTTCCTCCGGGCAGTGCCTCCCTCCCTATCGGCTATGTTTATTCAGGTGGCCTGGGGCCCGGTCTTCTATCCTCCTTCGTCTTTCCACGGGCCCCAACGACCTTGGCGCTTTTCTCCTCCGCTTCCAGAAACAGCAAAGATCTTTCATAAGGCTTTAATTGCTTTTCTGCTAATCTAAACGCATTCCTTAATTTCTACGTATACCTCATTCTAGTCTCAGCTACAAACCTGCCTAGTTATATACAAGTGAACCAATATTCTGAACAAGATGGCCGCCTGTGTACAATGGCGGCCGTCTTCCAGCCTATTTCCACTTCACTGTTGCTGTTTGCTCTTGTTTCCAATGAAAGGGATCTTGTCCCCCCCCCTTCGTGGCCTGATGAAGCGGCTTGGCAATATCTGCGAAGTTGGGGATCCACAGGCGGCAGAAGCCTGCAGCTCCCAGGAACTCACGGACTTGCCTCCTGGTCTTTGGTTGGGGTATGCGGCACACTGCTTTTTTTTCTTTCTGCCCCCAGTGCACGTTTGGTACCTGTTAACTGGAAGCCAGATATTTTACACTGCGTTTACATATTTGTGCTTTCTTTTTAGAAACTCTGTAACCTGCTTGGCTTAGCAGATATAGCAAAGCTTTTGTGGCGGATAACAGTCTTTTTCTGTGGGGGAAGCCAGTAATAAATCATCAACATATTGTAGTAACACTACTTTGTCTGGCTGAGCGTTGAAGGCGAGGAGATCTTGGCTAAGCGCGCACCTGAAAATCGTGGGCGAATTTTTTTTTGAAACTTTGAGGGAGGCGCGTCCACGTCATTTGATAGCGCGCCCCCGTGGTAGACTTTTCCCACTGAAATGCAAAAAGGGGCTGGCTTGCTGGAGCCAGACGGATGCAAAAGAAAGCGTCTTTTAAATCAAGCACTGTGTAATATTGTGTATCTCCGGGAATTAACGCCAGTAAATTGTATAGATTAGGAACCACAGGGTGTAGTGTTACTGTGGCCTCGTTGACAGCTCATAAATCTTGGACAGGGCGATACTCTTGTGTCCTCTCTTTCAAGACTGGCAATAGGGGTGTGTTCCATGGTGACACGCAGAATTTTAATATGCCGTGATCTTTAAATCTCTGTAAATATATCTGTATATTCTGCTTGGCTTTCTGTGGGATATAATATTGTCTTAGAGCCACCGGTGTTGCGCCGGGCTGTGATTCAACTCATCTGGGCGCGGTTTTCCTCCGCCCCCACCTCAGGAATTCCAAGGAGTAGTGCGTGCGGATCCGGTGTGGCAGACAGAGTAGGTGCCGTGCGCCATTCTTCCTCCTTTGACATAACTACTGCGATTTTCACAGATTGTGGATTGTGCGGACTGGCTGGATTATGCTGCCGAGCAGGCCGCCACTCTCCGGCAGGTCTAATTGAGCGTGACCCCCGGGAAAAAACATAATTTGGGCTTGCAATTTGCAAAAGATATCCCGCCCCAGGAGCCGGATGGGACATTCGGGCATATACATATACACATTGTATAAACAATATTTTCAGAGATCTTTTCCCGTAGCCCAAAACAGACTCTTAATACCACATCTGAAAAAAATAAATTATTCCATTGTCATAAGACCACTCCTAACATCTCATAACAATAAAATAACCATTCCATCAAAAATTAAACAAAAACATACCTTTTAGAAACAGTAAAGAAAAACTACTTTAATTATTTCTCGAATTTTTTCTTTTAATATTAATTTTCTAACCGTTTCATATATTTTGATAGACAATATTGTATATTATTACGTACTTATTATTGTTTGTGTGTAACAATATAAAAACCAGGACTTCCTTTTTTTTTTTTTTTATTTAATTCTAGCTCTGAACAAAACTAAAACTTTTGAATAATATCAACACAAAATATAAACATATATCTTGCACTCAACAGACTTCAAACAAATATTCCATTTAAACACACATTAAAATTAGCTAAATATAGTAATTCTTTTTTTTTTTTCCTATTCCTCTTTACTTTGAATTCGCTGCAACAGATACACAAAGGTTATTCTTTCCAGCTATCAGAGAGCAAAGAAAAACAAAGTGACTCCTTCCCCTTCACCCTTTCAAACAGTCTGTCAGAAAGGAGGGGGCCTATACACCAGGGAAGAGAGGAGAGAGGAAAAAAACCCAGTACGAAACCCAATCTCACAACCTCTCAGTCATTCCTACTTTAATTTAATAGATCAATTATAAACACAATCGGACAAAAATCAGTCCGAATCACACACACAAGCCATACAGCACCGCAATCATCTCACTCCGTAAATATTAATTAATTTATATATGCTCCCATCGGGCATCTCAATCTTTTCTGGTGGAGCCTCTCTATCTCCTCCATTCGCGGCGCCCTGCTCTTCTTCCTCAGTCACACAGGACGGAGCAGAGGGAGCTGACCGAGACACAGCAGCTGCCCGCTCCCCCCTCTCCGTCCGCGCAACCGCGGCACTCAAAACTTTCCTAGCTGCCCCATAACATGATAGATAGGACGGGGGTAAAACATCACTCTCTTCCGGTTGTTCTACTAACACCTCTCTCTCTCTCCATTATTTTGGGGGTCCTGCTTCTTATTTCTCCCCGCTATCATTATAAAATGACTCTTGTTTTTAATACAATATCTCCATATATCTATATACGGGTATTGTTCAGGATGTCCGTACTGCTCTGTGACTTGGGAATGTACCTTCTGTACCAACTCCGGGTCCATTGACCCCTGCTCTGGCCATCCTGGGACTAACAACGGCCACACAACTGTACACATTACTTTTAACTTCTCTTTTTTTTTTTTTTAATTCTACACCATAGTCATGAGTTTTATATAATGCTTCGAAATTCCGCACCATATATTCTAGGGGCGTCTCACCCTCCTTCACCTTCTTGGGCTTAGATGACCCGTTACCCAGTATTATTCTTGAAAACAGTACTCTTTGCAATACAGATATATTATTTCAATAACAGTTAAAATCTACAGTCTGATACTTCAGTCACCAATTCATCCGTGTCTGCAGGCGCTTCCCCCTTCAGTAGCCGTCTGCAGTCGCCTGAGCCGGAAACGTACGTTCGGGGTCAAAACTCGTATTTGCTTCCTCGCGGAGCGAGTAGGCGCACGTTCACTCACAGCACTCGAGTCAATTCATTCACAACACATACCGTATCAGATGCTTTCATCACATAACAGAACATAGACACTTCAACTCTTTCTACTAGCCGAGGGGTCATTCCCTCCTCTGTGGCTCCTTATACCCCGTAATTTGAACTCTAACTCTTGACTGCTTGTGACTATGTGCACCCCGTTCTATATCTCTACTGCCGTCTGCAATTCCAATTTGCCTTATGGGTAATCTCACCCACCCGGCACCACTATCTCTGCAGCTACCGCTGGCTCCACTATGAGCCCTTTTCACTACACGACGTGCACACTAGCACTGACTCAGGCTCTCAGCCCAGTCACAGAAAATCCCTCCTCCTTTCCCTTTTACCCACGTGGTGAAGCTCTGTTTACAAACACTGACTACTGACTTATGCAACTCCACGTGGCTACCTTTTCCCTCTCTTACAGAACTACCCTTTGATTGGCATTCAATTCCCCCGAATCCAGACACCCGCTAGCCACTCTGGCTCCTTAGCAATGTCAGTGCTATCAGCGGCGGGCTAGATATGCCAATAGGATGGTGGCCATCGCATCCTCTTATCCGTCTATCTCAGTCGGACGTTTCCCTTAGATACCGGTATCTCCTTTAGACATACAAAACATAGAAGACACGTTACCTATCGCCGGCGCTGCTTGCTGTTTCCTCAGACTCGGTGTCCCAGTTCCCTGGTCGGGGGTCCGTTTGGGACGAGACGAGGTCCACTGAACAGGAAATCCTGCTTGGCGCCTGCAGATGTCAGCTCACCTTCAACGGACGCCCAACCATCGGGATTCTCGCACCCGCTGCAGTCAAGCACTGCACTGTGTTCACAGCAGCCCGTTACTGTGTGCCCTGAAAGGGCCCGTATCCCGGCTCACGATGCCCCAAAAATGTAGGCGGACAAAAACAGATTCACTTTCAAGACGGCGCCGGACCGGGCACAAGTAAGGATTGTCAGAACACGAGTCTCTTCAGGAAAGGCAAACTTTATTGTGTCGTCACACAAGTGCCCACACAGGATTGAATCGCAAAGAGTGAGCCCCCCCTTTCACCCGTGCAAGGGATCTTATACCAAAAATACGTAATTAGGTACATCCCAGTTAGCCCACCTCCCAATGACACTTTATTCCACCCCACGTGGGTTAATACCTCCCTTTGGCTAATACAAAGACATTTCATTAATTGGCTGTAAATTGGCAAACTTTGTGTTAGTTTCAGTAAATCAAAATTAATTGCTCTTACTGTTCCGGGCTGCGCCCTCCTCCCTTGCGCCTACAATCACTTGTTACAGATGGCACCTGGCCTGATCTCTACTCCTTTGTCTTTCTGCGGGCCCCAACGACCTTGGAGGATCTACTTCGCTTTTCTCCTCCGTGCCAGGAACAGCAGAGATCTTTCATAGGGCTTTAATTGCTTTTTCTGCTAATCTAAACACATTCCTAAATTTCTACGTATGCCTCATTCTAGTTTCAGCTAAAAACCTGCCTAGTTATTTTTCAGTGAACCAATATTCTGAACAAGATGGTCGCCTGGCTTATAATGGCGGCCATCTTCCAGTCTATTTCCACTTCACAGACACATGACTCAGAACCCGGACTGCCCAAGTGAAACCCAGAAGAGTGGCAACCCTAGTGTAGTTATTACTTTGTATATATGTAGATGCCAAATATTTCAGCAATGTGCGGGGATATTCGACTCTGTGACTACTGTTTAGTATATCGCGCCCCTGCAGCAGTTCTTTCATTTGCACTGTTAGAAGCAATACAAGGGTCCTGGTCAGCAATGCAGCCCCAGTAGTGCAATTGCTAGGAAAAAGCCTGCCAACCACTATGTCCTGTTTTCCTCATGTCAGCGACAACTGGGACTGAAATCATGTTGGAAGAGACAACTCCATTCAGTGCCTTGCTCATCTTTTGCACAGACCTGGTCCCCTGGAGACAGAGGATTGTATTAGCCTTCCCACAATGGAGGTGGGAGAGAAGCGACGGCACTCAGGTCACTGTGACCGTTAAAATTACATTGAGTGATACAGTGTTTAGAGTGTCAAGTTAATATTTTTAATTTAAAGCCTAAATATGTATATTTTTTTATGTAAATTAGTATACACATAGATCACCATACCTGGGAGGTACATTAAATGTAGCAGTTGTATAAGCAGTGTTATATAGGAGGGCTTGAGTAGAAATAGGATATGTAAGCAATTGCTGCCATGCAGAGCTCATAATAACATTTCGTTAGAAATTATCAATGCTAGCTCTAATTCACACTATCCGGGTTATTCAAATAGAGACAATCTGGCCCCGAAATGTAACCGGACACTGAAATTCAGAGAACGGTGACATTTCGGGTCCATTCGGCTATTCAGAGAGCAGGCAATTTGTCAAATTGTGACGAATTGCCTGCACGTATGGTGCCTGTTTGAGGGCAGTGAATCCCCCATAGAGAAGCAATGGTTCGTCTATTCAGAGACACCAAACAGCATGGAAAAGTTGCCGAAATGCCCTGCTGTTCGGTGGTTTCATTCGACAGGTTTATTCAGGAGAATCCCATAGGCTTCAATGTTAAAAATATTTCCGTTTTAATCCAATATCTAATAAACCGTTTATTATTTTATTCTGCAGTAAAAAGTCTCTTTATTTATAGGTGGGTTTTTTTTAGGATCTTTTAGACATTTTTTGGGGATTTTTTTGGCAATTTTTTTTTACGTTTTCTTTTTAACCCCTTCACTGCTGACGACGTGTGGGACACGTCCTCAGTTACTCCTGCTGTAGGCCTTGCGGCGCCGAAGTGCGGCCTAGCTGCGTTGGGGGCCGCCATCTTGGATGGTGGCTCCACCCTACGGATCCCCCCTCGCTGCCCGACTTCATTGCGCATAGCATGATGACGTCAGATAGCCGCGGAACCCCTAGCTGTGGAGATAGGGGGTTCCTTTTGACAGTTAGAGAGTCATGGAAGGTGTCATTCGAAAGGCCTGAACTTGACCAGGTACAAAGTAAAATAAAAATTAAAAAAAACTAAAATAATAATAGATAAATAAAATAAAAAAAAACATGTTTTTTTTTGTGTGTTGTTTTTATTAATGCAGCAATATTGTTCACATTTCAATTATAATGTGAACAATGATGCTGCACCAATGATTTTTTTCTATGGGTGCGTTTGCTAAAAATCACGTAATTTCCCCCAAAAAATGTAACAAGTGCCCATTTCTAATTTTTGTACAAGCGCACCCCATAGAAAATATAACCGCAAACACTCATGTGATAAACTGTGGAAAAAAACACTTTACACGCTGCAGATGATTAAAAATTCAATTTTTATTGCATTTCTTGTTATAATATACAGGCTGGACATGACGTATACATATAAAAATGATATATTATGAGTCTGCCGGAAAGAACGATCTATAATATGTCTGGGTCGTATAATAAAATGTGGCTTCAAATTGCGTTTAAACAGGATGAGCGAAAGCGATAAAAATGAGCTCAGCACACAGCGGTGAAATGGCTCAGCAGTGAAAGGGTTAAATAGTTTTTTCTTTTTTCTGTAACAGCTCATTGGATCTTATATGTCAGTTTCAGACATTTTCGTTCTGTAGTTTTTTGCAAACAGTGTTTCAAATTTCAAACTTTCAGGCGTACTGTTTTTGTTTTTCAACTCGTTCGTCTGCGTGTCGACTTTTTCTGGCGGCTGTGATCGGCTAGTCGGGTTTCTCCAGCGTGTTCGGCAGGGCTAATCCAGCTGGTTTCTGCGGGTTTCGGTGAGTGTTCAGTGAGTTTGCGGCGAGTGTTCTGCGGGTTTGCGGCGGGTTTTCCCTGCACTACGGGGGCCCTGTGGTGCTTGCTGACTACACCGCAGGGTCGACGAACTAGGAATCGCCGAATACCCCGAAATGCAGGGAACGAAAAGTCACCGAACGTCCGGTGACTTTCCGAATCTCTTTGAATAACCCTGATATATGATTTCTACCAGGAATCTCTCTTGTTCCTGATTCACTTTTTTTTTTTTCCTTTCCCTGATTGAAGAAATGGAATGAAAAGTAGTCTAGTAGTAATTTCATTGCTTAATTTGATAACTTAATTTACATGTCTTAATCTAGTTATAGCAGGTGGTGATGTACAAGGTTTCACAGAACTCATCTCCTATGTCACTCCATACCTGTATGCAAAAACAGTGAGTGCCACACAGGTAAAATCCCACCAAAAAATATTTATTTAAGATTAAATAGCAAGTACAAACTTTTATTTGTACTTTCTGTTTACTCTTTATTAAATAATTCTGTGGAAATTTTACCCGTGTTGCACATCATTCACTGTATACTGTCGTTTTGGAGGCTGGGCAGGTCTCCTTGACGTAGCACCAGGTTGTCGCACTGGCCAAAAGTGGGGTCTCCCTATTTGGATCGGCACCGTGCTTCTTTGCATATCTGTTTGTAGGTATTCACGTGTCAATCCTTCTGTCTACCAAGCATTTAGAAGGCTGATTATTGATTTAAAAAAACACATTACTGAAAGCTCCTTATAACTGCAAAATTTCTACAAGAGGCTTAATCAAGATGAAAGTTACCAGTTGTTCCTCTATACTTTTTTATTGTCATTACTAGGTGGAAAGCCTGCCCAGAGGGCAGTCTATTGTTGTTGTCGCCAGGTCAGAATTCAAGTCCACATAGTTTCTTTCCAATGTCCTATCCAAGAGTATCTCTCTATATAAATACATTTGTAACGCGTCCATCGCCATCCCATCCGCCACAGGAGGGCCGACTGAGCAGCTGTGATGTGTGCGCACACAGCTGACAGCGCATTACAAAGGAATTTATATATTAGAGTAGGTTCCTCTTCCCTCTTAGATTGTAAACTCACGGGAACCGGACCCTCAGATTGTAAACTCGTGGGACCCCTCAGATTGTAAACTCGTGGGACCCCTTAGATTGTAAAATCATGTGGCCCCTTAGATTGTAAGCTCATGTGGCCCCTTAGATTGTAAGCTCATGGGGCCCCTTAGATTGTGTTGGGCTTGGGCGGGCATTTTTTTTGTAGTGTATACATTATGCATATATTTAATGGCACGTGGTATGCATGTCATGGCAGGCTGGTATTTAGGCACACTGGTATTATGAGACACTGGTATTATGGCTGGCAGACTGGCATTATGGCTGGCAGACTAGCATTGTGCATGGCAGACTGGCATTGTCCATGGCAGACTGGCATTGTGCATGGCAGACTGGTAATATGGCTGGCAGACTGGTAATATGGCTGGCGAACTGGTAATATGGCTGGCGAACTGGTAATATGGCTGGCAGACTGCTATTGTGCATGGCAGACTGGTAATATGCATGGCAGACTGGTATTGTGCATGGCAGACTGGTATTGTGCATGGCAGACTGGTATTTTGCATGGCAGACTGGTATTGTGCATGGCAGACTGGTATTTTGCATGGCAGACTGGTATTGTGCATAGCAGACTGGTATTGTGCATGGTAGACTGGTATTGTGCATGGTAGACTGGTAATATGCATGGCAGACTGGTAATATGGCTGGGAACTGGTATTGTGCATGGCAGACTGGTATTGTGCATGGCAGACTGGTAATATGCATGGCAGACTGGTAATGTGCATGGCAGACTGGTAATGTGCATGGCAGACTGGTATTGTGCATGGCAAACTGGTAATATGCATGGCAGACTGGTATTGTGCATGGCAGACTGGTATTTTGCATGGCAGACTGGTATTGTGCATGGCAGACTAGTATTGTGCATGGCAGACTGGTATTGTGCATGGCAGACTGGTATTGTGCATGGCAGACTGGTAATATGGCAGGCCGGGCACGGAGGAGATGCAGGCCGGGCGCAGAGGAGATGGAGGCCGGGCGCGGAGGAGATGGAGGCCAGGCGCGGAGGAGATGCAGAAAACAAATCCGATCCATTGGAGAGGCGCTGTGCTGTGCGCCTCTCCAATGGATCGGATTTGTTTTGTCCCTCTCACACGCCGGCTGTGCGCGTGCCGCGGCCGTTGGATGCGCGCGCAGCCAACCGCCGCAGGTTGCGCGCACATGTGCAGTAGGGTTTTGGCGACGGACACGCCAGCCCTTATTGTTTTATAGGATGGTTGGTGGAGCATTTGCCGATTCACCAGTTCGATCCTGAAACTTTATGGGTTATTCTGAGAGCACCATAATGTCACTGACATTTCGGTGCTCTCTCTTTCCTGGCGCTTTCCTGCGCTTCGGGGAATCACAGTTCCCCACCCTGCAGTGTATTACGCGGTCACCGCAGGGTCCCCGGAGTGCAGGGAAAACCTGCTGCAAAAACCACACCGAACACGCCGGAAAAACCCCGACAAGCCACCGATCACAGTGCAGACCAGCCGCCGGAAAAAGCCGACAAGCTGACAAATGGGGTGTAAAAAAAAACCCAGTATGCATGAAAGTTTCAAAATTTAAACCCTGTTTGCAAAGACGGGAAACTTTTTTTGCCTGAAAAAAGCCTAAAAGATCCCAAAAAATCTATAAATAAAGAGACTTTTTACTGCAGAATAAAATACTAAACGGTTTATTAGATATTGGATAAAAACGGGAATATTTTTAACATTGAAGCCTATGGTATTCGCCTGTATAAACCTGCCGAATGAAACCACCGAACAGCAGGGCACTCCGGCAACTTTTCTCTGGTGTCTCTGAATAGATTAACCATTGCTTCTCTATGGGGGATTTCACTGCCCTCGAACAGCACCGTACGTGCAGGCAATTTGCCCAAATTTGGCGAACTGCCTGTTCTCTGAATAGCCGAATGGCCCCGAAATGGCACTGTACGCTGAACTTCAGTGTCCGATTACATTTCGGGGCCAGATCGGCTCTCTTTGAATAATCCCTATTGGTTCCCCCCCCCCTCCTTATCTCAGTTTATCCATAGTAAAGCATATGGAAAAAATTGGGGATCTGGTTGTCCCCCAGAGTACATTTTTGATGCACTTTTAGGATGGGTGCACACTAGGCATTTTTTTGTGCGCACTAACGTGTGTTAAAAATTACGCACCCGTGCGTTTAAAATGACGCAAGAGATGGTAGACGCCAGACGATGCGTTAATTTTGACGCACGTCGTAAAAACTGTATTTGAGTTGTTGGAAAAAAAAAATCTGGGCTGGAACGACATTTGACTTCAGCACGCGGCCATCGTCACGTCAATCCTAGCGCACAAGCCTTGGTGTTTCCATGTCAGACGTCTTCAGCGCGCGTTATGCGTAGCGCGTTATGCATGTGTTCTTCTCTATCCGCGTAATTATATGCTGCGACGCACGCCGGTAAGTGCATTTTAACGTGCGTTAGTGCTCACAAAAAAACACCTAGTGTGCACCTGGCCTTAAGGATCTATATGATTAATGTAACATTCTTTTTTTTTATTTTAAAGAGTTTTACACTTTACATCAACCATTAAGTCAAATATAAAGTTTTTTTTAAGGTCGGTGTCAACACACGGATTTGTTTAACTGTGTTCGATGTTAATGTCCTCCTGTTAGTTTTCTTTAATATGTCTGTGATATGCTTTGTGTTTCGTCTATGGCTAGGGTCAGACGAGCGCATTCTGTGCGGACTGTGCGTCAGTGCACAACGGACGTACTTTCTGTCGACAAGGTAGTGGCCACACAGTCCGTTTTTGGGACTGACGTTTTTTTTGACTGATGTAGGGAAAATAAATTAATATGAAAAACCTTTTGTCCGTCAAAAATGCTGGACGTCAAAAATGCTGGACGTATAAATGCAGTCCGTCTGACTACGTTCCATCACTCACACACAAAGCTATGCGGACGTTGCGCACTCTGTGCATTCGTTATAGCGGATTTACATTCTTGCCTGCCTTGCGTCCGTTATGCGTCCGCAGTTCTGTGCGGAAGAACTTAGTGTGTGGGGCTCCATTGGTGATAATTATATGCTATAACGGATGTACAAATGTGCGGCAACACGGACGTGAACAGTGCGCTCGTCTGACACGGGCCTTAGTCAACAAGATTTAAATCATTGGTGGTGTCTTGGCGTTCAACTCCGCTTCATTTTGTTAATATATACTTTTAGCTAAGCGAGAAGAGTGCGACTGGAATTAATTCATTCACTGTTAGTTTGGGATGGTTTTAATATTCATTGAAAGAGGTTTCCCTTCTGTCAAATAAAAATGATATTTCATCATTTGCAGGTTGTCAAGGTTGGGAGGCCAATTTGCTTAACATTTTTTTTTCCCTGTGCCCGTGAAAGCCTTAAGAACGCTGGTGAATAATAAAATAGTATTTGTGTGGCTATGAAGAAACATTTAATTATTCCTCGTTAGTTCCAAGAGAACAGTTATTTTTCTGGAGGCTGGTAATGAAAATGTAATTTATATCTAAACAGGTCTCCAAGTCCCCTGCACAACTTCAAGGAATGTCTAGCTCTTCATTTTCCTTGAAAGCCATTAGAAAGCATGGGTATTATGTAATGTTCTGCTCTTCGTGCATTGACACTGATCGTTCTAGGTCTCTATTGCTGCCAGGATGGAAACCTGATGCATTCTTTTGCACCATGTACTTTGTTCCAGTATTTTTTATTATCTCTTCCTCCATCCCTGTAATGTGTTTTTGAATTCCTGCAATCTTTTTTTCCTGAGTTCTCGTTTTAGGCCGGGGTCGGATGAACGCACTATGTGCGCCCGTACTGTCCTGCCTCCCGGCGTCCGTCGCAGCGTTGTGACGCTTCGACGGGGCCAGCCGCACGCTAGAGCATGTGTGCTGCAGCCGTGCTGAAGGCCTCCCCATCAAAATGAGTGTTTGACGGGGCTGCAAAGCACAGTCCTCCATAGGAGGATCGAGCCTTGCAGCGAGGTGGCCAGACGGGCATCAAGTGGAAGGCACGTCCACTCTCACAGGCTTTCCTTCCGCTCAGCAAAATGCTTGTCTGACCCCAGCCTTAAGCATTGTTCTTTGGATGACAAGCTCATCAGCATGCTCTTAACTGGCCATCAGCGATCCATCTGCTTAATATCCATATATGAAGATCGTTATAGGTGGGCATCTAACTGGCGGCATAACTACTGCATTGAGTTCCTCATCTAGTACAACATACATCCATTTTCAGGCTGTGGGTTCAATGGAAAAGGATTTCCTTTTCCTGTAAAAGAAGCTACACTGCATACCACTCCAACCATGCTTGAGAGACTTCTTGGGTTGTTTTTTTCTTTCTATGATTATTAAATTAGGATTGTGATAAACCTAATGCTTACCCATTTTTTAATTCAAGGCTCTCAGGATTTACTCTTCTTCGAAGCATTGATGGTTTTCTTCTCTTTGCATGTCAGTTTTTGTGAGTTTTGACTAATAGTGAATAGTTTGCAATAGGAAGTTTAAAGGAAAGCTTATACTTTGTCTCACCAGGAGGAAACCAATTTAAAAGCTGTTTGTATTTTATTCAGCCGCCTATTGACTGCACATTTCGAAACTTGGTTTCTCACTTTCATACAATGGTACTCCTGAAATGGGATGAAGCATTTTCTCTGTAGCTAAAATAGGGGGGGGGGAATCATTACAGGTAGATTACTACCTTCTAGTTGTGTAAGGGATACAATGTCTGACTAGATATGTTATCAATGCTGTTATTAGTTTCCACTTAATGTTCTTTGTCAGTAGTAGTTTTTGTTTGGGAGAGTTTTGCTAATCATATAATTCTATCCTTTGATTTCCTCAAATATAACGGTTATCCAAGCCATGCTCTGGCATATGGTTCTTGCCTCGTAGTGATGCTAACCTGTGATATTTCCAATGAGATAGATTCTGAGTACATCATTTATAGTGCTTTCATACTTCCTGTGTGACAAACCTTACATTTTACGCGCATCCTGTAAACCAGAGTTTCTCAAGTGGTGGGTCGCGACCCAAAAGTGGACTGGATCGCGGGGCAAGTGCCCCCAGGCCTCTCTAATGCCTGGGACCCGCTGATGCATCTTACCTGCGGCAGCGGGTCCCAGATGGCGCGGCTACCTCTGAATGTTTCCAGGCGCCACCTGGGACCTGCTGCATCAGGTAAGATACTCTGTAATGGCAAGGTGGGAGGGGGAAAGGATCTGTAATAGGAAGGTGTGAGGTGGGACTCAGTGACAGGTGGCACGCTCTGTACTCCCAACACCAGGAGCCACTGTGCACAATGCACATCTCAGTGAAGCAAAGTATATTTATATAGGCCAGCCTCCCATGGAGGCGTTTTTTGACTGGCTTGGACCAATGGTGCTTTCCCATTGGTCCAAGCTACTCCATTGCTCTTCAGTGTCTCTCTGAGGCACTGAAGAGCATAGGTTCAGGAAGTAGGCAGTGCCAGACGTGCGCCACAGACTTCTCAATCTCTTGGCCATCTTGAGTTTATGCGATTTAGCGTAGCGTTCAGCTACGCAAATTGCGTAGGCTCAGGGAGGGCAGGCTGCTGCGAAAAAATAATGTGCGCAGAGACAGACGGCAGGGGAGCGCGAAGCAGATGAGTTTGTTACATTTTTTATAACATTTTATTATACATTCAGTAGTGATTTAAATTAGAGTTGCTTTGTCTACCATCACCCCAGACTCTGAGACACTTATTAAGAGCAAGAAGCATCCCCAGTTTTCCCTTAAGTTCTAATTAATTTCATATGTTTCAATTACAGTTTATTTTATTGTGTTTGTGCCTCAACAGCGCTTGCGTTTTCACTAGATGCCGTGATTACTGCACTATCCTTTTTGGAAAGAATCCCTGTTTATTTACACAATTGTTTAAAACGTGCACACATTGTAGAATATTGCACACGTTGTTTTGTGGAATAAATTATAATGTTTCAGAAATTCAATTTTTTTTTGGGTCGCGACTTAACCACTTCGATGCTGAGGACGCTCTCAGCGCGTCCTCAGCATTCCCGCTGGTATGCGGAGGACGCGCTCAGCATTGAGGTCAGCGTTCGGCCGGGTTCCGGCCGATTGCTGGCCCCCCCCGGTGCGGGCTGACATCCTGGATGTCAGCCGCGCATCCGGGACCACAGCCGCCGGAATTAGGTGTCATCGCGGCAGCGCGATGACACCCAATTCAGGCGCCCCCCCCCGCATGTGCGGAGGAGGCGCCTGAAAGGGAGGGGGGGAGGTCCTTCGGACCTCTCTCCCTCCCGATCGGCGGCTCTGCGGGGGTTAACCCAGGCATCATTTGGAAGGGCACAGCCTGCCCTTCCAAATGATGCCTGGCATTAACCCCTGGGGAGCTGGATCGCGAATCGGCGCTGAAAGCGCCGGTTCGCGATCCTTTCCCGGAGCTGGCCGACATCTTGGGAACTCCCCCTGAGGACTGGCGTCATCGTGCGTAGCACGATGACGCCAGTCCTGGACTTAACCCTTAACTGCCACCAACGGTGGAGATAGGGAGTTCCGTGGCAGTTAGGGGTTAAATTTTGGTGTGGTTGGATCGGCCAGAGCATGGCCGTTCCAACGATACCAAACATGAAAGTGAAAAATGTTGTAAAAAAAAAAAAAAAAAACACTTTTTTTTTATTTTTTTTGGTTTGTTAATGCAGCAATATTGTTCCCATTTCAATTATAATGTGAACAATGATGCTGCACTAACGATTTTTGTATGCGGTGCGTTTGTTAAAAATAGTGTAATTTTCCCCAAAAAAAAATGTAACGAGACCCCATCTCTAATTTTTTTAACAAGCGCACCCCATACAAAATATAACCGCAATTGCTCGCATGTTAAAATGTGAAAAAAACACTTTACACATTGTAAATGATTGAAAATACATATTTTATTGCATTTTTTGTTATAATATACAGACATGACCTAACGTATACATATAATAATGACATATTATGAATCTACCGAGTCTGACGGAAAGAACGATATATAATATGTCTGGGTCATATACTAAAACAAGCCTTCAAAACACGTTTAAACATGATGCGCAAAACAGGTAAAAATGACCTCAGCACAGAGGCGGGAAAAGCCTCAGCAGCGAAAGGGTTAATGACGAAGGACAATTGTGGGTCCTGAGGGTCCACAGGTTGAGAACTACTGCTGTAAACAACCCCATCCATGAGGTGCCTGCTGATCTAATCGAAGTCGCATGAAGGTGCACCTCAGCTATAAGAAACATTGGCTAACTCCATGGATGTCCCTGTGAAGCTGAAAATGGCAAGCGCAACCCAATTTTAGTGTGTATTTTATCATACATAAATCTAATCATAATTTCTCTTGCATTCAGGTACGAGATGAAGAAAGTGAGGAATTAGAGCATCTAATTGATAATTACTGCGAGCTTCCAGTGGCTGGAGGAGTAGAGAATGGCTACGGAAAGATAAATATTCTTTTACAAACCTACATTGGTCGGGGGGAGATTGACAATTTCTCTCTCATCTCTGATTCGGCATATGTAGCTCAAGTAAGTACTACACAGGCATCGTAAATAAAATACATATCTAGGACCCTAGTTTCTAAAGGTTTATAACAAAATCATGTTGCAGTGAGCATGTGCTGCATTCCAATACAAGCTTTATTTATTTGCAGATTCGTCACATTGTGTTAAATGAAGCACTTTTAAGGCAAAGCCATTCCATATTTCGCGGTTCTTAAATATTTAAATGCAATGGTTTTAAAAAAAAAAAAGCATACTTCGCTAGAGTAAATGGCTGCGAGCTCAAACGTTGTTATTTTGAAACTGGTGGATTTAAATGTATCAATCCCTGGCTATAATAGCTTCTATTTTTTTTCTTTTCATTTTCAGAATGCAGCCCGAATAGTGAGAGCACTTTTTGAAGTTGCCCTAAGAAAAAGGTGGCCTGCCATGACTTACCGGCTCCTGAACCTCAGTAAAGTGATCGACAAGCGGCTCTGGGGATGGGCCAGCCCATTGCGCCAGTTCTCTGTTTTGCCCCTTCCGTGCTCTCAAAACTGGAGGAGAAGAAACTGACCGTTGATAAAATGAAAGATATGAGAAAGGATGAAATTGGTGAGGAAAGAAACACTTTCATGATGTTAAATCAGCTTAATCGGTGAATTTACTTCTCCATCACGTAGAGAAGTGCTTCTCTGCAGTTTGCAGAATTTATATGCTGCAGTAAATGACACTGGGCCATATTACAATCCTGACGCTAAAACAGGGACGCCAAGGATAAAAACCCGCGCCTGCGGATTTCTCCTTAGCGTCCACGTTTTAGCGTGATATTACGGAGCAGGCGCTAAACCAGCAGCCTGCACCGTAACATGATGCTAAGCCTCAGGATGCTTGCGGCAGCGCTAAGCGCCGCCGCGAGCATCGCCTCCATGGAGTCCATAGGAGTGCGTGTCCATAGGACTCCATAGAGGCTTCCGCTGCCGGCACACGACCTGCAGGAGTTCGTCTCACGAGATCCAGCAGGTCGGCGGAGTGATTCGCAGAGGAAGACTGAGAGACATTTTGCTCCTGGTGGCCAGAAAAAGCGGACTGAGCCACCGTTCTCGCCACAGAATGAGAGGTGATTATGGGGGGTTTCAGCTGAAGCGGTATCAGTTAGCACCAGGTCCTAGCTGTGGTTAACATTTCAGTAACCGCAGCGGGACGTTAATTAGTGTTAGGACTTTGTAATCCTAACGCTAATTAACTCTTTGCTCTCCCCATGTTAAGCATAGGGAGAGCAAAGTACAGTAAACACCTCACGCTGAAAAGCGCAAGCCCCGAATTGCTGTTTTTTTCACCCGTTAGCGTTCGGATTGTAATATGGTGCGCACGGGCATTCAGAGCTAATGTTAACGCACACAGGTGAGCGCAAGCGACACTACACATTCAATAGGCTTCCACAGCGATCGCCCGCCCAGTAATACCACAGTTGACCTTTGCTGATCTGTAAACAAACTGTAGTTCCAACCAGGGATTTCAGTGCATGACGGTCTATGCCGTTGCTAGGCATAAAAGCACTTTGCTACATGGTGGCATACAGTATCTCACAGAAGTAAGTAAACCCCCTCACATTTTTGTAAATATTTTATTATATCTTTTCCTGTGACAACACTGAAGAAATGACACTTTGCTACAATGTAAAGTAGTGAGTGTGCAGCTTGTATAACAGTGTAAATTTGCTGTCCCCTCAAAAGAACTCAACACACAGCCACTAATGTCTACAGCACTGGCAACAAAAGTGACTACAGCCCCCTAAGTGAAAATGTCCAAATTGGGCCCAAAGTGTCAATATTTTGTGTGGCCACCATCATTTTCCAGCACTGCCTTAACCCTCTTGAACATGGAGTTCACCAGAGCTTCACAGGTTGCCACTGGAGTCCACTTGAACTCCTCCATGACGACATCACCGAACTGGTGGATGTTAGAGACCTTGCACTCCTCCACCTTCCGTTTGAGGATGCCCCACAGATGCTCAATAGGGTTTAGGTCTGGAGACATGCTTGGCCAGTCCATCACCGTTACGCTCAGCTTCTTTAGCAAGGCAGCGGTCGTCTTGGAGGTGTGTTTGGGGTTGTTACGCTTATTCTTTAAACGCAAAATCAGAATGGCTGCATTCCACCTGAACATGCATTCGTCAGGGTGCTTCTGAGACCAGTGAGCACAGCATTCCAAATTCAGAGCAAGCCCGTTTAAGATAGTTTTAAAGAATCTGATATTACATGACAAACCATGGGAAATCCGACACAAAATATGGTCAAACGTTGCATAAGCCGGATGGGATACAGTGACATTGTGGCAGGCTAGTCATGGCAGTGCATTGTTTGATGTGATCGTTTTGGTTTTCTGGGCTCAAATTAACGCAGATTTTTGTTCTCTTACATACTAAAAGTTGGTTACTGGAGTTGATTTTAATGTAAAATGGCTGCTTTTCCAAAGCATTAAAATAAATAAGCATGTAGAATGGATCTGGAATTAATGTGTAAGAATAATTTCTCTCTCTGTAGAAAAACAGAATCTTATCTTGTATCTAGTATGAACAATTAGTTCCATCATTATCATATTGAAATCAGTGAACGGGTTAATGCAGATTATTCATCGTTGAGAATGCTAAAACAGCAGCGTGCTAATTCAAGTTAAGTATTACAAAACATTAGTACATGCTGGGTCAAGAGAGTCAGTCATTTATCCGGCATACTGCAAAACAAGCAAGCCGTAATATCCTCGTCCTAAAGTCGATTTACAAGTCTGATTGCGTTATTGTTCCCATATATGCAAACGTTTTTAACCCCGTGTACCTTTTGTTAGGTCACATGCTGCATCATGTGAACATCGGGTTAAAGGTGAAGCAGTGCGTCCATCAAATTCCATCCATTACAATGGAAGCCACCATCCAGCCAATTACACGCACAGTCCTGAGAGTTCGACTGAGCATCAGCCCTGACTTCAAATGGAATGATCAGGTACGAGCATCTGACCCAGCGTGCCTGACCACAAATGGATGGGCAGCGTTTGCATCACGTAAACCGGGAAATGTCCATTAATAGCTGACCTCTCAAAATGTATCCAAGAATTTGACTTTTTGATCTTGTTGTTTTTTTTGTTTTTGTGTTTTTTTATGAAACATGGAATAACTTTTGCTTTTTATTGTTCATATATATGTCAGGACAAAATTTAGGGGTTTTTTACTCCTAGATTATTTGTTGAAGGATTACACAAAGATTTATGTTATTCCTTATATATGTACCGTACGTAAGAGGGGAAAAAAGCGAATATAAGTGACATACGTGAAGTAACAAGTTCTCGATGCCAGCCATAGTAAAAACAGCAGCAGTTTTCTTCTTTTTCTTTTAAAAATAATTTAATATTAAAAAAATTTAAATAGGTTTTAATATTGGGAAATTTTCTCTTCAACATAGTTGTGGTTAGCTTCATATTTTTGGAATCTTTTTTACAGTTCATAAGAAAAGCTACTGTGTATAACATATTTCTCTCGTCTCCCTAGTAAAGCCATTTATTGTTTGCAGCATAAGATATTTTTAATTAAAGAATTAATCTCTTGGATGCACTCCTATTTTTTTTTTCTACCCGGTGTGACATGAACAAGGCTGATACATTAGTGCTTCAGTTTTTATTAATATTCCTTAGTTCTGTGGTTCCTCCCTGGAGATTGACAGTCACAACAAGTTTTCGGATTAATGAATTGGTTGTTAATTACTGCTGATTATATGAGATTTACATATGAATTGATTTATTGCAATACTGCATGGATTTGAAACGGCGGTATGTTGACATATGGAAAAAACATAAAGAGAAAACTCTTGATGTGTAGCTCTCTATTTCACAGTGTACCATAAACCAATATAGATGTATATTATCTATCATTTATGTTGTATGTCAACATAGTGAAAAAGGATATACAGATACATGGATTAATATATATCTATAGATGGTTTTGTTATACAGTATATACTTCTGTTGATGTATGGCAGTCGTTCAATACATAAAGGGATCGCTATCGAAGACGGCCTCAGAGAGGGTGACGTTGTCATGCCCTCTGCGTGTTGATGTCACTAGTGACCGATCTGATGACCGGCAGCTGGGAAATTCAAAACTCCCAGCGGCTTGTGACACTTGGGGCACTATTACATACTTAACCCAAAAACGCACGCAAAACGCGTGTTTTTTTTGTGTGAAGCGTTAAACGTTAACGCCTGAAAATCACCGCTGGAATTACATTCCTCACACATTTTTTCATCCATCGGGAAATTGCGCTCGTAAAACCGACACGCAAAAATGCACGCAAAGTACATTTGCGCGCAGAAATCAGTGAGCGTAAAGTTTTTTTTAACGCGAGTCCGTCATTTTGTGCGGACTGCGGACAACAGACGTACGTTCTGACGGAAGACAAGGTAGTGGCCATCATTTTTGTCGGATCTAGTAAAAAAAAACCTGCGCATCGACGTTCTTCGTTGTGAATCCGCAGTTTGGTGCGGTCAGGTTGTTACAATTTGCCGTTACCACCAGCTTTTCAAAGACGTTAAAATTATGCGTGCAAACGCTGTCAGTTACATTTTGCGCTAAGATTGTAATACCATGCGCGCACAAACGCATTTGCGCTCACAATGTTAAGTATAGGATGCGCGCACTAAATCTCGCTCGCAAAGGGTTCGTGCAGGGTCACTCGCGTTTAGTAGTTAATACGCATTCTGTGCGCGAACGTCATAATACGACGTTCAGCGCAAAGGGGTTTTACCCCTCGCGTTAATGCGTTTTTGTGCACGCAAAATAGGGCCCTTGGTGGGGTGGAGAAAATTCCTCCAACTCACCCAGCATTTTCACCAGATCGGGGCATCGGGTAGTGGGGTGAAGGGGGGCACTCCTCACATGCTAACCACTTTTAAACAATAAAGTGGTGAGGATGTGGTCAGGATGGTTAGAGTGTCCTTTTAAGGCATAATTCTCTTTCTATGCAATGGCATTGCAACGTTTGAACTCCAACAGATCTTTGTGAAGTCTTTCACTACTTTGTAAATGTTAAAAAAAAATCAATTAACCTCCCTGGCGGTCTGATTTTTTGGAAAAGTTGTGTCCAAAAGTGTTACTTTATTTTTTTTTGCCCCCACTAGCGGTATCCCGAGTGTGTCTCGGCGTTAAATTCCTATGTTGGAAACGGTAACCCCGAGCAACACTCAGAATGCCACTGGTTACATCACCTCTCCCTGCGCTCCCTCGATGTCCCCCTTGGTCTCCTGCGGTGACCGCAACCTTATACTACCTGGTTCCCTCCTTGCAAGAAGGAATCCAGGAAGCAAAACGGTGCGATCACCGGAGGAGACTGCGGGGGACATCGAGGGAGCGCAGGGAGAGGTGATGTATCCAGCCCGAGTGTGGCTCAGGGTTACCGCTTTCAGCGGTGAAATTTAACCCCGAGCCACACTCGGGATAACCGTCAGGGGATTAATTCTTGCATTTAGCTCAGGAGATAGACCTGGTCCATAAGGAGCCAGCCACATTGTTAAAATAAAAAAAACACATTTATTATAATTTAAGTCCTCACACTGCACACCATATCCAACACGTGTTCTAAGAGCATTTTTTTGTTAAAGGGTTTCCACGTGAATCTTCACAAATAGTAATATGTTCATCCCTTCACTAACGTGATCGTGTGTACATGCTTAGCAGTAGCAGGAGCAGCAGCCAAAGATCGTGTTAAAACGATCTGGGGCTGTGCTGTGTGCCTGCAAATGAAATGTGTTTGTTGCAAATAAATTTTGCTTGCTTTTGGCCACCAGATGGTTCCCCCAAGGTTTTAGCCCTGTGGCTAAAAATCAACTAAGGAATGCCCTGACCTATCGGACATTACCTAGCTGACACAGAGACTTGGGCTGCAGTTCAAACTGCAGGAACTCTGTTTGACCAGTAGATGGCGAAATCTGCCTGCCAAATAGGTTGTTACAGTAAGAAATACATTGGGAAAATTCTCATATATTTCTTACTGTATAATTAAAAACTATTTTCCATAAACCCACTGGTTCCTGACAGTGGATTTTTGGAACATCACTTGGAAGTAAAGGAGTAAAGCTAGAAATTCAGACGTGTTTAAATGAGGACCAGGAATCCTACTTCCACGCCGTTAATATTCTGTAACAGTGAAGCCACTGCAGCAGTAAAAAGAACAGCCCTCGTTAAACCTGTTGCTGGATTTAACCTTAGGTCAGGGTATGGAACTGTCAGTCTTTTGTCATACACACATTGAACACAGTGAGAGGCTCATGATGGGCTGGTAGGTGGTGACCCAAGCTGTTAAGATTTAGACGTGACTTTCTTATATGTATCATTCGGCTTCTTATATTCAAGTACTACACAGCCTTCCAGCACTACCAAACTCACAGCAAATGATAAACGCATTCCTTTCCTTTTTTATCAAGGGATAAAAGTAAGAAATACTATAAATCTTAATATGCGCCTTATGAAGTAATATTCATTTATTCCCTAATATAGGGCATCACTGCAGAATAAATGGCCGTAATTAACTGCATCTAGATTCCGGTTAATCTAATATGTAGCTGAACCTGTCTGTGCATGTATTTATCATATTGCATTTTAGCAAAAACATTTAACAGTAGCATTTCCAATAAATACGTTCACAGGTTTATGCATTAGAATTTTTTTAAATCTCGTGCGGTATATTTACAGTCAAATATCCTTAAATAATTATTTAATTCCTTGTAATTTCTATCCATAAGCAAAGCTCATTAGCAAAATATACATTTGAAGGAATAGCACCATAAAATATTAGTGTGAAGATTAGGAAAGTGTCAAATATAAAAATGTTTTGAAAAGCTTGTATTATTCTGAACATAAAGTGAGCTTATAATGGTTCATAGAAAATTGCGTTAAGTGATGGGTAATTAAACTTTCTCTGATGTTAGCCTAATGACTAGTCCGTAGGGCATTAATAATAACTTAGAGAACTATATACCCATAAACCCTTTCACTATCATGACTGATCTAGTTCTATTTTCAAAAATGCTGTCAGCAGAATGAGATCGACTTAACTCGATCTGACTTATACTAGACTATTGCAAATCATTTTATTTATTGCAAAAAAGTTTGCATATGGGCTTCAGAACATGTTCCTAAAGTTACATATTAACCGATGTACTGTAACTAGCTGAAGCAGCCAATTAAAAGTCTGCTGTCTCTGTGCTATACCTGGAATGACCAGCCATCTGCTTGTCAAATGCTATGCATACCCTCTGAATGCAATATAATGACAATGATGGAGGGTAGAGCTCTGTAAGTGTAGATATGTTTGTGTGTACAGTGTATATGCTTATGGGGTTTCTGTAGGTTATGGGATATTTTAAAGGATTTTATTAAAAATCTTGAAAACCCCAGTTCCTGACAGTAGTTTTATGGAAAACTACTTGACAGTGAAAGGATTAAATAACGTGCTCCTCATAGCCCTATCGCTCACTTCTGTTGGCCTAGAGCTTAGAGAAAACCTTTATAGCAGTGGAAGCATTTGGAAGCCGTGGGAGATTTGATGAAACATGTGAAATGTATAGAAGGAGTGTACATTGTTATTGAGTAAAAGTGAATATTTCCGGTCTAGGTTCATGGAGGCGTTGGCGAGCCATGGTGGATTTGGGTTGAGGATCCAACTAATGACCACATTTACCATTCAGAATATTTTCTGCTTCAGAAGAAACAGGTATTTGGCAGCTTTATAATAATTGAGCATTAATGTAGTAAGTTGTTCTTGTTGATTGTTTAGGTCTTGCTTTTTGTCCTTTTCCCCTTTATCCTTTTGCTTTGATCTACATTCTGGATAAATTATTACCAATGCACAATGCACCGATATGTTATATTGCGGTGTTGATTACTTTATAGTTAAACACAAGTTAATATGTTTATATTAACCCCTTAAGGACCACTGACGAAACTGTTCCGCTATAAATGCATTGACTTTAAAGACCCTTGACCCTTAAGGGACATTCATGTCGCTGAACCCCTTGCCAACTTACGGACATTTTTCTTTCGACTGCAGACCACTTTTCCTATGTGCACAATACATTGTTAAGTAACGTCTGTTGTTGTCTCTGACGATGACATTTTCACCTATCCGTACTCAAACGTCACGTACTTTAGCGTTCATATATAAATTTCAAATGATGTTCCTTATAATATATTTTTTAATATTTTTTTTATTACTCAAACTTCTTTAGACATTTACATTATTTTATATTGCATTCAATTAATTAAAATAAAGCCCTTTTCCAAGCCTGCAGTGAAATAATTATAATTGTGTACATATATCTTAAAGGTTGTCACAAAGGAACAGCAACTTTTGGTGTTTACTATTCCAATCTTTGAACCATTGCCTTCCCAATATTACATTCGGGCTGTGTCTGATCGATGGCTGGGAGCTGAATCTGTCTGCATTATTAACTTTCAACATCTGATCTTACCGGAGCGACATCCTCCACACACAGGTATCCGTCAGTTTCTTTTACTCCAGACTCAAACTGTCAAAATCAGATCAATCTGATTAGTCTCGATGCCTGGTGTTCCATTGTTATGCTTGTCAACTTTCAACAAATGATAAGCCATCGTTATACATTCACTGTAAAATACATAATGTGTCCAAAATGTACTTAACCTCTTCACTACCAAGTTGTTTTCCATAATAACAATGCTGGGACATAGTGAATTTATAGGTCGACTTTGACATTGTTAATAGTAATGTAACTTTCTTAATATACATTTTATGGGCAGCGTGTTTGACAGTCTACTGGACATAAAGAGCTACTATGTGTATAATCATACAGTTGGGGATCCGTGCTTTATGAAGGAAAATAAACATGAAGCTTTCACTATTCAGACATCCTCAGCGCTTTAGGCCCGTGTCAGACAAACGCAGTGATCACGTTCGTTTTGCCGCACAGTTTAAAGTCCGTCGTAGCATAGAATCATGAGCAATAGTACGTGTGCACCGAACTGCGCGCGTACAATGCACGTGGCAAACGGACGTAAGTTAGGCAAGAACGTAAAACCGCTATACAGACACGCAGAGTGCGCCACGTCCGCGTAGCATTCTGTGTGAGTGAGATGTCAGACGCAGCGCATTTGCGACGTCGAGTACCTTGACGCACGAAATGGCTTTTCAGATCCTTTTCAAATTTTTAGCATTTTTCATATTAATTTTATTTCCCATAGTTCCCTTTTTTTTTTTTCTACGTCCGTCAAGAAAAACGGATCGTGTGGTGTCTACAGTATCTTCCATCAGTACGTCTGTCCGTTGTGCACGCACGCAGAGTGCACTCTGACTGCTTTCGTCTGACTCTAGCCTAAGATGACATGTCCAAGGAGCTGAAAATTTGGGGGCACTACTAACTTAGTTGGCAGTAAACAAATTATCTTTGCATTGCTCCAGAATATTACCATGTGATGTATGGTTCCTGCAGGAGCTTTTAAATATAGAGTATATATGATTGTGGCAATTAAGAGGTTAAATGGAAGAAATCCAACTTATGATCTTTGATATTGGGCTACCACTAAAATGTTAGAAAATATGTAAATATTTTTGTCAACAGTCTTTATATTAACAAAATATGTGTAATAGGTTTGAATAATTTCCATTTACTCATTCTATTTAGAGTTGCTGGATCTGCAGCCATTGCCCATTACAGCCCTTGGATGCAGAGAATATGAATCACTGTATAAATTCACACACTTCAACCCAGTTCAGACACAGATCTTTCACACACTCTATCACATGGACTCCAATGTTTTGCTTGGCGCTCCTACGGGCTCTGGAAAGACCGTCGCTGCAGAGCTGGCCATCTTCAGAATTTTCAACAAATATCCATCTTCTAAGGTTTGGATGCAACCATTGCTTTGTGTCTCAGTAGTTTCACATGTATTATAGAGTTGTATATACCCACGGCTGGCATTTAAGTGAATATTCATGGGGTATGTATGCTTACTTTTCTCCTTGAAGTTGTAGCTGAACCACAAGCTACCCTATCCGCTTCCATTCACTAGAGTGGGGGCTTCTCTATTTGTATCTCCGTGACAGGGACACTATTCAAAGGCAGCCATCAGGGGGTGACAGCCAATGATACGTTCAGGGGCCCAGTGGCTCAAGGAGGCCCTGACCTTTAATAAGACCCTTTGTTACTTGTCGAAGTGTCTCAGATGTAAGGACCCTTCAAGCGAAACTAAACTCCTCTATCGAGTTACCGGGAAATTTCCCAGTTGGCCGGGGCATCTGGGGCAAAAAAGCACTCTTGCTAATCTCTGGCAGAGAGAACTCTCTGCCACCAGGAAACACATTTTATCTACTAGGGATTTTGCCCGCTCTCTGTATATTGAGGGAAACAGAAAAGGAGGCATAATGTTTTATTTTTAATTAGTTCATGGAAATAACCAGCTGAAGGAAGCGGGAGCCCGACCCATGGTTCAGTAAGGGGCCCCAAGTTTTCTGATGGCAGCCCTGACAATATTTATGCAGGTTCAAGCAGTGTCTTTTTAAAGATCGCTTCTATATATTAGTCAGCATATATATATTCATGGGATCAATTAAATTCAAATAAGCTTTATTAGCTGGACCAAATACATTTTAGCATTACCAAAGCATATGGGGAGATTATATGGGATGAAGGGGGGGGGTAGTGGGACATTATTAGGGGTAAAGAATGATATGGGGGGGGGAAGGGCAAGTCCATGGACATTATCAGGGGTAAGGGATAATATGAAGGGGGGTGGGGGCGAGTCCATGTTGGGGATTTATAAGTCCGGGATCTCTCCTGTTCCTCTCATTCTGGGACATTCTGTGACGTATTGTGCAGATATTTCCACCGCCGGCTCCTCTCCTCCCAGTATGTTCACTTGTGATCACAAATTTTCTGTGAGCTGGGTGAGTTTACACAACAGTCATTTTCTGGTTTAAGTAAAAAGTATTCTATTTTCATTTTATGTCTGTATTCTTTTGTATTGTTTAAGACAGTTGTTAAATTCATCATGTAATAGCCCATTTCAATACTCAAGGAAGCACCATATAAGCATCTTCAGTGGAGTATTTTTTATGAGGAACTCTGGACGTAAATATTCAACCACCAGATTTCTAGCTTTTATTATGGATTTTGTTTTTTATTTATTGAATTATTATTATTCAGTAATAATTATTATTGAAAATAGTTCTTTAGATGAAACCTCATTGCATCATAGAGTTGATTTTTGTTTTTGTTGTTATTGCTGAACAGACTATACATGTTTATTTTGAATATTTTTTTCCTAAAGGCTGTTTACATAGCTCCACTGAAGGCCCTGGTTCGTGAGAGAATGGAGGATTGGAAACTAAGAATTGAAGAAAAACTTGGGAAAAAGTGAGTACTATACAACACAACCAGTTTTTGCATTTGTATTAAGAAACACAAAAATTTTATGTAAGGAAAAGTAGATTTTACAAGTCGGTTGCCCAAGATTGTTCGTAGTGACATTATAGGGGTTTGGTCCAAGCATCATTTCCAGAGTTGCGGCAGTAACTGCAGACCTGTTGTCTTGAAATTTCCATCAAATTCAGGTGCCACTACTAATACAGTTGTGCTTTTTAAACTTGGCATATTGTCACTTGTTATACGGTTACTATATATTTGCCCCCTTGAGAAGGCACTTGATGATCGCGTATTACCTCATGCACTGTATAGGCAGACTCCAACAAATATATTTAATATAGATCATTCTTTCTCTTAATTTATGGAATTATTTTTTTAGAATTCTTCATATCAACATCTTATTTCATCACACATTCCTAAAAGTTGTCTTAGTTGCATTATAGCTATATGTATAAAAGTAAATTTGAACCAGGCAGGTTTTGACATGTAGAACTATAGACCCCGTATAGTGTTTATTATTCTATATACTGTATACTACTACCACCCCATTATTTTTACACATGTACCAAGCCCAATGCTAAAGTAGAGTCCTGTTTTCTGGATACCAGGGTTGTAGAGCTGACAGGAGATGTCACCCCGGATATGAGAGCTATTGCTGAAGCTGACCTCATCGTCACTACACCTGAGAAATGGGACGGCATCAGCAGGAGTTGGCAGAACAGGAGTTATGTGCAGAAAGTCGCCATTCTAATTATTGATGAAATTCATTTGCTTGGTAAGTCATGCATTTCACGCAGTAGGTTAGCAGTTTATCATTTTCCGTGTATTGTGTAAATGTCTGTTTCTGTGGCTTTCAGGGGAAGACAGAGGTCCTGTGCTAGAAGTCATTG
The DNA here is from genome assembly GCA_009667805.1 of Leptobrachium leishanense. Lineage (NCBI taxonomy): Eukaryota > Metazoa > Chordata > Amphibia > Anura > Megophryidae > Leptobrachium > Leptobrachium leishanense. Next base: position 286,411,608 of record CM019066.1, read on the forward strand.
TGTCACGGACAAATTTTATTTCTTCACACACCGAGAGGACTGTGAGAGTGGTTGGACTGTCAACAGCCCTTGCGAATGCCAGAGATCTAGCCGACTGGCTCGGAATTGGGCAGGTAATTAAAGATTTTGATTGTTCCAATGGTCATCTAGGGTAGAGTAACGTGTGCCAAATATCATAAAGTGAATTTACTTGGCTGTGCAGTGTTTTTCTGCATTATGTGTAGAATAGATTAATGAATTTTGGGGTCTATATGCCAGAAATGGTATAATATTTCTTATTTAGAGGATATTTCTATAGAAACAAAAATAATTGTGACAGAGTTTTATGGAGCCCTCTAATAGTAATGTTTCACAGTCATACATGGGATTGGTTCAAAAGAAAGGACACCCAACTCAGGTCAGCTTAATCGGTTATCATGTCACACAGTATGAAATAGTTAAAAAAAAAGATTTTTATTGTGTTATAATTAGACAAACAAGAGAAACAAAATTCCGACATACATTATAAAAACATAAATAGCGAGAGATTAATGGTGATGTGTCATGTCCAGGTCTAGTCAGATCTATTAACAGGGTTATTCAGAGAGAGGTGAAAACCATGAGAATTGCCAGGAGAATGAACAATCTAGACCAAACAGCTGATTTGGAAAGTGAGATAAATAGGAGAATTTTTCTGGTTTGGCTATTTTGACCTAGAATTTTCACTTCTCCAGTCATTCTCCTGGTTTTCACCTCTCTCTGAATAACCCTGGAAGAGTCCTAAAGTTCAAATGAATTCCTTGTGTAGTGTAGTACAATTATTACTCCTATGTAAGTAGCTGAGATATGTATTCATGGCCAGTTGGACATCACAGAGTCCCTCATAGGGGGCAATTTACCTAGAACTCCTATTTAAGTAGCATAGATATGTCTGCTACTTATCTCTGCTACTTACAGAAGAGTTCTAGGTAAATTGTGCCCTATGAGGGACTCTGTGATGCCCAACTGGCCATGAATACATATCTCAGCTACTTACATAGGAGTAATACTTGTACTACACTATTTTATTTCTCTTGTTTGTCAAATTATAACACAATAAAAATCTGTGTTTTAACTATTTCATACTGTGTGAAATGATATCTGATTAAGCCGAACGGAGTTTGGCGTTCTTTCTTTTGATGCAATACTGATATGTGGGTTTAATTCCTATTTAAGGATATCTGACTGGCCATCTTTCTTCAGCTACCTCTTTTTTGATACATGGAATTCTACTTGAGAAGACAGTAGTTTGTTTGGATACTGCTAAGTCAGTGTAAATTTCAATTTTTCATGGAACACAACAACCATAGAATTAACTTAGATGCACTTATCATTGAGTATTCTTGCACACACTGTCATTTTTTTATGTTATGTCATAGGTTGGTCTCTTCAATTTCCGTCCATCTGTGCGCCCGGTTCCTTTGGAGGTCCATATTTCGGGTTTCCCAGGCCAGCATTACTGTCCTCGGATGGCCAGCATGAACAAGCCTGCCTTTCAGGGTACGTTCCAAGTTCTGTCTTTACTACAGAACATTAAGGAGTTCTCCTTTCCACTGACGAATTTAGATTGTAACTTCACCACTCGACTTTGTATTTTAAAAAAAATTGGTTTATCGTTTTAGCAGCTATACTTCCCCACATTATGTTGTCAAGTATCACTAGATAAATGATGCTAATAATTTCTTCGAGTCAAAAGGTAGGTGACAGGTGTGACAGAGCGACTGTACCGAGTACCTCCGTCATGCGGCTCTCTTTCATGTAAAACAGTCCCCACCGTTGCCAGAGAATCTTTCCTAACAGCTCACCCAAACTTTAACCACAGCTGAAAGAAGGATGCAGACCGTTGAAATTCAAAAGCAGACTGTTTATACACACAGCTACACAGTCAAGGAACAACCCCTTTCAGGAATACAACCAAACCGATAATCTCACAGATCAAATAACTGCACAGGGAATCGGACCTTCAAACAATGGACAATGGGGCCTCCTGGGAGGAGAAGGGTGAGGGGGGGAAAGCAGGTAAAAACAAAGGAATATCTTCTATAAGAGAGAATTACACAGTACAGGGAGGAGAGTAATACAGAGGTATACACTATACAGAGAAGGGTTAGATAATAGAGGGAATGTACACAGTATACGCAACAGGAGACTCTACAATAACTATGTAAGTGAATAATACACAGACATCAGAAATCTTTAGTTAGCTGGCGGATGTTTAAAACTGAAAAGCCAAATATGTTTAAAAGGTTCACCAATTCCCCAATAGTCTCTTAAACGGTGGAGAGGCTTCTGTCACAACCATCTTTCAGTGACCACATAGTACAAGGAATGGGGGGGTGGACCCCCTCAAAATGGGTTTGTCGTCACATCAGGGCTGTCAATCTCTGGCCCCCAGATTTTTCTGGACTAAAATTCCCTTGATTCCTTGGCCATCTATTACATTCAAAGAAGAGTTTGACAACCCTGAGTTAGAACTTTGATGGATAATAACCTTCGGATATATCTCTATTGTGCAGATTGTGTTTACTTTTTTATAACATTTTTACTAGGAAGAATCACCTTGAGATTTCTCTAGTTTACAAACCTGTCTAGGGATAGGCCTGCAAAATGGATATTTTAGAAGCATTTTTTCTGCTTCTGCACTTATTACTCATGCAATTTTGTGTATAACATTGTTGTTGGAGGTAGGGGACTAATAGTATTTTGAACAAGCGAGAAGAAAAATGATTGTTTTGGTTATTTAGACAATATTTATGGGATCACATTTATTGTCCTGAAGCACAATTTACATTATGGCTCGCTGCGCCTCCTGAAACGGCTGCTGAGCTTTTTCTAATTAGCCCTGTGACAGAGCAAAAGTATTGATGGGATTTTTAGGCTAGCCTTGACTATTTCAATTATTTATAGGCTAGAGAAACACTATGTAAAATGCACTAATTAACAATAAATCAGACATGTGCGGTCTAATCACACCTGTTTTTGACGGGACGAGAACCCATTAGAGCTCCTGCTTTTAGATACTGCAAGGCTGTGTGTGTATATAATGATGATGTATTTCAGCTATTTCTATGGACTAATTTGCAGTTTAAATTGGCAATTGCCTATACATCAGCAATCATGATAGTTGGGCTATGAGCTTTGTATTTAAATACCTTCTCATGTATTGGCACGTGGCCGCTTTGCCATAAGAGAGATCTCTTTCCTGAGCAGGTCTCCCATGGGTACTTTTTGAGTATTGGAAAGTTAAATTAGCAGTTTCATACATAAATCAGTTTCAACACATTATATATATATATATTAGGTTTTTTTTATTGCAGAAGCCACTTGCACATCACAGCAATTCAAAGAACTGCATATATATGATACTCATTTAAGTTGTGGTTGTGAGCAGCAAATAATAAAGTTTATTATTGCAGAGGACATTTGCACATCCCAGCAACTCTGAAAACTGCTTCACAAAGCTCATGAACTCTGTGAAGCAGTTCTCTGAATTGCTGGGATCTGTAAATGATTTCTGCAATAATAAACCATATACAGTCAGGTCCAGAAATATTGGGACATCAACACAATTCTAACATCTTTGGCTCTATACACCACCACAATGGAGTTGGAATGAAACAAACACAATGTGCTTTAACTGCAGAATGTCCGCTTTAATTTGAGGGTATGTACATCCAACTCAGGTGAACGGTGTATGACTTACAGCAGTTTGCAGATGTGCCTCCCACTTGTTAAGGGACCAAAGGTAATGGGACAGAATAATAATCATAAATCAAACTCTCTCTTCTTAATACTTGGTTGCAAATCCTTTGCAGTCAATCACAGCCTGAAGTCTGGAACGCATAGACATCACCAGACGCTGGGTTTCATCCCTGGTGATGCTCTGCCAGGCCTCTACTGCAACTCTTCAGTTCCTGCTTGTTCTTGGGGCATTTTCCCTTCCGTTTTGTCTTCAGCAAGTGAAATGCATGCTCAATGGGATTCAGGTCAGGTGATTGACTTGGCCATTGCATAACATTCCACTTCTGTCCCTTCAAAAATTCTTTGGTTGCTTTTGCAGTATGCTTTGGGTCATTGTCCATCTGCACTGTGAAGCGCCGTCCAATGAGTTCTGCAGCATTTGGCTGAATGTGAGCAGATAATATTGCCCGAAACACTTCAGAAATCATCCTGTTGCTTTTGTCAGAAGTCGCATCATCAATAAATACAAGAGAACCAGTTCTATTGGCAGCCATACATGCCCACACCATGACACTACCACCACCTTGCTTCACTGAAGAGGTGGTATGCTTAGGATCATGAGCAGTTCCTTTCCTTCTCCATACTCTTCTCTTCCCATCACTCTGGTACAAGTTGATCTTGGTCTCATCTGTCCATAGGATCTTGTTCCAGAACTGTGAAGGCTTTGTTAGTTGTTGTTTGGCAAACTCTAATCTGGCCTTCCTGTTTTTGAGGCTCACCAATGGTTTACATCTTGTGGTGAACCCTCTGTATTTACTCTAGTGAAGTCTTCTCTTTATTTTTGACTTTGACACACATACACCTACCTCCTGGAGAGTGTTCTTGATCTGGCCAACTGTTGTGAATAGTGTTTTCTTCACCAGGGAAAGAATTCTTCATTCATCCACCACAGTTGTTTTCCGTGGTCTCCCGGGTCTTTTGGTGTTGCTGAGCTCGCTGGTGCGTTCCTTCTTTTTGAGAATGTTCCAAACATTGTTCCAGGTGTTTTGGCCACGCCTAATGTTCTTGCTATCTCTTTGATGAAGTTGTCTGGTTTCTTCAGCCTAATGATGGCTTGCTTCACTGATAGTGAAGGCTCTTTGGATCTCATCTTGAGAGTTGACAGCAACAGATTCCAAATGCAAATAGCACACTTGAAATGAACTCTGGGCCTTTTATCTGCACATTGTAATTGGGGTAATGAGGGAATATCACATACCTGGCCATGGAACAGCTGAGAAGCCAATTGTCCCATTACTTTTGGTCCCTTAACAAGTGGCAGGCACGTCTGCAAACTGCTGTAAGTCCTACACCGTTCACCTGAGTTGGATGTACATACCTTCAAATTAAAGCTGACAGTCTGCCGTTAAAACACATTGTGTTTGTTTCATTCCAACTCCATTGTGGTGGTGTATAGAGCCAAAGATGTTAGAATTGTGTCGATGTCCCAATATTTCTGGACCTGACTGTATCTATATATATATATATATATTACTATAGAAGACGCACTCTAGGACTCCTTGGAAATAAATCAAATAAGTTAATTACTGTATAACATTTAAAAATATATATAGCCCGATATCTCGGCTCTATCTCTTATTTTTAATTTGCAAGTTTTGAGATTTTTTTGCACCGGGCAGATTTACCAGTAAAGGAAAGTGCTGGATTATGGCAAATTGTATGTATATATATATATATATATTATTAATTTTTTTGATTTATGTTTTAAAAAGCTAATTTAACTTGCCAGGTATTTGTCTAGATATATAGAGCGAGAGACTTTGCTTTTTTTGTACAAAAAATAAGAACTATATATAGCGTGATTATATCTTTGACATATTATTACATATTAATGCATATAGTGTAATGTGTGTTCGGTTCTACCTATTGGCACAAATAATGATTCTGTTTTAGCATAAAATGCTTTAAATGGTTAAAGGTGTTATCAGGTTAGCAGACACCTGGAGGTTAGGCTTAATTTCTACCAACATATAGGAACTGTCTGCCTGTCTATCTCTATACCATATATCCATGCACACCTTCTACAATCCTTATTAATCTGTAAACTGCTAATCTTTCCAATGCAGCAGGTTAAGCTGTTAATAACTGGCTCCCTTCCTCCATACCCAAGGGTTATGGTATTTATTAACTCCCCCAGGCTGTAAAGTGGCATCTATTAAACAAGTTGCTAAACTTATAATAGTCAAGGCGTTTATTCAGATTTCTCACATGAGCTCTGCACTCGTTGGACGTAGGCCTCCTGTGGAATTAATGATTTGCCTCCTGCTGTCAGTAATTAATACTGCTCCCGGGTGGTGTTTAACACGTAGTATAACACCAATATATTCACATTATATAACACCTTATATAATAAGGCAAAGTTAAGAAAACAGATAGAAATGAGCAGAGGACAAAATATAAAGGCATTTCCAAACTCACCGGTGAATTAGCACAATCCTACAAAACAACACAAAAATGGGGGTTTGCTCTGGGTAAACGCTTACATAGCAAGCGACACATAATGTGGTTTATCTGCAAAAGAGAATATCCTACAGCTTTGCAGATTAAATCTAAAGTGTTAATTCTACAGACAGTAAAATGGATGGTACCACACTTATGCAAGTGACTTAGTGGCCATTAAGACTGGGGTCAGACGAACGCAGTGCGAACGTGTGTGCAGCTGCACTTTATTACGGCCGTAGTAGCAGCAAATGACGTCCAATGACGGGCAATATACGAAGTACGGCCACACGAAAGTTCGGCCGCGCAACGCAAGTGGCAAACGAACGCATTTTTTCGAGAACGTAGAACCGCTAGTACTGACGCACAGAGTGCGCTGCGTCGGCATAGTGGCATGTGTGCGTGATTAGGAGACGTCAGACTCTGCACATGTCTGGCCAACATCACGTCCATTTGTTTTTAATAGCTCCGTCAAAAATCACGCACGAAAATGCGCATGGTATGACCGCTTTCGCGTCTTCCGTGAAAAAATACGTCAATGCGTTCGGACGCACTTTTTTTACGGACGATGCGAACAAATGCGTTCGTTTGACCCTAGCCTAAACATTCTGCCATTTGCTAAAGGGTGGCCTTCATGAGATTTTAGAACTGGAATATGGAAACATAAAGAGGAAAAAAGATTTTTACCATAGAAAATATCTGTTCCCTATACAATAATTATTATCCTTTATTTATATAGCGCCACAAATTCCACAGCACTTTACAAGATCAGTGTACTTTTCTGTGATGTGTTGATACATTAGAATACCACACATGGATGGGGGACCCTGTTCCCAAGGGAACTCACAAGTAATTTGTGAGGTAGGCACATCCATATCGTTAGCTGTCTTGCCCAAGGACACTCGCTGGTGGTGTCTTCTGAGTGGGATCCTGTTGGTTTTTCCATGATTGTAAATCAGCGACCTGGTGGTTAGGTTGAACCTGCTTCTCGTAAAGTCAAGACTCCTCCACATTTGTATTGGAGGGATGTGCTGAGTGGTATTTTGACTTGCTTTTCCACGGTCAAAGGGTAGAGACGTTACCACTTTACTCCACAGCCGATATTGTGTGATAGGCAAATACAGTTGTGTTCAAAATTATTCAACCCCCACTGAAATGGAGTGTTTTGGCCAGTTTGACATTGATTTTGATCATTCAGTCATCTTGCTTACAATTAAATCAAAGAGGCACGTGTAGGTCAGTCAAATATAACATAACATTTATAATGAAATAACCACAAATGTCTTTTCTGTGCTCACATCATTATCCGTTTTATTCAACCCCCAAGTGACATTCAATCTTAGTACTTAGTACAACATCCTTTTACAGTTATAACAACTTTTAAACGTGAAGCATAGCTTGACACAAGTGTCTTGCAGCGATCTACGGGTATCTTCGCCCATTCGTCATGGGCAAAAGCCTCCAGTTCAGTCACATTCTTAGGCTTGTGCACTGCAACTGCTTTCTTTAAGTCCCACCAGAGGTTCTCAATCGGATTTAAGTCAGGTGACTGCGATGGCCACTCCAAAATGTTCCAGCCTTTAATCTGCAACCATGCTTTAGTGGACTTGGAGGTATGCTTGGGATCATTGTCCTGTTGAAAGGTCCAACGTCTCCCAAGCCTCAGGTTTGTGATGGACTGCATCACATTGTCATCCAATATCTCCTGGTACTGAAGAGAATTCATGGTACCTTGCACACGCTGAAGCTTCCTTGTACCTGCAGAAGCAAAACAGCCCCAAAGCATGATTGACCCCCCGCCATGCTTCACAGTAGGCAAGGTGTTCTTTTCTTCATAGGCCTTGTTCTTCCTCCTCCAAACATAGCGTTGATCCATGGGCCCAAACAGTTCTAATTTTGTTTCATCAGTCCACAGAACACTATCCCAAAACTTCTGTGGTTTGTCCACATGACTTTTGGCATACTGCAGTCGACTCTTCTTATTCTTTGGAGACAGCAAGGGGGTGCGCCTGGGAGTTCTGGCATGGAAGCCTTCATTACGCAGTGTGCGCCGTATTGTCTGAGCTGAAACTTCAGTACCCACATCTGACAAATCTTTTCTCAGTTCCTCAGCAGTCACACGGGGACTTTTCTCCACTCTACGCTTCAGGTAGCGCACAGCAGTCGAAGTCAGCATCTTCTTTCTGCCATGACCAGGTAGCGTTTCAACAGTGCCCTTTGCCTTGAATTTGCGAATGATGCTTCCTATGGTCTCTCTTGGTATGTTTAACATCTTTGCAATCTTCTTATAGCCATTGCCCTTCCTGTGAAGAGTAATCCCCTCTTCTCTTGTCTTCCTGGACCATTCTCTTGACTTCACCATGTTTGTAACCACACCAGTAAATGTCTAGAAGGAGCTGAGTATCACAGTCATTTTAAAGCTGCCTAATTGGTGCTTATTATGCTTTATTGCTGCTCCGTGACATCCACAGGTGTTTTCAATACCTGATTGAAAACACTTGAATGAACCTCTGTTCTTCAGAGTGGTAGTCTTTAAGGGGTTGAATAATTGTGTCAATGAAGAATTCACAAAAGAAACATTTACTACTGTATTACAAAACCAATTGATGACATTTTAGTTGCATATGGTTCTTTAAAAAGTCCTTGTAGGATTTCATTCTGAATACAATTACAAATGTACACTAAATTCCCTAAAACCCTTTATAGCATTGGGGGTTGAATAATTTTGAACACAACTGTATGTACCGTTAGGTGTCTTGCCCATGGACACTTACTGGAGAGGTGCTCTGGCCGGGATTCGAACCTGGGTCTCCACGGTTTTAGAGCAGGGATGTTACCTCTACTCCATTCAGCTGGTACAATCTGTTAGACTCTGATCTGTTGTGTGTTGCTTCCAGTAAAACAAAAAACAAAACTACGCTATATGTGGGCGATAAGAGTATCCTATTTACAGGATTTACCCCACTATTAAAGTCATAACGCAGGTCAAAACCTGCCTAGCGGTTATCTGGACTGAAGAATACTCACAATATATACATAAAATCTTATAACAAGACTTCTTTATTGAAACAATGTGTCAATGGGATATTAATTATATGATTATAATGGCAATGGGCTTGCTGGCCTGAGAAAAATAGAGGTTTGTGAGAGTCCTGAGAACAGGTAAGGACACTAGTGGCCTGCTCTACGATGGGGCCCGCTCATGTCTCACAAGGTTTTAGCTCGATTGTGCCATTACAGGGACAACAGCTCCATTTGCAAATCAGTCTGCAATCACCCAGAAAGGGTGGCCACTACTGAAATGCCAAGGAAGTCATCCCTGCACGAGAGGTGCAGAAACCTCGTTTTGACCTTGTTAGGTCTCGTCAGGAGGGTATAGCTGACACCTTCTAGGCACCTCGAACAAGGGATCCATGCCTGGATTACCCTGAAAACTTAAAATGAGAAAAAGAGAAAAGAGAGGTTTGTGAGGGTCTCACTGGCCTAACTCACTGGCAACAAAGTAATATTCTGCTCAAAATCAAATAATACGATAGCAACATACAAATATCAAATTGTACATGCATGCCCTATGAACATTGTATTTATAGTATAGCAATCCTAGTCTGTTTGGTCACAATTAAGTGTGCTAACTATACCCAAATAAAGCTAAGCATCTTGGTCTGTACTTATTGCAGATAATTAAGGATATACAGCATTTATACCACCTAAATGATCCTAGGTAAGAGGATCAATCTGAACAGCTCATATATTAATATATCTGAAAACTCAATATGTGTTCTATACCTCAATGCTTTGCACCTAGAGTAATGGATCTATGGATCTCTTGAGAAGCCGGCGCATCTCAAAACTAAACAAAAACTGCTCTTTAACCCCTTAAGGACCAACAACGTAACTGTTATGTCATAAATGCATTGACTTTAAAGGGGGTTGACTTTGGTTCTTAAGGGGTTAAAGATTTTCCTTTTGCTGTACGGTTTTGAGAAGCACCGGTGTTTCTCTGCACTGCAATACCTGTGGCATTGCAAAAAAAGTATGCAGCACTGTGTCCATACGTTGCATATGCTCTCGTGTGGAGACCGTTCGTTTTCACACATTAACCCTATGGTTTGGACTGGAGCAGTATATCACCAGTGAAATCCTATCTTCATATTGTTTTTAAAACTAACATATTAAAGTGATATAAAACACATGTCTTAACTTACATTACAATACTTAGAGATTGCCGGACATTAAACTCAATTTTACAATAATTGTGTTCACTCCCGATGTGTGGAATAAAGCCGGGTTAAGCTTACCTATTAGATGATAGGTTTTGTATTTGTCTCCTCATATGGTTGGCTGATTACAGCATGCTTTACTATGCATGATATAGATTCAGTGTCTCGTTACAACTCATTTTGACTAATCGAGCTTTCATTGATTTCACTCACAGCCATAAGAAGCCATTCGCCTGCCAAGCCTGTGCTTATCTTTGTGTCATCCAGACGTCAGACCCGGCTCACTGCACTAGATTTAATTGCGTTCTTAGCAACAGAAAATGACCCGAAACAGTGGCTCAATATGGATGAGAGAGAGGTAAAGTCACGTTACATTTTTTCCATGAATACACAGCATGCCTCATGGTCATTCTGTCTTTCTAAAGTGAATTTAGCATCATTCACAAAGGATCGTTTTGTGTTTTTTTTTCAGATTTGGTAAAGATGCCTTGTGTACACTTTTTCAGAGTCTGTTTTGTATTGTAGCATTCTAGATTTTGATTTTATTTTAAGAAAACAATAAAAATGATATATATATGTTTGTGTATGAGTGCAAAACCATACCTTGATAAAGACCACTTGATGGCGGAAATGTTTCACGTTTGTAAAATATGGATTTGTATCAAAACTTTTTTCATTTTTTTTTACTGTGACTTCAAGTCCTCGACTGCATCCTTACGCTTTGTGTATATATATATATATATATAAGAAACCAGTAGGAGAGCACACCAAATATCACATTCAAAGAGAACAACAACAGCAGCTTTCTACTCTTTGAATGTGATATTTGGTGTGCTCTCCTTCTGGTTTGTTGTATTACATTACTTGAGATACACCCACACTTAGTTAAGGTTGAGTGCTGCCCCCTCCCCTCATGTATTATATATATATATCACAAATAGAGCACACACCTAAAAGTATGCAACGTCTTAAGAATGCCTCAGTGAAACAGCTTCAAGGTTTTAAGAACTCCTTACTGGAGGCCAAAATGGGAACTTAGTCATAAAATGTGGCAATATATTGCATATCCTACACATTATCTGGTAGGCGCAACAATTGATTGTGGGGGTTCCCTGATGTCTCTCACAATTTGTAGTAGACATAAAATAAATTGAAACAATTATGGTACAGTAAATCGGATATATAACAAAGCGAATATTGTTATAGTTGTTCCACTCACAATGGTAGAGCCTTAGCACTGGCTCTTAGTGGGTGTTTTCCTTCTAAATTCTCGGGTGGCCCATACACCCTGCAGGGGTTAGTCCCTCCAGATAAAGTATAAAAGAGAAAATACAAAGGAAAACTCTCCTTGTGCAGACCCAAGGTGAGTACTGTATATATATTCAGTATTTTGCCAATTTGGTGCTTACTCTTGGAGGAGCTTTCATAGCTCTAAGACAATTGCATAGGGATTTTTTGATGCTGGAAAAAATCCATGGAAAACCGCCAAAAGGACAGGACAATCGTGATGTAGGATAAGGCAAAATTTAATAAGACAAATTAAAAAACATTAAAAACATGCCAGAACGCGTTTCGCCGTGTCCTACGGTTTCATCAGCTGGTATAACAATGACACCCCCTTGTACCCGTTTTATATCATCCCTACACAATCACAAATTGTCCCTCACATGTCCTGTAATTAGCACAGTATGTCCACAATTCCGTTCCGTTCACTCTGTTCATCGCAGGCGCCACCATCTTGGACTTGCGCAGATAGTGTTTCCGCGTTCCATTGCATTCCATTAGTTTGTTTATGGCCGTTGTCTCGAACGTATGTGGATATATTTCCGCATTCCACCCGCTAATCCTTTACTTCCGGTCCAGCCACAGACTGTATCACCTTCACCCATACGTATGAAGAACCTCTAAAACGCATGGATAGTTCTCCAAGCAAAATACATAAATCAAAAACACACAAAAAGTCGTCTTAATATAGATAATAACCCTATAATGGGAACTTAGTCATAAAATGTGGCAATATATTGCATAACCTATATAAGCCTTTCACTACAGCAAAGTAGCCTAGTATTACTGGGTTGTAACTTCTGGTCTAATAATTGCGAATGCGGGATTCACCTCGGGCAATCATACCTCAATACTCTCTGCTACAGAGTTTTCAGAACCAAATATATATAAGTAAGGGGTGGCTATCAGTCATACCAGCAATTGATCAGACTGTATTTAATATACAAACCAAAATTATAATACTTGTATATGAACGTGTGTATGTCAATATAGATTCATATTTGTGCCCAGCCCGATTTAGAATTCTCTCACATTTTACCTCTGTCGACAGTCCCTCTACATTTGTTGCTGTAGTGTATACATTTAGTTATTCTTCCATTCATCCTTCCATACGTCCCTCCTCATTTACCATTTCTGTTTTAGCAATCTTCTTTATCCCCTGCTGTCCTAAATCTCTGTACAGAACCCTCTGCCCCCATGCTGTTTACAGGTGTGACAAATACATTTCAGAAATATGTAATCTACTAAATATGTAGATGGGGAGATGATGCATGGGTGGAATGCATTTATTGTGAAAGAGGATGGGATGGGCTTTGCGGTGGTACAACCTGATGACAATGTAATTGATCTTAATGGTGGTCATTGGAAAAATCATTGTTCTTAGTTGGCAACCCTATCGAAGTGAATGGATGAAGTGAAGAAGCAACTGGTAAGCGATGGGGATGGAAATAGATGGTAATTAGATCAAGAATGAGGGGATACAAATAAACATTACTTGTGAGATGGAGACTGTTCACCAGTGAGTGTGTACACTAAAAGACCATATGGTTTTCCAAATTTTCGATTTTTGCCCTATTACTGCTTTTTAAATTTCTGTTTGTGTGTGTTTGCTATGGGTTATTTGCCTCATAGCATGCAAGCGTACCTCTGTTAACATTCTGTACAGAATGCAAGCCTATCGTCTGATCCCCCTTTGTCAGATTCTGACAGAAGAAGATAAATACTGAGAGGATAACACATCTCCGGCATGTTGTAGTTTGAGCTGCCGGGACAGTAGATTATAATAAGGGAATACTTTACTGCCTTTAGTTGTGGTTGTGCAATCATTAGCATTGGTACTTTACAATATTTATGGGATTCTGGTCATAAATGATGGGCTTTTTATTCCAAGGAGTACTTTATTAACCGCCTGAATACACCGTTTCCTTTCTCTTGAATGATACGATGCTGAATTGTGAAATTTTGTTTATCAGTACATATTGTCCTGTTCTATAAAATACCAAATTCTATTAGTGGAAGCACAAGAATAGTTTCAATATAATCAGGTTTTTATGATGATAATAGGTGCAGTGACATTAAGAAAGTCATGTACAACGTTTGTGTCGGAGTGTAGCAAATTAGATTAATCTCTTTCAGTTTCCCATCTGGGTGCAAGGACTTCAAGAGGTGCTAGCTTTAACTTGTTAATTAAGAATTAAGATGCTTCCTCGGTATCCATTGACAGAAGTAATGTGTAGCGGTTGTGTGGTGTTATCACAGCCTCCCTAAGCCAACCTGGTTCAGGATGACCAGAAAGGCAGACCTCTGCAGATCCCAATGGTCAAGATTCTGGACCCTGCCACCATGACCATGTAAATTAAGTTGTTATGGCGGTTACAGTGCTCCTTTAAAGTCTTTGTTCTTTTTGTCTCCCTATAGAGCCATTGGGATTGGGTGAACGGTTTTGTGCTAGTGTGTAGAAAGCATAAGGTTACTGCTTATGCTGGTAATATGTTAATTTATGTAAACTTCCCCTGGGTCACCCTGCCTAATATTCCTGCAGTTTTGATGAATAGGGAGTTCAATCGAACTTTGAACTCAGTGCTTCAAAATCTGAAATTCTGAAAGCCTGCCTATGCACAATTCAGCTATTATGGAGGACTGATTTCTCTGTATATGGTGCAGACACAAACTCGTCTATGTAGGGCTGTTGATATTTCACAGATCTGGAAGAATTGTCCTCCTGTATCTGCTGGCAGGAATACTGACCGGCCTCCTGTATATATTGTAGAACTGTCCGTACTTTACCCATTGCATCTTTTGTACAGCGCTGCGGAACGTGGTGCTTAATAAATAATAATAGGTTGCATGCAAATATGAAGACCTGGTTATCCCTGTACATAACTTAGCTCAGTTGCGTACAAGCTATCAAAATTAAAATTAATTAATACACTTTTTTAAAATCACCCAAACACCATAAATACCATTACAAACCCCCCCCCCCCTTTCTGGTCTTTGGATGCTCCTGTACAGCGTCTTGAATGAGGGAGCAAAAATCTGTCTTGGTACTCTCACTCTTCCGAAAGCCAAAAGAGGTCTGGAACTACCATCCCTCTGGTGATATTATCAAACATACCAGCTGTTATTCATTACTGTTTGGCAAATCCTACATATCTCTGAACACTGGTAAATTATAGAACTTGATGATTATAAACACAGGTTGCTGGTTCAGGTGTGGTTACATGACACTTATTCTATTAAGCACCTCTGCAAGCACTCTCCTATTGGTGCTACTCTAAACGTATGGTACAAGGTAAGCATGACAATCCCGTTGGGTCACGTGCAACCACTTGTGCAAAACCTGGCCTTCCTGGAAGGAATTATGACTTGCGCTTTCAGATTCCTTAATTGCGCTAGTCATCTATTTCTTCATCATTTCTGCTCCACCAGGGAACGTAGCTCCCTAGTTGTCCTATTAGCTGACAGATCTCCAACCCTTCTTGTGCACTTTCAGTATAATTAAATCACACAATATTTTAGCTCAGTCTCTCCCAAACATGGCCTATTGTACCCTCTTTCAGAATTTGAAATAAGGTGCTATCATAGGCCCCTGCTTCCCAATAGCATCTTCTACCCATATCAACTACTGCTCTTGGGCTCCCCGATGAGCCATAGGATACTATTCTCTAGCGATTGCTAACGGTAGCATTCGGATGAGTAAGTGTTTACGCTAGGATAAGTGACTTTAACGCATGCACCGTATTACCTTCCGAACGCTAAACCTGTAAAATAAACACTTGGCGTATCGGTGATTTGCGAGCTTCCTGTACACTGCGCTCCCCATGTTAAGTATAGGATGCGCAATCAATAATCAGTGTTAGGATAAGTAAGGTATTGCACAGTCCTAGTGCTAATTACCACAGGAATGTGCAAGGCAAAATTTGAGCTACTCCTAAAAGCTGGTGCTAAATGATTCCGCTTTTGCAAAATCATTTAGCAGCCCCTAAACGCCTTCCAATAAACACAGGCTCCCCTCTCATCCCGCTGTGAGAACGGTGGCCCAATTTGCTGCTTCTTGTCCCTGGGAGCAGATTGAAACTGGAGAACAAATAGTTTCCAGTCTCCCTCCACGATCACACTGTGGTACAGCGCGATTTTAGTGAGAGCGAGATCGCATAAGGCTCGCAGCCCGGAAGCCCAACGCTCCATGGAGTCCTATGGACTCTATGAGGTGATACTCGCGACGGCGCAGAAGCACTATCGCGAGTATCACTACGGTTAACACTGTGTTCCAGGGAAAGGTGCTAAGACGACACCTTTCCCTCGTATATCGCTCTGAAATGGGGACACTACGGAGAAACCTGGTTTTGCCTGTTGGTGTCCCCATTTTAGCATGAGCAATGCACAGAATAGAACCCATAGAGTTTTATTTTTTCCTTTATGGAAGATGAACTTGTGATCATTATGTTGGAGAAAGATCAATACTAATTCTGTATCTTGCCCCTCAAGTGCCATTTACTCCAGATTAAGATTTAATCCAGATTAATCATAAAGTCTTGCCCCGTTGTAGAACACCAGTTTTATTGCGCAAAATAGACCCTAAACAGAGCGACAACTGTTGGAGAGGGAGCACTTTTTTCCCTACATCTGGTGGGAATTCCTTAGGATCTTGCCTTTCTGGAAAGCGATACACAAGCTGAAATTACGAATAAAAGGTTGTCCAAATAAATGGTGGCAGAAGGTTCGACATTGTATGACCCTTCCAATCTGTTCCTCCAACTATTACCTTTTGGGTCAGCATTTACCTCTGTTCTGAAGGTTGTGTTAACCTATTGCACACTGACAGTTTTGGGAAAGGTCTACTGGCTGAAAAGCCTTTAACCAACCCACTTATTAATGCCGGTTCCTGGCTGTGTACATGCTAGAAGTACAACTTCCCATAGATAGGCGGAAACCCCAGGAGCCTTTCAAGAGACCACAGTGTAGGACTAAAGGTAAGTTTAAACAAACTATCAAAAAAGGAAGTAGTCATCAGTTGTTAATTGTTAACACCTCAGATACCTCACACCTCATCTGTGATATTGTTTAGTTGTGATCCTTTGACTCCAGCTGCATCAAAATCATCTTTTAAGGTGAAGGTTATGACTGACCCTGGTGCGAGAGATCCCGTGCAATTTGAGGGCTCTACGCTGGCTTTGTATCACGACCTCCTGTTCCAGGCCCTGCTGACTCGCAGATGATTTCAGGATGTGACTTCCGTCCTTCGCCGAAGAGGTATCCGCTATCGCTGGGGTCTAGTGGGAACACTGGTGGTGACGCACGCCAACATACCCTATATGATAACTGATCCCTCGATGGCTTGGTCCGACCTTGCGATAGTGGGCCTTTCACCAGACCCATTGGAACTCCAGCCGGATTAAGCATTGAAATTTTTCTCCCCCCCCCCTCCTGCATTTTTCCTTTGTTTACAAGTTTTTAGCCTTGATTTGGCTCTAGTATAGATTTTCGGGACAGTTAGATGACCCTATAGTTGTCTCCCGGTCTGCTCTTTGTATTTCAGTTGCCCTATTGCCTGACGCTGGGACTTGAAGCATCCTTTTTACCCCACTATTGGTTGCTTCGCACACTTTTGACTGACTACTCGTAACCAGCCTGAGCAGCCCTGAACGACTGTACTTTTATATGTTTGATTTTGTGAATTTCTTATTACTTGTTATTCTACTAATAAATAAATAAAAAAATCATCTTAGATACACATTCATAAAATATAAAGAAAATTAAAACTCTGTTGATCCTAACATTACTCAAAGAAAAAAAGAGATGCTGGGCATACTGCAGGATTTGACATCGCTGCTTTAATACAAGCAAGTAAATACAACTTTTTGCCTCGATACACAAGCTTTTATCAAGTATACAGTAATTGTACCCCTGCAAGTCTTATTTTGCTGCCACCCTCCCCAAAGCCAAACACATACTAACAAACACTGACAAAGAGACACACAGACCACGATACACAGAGATACAGACACACACAGACCAATAGAGAGACTTATATAAACAATCACAAACAGAAATATACCAACAAAGAAACGTACACAGACCAATGCACTGCCAAACATACACAGACCAACACAGCAATACTCACTGAAACATACATAGACTAACACAAACAAAGGCACATACATGCAGAACAATACACAAACACATATATGTGATACAGTGCCCACAGTCAAAACAGTACCTCACTATCCCCATTTGTAAGAGGGGAGGCATTGGAGGAGATGGAGGGTGCTTGTGCTATGTGATTGGGGGGGGGGGTCAGCCTGCCAATCTACCTCTCTGAAGCTATGCTTGTGGGAGGTAGAGTTCTAGCACAGCAAGGGTTCAGTCCCGTGCATAGCAGTGTTAATTTTGACAGCAAATTGTGATTTTGTTTTAGTCTTTATCTTTTGACTAAAATAGCATTTAATTTTAGTCATCAGAATTGTTTTAATTTTAGTCTAGTTTTAGTCGACTAAATTGTCATTAGATTTTAATCAACTAAAATCTACTATAAATTTAGTCGATTAAAATCGAATGGATTTAGTTAAAGTGTAATTAATGCATTATTTCAGCATTTCTCATTCTATACTCGTGGAGTAAACATCTATTAACCTGTTATTATTTATGGTATTAAGGTCTTAACATGCAATACAGGCGCAGATATAACCGTTATGTAATAACATATTTATCTTTCCACTTTCCATTTTGACAGCAAATTTGCTTTAGTTTTGTCGTAGTCTTTTGACTAAAATGCCATTTAATCTTAGTCATATTTTAGTCATCTGAATTATTTTAATTTTAGTCACATTTTAGTCAAAAACATGTTATAATATTTAGTCGACGAAATTAACACTGCTGCATAGACAGCGCCGACAGCAGGGGGAACCCGCGCTTCCTCAGGACTCCACTGAACAACCAATCTGGTACTAAAAAGACCAATTTTCACTTGTAAACTAAAATTCAAAATGATTACTTCCTTTCAAATGTTTGTTCCCCCTTAATTTACAAAAGAAAAATATCTGAATTTTTACAAAATATATTACTGTACGGCATATTTTAAAACCCTTTCAGTGAAATCATTTTGTTTGGCGGAGTTTTCTTTGTATTTTCCTTGCTCAGGTCTATGCATTTTTAACAATATCTTTTTTACACTTTAGATAAGGTATTTTTTGTGAAACAGTTGTGTGTAGGCCCATCAACCAGACAAATGACAGGACTATGCTATGTAAAAGCACCCTTTCCGTTACGGGTATTCTATTCATCTTATTTGCGTCTCTTCCGTCATGATATCCCTTTCTTATGGTACAAAATCTGTTACACTAACACCGAAAAAATGTACACAATTATCAGAAAGAAGCTTTTACCTTATTTAATGTCTGGAGCAGATGTTATGCTAGTAAATGTCTTCCTAAAAGACTTCATAATTTTTATGGCTGTGTTTCTTGGCACAGATTTCTTTCAGTGGGCATCGCAGACAGTCGAGGGGCATTATTTAGTAGCATATGGTCAGAGTCTGATGTGCCTTGAAATGAGAACACAAATAATGAGGGTCCTGTGGAAAGAACAAGAAGAAAGCGGCAAGAAAAATAAAAACTCCAAATATGCTCTAAGGAAGAAGAAAAAAAAAAAGAACAGGGGCTTTTAGCATCTTGAAACACTATATCACACTCAAAGGGACAGAGCAATGCAGCACAATCTGTTAGCTCATTCTTGTCCAATCTGCTCTAGTCTTTTCTTATGGAGCCAGCATTGTCATTATTTCTCTGAGTTATACCCTTACTCAAATGTTTTTCAGACACAAAGTAATGTATCTACTGACATGCAATCCCACCATTCTCCAAAAGATTTCTAACACCAATAAATTTTACCAAACAGAAAAAAAGCAAAGGCCTTGGCCATCCGTACATGGTTCAATGTTTTACACGTGGACCAACACACAACTTCCGGGCTTTGAAGAAGATTGTATTTGACATGAAAGTGGTCTTATTAATATCCTAAGAATAAAGGGAAATGCTCTTTTGTAGATCGTCCTCCCTTTTTTTCTTTCTTTACCACTTTCCTACAATAAAACACAGATTTGACAGCCATCAGAAATCTGGCTTAGTTTATCAGCGTTATTAAACCTTTTTTTTTCTTGTTATCTAAATTAAGTAATTTAGTGCACTGTCACTAGCAGATCAATCCTTTTCTATTTTACAAAACCACAGAATGATATCTCTCACTTTGGGAGCATCTTCTAAAGATTCTCTCCAAGTTTATACGCATTACTTTCTCTCCTGGCATTTTCCAGCATTCACGGTAGATGCTTGAAAAACTCTCAGCAGTTAAGCATTGTAGGATGTATAGAGATATTCATACCATATATTCTGTTTCCTGCATGTTATTTTAGTTTTAATCTTGAGAACCTTGGCATGCAGAATGTTCCAGAACGGCGTATTCCATTATGCACATACAGCCTTAATGCTCTCTAATTAAAGAAAAAAAAACTATCCCATATAGCACTCCAAACACTAGATAACTACAAGGTAATATGCAACCTAGTGATACACAAAGTAAAAATAAGATGCAAATCAGAATTCTTCTATTCCAAAGGAAAGACCTAGGACCCGCTGTAAAGTGCACTGAATGCAATTGTACGTGAATTTATTTTCCTTTCGGTTCCCACTCCTCTGAGTAAATTTCCAGCACTTTGATATTCAGCTGAGTATTTGTACTACCCTGTGTGACTTCTGTCTATGTTTCGGAGGACAACTACATCACAGGACACCACAGAAAGGGACATAAACTGATAACCTGCCCATACACGAGAGATTATAATTGGCGTCTCTGTAGCATGTGAGTTACGTATGTCCTCAGAATTTTTCTCACTTTGTTTAAACAATATTACTAAGTGCAAAATTTTCCTGCATTTATTTTTGTCTGAGTATTCAGCATTTCATATTATTTGCACCGTATCACCAGGTTGCATATTAATTTATAGCTAGGGTTTGAAACACTGTATGGGATATTGTTTTTTTTTTGTGTATTTTTAATATTTCTTCACATATACATCTTATGAGGGATTGTATGCACTCTTTGACTCATTGACGCTGCATATTACTCTTTGATATAGCGCTCTTTAGACTCACCCATTCATGTCTCACATTCTTCAATGCTGTATAAGCATTATGAAAAGGACAGTTTCAAAACATCTGGAGCGCCAGGGTTTTCTATCTTCCCCCTAATAAGAGAATTCAGTGTCTTCAGTGCATAAATACAGCCCTAATGGTTGCTCTCCTCAGACTCCATGATATGTTGATATTTAAGATATATTAGTGATGATTGGGCAATATGTCTGTTTGTGACCTTTGACACTGGCTTTCCGTAGAGTTTTTTCTTCATGAAATAGGGATTCATTATTTCTGTTCGTTCTTTACTGATCGATTCCTATATAAAGGAAGAGTCTACAATTTTCTCCTTCCTGCCCTAAACGCCTCCTCTTTATTACCATATAAATCCGCATGCCCGAGGTGACACAAAACACCTCAAAAATATCATGACTCCTGTAGTTGTGCATGGGTCAAGCCAGCTGAATGTGTGAAATGTGTATGCATCCTCACAAATACTCTCCTGTGTGTGAATGCTATCTAGCACAGGCATCTTACAAAACTCTTCAACACAATGCATGCATTTATATATTGCTATTTAACCTGGATATGACCTTTACAGGTATACATAGGTATAGTTTTTCATCGTTTCTTGCACTCCATAAAGATTTCCACATACTGTATTAAAATTTTGCAGTTTTCACAGGTTTGTCGCCAGCATCAAATACAAATAAGTGTGTGTGTATGTATGTGTATGTTTGCCGCTGTGCAAATTTCCAACCACTGTAGATTCAGATTAAGACTGATGTCAGACGAGCGCATTATGTGTGCCCGTACTGATGTGCCTTCTGGCATCTGTCGCAGCATTGAGACGTTGCGACGGGGCCAGCCACACGCTGTTGCGCGTGCACGAATTGCACGTGCAAAAGCGGCCGTGCTACATCTGTGCAGCAGGCCTCTCCGCCAAAGCGCTAGGACGCGCGTCGACGGAGCTGCAAAGCGCGATCCTCCATAGGAGGATCGAGCCTTGCAGTGCTGACTGCACTAAGTGCGCTTAGCGAGGTGGCCGGACGGGCGTCGACGGACAAAGAGTATTCATTAGTATCATGGGTAAGTATCAGATCTGCTTTATTGCAGAAAAAAAGCGGATACGATGCATCACAAATACATCAGACAATTCAATTCTCCTGAACATCTGGCAAGATATCTTCCTGATATATTATACTGGATTTTCTCTACAATAGAGCAGACAGACTTAAACATATATAGCCTATATATATATATATACTATACAATACAATAATAGTCATCACAATTTTGTATGCACCACAAATCCAGCAAAAACATGCATAGACACACACCTATATGTGCACACGCACACATATGTGCAGGTCCTACATACGGTTAGAAAGAAAACCTAACCTCCAGGATATTGTTTGCAGTCTTACAGCATAAAAAGGCATCAGACAAAGGGTAAAAAAAGTGTCATGCTATAAAGTATTCTTCCTGTGAATTGTAAGCCCCAAGATTTGTGCAGAAAGGTAGAGCCGTGTTGTTTGCTGAAGTGATTTATGTGTAAGTTAGTGGGAGGTCAGCAAGAAGTGACCATGGCTTCCAGCTGCTAGCTTGACAGTATATTAGTACATTCTCCCGCTAAAGGTTCTTTCCTTTCCTTGGCTAAATTACTTCGCTTAGCAGGACATGACTAACTACTCAGCGGGGTATTGCATTTACCCACTGGTTGTGGAGCAAAAAAGAACATATATATTCACATCTAATTTATTAAAGCTACACTGTCTTGGAATACATCTTAAGCAAAAGTAACAGTCTTTGTGTCTTCTTTATGAAATCTAAACGTGTGCAAGAACTGACCTGCACATAACTTTCACAAAGGAAGTGATCATTACAATAAATAATTGTTTGGTTTCTGGGTAGCTGTGAAGAAAGCTGTAAAGCCGCACAGATGTCCACTGATCAATATCATTTGTTCTATTTCTTTTTAAATGTGCTTTATTTTTCATATATATACTTAAAAAAGGATCACAAGCAAAGTTCGCTTTTCCTTTTTTTTTTTCTTTTCAGAAAACGCAATAAGTAACGTACAAAGATAATGAAAGTACTTGTCATGAGGGGGAATGCATTAATCATTTAAGAAAAAAACTTGGTGGTTATTGTTAAAGAATACATGTGAGCTTTGTACAGCCGAAGTTTCTTCTTTCATCTATCAGATGATCTATTATATGTCTGTACGTGGGGAAAATGGAACTGTTGAAATGTTGGTCAGTTTGGTGATTTCTTGCGTTACACGAATTGATATGAGTTTTTGGAGAAGATGAGCGATCGTAATTCGAAAATACCGTCTGTGTAATTGTACAGATTTACTTTGTCATTTTCTGGGCAGACTGTTTGATGGACTTGGCTGCTCATTAGCAATAGCTATGAATCATGCGACTTAAACATTTATCACTATAATGAGCATTTCAAGTTGCGTTTTTCATTGACAACACAGAAACTTCAAGAGACAAATGTTTTGTGATGACTTTGTCAGGTTTCGTGTATACAACAGTGTTTCATTAGAGACCTTCAAGGAGACTCCGTTATTATAGCCAATCCTAGAGCTGGAAAATATTACTGAGACCCCAAATCATGGTCATTTCATTCTGAAGATTCAATTTTCCAAAAGTGTTTTTAACGTATGTCTGCTATATATACAGATGACCATAGCAGTAATAGGCCAATTATTTCGGTACTTTTGAGACGATACCTCTATGTTTAATCACTCTAACAGCTCTTGAAATGCCCTTACCAGTTGGTAGCCATTCAGTTTGATCTAGTTGCAAGAAAAGTATGTGAACCCTTTGGGATTACGTGGAGTTTTGCATGAATTGGTCATAAAATGTGCTCTGATCTTCATCTAAGTCACAACAATTTGAAAAACACAGTCTGCTTAAAATAATACAACACAAACATTATATGTTTTCATGTGTTCACATCAGGCAGTGCTTCTTGAAACCAGTAAACCCAAAACTGGTGTGTGTTTTTAAAGGGCAGGACAGCTTTCAGCAACACATCCAATAATATCACACTGATTGGACTCAAGGTTGGCTCACTCCTGGCTCCAATGAGCTCTTGGAGAAGTCATTAGGCTAGGGGTTCACATACCTTTTCCACCCTGCACTGTGAATGTTTACATGTTATGTTCAATAAACACATGAAAACATATGTTTGTGTTGTATTATTTTAAGCAGACTGTGTTTTTCAAATTGTTGTGACTTAGATGAAGATCAGAGCACATTTTATGACCAATTCATGCAAAACTCCACGTAATCCCAAAGGGTTCACATACTTTTTCTTGCAACTGTACAGAAGAACTTGTGTGATGTGGTATATGAATATATATACTGCCAGGGCAAAAAAAGTCACACACTCTTATATTTTGTTGGACCACCTTTTGCTTTGATTATGGCACTCACCGTGGCATCATTTACCCATGACATCAACAGCACTGTTTTAGCCGAACATGACGGATTTACGTTGAACTACTGTGGATCAGCTACAATGAAATTACGGTGAATTCACTTTTTAGGGCACTTCCACTGTAATTCACCATAGTTTTGACTGCTGTTTTTGTTGTTGTTCAGTGCTCAGTTTGTAGCCTAGTATTTGCCGTGTTTTCATCTGTTATTTCCACAGTACTTTAGCTGAAGTTGTTCAGCATAGATTTTACTGTTCCTTCAGTCCAAGTTGTCCAGAGTTATTTTTATCGTAATTAAATTGCAATTACCATTTTATTGTCACTAAATAATTTTTTGGAAACTATGGTAAATGTCGAATAGTCACAGTGTACTCCTACAGAGGAATTACTGAGGTACTTTTGTTCAAAACAAATTTGCCGGGTGTTCTTGAATTTTACTTCTAATAGTTAAAGTTCGCCATAGTAGCAACAACAGAGATTATACTATTCTTTGCAATTACAGACTACAGTGAACTTTGGTGAAATAACAGTGATTAGAAAATGGACAAGCAACGTAACTAAGAAATTTTGCCTGGCAAGCCCATCTGTCACTTCCCTCACACCACTGGACGTGTATGAGCTTTAATGTGTGAGATCTTTGTAAGGTTCGGATTATAGACCCAGAAATGGATTCCAATCATTTAAACTTTAATTATGTCCCAGCATCCGGGAGGTGAGGACCTTGGTTTCCAGTCTGAGAGAGTATGAGCTCCTGGTTCAGGCAACATATCGTCTCACTACATCCAAGAGGGACCACTGGCTGCTCTGGGATATTGTAGGGGTAACTTATATTCCTGCCTCAGCGGACTGCTGCCTGGTAGATACAGGTTTGGCCCATCTCCGGGGCAGTCTCAACTCGTTGGCTACCTTCACATTTCCTGATAGACAATGTCGGCAGAGGTTATTGACATTGTTTTATTTCCCCTTTTGTGTTATGTGAAGTTTACCCTTTTTCCTTTTGTGCTCTATTTCTG
Organism: Leptobrachium leishanense; assembly: GCA_009667805.1. Taxonomy (NCBI): domain Eukaryota; kingdom Metazoa; phylum Chordata; class Amphibia; order Anura; family Megophryidae; genus Leptobrachium; species Leptobrachium leishanense. Next base: position 286,436,905 of record CM019066.1, read on the forward strand.
TGCCTTTAAAACAATAAAATATTGAATCTAAAAGAAACCTTTGTCAACCTTAAAAGTATATTTTAAAAAATCTGTCACTTGTTATATTTCAATACCTTACTAATTGTTTTGAACAAAAGTACCTCAGTAATTCCTCTGTAGGAGTAAACTGTGGCTATTGGACATGCTGGACTCTAGACGCACCCTTCACCTTTCCAACCTGGTGTTTAAGAGCTTTTCTGGGAAGCTACCACCCTACCTGAATATGCTGCTTCCCCCAGCAGTTCCCTCATCCTATAACCTCAGATCCAGGACCAGCACCTTACTTGCAATACCGCAATACAAAAAGAAAATGGCTCGATCCGCATTTTCCTACAGAGCACCGCAAATATGGAATAACCTCCCAGACGCCGTCAAATCTTCCCCCAGTCTAAAGTCCCTTAAGAGCTCCCTATTAGCATACCTCAATACAAAATGCACCTGTAAACATGTAACATAATGACTATTTCCTACATATTTATTTTTCTGTTAATCTGTATATTTGGTCCTGTGTTAATATCTTGCATTTTACTATTTTGTATTTCTGTAACCACTCAATGTTCTCGAACCCAGGACATACTTGAAAACGAGAGAAATCTCAATGTATCCTTCCTGGTAAAATCCTTTATAAATAAATAAATAAATAAATAATTTACCATTGTTTCCAAAAAATAATTTAATGACAATAAGGTGGTAATTGCAATTTAATTTCGATAAAAATAACTGTGGCTATTCGAAGAACTGTGTTTTTTACTAAAAAAAAAAAACCTTGAATTTTTTTAACATTTTGAAATAAAACTTGAGATTCCCATGGCTATTCTTTTTAATTTTAAAAGCAAATGGCTTTCTCTCTGCAGTCTACATGAGAGTGTCACGGGTACATTTGGGAGCATGTTCCTGGTTACAGAACATAATAAATTCCTATATAGTACAAATGGATAATCTCATCTGCAGTTCTCCAACAATAGAAAGCGCTGGTGCGTTACATTTCTTTGACAATCTGAAACACAGCATATGTGTTAAAGACCACTGGGGGAGGAACCGCTTGTCACACTCACTTACTTTCCATTCTACTGGATCATTGAAACCTAATGGATGCATCTACATTGAGAAATGTATTTGTATTCTCCAGACTGTTCCTGCATGAAGCTACTTGGCCTGAAACAATGTCCCCACTCCATGGATTTCTACATTCTTAAACTGTGCATGAATGTCTGAACATACAACGGAGAACAACAGCAAAATGAATATACCAAATGTTTCTTAATGTGTCCATTATTTAATAGGGCATAACATACATGGCATAGTCCCATTATAATTTGCATATATTTATCTTACTTGGAAAAGGTAAAATAATGTACAATAGAAGGGAACAAATGGAGAATATATTCCATATGTTTCATGGGGGTGTAATAACTCATGGATGTTTATGTCTAGGTTTTAATCCATCTGCAAAATTTAGTTTACTGTTTGTGTCATGTACCTTGGCACATAAAGTCTTAGAATATGTATGTCTAGGTGGCTTAATAAATGTGTATATATCATGATATAGAGTGTTTCTTTTAGACTTCAAGTGGAAAACATCAGTCCACTCCAAACCACCTTGAAATATTTGTTCATGTTATCTCATAGTTGACTTGTAATTTGTAATCACCACTTCATATAATTTCATATCATTGCGCGTTCTTGCCCCATCAAATGCAGTGCATTTAAAAAGTATTCAGACCCCTTCATTGTTTTACATTATTTGCATGTTGCAGCCTTATGCTTATTATGTTATTTCCCTGCATCTTGAAAATATTAAGACTCTACTGAGAAAGTGTCTCGGGCATAATACAGACGTTAAAGGTGAGCTGCAAATGGAAAACGGCAGACGCAAACATTTTCCATTTGCATCTTTCCTTTAATGTCAGAGCTGTGATCAGGCCCCTAATTGGTGGCTTCTGTACTCCTGACGATGATGTCCAATCCATGCGTTCATACTCCCTGACATAGAGCTTTGGTGCAAAGGAACATTCAGCAAGTACAATGCATGTGTAAAAACATTTGTTGATTAAAAAGGTCTCAATGGTTTCTGTTCTTTATACTTATCTTTTAAGAAAAGGTACTCTAGATAATTAATCTGCCTTCTCTTGTCTTTTGAAGATGAATGCCATTATTGGAACAATAAAGGATTCAAATCTAAAGTTGACCCTTGCCTTTGGAATAGGCATGCACCACGCCGGATTACATGAAAGGGACCGCAGGACAGTGGAAGAACTTTTTGTCAATTGCAAAATCCAGGTATGTCTTCTTGTGGTGTTGTTTATGTGGCTACCTTTCTTTAATAGCTTGCATGTTTTCAATCGATCACTCATCCATATTAATTGAGCCTTTTCCTCCCCAATACCCACATGTAATAGGTTCTCATTGCAACAAGTACATTGGCCTGGGGAGTGAATTTTCCTGCTCACTTGGTAATCGTTAAAGGGACTGAATTTTACGATGGAAAAACAAGGCGTTATGTGGATTATCCTATTACAGGTATTTTGCTCATTATCATAAGTACTTTGGTGTTTTTTATAAAAGAATACGTATTTTGACATCTGGTTGCTTTGGTCATTCGATGCCTCTGTTGTCCATTGTATAATGGATATAGTCTCTCTGGGATCATAACGATTGTGCAGGCCATGAAGAACTCTCATTAACGCAGTGGCCTTCTTCATTAGCATAAATAGTGCTATTAAAATGCCACAGCTTTTGATTGATTCACATATGCTCAACTGGAAGAGCCTGGAAACCAAACCTTTGCCTGTCCTGGAGCTTACAAATTGCAGTGTGGAGATCATTGATGGAAAACTATGGTTGTAAATTCTCATATGTAAAGTACAACTGAAATTGGGTAGCTGCTCACGGTGCTGCTTAGATCAGAAGTGTCAAACTCCAGACCCTCCGATGTTGTATGATTACAGCACCAATAATTCTCGTGTAGTAATTGAAGCAAAAGCAATCCTACACCTGATGCTTGTGACCTTAAAGGGACACTACCACTTACATGAACTGTAACTAGATTACTTGTGCATTACAAGCAAAACCACTTCATAAAACACATGCTACTGGGTTTTTTTCTTTGTTTCAAGTAAATGCATGTAAAAAGGAAAAATAAAATTAGGTATTTTATCTCTGGGTTCCAGTTTCTGGAATTTTCCCATAATGAAACATTTACCAAAAGCTTTTCTTTGTGGCTCTTGTTTATTTACTCTACAACATTTACTGATTAATGAGGTGGAGGATGGAACGTTTAGAGAAATTCTCCAGACTACCGGAGATAAGAAATGGCAGATGAAACAGTGAGTTTAAAAGACTTCTAATCTGCACCCTGGTCATGTCCTTTGAATACATCCTACACAATACAATGATGTGATTCACTTGAATGACCCATAGACCCCATTATATGGCCAAAACCACAAAGTGAGGACCAAGTGAGGTAAAGCTATTGTGGGGAAGGGCAGTTTATGGATGGATGCACCCAGTGACACATACAGAGTAAAATATTTTCTTAGCAAAACAAACAAGAGAAAAACAAAGCACATGTAAGATAACTGCAACATAAAATAAACAACGAACATTTCATTTTTTGGAAGTAGTGGCCCATTAACAAACTATGTACTAACATAAATTTGAAAAATGAAAACCAATGAACTCTGAGCGTTAACATATACTGGCCACTCACTCTTGTTTAGATGTACTTCAGATGATGGGACGTGCTGGTAGACCCCAGTTTGATGACCAAGGCAAAGCCGTTATTCTAGTACATGATATTAAGAAGGATTTCTACAAAAAGTTTCTCTATGAACCATTCCCGGTTGAATCCAGGTAAATATAAAATGTAATCTCGCTTGAGCAGGCTTTTCTTATCGTTCTTCGTATGTCAAACTTGTTTGTTTCTTCTTCATTTGTTTGTTCCATCCATTGTACAGCACTGAGGAATATATTGGTGCCAGGGCCGGCCCAAGCCACTGTGCTGCCTGGAGCAAAAGATGAAATGCTGCCCCCCCCCAAAAAAAACACGTGACATTTATGAGCATATCAGAGCTCCACAGCAATACAACTCACTGTAATGTGCAGTGTGTATGAGCGTATCACAGAGCTCCACAGCAAAAAAACTCACAATAATGTGCAGCGTGTTTGAGCGTATCAGAGCGCCACAGCAATAAAACTCACAGCAATGTGCGGTGTGTGAGCGTATCACAGAGCACTATAGCAATAAAACTCACAGTAATGTGCTGTCTGTATGCGTATCACAGAGCTCCACAGAAATTAAACTCACAGTAATGCGGCCTTGCTCCGGACCTGGTCGAGGCCTGGCTCTGGGCTTGGCCCGAGGGCTGGGGCCGGACCTGGCTTCAGACCTGGCCAGCCCGCTGGAGGGCTTCAAAAGAGCCGGACCTGGCCTGCTGAAAGTGGCGGACTCCGCCTCGCTTGAGTGAAGGGCACAGGTGTCGGCCCGCACGTGTGAAGGGGCAGTTGCTGCTCCGCTCATGTGAGGCGGGCGCCGGCCTCCGAGAAGGGCGGGCGCAGCCTAGTTCACAGGATGCTGGAGGGCCGTGCCTTGTCCAGGCCAGGTGCTCCTTGCCGCGGCCCTTGACTGGGCAGCATTTTGCCGCCCCTGACAAAGGGCCACCTGGAGCAGCTGCTCCATGGACGTGCTGGCCCTGGTTGGTGCTTTTTAAATGATTGCATAATTTTAGCACTAGTTCTTTTAACAAAGTGAATTTATCCTTAATTAATATAAGAGGTGTATACAGCCGGGAAAAACAGGTGATAATACGCAGATCACAAGGCAAAGTCACAGTTAGGCTTCAGCAACTGTAAGACAGCCCAGTAGTGCAATAAACATACAGGTCTATTCAATAAAGGGGAAACTCCGAAGAATTGGCAGGAGAAGTGAAAATTCTAGGTAAAATAGCTAAACCAGAAAAACTCTCCCATTTAACTCACTTTCCAAATCAGCTATTTGGTCTAGATTGTTCTCTTCTCCTACCAATTCTCCTAAGTTTCACCTTTAGGGAATAGACCTGATAGTTAACCCCTGCCTACCTGAACATCGAAACACCCCCTACCTGTGAGTTAAGTCCAGCAGGAGCGCATGGGAACGCAGTTCCCTCACTATTTTAGCAGGAGGAACTTAGTTGCATTTTAGCTGATCTACTGGGAAGCTGCAAAACCTTTCTATATATATACACAATTTTATAAAACTGTCTATATTTAATGTTTTTTCCTGGTTTTAAGTACATTGGGAAGGCATGGGAATGACAATTACTCAGTGTTTGCCAGGGGAATGGCATTCTCATGCATAAAGAAGCGCTGCAGCTGCTGTGACTCCCAGTAATCTTTAAGACTGGAATGGTCAGAAATGTTGGTGAATACCCACACTTATTTTTTTGGGACATGACCCCTGTAGGTAGGTAATGGTTGACAAAAATACAATGAAAGTTCACACGCAAATATTGAATTCATGTTCCTATTGGAAATTATTCATTAGTAGAACAATAAAACAATTTATTTTCATACGATTTAGATTGTTTTTTTTGTTGTGTTTTTTTACGTATCACAGCCTGCTGGAGGTGTTGTCTGACCATTTAAATGCAGAGATTGCAGCTGGAACCATTACTTCAAAGCAAGATGCCATGGACTACATTACATGGACCTATTTCTTCCGTCGACTCATGATGAACCCAAGGTGAGTTCTACTCCTATAAAAATGGGTTGGTCCAATCCAATGCATAAATGTATATACCAAGACTGATTAATATGTATATGTAAACCTTCCTTACAAGCGGTGAGTAATCAAGAGTCAATGTGATGTAAAATAATAAAAATGGAAATATATATAGTTTCATAATAATATTTAAGATGCAAAGGTACAAATAAATTGTAGCATAATTAATTAATTAGCATAATTAATTAATTCATTTCCGTAACACTATTAGACACTAAAGGGATTATTCACTAAACTCTGAATTGGCCCTAAATGGGAAATTTCACCATTCAGTGCAATTTTGAGGCGATTCGTTTATTCAGAAATTTGTCAATCCACCAAATATTGGTGAATTGACAGCGAAATACGGTGCATTCGCCACAGTTCTGAGGTACCGAAATTGTCCCATAGAATACTATCATGTCTTCTATTCACAGTACGCTGGCTTGCACCGAAATTGCTGTGAAATGCCCAGATTTTCGCTGTTTCATTTCGACAGGTTTAAACAGGAGAATCCCATAGGATTCAATGTAAAAAAAATTATCTTTTTCAATCTTCTTTAAATTCAGTTTTCTCTTTATTTTTTTGCAAAAACGATTATTATTTATAATAATTATAAGCAATTTTTATTGGTTTCAGGAATAATGTGGATAGAAATCAACATACAATACAAACTTTTGTAAAAACCATTCCCGTAACAAAGTCAGGGGCGTAGGCACGAGTAAGAGATAAAACAAAACAACCTTCGTAACAGGAAATGAAAGCAAAGGCTTTCGAACGGATGATCAAAGGAGAAGAATAAATAAAAGCAAACGAAAACCGGGGGGGGGGGGAGATGACGTATTTTTTAAAATACTTTTATAACCGATCCTTTTTTTTATTTTTGAAGGACCTTTTTTTATTATTTGGTCATGTTTTTGCTACGTTTTTATTGATTTAAACTGCTATTAGAAGAATAGGAGACTTCCTCTTTCTCTTTTTATTTATGTTCGGTGGAATTCACCAATGCCAATTCGGCAGTTATCGCTGACGTCTGAGAGCTGCTTTGGCGACTTCAGCAAAATACAGTGAACATTCGCTAAATAGTGAATTCACCATATTTTCGTCAAAATGGAATCACTGAATTGTGCCGATAAACAAAGAATAGAGCCTTAAATGTATTTAATGACAAATACTTTAAGAAAAAAAATATTTTTTTGTGTGATATTTTTTTCACATAATTTCATAATCATATATGGCGCCAAGGTATATGAATAAATACTACAACATAAAAGAAAGTCATATTTTTAATCTGAAATAAGAGTTTCAAAACTGTTTAATTACAGCAAAAGAATGGCGACAATGCAATTTCATGCTTACTGCATTCAATCATTCAGTCATTATTGTGTCCTTGCTGTAAACAGACAGCCTACCATCTTTATCAGCATGTTATTTCATTTAATTCACAGTGAAACCCAGTTTTACAATAATTGACTTGTCGGAGTCTCTAATTTATGAAGCTGGGCTCTGCCTGTCTCCTCTATATTGGTCTCAACCAGCATACAAGCAGGGTTGAATATTTACAATGCTGTTAACAGGTGCTGAGTTGTTTAATGATTCTAATAGCCAGAAGCGTACTGAGAAAGCCAGCGGGATCACAATTACAGGCTGTTTGAACACAACAATTACTCGTCCCTGGAGAGGTGTGAAAGTCAAAGGCAGTTTTATACTAACAGCCTGTAGCACATGGGCAAGACAGTCTAACTTCTATTAGTAGTCCAAAGGGATTTGAATAACAAGCTCCTTTTGTATCATAAAAATTACAGCAGTCTATAACAGATAAACAATTTCTAAAACTACAAGACAATTAAATTCTTAGTATCATCTGTAGCACAGGGTAAGAAAATATATATTGCTCATATTAAACCTATGCTAATAAAGGCATTGGAAATCGCATAAAAGCAAAACTTGATGTAATTTCACAAAATATTTTTTTACATCTTTACTTAGAAATGTTTAATTTCTAACACGTGCATCTGGAGCTAAAGTTCTTAAAATACAATTCGATGGAACGATTCTTGTGAGCCAAGCACAAGTGATGTTTGGTTTAAGCGCTGCATTAGATGGTCATGATTCACATTAAACAGGAGTCATGCTGACATAAATGTGGGTCAAGGTAATATGTGGTTGATATGGTCAACAAATAAAAAGCGTTGTTTAATAATAAAAGCAAGGCCATGCATTTGCAGAAAACTGTAAATTATGCACAAAATAGAACTTAATTATTAATGTTATAGTGGTGAAATAATGATGACAATGTTGCCCACCGTATTTGTTTTATATTGCCATGGTAAGCTGAATATCCTCCTCCCACAGTTCTCTCCCTATGTCTCCCTAGCAGGTTGTGATTACCTTCCATATACAGAGATTTTCTGTACCTGAAAGGTTGTCAATTAGCTCCCACTGGGATTGACGGCTTCCGGGGTTAGTATCAGCACTGCGTAGTATGTGCAGAGCCTATCGGCTATTTCCCCTCCGTGGCTATCATATCTTAACTTAATGACTGCTTTTCTGAGATTAAGACACTTAGGGCTATATTGCAATATTGGTGCAAATTTAACCAGAACTGTTGTAAACTTACCAGAGCCATTATAGTTTATGGAGTTAAGTTTCCAACAGCTCTGGTTACGTTAGCACCAACGTTGTAATTTTGCCCTTACTTGGGAAACACATCCTCCGTTCAAGCCAATCGGAGTGCCTAAGCATCATAGAAGATGTCTGGAGAGCCAAAGTTGCTGACCCCTCATTTAAGTCAATCAAATTCTGACAATTATTCCAAAATATTCATACAGTCCCTTCAATTCATGTTCGAATTGGTGTATCGTCTGATGATACAAAGGTTGAACGTTTCAGTGTAGATTGTAGAAGATATCTTTGGTGTTATACCAATAAAGCTTATCATCCAAAGAACACCATAATGACTTTGAAGCATAATAGTGGTGGTCGTATCATTCGTTCCTGCCTATCTTCAGCTGAGTCAGGGCCTCTTGTAAATATGGCTAGGATAATGAATAGCTACAAATATCAAGATATATTTTACGTAAAACCTGTTGGCCGCTGTCAGAAGATGAGGAGTAATTTCACATTCCAAATGCAATGACCCTAAGTATCTTGTCAAGTTGACCAAAACTCCTGAAAGATGAGATCAAAGCTTTGGGTTGACTCTTAGAACCTGCTGTTGAAAAATCATTTAGGACATTCAAATAAGCACCCCCCCCAAAAAAAATAATCACAAACTTAACGCTGATCCCAAGGTGAAGAGGAACGCATGATCTACCACTTCCTTTCATCATAGACAGCTGGAAACTGTTTCAGTGGTCTTCTGCCATCCTTATACTACCCCACCTGTACACAGCTCATGGTACTATAGACTCCTGGAGTCAATACAGTGGCAGCACCGATGTATGTCTGTGGCTTCCAATTATTCTGTCCCGAGATGATAATACAGCGGGTGTGTCTAATATCAGCCGACACCAATTTTATTTCCTTAAATGCTCCCTGATACTACCGCGTTAGAATAGGGCCATGGGGAGGATATGGAAAGTGTCCACAAACTGCTGTGAGGACAATTCCTCCTGTCTCTGCTGCAGGTAAATGTTTCAGTGAAGATTAAAGACTGAACAGCAGCATTATAATATGCTAGAAATTAGGGTTAAGACACTACATATAGACATTGCAAAAACAGGTCCTATATTGTTTTTGGGTGTCTCCCTGCGTGATTGGAATTGCAGCTGGGACTGATCTTCAACAAACAAGTCAGATAATGGCTACAGGGTTTGATTGCTATGGAACCTTTCCCCTAAAAAACACAATACCATGATCCATTGCTGTTCTGAGCCCTGTGGACCTCCTTCTGCCGTATCCCATTGTGGACACAGATTGAGTAGTCGTTACAGGGGCTCAATATTCAAAACCTTTTTAATAGAGGGCTAAGGCCCATGTCATACGAATGCAGTGATCACGTCCGTGTTGCCGCACAGTTTAACGTCCGTCGTAGCATAGAATCATGAGCAATAGAGACCAACACACTAATTGCGTCCCCACGGAAATGCGCACGCACAACACACGTGGCAAACGGACGCAAGTTAGGCAAGAATGTAAAACCGCTAGGTCGGACGTGCAGAGTGCGACACGTCTGCATAGCGTTCTGTGTGAGTAATGAGATGTCAGACGGACCGCATTTGCGACATCCAGCACCTTGACGCACAAAATAGCTTTTCATATCCTGTACCAATTTTTATCATTTTTCATTTTAATTTTGTTTCCCATAATTCCCTTTTTTGTTCTACATCCGTCAAGAAAAAGGGACCGTGTGGAGTCTACAGTATCTTCCGTCGGAACGTCTGCCCGTTATGCGCGCGCGCAGAGTGCGCTCAGACTGCGTTCATCTGACCCTAGCTTGAATGTCTTGCTTGAACGTCTATTCATCCCAGGTTTAAATTTTATATACAAATTTTTTGTGACCGCTTTCTTTTATCCACATTTTCAAAAGTTATGTTTATACTATTTTCAACTAAAATATTATTAATCTTACTAATTTGCTATTTGGAGTCAGAACATATGTACCTAATTTGAAAAGAAGAGATTAATAACACTCGATTTTCATTGCAAGAGTAGAAACCAAGTTTTGTTCAATTTTTTTTTATGCAGTGATTTTCATAGTAGAAAGTGGGAAGTAAACAGCAGGGGGTCTGGAAAGATCAGGAGAGAAAGTGTAAATTGAATGCATCTGCCAATCACCGTGTAACACAAAAAACATGGCATTCTGCATAATATGAATGCTTTTTGATATCTTGTGTAAGTAATATGCACAAAATCAAAAATACCACATATCAAAAATGTTGCTTTATTATGGCTTTTGACCACAAAAAAATTAGAAAGACTCTTTCCAAAACGTGAACAAATCACTTCCGTGTAATGATATTAAAAATGAAGTAAAGAAATATGTTCCTGGAGTGAAGTAAATGAATGTACAAAGCTAAGGAACAAAGCAAATACGTGATTGAATAGCGATTGATAAGAAAAAATCATAATTTCACTTTTCAATCATACAATAAAATATTTGCTTTTTTTTGTGTGAGAAATAGTAAGTATGCTGTTTGAATAAACTGACTTTAGGAGATTTATTTAGCCTTAATTTTTCTAATGCTAAAAAATAAATCCCTTTTTTGCAATAAACACTTTAGTAAAACACTGAAGAAAAGCAACCGTATATCGTAAAAGTGACAATTCTATATATTCGTACTTTAGGTTCGTGGTTATTCCACTAAATTGACAATATTTTATGGAGTTTTAAATATCCCTTTTAAAAAGTGACCTATGCTTCTAGGTTGAACCATATTTTTTAATGTCCACAGTTTAACTTTATTATTTAACAATCACATGTTCACTTTCTTTTATTCATCTTGACTTGTCTTTAAACCTATGGTTCTAACTTTAAAAAATATCTAAATTGAAGTGGCACAACTAGGGCAAGTTTTGTTCATAAAATATTATCCACGTCCAGTCAAGGTACATTAAGGTTCCAGTATCTTTTCCAAAGGTTCAGCCATAGTTTATCTTAGACTTGTACCATTAGACTTGTTACTGCTTTTCTTATTGGTATTATTTTGTTTAGAGATTTCACCTGCAAGGAATAAAATGGCAAGTGCTTTGAAAAACACATGCCATTGTACTACTTACATGTCAACTTCATAGTGAAGCATGCAGACTGTCATGGTTGCTAAATGTGTACATACCTCCTAGCTCTGAGAGAGATGTTTTTATCTAATGTGGGGGGTGGCCAATTATTGTGTCACATACAATGTTTCTAGATGAGCAACTGGATAACTTTTTCTTTCCAACAGAAAAGAGTTGAAGTTTTTATCAAGCATTGTCTGGTTGGCATGACACGTCTGCAAAGGCACACTCCACCGGTGACCATTAGCTGTAGTATCCTGCAGTAACATTACCCTAGTATTTACTTTAACTATCACAGTAAGGCTGGGCTCAGACGAGTGCACTATGTGTGCCTGTACTGAAATTCCCCCCCCCCGGCGTCCATCGCAGCATTGTGACACCTTGATGGGGCCGGCCACAAGCTGTAGCGTGCGCACGAATTGCACATGCTACAGCAGGCGTGCTGCAGATGTTCTGAAAGCCTCCCTGTCGAAGCGCTGCAACGCGTGTTCGACGGTGCTGCAAAGCGTGATCCTCCATAGGGGGATCGAGCCTTGCAGCGCTGAGTGAGCTAACTGTTCTCAGCGAGGTGGCCAGACGGGCGTTAGAGTAGAGTAGAGTAGAGTAGTTCGTCCACTCTCACGAACGTTTCTTACACTCTGTAAAACGCTCGTCTGACCCCGGCCTAAAACATGCAAGTCAAAACCCTGAAATGGCCAAGGTTCATTTTAACCTTTTTCGATGATAAAATGGTTATATGAAAATACCAAAATACTTCTAGGCGAGTACCCTTGGGTGTCATGTTTCTAAAACTACATTCTGTAACAATTTACAATTTGTGACTAATATAAAAACCAAGCTTTTTTTAGCATTCTAATTTTAGTTCTGTCCATCTCCTATAGCTTTGTGCATATTCCCAATGAGTTATATCTATGTTTAAATAAATAAAGACTCCTAAACAAAAAAATGTTCCTTAAGAGTGGCGGTTTTGCCTTCTTTTGGATCAACAGCAGCCACAGGGATTTGTGGAAGGTTGAACTTTATGGGCATTGGTCTCTTTCCAACCTATATTACTATTTTACATTTGCACTATATAAACTTATATTGAATTAATAAATACTGAGCCAAATAAACCTATTATGAGGCATGTTTCTTTAGATGCACTAATTGTGTAGCAATATTTTGTCTCATTAGCAGTTTAGCATTTTTAAAAAAGAGTATCTTATATTTATATGTGCAAGAAAGATTTGAATCGGAGTGAAACAATTGCCACAGATTTTATAAATTAAATTCTAAATACATTTTATTTATTGTGTCCTCGTAGAGAGTTTGGACTGGTGCTGGTAGAAGAACAAATCCCAATAAAACGAGGGGGAAAAACCACTACATTGTTTTTTTTTACCTATTAAGGCAAGCAACGATTAAGGCTGGGGTCAGACGAACGCAGTGCGAACGTGCGTTGAGCCGCACATTATTACGGCCATAGTAGCAGCAAATGACATCTAATGACGGCCAATATACGAAGTATGGCTGCACGAAAGTTCGGCCGCGCAACGCAAGCAGCAAACGAATGCATTTTTTCGAGAACGTGGAACCGCTAGTACTGACGCACAGAGTGTGCAATGTCGGCATAGCGGCGTGTGTGCATGATTAGGAGACGTCAGACGCTGCACATGTCTGGCCTGCATCACCTCCATTTGTTTTTAATAGCTCAGTCAAAAAATACAGCCGACATTGCGCATCGTATGACAGCTATTGCGTCTTACGTGAAACAATGCGTTTGGACTCATCAATGCACTTTTTGACGGTAGACGTGAAAAATGCGTTCAGTAAGGGAAGGGGTGGGTCCTAGTGGCGCAGTCTCTTTTGAGGGTGGTCAATTAGGGGTCTCAAGGCATATAATACAAATTGTGCCTACATATACAAAGATAAAAGCGGTGTTCCCAGTTGGGAAGTGCACGGTCGAAAAGACCACTTTGGTGCAACCGTGAATGGTGACACTGTGCGTGTGAAAGTAAAATGCGTACACTTCATAAAAAACACAGTTGAAGTTCAATGCAAATAAAGTGCATATGAAGTCACATAAAGTGCAAATGCGAGTATAAGTGCATAAAAATGTGTTTTAAAGTGCATATGAAAGTCTTTATAGCAGTTGCTATATCAAAGTCCTGCTTTCCGAATTAAAAGTGAAAGCAAAAAAAGGAGGGGGGGGAACAGTCCAACCGTCCATATGTTCTATATTGGAAATATGGGAGAATCCAATCCGGTCACCACGTAGACCTTCGAATCTTTGCGTGAAGTCCTGATGTGGTGTCTTCACCTAGTTCCTATATGGACTCACAATTCCCAAAAAGGGAAAAATGGGGAGGAAAGGGAGAGAGATGATAGTGCAATATTGCCTTATAAAGAGTCAGGTGCCTATAGACAAGGGAACACTTACGCTTTTTAGAGCCTCGTTTACCGGCTCTAGTGTGAAGTGCCTTGGGCCTGGTTGAGGGTAGCCTCTGCCCTTCTTTATAATTTGCTTGATTGTCTCAGGTACAGAGAGGTAGAAGAAGAGAGAGACATCCTCATAGTGTAGCTTGTAGCCAAATGCTTAAATGGGTAAGGTGAAAAAAATAGACAAACTCACCGATGTTGGAGCCTTAAAATTTCAGGCTCAACTTGTTAGCGTGTGGTACTTCCTATTCGGTGGGTACCTTCTCCTCTCTTGTCTGCAGGCAATCCTTCTCTCTTGTATGGATGATGAGTGGGGATAAAAAAGTGGAGCATGTAGGACATGTGCTGTTTAAAAAGAGTCTTAAACAGAAGTGATGAAAGATATTTATAAAGGATTTATTGGGACAAGTAAAATTGAGTATAAACAAAGTTTAAAACAATAGTTAAAAAAGGTAGGGGGGCAGTCACAATGTGGGAGATGCGTTTCGGCACTCTCAGTGCCTTCCTCAGTCCATGTGCAGGTGAAAAATGAAAAATCCCCCATTTTTCATTTTTCACCTGCACATGGACTGAGGAAGGCACTGAGAGTGCCGAAACGCGTCTCCCACATTGTGACTCCCCCCCTACCTTTTTTAACTATTGTTTTAAAACTTTGTTTATACTCAACTATTGTTTTAAACTTTATTTATACTCAATTTTACTTGTCCCAATAAATCCTTTTTAAATTTCTTTCAACACTTCTGTTTAAGACTCTTTTTAAACAGCACATGTCCTACGTGCTCCACTTTTTTATCGCCACTCATCATCCATACAAGAGAGAAGGATTGCCTGCAGACAAGAGAGGTGAAGGTACCCACCGAATAGGAAGTACCACACGCTAACAAGTTGAGCCTGAAATTTTAAGGCTCCAACATCGGTGAGTTTGTCTATTTTTTTTACCTTACCCATTTAAGCATTTGGCTACAAGCTACACTATGAGGAGGTCTCTCTCTTCTTCTACCTCTCTGTACCTGAGACAATCGCAAATTATAAAGCAGGGCAGAGCCTACCCTCAACCAGGCCCAAGGCACTTCCCACTAGAGCCGGTAAATGAGGCTCTAAAAAGCGTAAGTGTTCCCTTGTCTATAGGCACCTGACTCTCTATAAGGCAATATTGCACTATCATAGAAACATAGAAAAATGTCGGCAGATAAGAACCTTTTGGCCCATCTAGTCTGCAATTACATGGATACTTTACCTGGATTTATCTTTTGTTTAGGATAGCCTTATGCCTATCCCATGCCTGCTTAAATTCAATTACTGTTTTGGCCTCTACCACTTCAACTGGAAGACTGTTCCATGTATCCAACACCCTCTCAGTAAAATAATGCTTCCTGATGTTACTTTTAAACCTTTGCCCCTCTAATCTAAGACTATGTCCTCTTGTTTTGCTACTATCATCTCTCTCCCTTTCCTCCCCATTTTTCCCTTTTTGGGAATTGTGAGTCCATATAGGAACTAGGCGAAGACACCACATCAGGACTTCACGCAAAGATTCGAATGTCTACGTGGTGACCGGATTGGATTCTCCCATATTTCCAATATAGAACATATGGACGGTTGGACTGTCCCCCCCCCCCTTTTTTTGCTTTCACTTTTAATTCGGAAAGCAGGACTTTGATATAGCAACTGCTATAAAGACTTTCATATGCACTTTAAAACACATTTTTATGCACTTATACTCGCATTTGCACTTTATGTGACTTCGTATGCACTTTATTTGCATTGAACTTCAACTGTGTTTTTTATGACGTGTACGCATTTTACTTTCACACGCACAGTGTCACCATTCACGGTTGCACCAAAGTGGTCTTTTCGACCGTGCACTTCCCAACTGGGAACACCGCTTTTATCTTTGTATATGTAGGCACAATTTGTATTATATGCCTTGAGACCCCTAATTGACCACCCTCAAAAGAGACTGCGCCACTAGGACCCACCCCTTCCCTTATTGTACATTCACGCATTTCTGTCGAGGTTCTGTGTTTAAACCCTGGTTGGCTGCACACCACAAACATAACCACTTACTAATTATTAGCGCCTCCATTGTGTATCCACATTCTGTGAAAAATGCGTTCGTCTGACCCTAGCCTTAATGTCTCGCTAATTGTGTAGGTGTTTTTTCTCCATGTTTTTTTCATTTTGCCATGCATAAAGACATAGAAAACAATTGCCACATTCCATAAAATAAAAATAAGAAACCCAGTGCATCATGAGCCCAGAACCTTGTTCTCGTAGCTTTACAAATAAACTGGATTGGGTGGAGACAGATGAAATGTGTTGCGGATGACAATTATGGTTATTCAGAGAGCGGTGAAAAGCAGGAGAATGACTGGAGAATGGACAATTTTAGGTCAAAATAGCCAAACCAGAAAAATTCTCTCATTCATCTCACTTTCCAAATCGGCTATTTTGACCTAGAAATTTCCATTCTCCTGCTTTTCACCTCTCTCTGAATAACCCCGAATATCAATCCGTTATGTAAGCAATACAAGGTACAAGTCCTCTTTCTAATTCATACCTTTTATGATCTCTTTGGGCTTCAATCCAGTGGGAATTTGGGGGGGGGGTGTTTCCCTAGATCATACAGCGGCATTGTGTTTGTACATATAATAAGAAAGGGAAACGTTTAATCTAGCTCTGTCGTCTACTGACAAAGTAAAAATGTGGATAAGAGAAGGGGGCCATATGAAAAGTATCCGTAAAGTGAAGTGGGAATCACTTCAGCCCTGATCTGATGGGGGTGAGAGAGACTGCACCCATGATTCAAACATCACAACCGCAGCATGCATAGATAACCCAAATGTCTCCATGAGGGGCCAGGTGTCACCTAATGTAGTGGTTGAATGGACCACATCCTCATTGGAAATCAGGAAGGATCATAAATACACTATCTGTAGCAGATACCATTGTTTTATTGCACAGCCATGATTTCTAAAAAAAACAAACACCAGGTACAGGATGACCATAACATAGGAGAGGGCTGTCGAACAATATGAACAGTCATACCCACTAGAATCAACAGTACCACACCTCCCCAAAGTAATTTGAGGTCCAGGTACGCATAGCCCTAAGTGCCTACTGTCACACCATGATTAGGGAAAGCAACAAACTACGGTGAAAAGAAAAGTAGTAGGCCGTCAAAAAGTCTAAACTTTACAGAATCACGCCACAACAGATCTCCACTGTGGTTCTGGATAGGGTAAATAAGTAAAAGCAGCCAGTAAGATGAATTTAGCAACTGGACAGTCTGTTAAAATCAAAGAAAATGGAGTGGGAACTCTGCACAGCCATGACCTACTTTGGCTCTATACCCCCCCCCTAAAAAAAACTGTTTTAAGAAGACTAATCGATAAGTTTCTCCACCATGTCTACACTGATACAAAATCCACTAAATATAATAAAGATAATCATGTCATGTGTAACGCTGTGTGATATTATTACACTGTCTGTACTTTCAGATTTTTGAACAGAATTTTCTTAAAGATTAAACATTGTTTGTTGTTGTAACACTCAGCATGTTTCATTTGGTTTTTCTCTTTAGCTCTTCAGTTCATCGTGCCTTAGATTGTAATCTGCAAGCTTTTTGATACGTTCACCACATTGCAGATTTGCATTGCCACAATCTATGAAGTCATATTTTAAAATGTCAGTGTTCCAACAGTTTTGTATTTAACCTGCCGCTCATTGAGAAACTACCATTTTTTTCTTAAAACAACTATTTTTCGCATGCAAGTCACCGATTTGATTGAACACTATAGATCCTCTGTTGTAAGATATTCATAAATAGATTTTTTCTCTTCAATAAAGTAACACATTCATACTGATATACAGTATCCCTGTATCATTTAAGAATACTCTGTGTTGGCCGAATGTCATCTACTAGTTAGTATGCCACTCAGTATCCTATAGAACTTCATTTGGATATTTTTGAAACATTGTAATGTACTGTCGTAAAAAAAAGGACGAAATTCGACCTCCATCCTCAGAATGACCTCGTTTTGCCAGGATGTCCCCCTGTTGTGCCCGATTTTTATGTGTTTGTATAGTCTTGTGATTGTTTTTGCTTTGTTTTTGATTTTGTCATGATTGCATTTTCACACTTATCAATCTATCATTATGTGCATTTATAATGGGTTATTCATAAACCATCATTGTTTAACCTAAGTATGCCATAGTTGCAAAAAAGGGTAAAATTACTGTTGATGCAACTACAATGAATTTCAGCTACCTCAAAAAAGCAAAATTCAACAAAGGCAGGTGAAGTTGTTTCCTCCATTTGTTCCACCGTTGTTTGCAACTATCATGAATATACTTTAGCAATTTGTAACCACCAATTTGCTGCAGACGATGTGCTAGGCATGTCCTCAGCTTTCCTGCTAGGATATAGAGGATGTGCCCAGCACATTGTCAATGTTCTGTGGCTCTGCACCAACCTGGCACAGATCACGGACTTCTCTTGCAGGGAGACCTCCCTCTACCTGTTTGTGTAATGGCGTAAGGCGCAATGGCATCAGAAATGGGACCCCACCACCACCACCACCCTCCGCTGGGCACGGAATTCCCTATGGAGGAGGTACAGGGGTCTTTGGACCCATAATAGCTAGAGGGTCATGTGACCAGAACATGACCTTCACAACTTTATAATAAATGGCCAGGTGTTATGTAAAAATTAAAAACTAAATTAATGAAAAATAAACATTCCTTTTTCCATTTTTTTTTCTTGCTGAAGCCGCACTAATCTTCATTCTTCACTTATAAAGTAAAACATTGATGCTGCACTATCTCACTTTCTCATTTCCCACTATGCCAGCAAGTGTGGAGGCGATGCCTCATGGCACAATGCATTATTACACATTGTTTCTTCAAAAACCTAAACTGTCACGCTGCTGTGAGGAGCACCGAGGCTCCTTTGGAATACTGCGTCTCCACTTTTTACGTCAAACATATGTTTGCCATATATCAGGCAATTAATTAAGTCAAAATTATCCATCCCCTATATGCCACGAAGACATTATTATAATAGAGATTTGATGAATATTACATTTTGCTGTGGTTGACCTTGTGAAGTCGGCAGGTTTCTCCATTCTGTGCGAAAGACTTCCACCACACCTCGTCCGGTATACTCCCCTTAATGCCATTCTCAAAAGTGGACGACATGTCATGCTCTATGTTACCCCCCTTAACTTCAGCATAACTAGAGAGGATTATTCAGTGGAAGCACCGGTCCTTTGGACTCCTGTATCTCTACATTTCAACACTTCCCCAGTCATCTGAGACTGGCCTTTCCAGTGATACTAAATATGACCATGTAGAATGTAGTTAATTTTTTTTGCTCTAAAGCAGAACGTTGGTCCACTTTTCAATTGTAAAACGAACCATTTCACTGCAATAACTCCCCATCTAACTTCAAATGCTGGCAGTAAGTGAGGTGGAGATGACGTGCGTTATTATGCATTGTGTCATCTAAAATGTAACCCTCCACACAAGAAGAGAGTCCGGGAACATTTTTGACCTTTGTATCTCCATACTTTACACCCCACATGGACGAGTGAGGGGTCATTTGTCATGGACAGAGAATGGCCTTTCCAATGATACCAAGTATGACCATCTCATCTTCTCATTTCCCACAGTGAGAGCAAATGTAGAGGCGATGGCACATTGAGTTTTAACATATTGGCTCATCTATTATATAAGTCACTGCACCGCTGCAAAATAGTTTTACATGGGGTAAATGATTGAAATATGAATGGAAATTTTCTTCTTTTGAAACATTTTTTGTTATAGTATTATGACGGGAAATGACGAATACATATAATAATGATATATTTTGAATCTGCAGCATCTGCTAAGGATATATCATTTGTCTGGGTCGTACAATAAAACATGACTTCAAATCTCATTTAAACTTGAGCACAAAGCATTCAAAATGAGATCAACATATGGGTGAAATGACTCAGCAGTGAAGGGGTTAAAGTATTGATCGTTATTGAAAACTCTGTAAAACAATTATGCTAGACAACTTCAACTGAAACTGCAGTAGAAAGACTGGACAGGTTTGGCAGAAAATACTGCAATGAACTGTGGTGGAACTTCTCTAAACCGTGAATTCACTGTAGTTGATGCCCAAAAGTTCACCAAAGTAAATACATTGTTATATTCATTTTACAATGGAATTTAGTGAATGACCCCTATAATATCCGCTGGATTAGGCTGGGGTCAGACCAGCGCACTTTTAACGTGCGTTCTGGCGCACATAATTACGGCCGCACTAGCAGCAGATGACGGGCAATGATGGACAATATACAATGTACGGCTGCACAAAAGTCTGGCCGTGCAACGCAAGTGGAATTTGAACGCATTTTTTTGAGAACGCTGAACCGCTAGTACTGACGTACTGAGTGCGCGGCTGCGGCATAGCGGCGTGTTTGCGTGATTAGGAGATGTCAGACGCTGCTAATGTCCAGCCTACATAACGTCCAGACGCAAAAAGAGTTTTATTGACGATCAGTACAAAATCACGACCGACAATGCGCGTCGTCTGACCGTTTTTGCGCATTCCGTGAAAAAATACGTCAATGCGTTCGGACGCACTTTTTCACGTTCGCGGGAAAAATGCTTTCGTCTGACCCTAGCCTTAATTAGTATTATTAGTATAAATAGTATCCAACAGAAGTATGGGACCCCCAATCCTGGAATAATTCTTTTTTATCTAGCCCTTTAACTGCCAGTGAGATTTGATAGTTATAATAAAACCATGGTTGGGTTATTTTAGTTAGGGGAAATCATTATTGTGCGAATTGTATGTAACTTTTGTACCTAATGTGTTTAGTGTCCATTTACTGGACCAAAGCGAGGGAATACCAGCTCCAGACCAAAAAGGGGGTGGTGGCACTGGACTCCCGATCCAACTCAGTATAAAAATCCAGCGGTACAGAGTCCACACCCAGTAGCAGTACCACAGGGTTTGTGTTATAGTTCTGCTACTGTTGTAAACCAAAAATAAAACTGGTTATGTCTGACATAACCCTAAAACTAAATCCTACAGACTGAGTAAAGCAGCAGGTATGTCTTCTTCAGTCAGCTTCAAAGTAGAGTCTGAGGTTATTAACGTTTAACTTAGTCAGACTTTAAACCGTGTGTGCTGTACAGAAATCGATTAATCGATAATGTGAATAGTTGTCAACTATTAACATTATCGATCAGTTGTCGATTAATCGATTAGTTGTTTCAGCCCTGGAATTTAACCCCTTCACTACCATGATCGTGTAGAGACGATCAGCAGTAGCAGACACAGCAGCCCTATATCGTGTTAACGCGTTCTGGGGCTGTGGTGTATCATTGCAAATTAAATTAATTTGTTGCAAATTAAATTAATTTGTTGCAAATTAATTTTGTAGCTTTTGGGCTCCAGTAGGTGCCCCAAAGATATAATCCAGTGGGCTGCAGTTCTGACTCAATCTGGCCAGGAGATGGCAACACCTGCCTGCCAAATAGGTTATTCTAGTAAGAAATACTTTGGGAATATTCCTAAATAATTCTTACTGTATGATTAATTGAAAATGATTTTCCAAAAAACAACTTGTTCCTGACAGTGGGTTTTTGGAAAATCACTTGCTGGTGAAGAGGATAAAAGAAAATATATAACAGGATCCTTAAATACAATGTTTTTCAGTGTGTGAGCCTTTTCTCCTGCAAAATTAGTGGAGGAACTCCGGTCCCACAACTTTTCTGTTCAGCATCATTTTGCAGCAGGCTGGAGGTTTTGCTGATGTAGGGTAACAAGCCCAAAGAGCTAGCCATTAGTGGTCTTGTGTTGCTGCATCCTCCAAACTATAACTAAAGCTATCTGCTATGGCATTGCACTGGCATGAGGACTTTTTACCTAGGACCCAAGGACTTCTTACCCAGCTGCTGCTTTTGAAGAACAACATGGAAGGCGCTCTGTGGGTAAAGCAAGTCTGTGGTCTGCACAGAAATGTAAATGTTTTTCAAAATGAAATATATTGTGTTTATTTAAGTTGTGTATTCTAGAATTTTGACTATTATTTTTGTCTTACCCATAATTCATTTCGGGAGTCATTCAGAAAGTCTCTGAAGTTTTATTTTGAGAAGCACAAACACCCTCAGGTGAAACACTGGCACTTTCTGGATAACCCCATTAGTAATATTCATATTCTGAAAAAATCCATCTCCGCTATATTCTTTCTACAAAATAACTGATTTTCGAAACTACGTTTACACTTTTCCCCCCAATTGGCCCTTGGAAAACAAACATGAACTGCGATTCATAGTATGCCTCCACTTTCATTGGTTGTTACAGAACTGATAACCCATTGGATATGCTATTCATCCAAGACAGATTTGTTTTTTTCCCTTGGGAATTAAATCTTGAGCACATTGTAAAATTCAGAAATGTCTAAAATCTCAGTATGGACAAAAAAAATCTCATTATGGACAAGTAATACCTTTCACCCTATCTTCTGCACTGACTATATTATTCAGCTTCACCCCCTGCGCATAACTAAAAGAAAAAAGCTCTAGGCCAAAATCCAATGTACGTATAGTTAACCCCTTTCACGCGAGGTCCCCCACATCCAATGATGGCAATCAGCCACTGGGAAGGGAGGCAGGCCAGAAAGCCGAGGGACATGCTATGCCACCATGCGCCATTTAATCCCACCTGCCGCCAGGATGGTATAGGACGCGCTGCGGAATTAAATGTTTACTTAACAGATTTTTAGTTCAGTTTTCACAGTAACTGCTAATATAGTATTAGCTCACCTACCAGCGGCAAAGCAAACCTCGTCGATGAGTCCTACGCTAACATTCACTCTGCTTTCAGCTCTATGAGATTTTGGTGCGTATTATTTTCCTTTTTTTTGAGAAAGTATTTTACCAGGAAGTATACATTGAGATTTCTCTCGTTTTCAAGTATGTCCTGGGTGGCGAGTATGTACCGTTAGGTATCTTGCCCAAGGACACTTACTGGAGAGGTGCTCTTGCCGGGATTCAAACCTGTTTCTGCACTGTTATAGAACAGTGATGTTACCTCTACTCCATACAGCCGGAGACAAGACTTTACATATGTGTGTTAACCCTTAAATAGGGAAACTCAGACTTCCACTATAGGAGGCCCTGGTAATAGTGTCAGAAGATAGAGGTCATGTAAAGTGGTTTAATCTTATGAGAGCAATAAATAAATTAGGTATGCAAAAATGAAATACAAATAAAAAATAATCAAATTATCAAAAAATACATTCTATGGTAGGGGCCAACTTAAGCATTGTGTCACAGTGTTGTAACGCATATCTCTCGAAGTTCATTATATATGGTTTAAAACTGATGGAATACAGCAGCCTTTGGCTTGACCAATATATTTATTTTATGTATATATACACTGCCTGGTCAAAAAGAAAATCACCAACTGGATTTAGCCCTTTACCGCTATGTGGGTTGTGGACTTTACCGCCAGCGGGGTGTACTAGCATGCCCCACTAGCCGCCTGCTGTGGCGGGCCCCTTCCCGAGCCCGCCTACCTAGCTGATGCACGGCATTGGCTGCAGGGTTATGGCCTGAGTGCAGGTCGTCCCACTGCACCCAATGACGTGCGCCAACTGGGGGGCTGTCGTGGACCATAGACACCAGCGGGGCGTACTATGTCGCCCTGCAGCATTCAGGTCCACCTCCTGCAAAGACAGCATGGTACGCCAGACGGCGGAAAAGGGTGAACTTAGCAAATAATGAGGAGCCTTCCATTGGATACTTACTGCAGTGATTAATATGTTTCATCCTGCAAAAAATGAGTTCAGCTGACTCCCTGAATATTCTGATTGAGCAGGTTTTTCCATCAATGTATTTTTTCTTCCCTGTTGCCACGCTGCATATTCCAAGATGGCAATGCCAGGACTCATCAGGCTCAAATTCTGCAAGAATGGCTCACAGAGCATGAAACCTCATTTTCACACATGGATTGGCCACCACAGAGTCCAGATCTTAGCCTCATTGAGAATCTTTAGGATCTTTAGCCAATGACTCCCATCATCAATAGAAGATCTTGTCGAAAAAATGAATGCAACTCTGGATGGAAATGAATGTTGTGACATTGCATGAGCTTATCAAAATGATGCTACAGCAAAAGCCAGTCCAAAGAAATGTCAGAGTGTGGGTTTTTTTTTTGTCCAGGCAGTATTTATCTCTTATGACCTATATAAGCACAGATTGCTTTATCTTCAGCTGATTAGCTTCATTAGTTACGCATTAGTTAAACTAATTAAGGTTGTCTGTTAGCACACCATTCATACATGAAAGGACAGTGTATGTGTATACAAATTCAGTGGCCCAAATTAGCCCATCATGTAATGACTTAATAGGACAGCTCTTGCACAGCCTTCCTTCTTTGTGCACTGGGGATCATTAGCAGCCTATTCAGTGCCAGCATTCCTGTGCTGAATCCCCCCTGCCAGCAACCCTGCCCACCTAATCACTGTCTCAATCTATTCAACTACAGACTGCATTTCACAGATAATAACTCGGAGAGATTAGAGATTCGACGTACTTGGAAAACAATCAGCAATGTTGTTAAAGCAAATAGTAATATGGCCCTCATTCATTTTGATTTTAGGGGCTTATAGTAAGCAGAGCTTTCCATTACGTAGCTGGTAAAACTGTTCATACGATGACAGCATAGAAGAACCTACACTATTTATGTTGTCCTGATGGGTTATAAAAACTGGTACTCTGATTTCCTACAAAAAGTAAATATAAATGAAATATAATTGAGTAAATGGTGTGGTTACAATGAGCAGCTCTCACTGTCAAGCCATTGTAATGTCGTCTTGTTTCGGCAGTTTGAGCCATGTATAGTAGATCAATGATAATGGTTTCTTGGTCACACAGCTTTTTATAAGTAGGTAATTGTCTAGTTCAGTGGTTCCCAACCACGGTCCTCAAGTCCCCTTAACAGGCCGGGTATTAAGGATCACCTTGGGGAAATGCAGACTGAATCCTGCAATCACTGAACAGCAAATCATATCACCTGTGCTGTGCTTCACATATCTGGCAAACCTGACCTGTTGGGGCTACATGAGGACCGCAGTTGGGAATCACTGGTCTAGTTGATGTCTTTAAACTATAGTTTGTGGGGCATCTTTCCATATATAAAAGTTATATTTTCCCGTATCTTTACAGACCAATAGTCTCTGCTTCAGATTTCCAACCAGTAGGTAGTTCGTGAGCTCTGGAATCACTCACGTAATACTCAGGGATACGATTCAGATGGAAATAATTGCTGGAAACATCTGTACAGTGCAGTCACAAGGTGTTACTGGAATTTCCATATCCATGCATTATGCCCACATGCCAGTTATTAATGTTACATTCTTTTTATTTTTTTATTGGAAGCTGCATTGCTAATAATCTTGTTATGATCACTACAAATCCACATAACCAGGAGATCTCACCATCTTTATTTATCTTTACACTTTTAATGTAGTTGACACAAAGGCCATTACTGCCTGTATGCCGACACCATATGGAATTGTGCAAGATCATAGGAGACGTTTTAGACTTCCCTTAGCATTAATTAATTAAACATTTGCACATTTAATAATGTAATCTATCTGTAAAATTGGTATTTTTGCCTATGTATTTCAAGTGTCAAATGTTGTATATTTTTTTTTAATCCTAAAGCGCTTGATAGGGAAAGGGTTGAGGTGAGATGGCATAAAATATGGTATGGAATTTTAAGGGGTTCTTCCTTAATGACTTGTTTCGTCAAAAAACCTGTTGATTTAGTTAGGTGAACTTTGTGTAAATACTATGGCAAATTCTCTATTTACGAACTTCCACTGTAGTTCCCCACAGTTTTCTCTGCTCTTTCCACTGTATTTTCTGCCAAAGTTCTCTCTTTTCAGTTGGGTTTCCACCATTTGCAAAACAAATGTAGCAAAGATTTCACTGTAGTTTCCACCATCGTGTCAAAGTAGCATTATTTTACGGTGTTCTAACAGTAGTGTCTGTTGGAGTTCATTGGAGATTGGCACTTTAAAGTAGAGGACATGTCCATCATTGTTGCAAAGAATGGTAGAACAACGTTAAAGTACCGGCTGGGTGGAGTAGAGGTAACATCGCTGCTCTATAACCGTGGAGGCACAGGTTCAAATCCTGGCAAGAGCACCTCTCCAGTAAGTGTCCTTGGGCAAGACACCTAACGGTACATACTCGCAATCCAGGACATACTTGAAAACGAGAGAAATCTCAATGTACCCTTCCTGGTAAAATACTTTCTCAAAAAAATGGAGAATAGCCGCTTACGGAGTTTACAGATATATGGTTTATTCACAAAGCATTGATATTGCGTGCGGCGCCCTTTGGCGATTTCTTTCACTATTTAGCGAATGTTCACCGTAGTTTGCCAAAAATGGAGTCGCTGAAGCAGTTTTAGGACGATAACCCCCAGATTGCACAAAAATTGTCTTGCGAATTCTGTTGAACTGAAATGAAAATACTCCTAATAGGAGTTTAAATCAATAAAAAGTATTAAGTGTTTCTAAATAATAGGAACGGTATAAAAAAATTATAAAAATATTTTAAAAATTAAAAAATTTGGAAAAACCAAAAAAGCTCTTTTAGAAATTAAAACAAAATTAAAAGCTTCTTGTAAAATAAAAAAATAATACATAGTCTTTTAAAAAAAAATTTAAAAGATATGAATTTTTTTACATTGAAACCTATTGGATTCGCTCTTTTAAACCTGTCTATTTGAAACCCTGAAATCAGGACATTCCGCCACAATTTCGGTGCAATTCAGCATTCTGTGAATAGAAGACATACTTGAAAACGAGAGAAATCTCAATGTATCCTGCCTGGTAAAATACTTTATAAATAAATTCTTCTGTGGGACAATTTCAGTACCGGCGAATTGTAGTGAAATGCACCATGTTATTTGGCGAATTGACAGATTTGTGAATAGGTGAATTGCCCTGAAACTTTACCGAACGGTGAAATTCACCTTATGGGTCCAATACGGAGGTTAGTGAATAACTCTTTATGTTGTTTGCAACTATGGTGATCTTGGCTGTCACAGGTCACAGAAGCAAAAGAAAAGTATTAATTTTTAAAATGTGAAAATATATGGTCCGACAAAAGAGAATTATTTTGTTGCTTACAAATTTGGTTTTATAGACTTCAAAATGAGGAATGCTTAACTTTCTGCACACCTGGTTCTTTAGTAAATTTGAACTGAATGCACGGTCCATCTTCTATTGCCTTTTTCTATTTTTATTTCTACTAAAATGTTGGTTTTAACATTTTTTTTATTGTCTTTTATCACATCAGTTATTACAACTTGGAAGATATTGGACATGAAACTATGAACAAGTACTTTTCAAATCTCGTGGAGAGGTCACTCGTTGATCTGGAATGTTCCTACTGCATAGAGGTTGCAGAGGTAACCCTTACACGTATTCTATATAGCGTGTGTAGTAATTGACAATCTAATATAACATTTTATACAATGCCTAGCCAATTGTTTGTTTCTTTCTATTAACTTGGATTTTCTTTATCCCCATCACCTTTGTCCATATATACTCTCTATCCAGAGCGAAAGGAACGCTCTTCTCACTAGGACCACTTTTTCGTTTTAACCTCCCTGGTCGTCTATTTCTTCAGAAAATTCTTTGCTGAAAACGGTCTATTTTTTATTTTATTTCCCCCCCCCCGCCCCCATAGCGGCATCCCGAGTGTAGCTCGGGGTTAAATTCCTATGTTGGAAGCAGTAACCCCGAGCAACAATCGGGATGCCACTGGATACATTACCGCTCCCTCCGCTCCCTCGATGTCCCCAGCTGCCTCCTCCAGGCGACCGCGACCTCATTACTTCCTGGTTTCCTCCTCACGAGAAGGAATCCAGGAAGTAAAACGCTGCGATCGCCGGAGGAGACTGCACAGATCAGCGAGGGAGCGCAATGTATACAGCCCGAGTCTGTCTCTGGGTTACCGCTCTTAGCGGTGAAATTTAACCCCGAGACACACACGGGAACACCGCCAGGGAATTTAAAGTGAGAAGTCTACCCCCTTCTCCTCATTTTCTCCCATCTGCCCCAATTTGGAGAAACCGTTGGGTGAAATGGAGGAGTTTTCTCCACCCTTCCCAGCATCATCAGCAGTGGGGATTTAGAATTTCCCAGTTGCAGGTCACCGCATCGGTCACCTGCTCTGAGACTGCCCGCAGTAGTTAATGGTCTCAGAGAGACAGTGATCAAACAGATCTGTGAATGGTGGCACAGCTCCGTTCCATCGCTCTCTGCAGGCGATACAGAACTTGGGTACGTAAAGTGCTCAAGTCCGGAACAATGCATAATTTGTGGTTCCAAAGCTAAGCAAGTTGCACAGTCGCACAAATCGTGTTAGATAGCTGCAGGGAGGTCCGAGTAAGGGAGCCCCTGAGCTGAAGAAGAGGAGCTATGCGTGAAGAAGGACAAAAGGTAAGTAAAATTTCTAAATATAAAAAATAATTGGGCAGAGGCTGTCGGCATCATTTTCCCAATTATTTACAGTCAAAAAAGGAACTCTATTTTTAAGATAGTATCCTTTTCATAATAAATCTTATCTTTTTGGCTTGAAGGGGGGCAAGGATGGGAAATGGTAACAGACACGCTCAACGCAAATGTGATGTATGGTAATATTTGGGTGTCACTTTTAAAATTCTTTTCAATATTTCCTAGTTTAACTTCTGTCTAGAAAGTTTTTTGTTAATTCTGCCATGGAACGTGTTTAACATTGGTGTAGAAATTGTTGAGTGGAATTATGGAGTCAGCAGTTCAATATTTAATCATTGCTTAGACTCTACATGAATATAAAGGTCATTCTAAAGCAAGATAAACTTTGGCAGTCTGGAAGTGTTTCAGACTAAATATGATCCTCAGAGCCTTGCGAATCAATAGATTTCTGTCATAACATCATTTTACTTGATAATTTAAATCAAAGCGGTTGAAAACCCTCCATGATATTTCATAGTATCATGAAAAATTAAGAGAAATTAAAAATTCCTTTGGAGGTGATGAAAACTTTTTAGCTAAAGAAACTGACTGGTTACTTAACTATCAAACAGTAAGCAATATATTAGATTGAAAGCTAAACAACAGATATATATATATATATATATATATATATGTATACACACACACACTTTCTCTCGTTTCTTTTATTCTAGGTATTTAAATCCGCCAAGGGCTTTTTAAATATAACCAAGTTGTTCAGATATGCTCCGTCTAGCCATGTGTCTACTATTGTCTTGTTGGAGGACCCAAAGAACTAGTTAATACTCCAAGGGCCAAATTACATACTTGGCGCTAACGTTAGCGCTCACCTGCGTGAGCGTTAACATTAGCCCAAGTATTTACCGCATATTTCATTCCAAACTTTAACGGGTTAAGTAACCCGTTAGCGTTTGGTATCTTGCACTTTTCAGCGCGAGGTTACGGTACTTTGCGCTCCCTATACATAACATGGGGAGCGCAAAGTGTTAATCAGCGTTAGGATTACAATGTCCTAACGCTGATTAATGTCCGGCAGCGAATAACAAAACGTTTACCAGAGCCAGGACTTGGTGCGAAAGGATTCCGCTTCTGCAGAATCCGTTAGCACCAGCCAAAAAACAAAAAAAAAGAATCAGATACTCACCTCCTGTCCCGCAGTGAGGGCCGCGGCTCTGTCCGCCTCCCCCGTCCGGCGGGAGCAGGGAAAGACTGGGGGAAAAAGTCCACCCAGTCTCCCACTGCATATCACTACGCTGACCGGCCGGATCTCGCAAGGTGAGATCCGGCTGGTCATGTGACCGCCGGCGTCTGCTTCAATGGAGTCCTATGGACTCCATTGAGAGGATGCGCGTGGTTGCGCTTAACGCTGCTGCGCGCATCCCGGGGTTATCGCGCGCAAACAATGCAGGCAGCATTTTCTGTGCCTGCATTGTAATCTAGCGCTAAAACTGCAGGCGCAGTTTTCCCTCCCTTGCACCCGCGTTTTAGCGCTAGGAATGTAATTTGGCCCAAAGTTACATTACCCATGAAATGACTGGAAGAGGACCATGAGTTTTTTATTTCTACTAATCCATTGAGTGTCAGTTGTCTAACTTTAATTATTTGCATTTTCTTTTACTACATTTTTGAATATTTCCGTTTCATATTGAACCTATGACATAAATAAAAACATTACAAACGTTATAAATTCTGAATTCGCCAGTATGTATAACATTTTCCATCTTATGTTCAGGATAATCGGACTATTGAACCTCAAACCTATGGCCGAATTGCTTCCTACTATTATCTTAAGCATCAAACTGTTCGGATGTTCAAGGACCGATTGAAACCAGATTGCAGCGTGGAAGAATTACTTTCAGTTCTGACAGTAAGTTGTTTTGTTTTGGTTCAGCCGATAACATTAGGGTGAGCACGTCACAAGCGTAACTGTCCTACTTGTAAAACCAAACCAACAACTCAACTACTTGCATCTTTTGGAAGTGGACCTTAATAAATGTAAATTGCTTCACAGCCATTATTCATTTCCGCACAGTTATCACTGTATATACAAATGGGAAAGATGACAGGGACTCTGTCCCCTTTGAAGAACCAGCTGAGTACAGTTATAGTAATATCCTCATCCTACGAGCATGCTGGCCCATAAAATGTTCAAAAAGTATTGACATTTTTTGAATTTTAAAATAAAGCTGTCACTTTATCCATAGCTTTGTTCAAAGATAGCATTCCCTTCATACATGCACTGTTAAAGTATGCAAGCACTCCGACATCGTAATGAGGTACACCAGATGCAGAATATTGTCCCTTACTGCCAGTACCAGAAGATACGCAAAATTAGAAAAAGAGGATTTTTATTATGGATTCCGCCATCAAATGAGCTCGGCAACGTTTCGCACATTCAGGTGTTTATCATAAAGACCCGAATGGTCAAAATGGGCTGACTCCATTTGAAGGTGAAATAAATATAGAATATTATTATTGGAGTGCAAAATCCTCAATTCATAATATAGAGCAGTGTTTCCCAAACCTGTCCTCGGGACCCTCAACCAGGCCAGATTTTGCAGATCACCTTGGGGAAAACAGACTGAATCCTGCAATCACTGAGCAGCAAATCCTATCACCTGTGCTGTGCTTCAGATATCTGGAAAAAGTGGCGTGTCAGCGAGTCCTGAGGACAGGTTTGGGAAACGCTGATATAGAGAAACTAGACATTCATTTATTATCTTTTATTTTATTTCTCTTAGTTTTATCACTTTATTTCTCTCTTGTACAGCTACTGCTTCTTTATAGCTTCTGACTTTCTATGCTGTGGGCAAGGAAGATGATTAGCTAGAGTTGAGGCTGATTTGTAATAATTTTTATACCGTTCAGGTATTAACTAATTCTCCCCCTTATGTGCAGCTTCACTTTAATTGAGATGACGCCTGATTCTAAGGTGTATTTTACCCTTCCTGGTAAAATATTTTATAAATAAATAAATTTGCCAGAGAAATCCCTGGTTATATGAGCAGCATTTGGGGGGTTACTCCTTAGGGATGGGGTGCAAAATAGATATTCTACTCCATTGTATAGATAGAATGGAATCCCCCGATATATAGATCCCTTGGCATTATGTATTGCCATGGGCGACCGCTAGACATGCAAGACGGGTGATAGAACTCAATGAATGGAGCAGGGATGGTCACATGGGGTCGTGACGCATGAGACACGTGACGCGGAAATGGGTACCTACCGTCACGACCCCACTTGACCATCCCTGCTCCATTCATTGAGTTCTATCCACCTGTCGTGCATGTCTGGAGACGTTTCGGTCTTTTTAACAGTTCACTTTTGTTTTGGTCGGACTACCCACAGCAGGTTGGATTGCACACATGTATTTCACATAGATGGTTTGGTGGACATCGGACCTTTTGACTTATTTTTAGCTCATGGTTTATCTTATCTCCCTATGTTAATTGAACAACCTTTTGGTCTTGATTAGTTTTATTTTTGTGATCATCGCAAGGGACAGCTTAGAAATCATTCAGACTCCGGGATAAGAGGTGGCTTTTGCAACTTTATTCAGCACCAGGGATTTATTAATCGTCCAGTATATGAACCTCCTGCGTATTATTATCACGCTGCCCTTCTTGTGCTGTCTGATATTTATCGGTGACCATTTGATGGGGATGGGAGTATTATTTATCCTTGATACTGCAGGCCTCTATTTTTGTTGGAGGGTTTTTCTGTTAGCTCTTACAGACACTAGTATCTCACATGTCTATGTTAACACTGTCTGTGTTTACGGGTAAAGCCCGAAGTGCGGTTAATCCTAGGATTACCTGAGCGTCATTAGCAAAAGTCCGAAGTTTCGGACTTTACCCGGGTAATCTGCAAAGTATCCAGAGGCCTCTGGGTAGTCCAGTTTTCTGCTCTGTTTTAACTGGGTAATTCGCACATTACCCTAGTGTTACTGGATAAAGTGTGATGTGCAACGAAACATCAGACTTCATCCAGGTAATCTGCAAAATGTCCAAACACCTCTGGGTACTCAGCTTTTCTTGGGTTTTCAGCAGGTTACAGGTGACTGAATTCCGAGGATTACCCGGATAAAGCTGCAAACTGTTAACAAAATAGTGTTTTTTTGTTATTTTTAATCAAATTGTATCCACAGTCACAAACCACACTAAATAACTGTCATGTTACTCTGTGCTTTAATTGTCAGAAAATTAATTGATGAAGATAAAGATATTATATAAAGAGTAACCTAATGGTTATGTTTTCTAAATGTTATATAAGCACATATGACACATAATAAAGATCATGTAACTCTTTAACATTCATATAAGAAACATATCCTGTCACTCTGTATATTCATTATATCCGCAATACATTTTAATGTTTGTCTTTTGCCATCTTCATTGATAATATCCCTTGATAGCGGGGTTGGATGCTCTGCAGATTACCCAGGTGAAGCTGTGGATAGTCCTCAGATTACCCGGGTGAAGCTTCAGACTTGCACATTATCCGGGTAAAGTGCGCATTTTTCAGCTCTTCCAGACCGTTACCCAAGGGCAGTTGGTTAGTCCTAAAATTACCCGGGTAAAGTCCGAAATTTAATTTTTTTTGCAGCTTTACCTAGTGCTTTTGGGTAATGTCAGGATTACCCGGGTACAAAAAAATGTTCAATAGTGAAGGTGTATATACTGTCTACTATTTAATTACTTACATACACAGAATAAAAGGATGTTGAAGTGGTTTTCAATGCATTGCGCAACATATTGGGGTACTTTTAACATATGAACTTTGTAACCTGATTTAATTTTAATGGTCTTCCATATCGTTCGTGTGTGCGTATGCATATATAAATATATATATATATATAATTTGTGTGTGTTGTGTTTATATGTATTTACAGTCAGCTTTGTTATGAATTTTTCTATTTTTGTTTTGTGAAAATGTAATCTGCTTCAGTTTCTATTTTTTTTTGTTCCATACATTTTGGGCTAAATTACAATCTTCGCGCAAAGCGTGAATTTTTGCGCCAAGCGTTAACCCTTTCGCTGCTGAGGCTTTTCCCGCCTCTGTGCTGAGGTAATTTTTACCGGTTTTGCTCATCATGTTTAAACGTGTTTTGAAGGCTTATTTTAGTATATGACCCAGACATATTATATATCGTTCTTTCCGTCAGACTCGGTAGATTCATAATATGTCATTATTATATGTATACGTTATGTCATGTCTGTATATTATAACAAAAAATGCAATAAAATATGTATTTTCAATAATTTACAACGTGTAAAGTGTTTTTTTTCACATTTTAACATGCGAGCAATTGCGGTTATATTTTGTATGGGGTGCGCTTGTTAAAAAAATTAGAGATGGGGACTCGTTACATTTTTTTTGGGGGAAAATTACGCGATTTTTAACAAACGCACCGCATACAAAAATCGTTAGTGCAGCATCATTGTTCACATTATAATTGAAATGGGAACAATATTGCTACACTAACAAACCAAAAAAAAAGAAAAAAAAATGTTTATTTTTTTTTTTTTTATAATTTTTTTTTAAATATATTTTTATTTTTAATTTTAATTGTAATTTTTTTAAAAAAACTTTTGTCACAATCGTGTTTGGTATCGTTGGAACGGCCATGCTCTGGCCGATCCAACCATACCAAACATTAACCCCTAGCTGCCACGGATCGGGAGATAGGGAGTTCATTGGAACTCCCTATCTCCACCGTTGGTGGCAGTTAGGGGTTAACTCTAGGACTGGCGTCATCGTGCTACGCACGATGACGCCAGTCCTCAGGGGGAGTTCCCGGAGGCTTGGCCGACATCCAAGATGTCGGCCAGCTCCGGGAAAGGATCACGAACCGGCGCTTTTCAGCGCCGATTCGCGATCCAGCTCCCCAGGGGTTAATGCCAGGCACCATTTGGAAGGGCAGGCTGTGCCCTTCCAAATGGTGCCTGGGTTAACTCCCGCAATGCCGCCGATCGGGAGGGAGAGAGGTCCGAAGGACCTCCCGCCCTCCTTTCAGGCGCCACCTCCGCACATGCGGGGGGGCGCCTGAATTAGGTGTCATCGCGCTGCCGCGATGACACCTAATTCCGGCGGCTGCGGTTCCGGATGCTCGGCTAACATCGAGGATGTCAGCCCGCACCGGGGGAGCCAGCGATCGGCCGGAACCCGGCCGAACGCTGACCCCAATGGGAGGACGCGCTGAGCGCGTCCTCCGCACAGCAGCGGTAATGCGGAGGACGCGCTGTGCGCGTCCTCCGCATTGAAGTGGTTAAACGTTTGCGCACGCAAATCACCGCTGTAATTACAATCCTCGTGCGATTTTTTTTTTTTTTGATTTTCATCCATCGAGCAATAACGCGCGTAAACCGGACGCGCACAAAAGTGTGCGCACTGTTTTTTTCTCACGATTCAGCCAATCAGAATTAAGAACCACAATTATCTCATGTTAAGAAATTGCGCCTGCCAACGTCAATCTGAGCATATATGCTGCAGCAATAATAAATGCACACATAACTTCTCCATTTTATTGGTTTGGAATGAGTAGAATGTGTAACCATACTTTGCTACATTTTTTTTTTTGGGCTGGTGTATTTGGTTTCGGCCAGGACGTTCCGATTTGCCATTAACACCAGCTTTTAGGAGTTGCTAAAATTATGTGCGCAAAGGCTATGCGTTAAATCCGGCGCATAGATTGTAATACCATCCGCGTACCAGCGCACATTCGCGTTTGCGCTCACAATGTTAAGTATAGGATGCGCGCAGTACAGTACGCTCGCGCAGGTTCACCCGCAGTAGGCGATTACGCACGTTTGTTGCGCTGACTATGTAATACGGCATTCGGCGCAGAGGGTTTTACCCCTCAGGTTAATGGGTTTTTGCACGGGCGCAAAGGTTTCCGCGAAGATTGTAATTTAGCCCTTTGCATACGATCCGTATTACACAGTTATGATGTGATGGCTACGTTTGTGAGATCTTATATAGAGACCATCATGTCTATCAATCCACTTTAACTTCTGTTCAGTTGGAGTTTAACAAGTTGTATTAGTTTAGTGCTCTGTGGAAAGTTAATATTAAGAAAATAATAAAGAATCCAGATCACAACAAATATCGTTTACATTGCACGTTGTACCTATTGCTGTACAGCAAGGTGTATCTTGTCAAGACGACCTATTTACTCATATAAAACTCAGAAATAAC
The DNA here is from genome assembly GCA_009667805.1 of Leptobrachium leishanense. Lineage (NCBI taxonomy): Eukaryota > Metazoa > Chordata > Amphibia > Anura > Megophryidae > Leptobrachium > Leptobrachium leishanense. The sequence goes on from CM019066.1 coordinate 286,472,578, forward strand.
CATGTTTCCAAACAGAAATACATGCACTTTAATTAAGATGAGGTTGTGAAAGGCGTGTGTTTCTGTGAAAAGCGTAACCCTGGGGCTTTTCACTTGGTTGGTAAGCGACCTCAAGCAGAGGAGCGTATTTTTAATGCAGATGTTAATTTAGCCGTAATTAGCAATTGACTTGTTTTTTCGGGTTTTTCCACAATAAAGGTGTAAATTTAAACTTTTTTGCTGGTCTCCTGCAACGCTTTTGGACATGTCCTGCCAATGCTGTTGTTTTTCTTATCTAAACGCTGTGAATTAATGAGGAATCTAATTAAGCCAATTGCTTCACACCTCAATTGTGAATTAATGACATTACATCTGTCTTGTATTGATGCCGTGTCCTTACCCGAGGGATCGTTTAGCAGTTTTGACAACAGGGAATAAAATGGCACAGGGTAAGTAGACTAATTGACTATAAATGAAATTGTCCAGGGAGACATCATTTGGGGGGAGGGGAATAGTTCTTTAATTATGCCAAGCAAATAAAAAAGTTACAACTTTAGACACCGCACATCATACTCTTATCTCCTCTTAGGCGCGGTCACAGCGTTCTTTGAGCAGAAGGAGCGTCCAGGAGAGTGGACGTTCCTTCCACTCTGATGCTTGTATGGCCACTTCGCCGAGTGCAGCTAGTACGCTCGGCGCTACAAAGCGCGATCCTCCTACGGAGGAACACGCTTTGTAGCCCTGTCTGCATCTGTTGTAGCGTTTTGACGGGGAGGCTGAAATCACGCCTGGTGGTAGCAATTCCTGCACACGCTACAATGTGTGGCCCTCCTTGTCCAGCCTTCACAAAGCTTCAACGGACGCCGGGAAGTGCAGTCACATGACCTTCAATACATCTTGTGAGATCGTTAATAAATAGTTCAATTTTGGGCTGCACCAAGGATAGACGGTACCCTTAGCATTTCAAGAGCTTTGCATCAAGCTGACACATATGGGAAGGTGGCAACAAAGAAAACATCTCTCAAGATCAGCCATAGAAAACCAAATCTGGAGTTTGCTTAATAAAGACTGAGCTGGATTAGATTTAGAAATGGGGTATGTGTTGAGATCAAGAATGTACAGTATATATATTTTTCCTTTCCAAAGCCAAGCATTCTCCAAATCTCAGCAACACTGCCCTTTTCATAAGTAGAGACTGAGAATCTAATAGAGAATGTTGTAACAATAATGAGCATAATGCAGGGCAACATTGCAGGAGATCCTGATAAAGAATCAATCAGCCAATAGGTTGAAATTTGAAAGGTAACCTTTCGGCAGGACAGTGAACCCATACATAAGAACAACTTGGTTATTCTACAAGGCTCAGTCAAAGCCTGATCTAAATCATTTTGAGACTATTTTGGCAAATATTACAAACCTTCCAGCCACAAGCACTGTCCAGATAAACTTGGTCTTGCGCCACTGCTTATATCAGCTCCTGGAGTCAATAGTACTCCATGGAGCCCAGTGAGTCTCTGTCCGAGTTCTTCACTATTTGTCACTAAAGTAAATGCCAAATAGAAAAGCACTCTCTTCACAGGTTAGAGAGAAAAAGTCCTATGCCTCGGTGCTAAAGCCCTGCAATTTGCATTTAAATAAATAGCCGTTAGGGAGCAGTCGAGGACTTCTTAAATAAAATGTTTTTACTTTATTCCGAAACCATAAGAAATCTGACATTTTGGCTCCTCAGAGCCTTTTTCAAGGTTAATATATATATATATATATATATATATATACACACAGGTCCAGAAATATTGGGACGTCGACACAATTCTAACATCTTTGGCTCTATACACCACCACAATGGAGTTGGAATGAAACAAACACAATGTGTTTTAACTGCAGACTGTCAACTTTAATTTGAGGGTTTGTACATCCAACTCAGGTGAACGGTGTAGGACTTACAGCAGTTTGCAGATGTGCCTCCCACTTGTTAAGGGACCAACGGTAATGGGACAGAATAATAATCATAAATCAAACTTTCCCTTCTTAATACTTGGTTGCAAATCCTCTGCTCAATAAAAACATGAAAACATATACTGTTTGTGTTGTATTATTTTAAGCAGACTGTTTTTCAAATTGTTGTGACTTAGATGAAGATCAGAGCACATTTTATGACCAATTCATGCAAAACTCCACGTAATCCCAAAGGGTTCACATACTTTGTCTTGCAACTGTACACCTCCGTATGGAAACATGAGCTATTGCTAGGTAGCTTGTGCTTCCACCTGGAAGGCGGTATTTCACTGAGAAATTCCATCTCCTCAAAGCTGGTGTTAATACACTGGCCTAAACACCCCTAAAATCCCATACCCACCTCTCATCCTGTGGTGTAGAGAGTGGCGCGATCCGCCGCTTCCTCTCGCTGGAAGCAGAGTGCAACTGGGAACAAATAGTTCCTACTCACACTCTGCGGCACAGCGCGATATCGTGAGAGCAAGTTCGCGCAGAACTTGCGGCCAGGATGCACAAGGCTCCTTAGAGTCCTGCGTACTCCATGAGCCGATACTTACTGCACCGCTGCCAGTATTGGGCTGCCTGTGCTTTGTTCTGGTTCCAGGTGCTACCCCGGAATAGCTGCGTTAAAATGGAGATGGTAAGGAAAATCTTCAGGTGCAGATTTTCTTATCGTCTCTGTTTTAGTGATAACTATGCAATATGGCCTACCTGCTTTGAATATATTGCTGTTGTTAGGTATTCGATTCAGGGGTTGAATCATTTTGAGATGGCAGAATTCGTTAAAACTTGCATTGAAAGTTGAATTTGGAGAATTCACTTGAAGCATTTGTTGTGTTGCGTTATTTCAGTTGCCGTTGTTTGATTTGTTCATTTCAAACAGCTGAAATTCTGTAAATGTTGACAATAAACCTGGGACCTGATTCCAACCGAGACGATTTCAGTGACTATCGTCTTTGAAACATTGGTGTTAAGTGATTTTGTTTTTGAAAAATTACTTATTACCTTCATTTAACCCCCAATAAATCCCATAGTCACCTGAAAATCTGTGGTACAGAGAGCTACGCGATTTGCTGTGTCCTCTTGCTCCGAGCAGCGTGACAATAGAAACAAATAGTTGAAGCAGCGCACAGCACCGCTGGAGGTAGCAGCTCCCTGGAGTCCATAGGACTCATGAAGCCCTGCTCATGCTCTGCGCAAGCTCGAATGTGCATGGGCCATGCAACAGAACTGGGAGGAACATGGGAACTATCAGTCTGTGTCTCACAATTATTCCAAGCCCAGATTCAGGTCAGCCATCAGAAATGATGGGGCCCCTTACTGAACCTCACGATGGTGCCCACCCCCGTAAAGTTCCTCAACCTATAACAGCTTTTCGCCCCCTTCCAAAGCAAAAAAAGGACATAACACAGTTCCACAGCAATATAACTCACAGTAATGTGCGGTGTGCATGAGCGTATCTGTCACGTCTGGGGCGCAGAGGGGGCCCCGGCACCTAGCGGTGCCATCGACAAGCTGGGTGCCAGGAGTTGTGCAGGCTTCTGGAGCTCGCAGGGCTGGCCAGGAGGCGGGGCGTGGCATGATGACGTGTGCGGATGACGGGTTTAAATACAGACATTGCGATCCGGCTCATCGCGCTGTCGTGGAGTTTGCTTCCCTCAGTCCTGAGCATCTCCTGGCGATTCACTACTTAGTTGTTTTTTCAGTCTCCGTTATTCCTTCGCTTGTATGAGAACCACCCTCGTGTACCAGTCTTTGGCTATTCCTTGACCACTCTAACTCTGATTTTGGCTTATATGATAGATACCCCTTGTGTACCGTTTTGGCTATCCCTGACCCCTCTAACACTGATCGATTTGGGCGTGTGTTAGAATACATCCTTGTATACCGTCTCGCCTATTTCAGGTATACCCTGTTCTGAGTGTTGGTAAAACATTTCCCACTCGCTGTTGGTAAAACATTTCCCAGGGGTCTGTCTGGGCCCTGGGGTCTGGCTGGGCCCAGGGGTCTGGCTGGGCACTGGGGTCTGTCTGGGGTCTAGGTCTGGCTGGGGTTTTGCTGGGCCCTGGGGTCTGGCTGGGCCTGGGTTTAGCTGGGCCCCGGGGTCTGGCTTGGGCCCCGGGGTCTGGCTTGGGCCCCGGGGTCTGGCTTGGGGTCTGGCTTGGACCCCCGGGGTCTGGCTGGGCCTTGGCCTGGCTGGGCCATGGGGTCTGGCTGGGCCTGGGGTCTGGCTGGGCCTTGACTCACTGCTCCACCGGTCTTCTGCATCTTCTTTTCCTTCTGCTTCTCCATCTTTTCCTAATGCTCCTCCTGCTCCTTCTTCTCCACGTCTTCTCTGTCCCACATATGACTGAAGGGCGGAGCCAAGCAACGTACTATGGAGGCACATGCATGCTGCTTGGGCCGGCCAGTACACACAGCTCCGGATTCTGACTCCTAGAGTCTGATACCGGAGCTGATTAAAAAGTAAGGGCACCGCCGGGGCCCTTACTACAGCATGGGGGGTAATGCCCTGATGTCGGCCCTGTCCAGATGCACATAGCACGTCTGGGTCGGCATAGCATCGGTAAGAGAGACACGGTAAGGGAAATCTACTGACACAGATTTTCGCTCTTGCCGTTTCCCTGTTTGCGACGGATCCGGGCCCCTGATTTGCAAAGGGGGCTGAATTATTTTGATTACAACTGTACATATAAGGGTTTGACATGTATCCTGGATGGAGTAGAGGTAACATCACTGCTCTATAACCGTGGTGACACTGGTTTGAATCCAGGCCAGAGCACCTCTCTAGTAAGTGTCCTTGGGTAAGACACCCAACGGTACATACTCGCCACCCAGGACATACTTGAAAACGAGAGAAATCTCAGTGTATCCTTCTTTGTAAAATACTTTATATAAAAAAATTGATACAAACTAGCGACCAAGTCATTATCACTTATATTATTTTACAAACTAGAAACAAATCTGCAACTTCTTAATATCATTTACTTGGGCAATGTGTTTCCTAACATTGCTTATCTCGATAACACATCCTCCCACATCTCTTCAATGTAATTTTATTCTCTTTACATATTGCAAGGCTATAGTAAAGAACTTCAAGGTTCAATATCAGTTTTGTAGTATCGGTGGCCTCCACTAGAGGGCATGTGTTCCTTGCAGCTGTTGCAGAGCATCCAATATATACTCTTTATATAGATTTAGTCTTCTACTCTGCTGAATCCTTTTATTTATTTACTTATTTTCAGAATATTCTGTTATGTTGCCAGGTATCCACGTAGACTCAATTTTAGAGCCATGCTCTTCGCACAATGGTCTCCTAATCACTGGCATATCATTAAGTCTGACCTAATGGTTTCCTGTTGTTTTATTTTCTGACAATTTCCATTCAGAAATAGCTTATTCTGTATGCAGGTTTATCAGTCTTGTACCTTGGTACCACAGAAGGCAGTTCACACAAGCTAATTACAGTGGATTTAATAGAATTTATTATTTAGCACTGATCATAGAAAAATAATACATTTCTCTGATGGCCAGTCTTTGGTCATTTTAATTGTAACTCACATCTTCAGTCAGCGCACTAGCATCACCTTTTAACGCAGTATTTCAACAGTGTTTGCTTCCTTTCACAAACTCCCTTATTTTATGTTTTCTTGTGGCTTCCCGTCGCACACTCTGCGAGGAGCGGCATAATTTATAGTTTATATGATGGAAAATTGGTTATCCGATTAAGATTTTTGACATAAATTTATGCAATCGCTGGTTTCTGTTCAGATATATGACATATATAATGGAAAGGAATGACAATAAATATTGATCAGCACCCTGACAGTTGTAATAATTCACAATGCTCTTGCTATGCATTATTTTCCACTTGCTGCAGAAGCTAGATTCTCGTGTTTATTAAAAGCCAACTAAAAAAACGTATCATTCTTTTAATTTACATCGTTTGGAATGTGGATTTCTGTTTTAGTTAATACATACACACAATAAATACAGTATGGGCCCTATTACATTCTTCGCGCACAATTTTGCGCAAAAACGCATTAACGCGAGGGGTAAAACCATTTGCGCTGAACGTCGTATTACAACGTTCGCGCAAAAAATGCGCGTTAGCGTTTAACGCGGATGGACCTGCGCGAGCGTGATGAACTGTGCACGTCCTATACTTAACATTGTGAGCGCAAATGCGTTTGTGCGCGCATGGTATTACAATCTTCGCGCAAAATTATACGGACAACGTTTGCGCGCATAATTTTAACGTTTTTGAAAAGCTGGTGGTAACGTCAAATTGTAACAACCTGACCGTTCCAAACTGCGGATTCACAACGGAGAACGTCGATGCACACGTTTTTGACGGACTTGCGTATAAAAATGACGTTCTTGCTTTTAAAAATGACGGACTCAAGAAATGACGGACTCAAGAAATGACGGTCTTGCGTATAAAAATGACGGTCTGCGTAAAAAAATGACGGACCTGTGTAAAAAAATGACGGACTCGCGTCAAAAATTACATTGCGGTCACTGATTTCTGCGCGCAAACGTACTTTGCGTGCATTTTTTCATGTCGGTTTTACGCATGATTTGTTTTAAATGGATGAAAAAATGTGCGAGGATTGTAATACCAGTGTTAATTTTCACGCGATAACGCATTTTGCTGTGCGCAAAAAAGATGCGCTGCGCGAACGAAAATGCCTGAAGAATGTAATAGGTCCCTATATGTTTTATCGTTCTGTATGTATTATATGACCTGAAGATTGTGTATACTCTATTATGATTGTGCTACATCATGTGGGCAGTTCAAGGAGAACAAACTTGCAACATTGTCTCAATTTGCAATTTTACAGTGATCCAACAGAAGTAATGGCCAGGTGTTTCACACAATGTATAGATAATGTTGTTGCTGTTTTGGCATCTAACTGCATGTTCATAAAGTATATTGTACCAATGCTTGGCTTCAGTTTTGACTTTTGAGATCAAATTAGAACGGCGGATCTTTTTCATAGCATTCTCCAAGGTTGTTTGTCTTTAATATCCTTCCTGGTAAAATACTTTCTCCAAAAAAAAAAAACCCGGATATTTGAAAGATGGGATGTATAGTTAACACTTACGTGTAAAAAAAAAAAAAAACTTTCACATTTATAATGTTATTCTGAAATGAATAAGATTAAAATAATGTTAATTTTTACATTGTTCATCCTTGACAGAAATGTAGTTGAGATGAAAAATTAAAACACTACATGGTATCCCTTACCATGAACAATTTAATTTGGGGTCTGCTTTATTACCCCCGTTCAGGACCAAGTACTTTATGGTCCTTTAACCCCCCCCCCCATACTTACTTCTCTGGCTTAGGTCCCACGGCAGTCTGACTTCCTTGAAGGTCTTCCCAGTTTTTAAGACCCTGGCCGGGCGCGATGACGTCAGTTTTTGGCGCCCACTCCAGCACTGCCAGGAGAGAGCCTGAAAGGGAGGAGGTCCTCTCTCCCACCTGATCGGCCGAGAGGTTAAAAAAAAGAGAGGCATCGCTGGAAAGGGCACAGTCCGCCCAGGAGATAACCCTCTAGCTGCCAAGTGGAGATAGGTGGTATTTTGGACCCCCATATCTCCCAATCGGTGGCAGCAGGAGAGTCATGTTTGAGCATGGCCTTTCCAATGATGCCAAACAAGTTTGGTGTAACCAATAACATTAATAGAAAAGAAATAAAAAGATAACAAATAAAAAAAACATGTTTTATAAAAATTTTGTCTGAGCTGTGTAATAAAATAGGACTTCAAATCGTGTTTAACATGATGAGCACAAAACAGTCAAAATGAGCTCAGCACACGGAGGTGAAATGGCTCAGCAGTGAAAGGGTCAAAAAGCAAAAACCTGTAAACATTGGGTATTTCTAAACTCTTTTTGTTCAACAATCCGCCGAATTGATCTAAAAAGAGCAGACCAGCCGCCAGAGGTTAAAAAATAAAAAAAACACAACTTTTAGGCTAGCGTCAGACGAACACAGTCATCACGTCTGTGTCGCCACACAGTTTAACGTCCATCGTAGCATTGATTTGTGATCAATAGAGACCAACACACGAAGTACGTGCGCACCACGTAGGTGGCAACAGACGCCATTTAGGCCTCGACGTAAAAGCGCTACGACAGACACCCATCACGTTGACGCTCAGAAGTTTTTTTTGGTCTGGATGACTGTACCTGTCATTTAATTTCAATTAATTTTGATTCCCATATTTCCCTTTTTTTTCTACATTTGTCAAAAAAAACGGACCGTGTGGTATCTTCCGCCAGTACGTCCGTCCGTCCGTTATGCACGCACGTAGAGTGCGCTCAGACTGCGTTCGTCTGGCATTAGCCTTAAAAGGCATTTAAAAAAAAAAACTACTCCATGGAAATGACTGGAAATAACATATATAAGGTCCTAGAAATAATAATAAAGTATGTTACAGAAAAAACCCGCAGTTTTTTAAAAAAAAATTAAATAAAATCGGGAAAAGAAATTTTCACCAAAAAATAAGCTGTTTCGGTGCTGTTCAGTGTTCTCTGAATACATTAACCATTACCTCTCTATGGGGAATTTCACTGCCGCCGAAGGTCACTATATTTCGCTGCCGATTCGCCAATATTTGGCGAATTGCCAGGCTTTTGAATAGCCGAATGATCACGAAATTGCACTATACCTGGAAGTTCACCATTCGGGGCAATGCCGTGGCTAGTTCGCTGCTCTCTGAATAACCCCTTAAGGATATTGGGGAATTTCCTTTTTTTTGTGTTTGGGGCATATTAAAATTGGTGGAAAGGGAATTCAAGAGTTAAATTCCTTATCAGGGTTCATTCCTCATCCTCTGCTGTTGAGACAAACATTTATTCATGTAACTTAACCATCATAATAGAATTTAATGATACAAGTCAAACTCCACTCAGGATCTGAATCACAGAGGATTTACATGTTCGAATTAGAATTTAATAGATGGGCCTATCTGCGGCTTTTTGGAGAGATTGCAGTTCTAATAACAAAGGCAGGTGAATATTAACCAGGATAGGGTCACAGTAATGATCTTGGATGGTAGTAATGGATTGAAGTGGATTTGTTTTATTTTTTTGCTGGATCTAAGATTAGGTTTGATGTAGTGTGTAAATAAACACAACAATGAAAAAGAGAATGCAGTCACGTGATTATCTGTGGTTTGTACTAAGATGCAGGAAAATCGTAGTCTGAGAGGCCAGATGTCTGGAATGTGTTGTTTCTTCAATCAAGCCATATTTTAATTGAGTGCTTAACAGTCATACCACTTCAATATTAATTTCTAATTCTCTTCTCTTGAACTAAACCATTTTTCATGATTCCAACATTGAATCTTCCTATTAAAAGTGCACCAGCACTGCCCAGGTGCACCTTTACTTCGATATTCCATCAGCGGATGGATCTCTTATTTGTCTTAAAGATCAGTGCGATATCTCATCCCTTTGAGATATTGCAGTTTGTACTATGCGCGATCCAGTGCTGGGTGCCACCATGTTTTGCCCTCCATAGGCAGAGCTAACTGGGGGCGATCACAGAGCAATGTGTCATTAGCCTTTAGTGTTGGCATCAGCTAACAGTCAGTGATACTCATGGACTGAGCAGAGGGCTGTCCAGCAGGGCAGATCTCTGCTCAAGGCTAACACTTTCTCCTGCGCCATACCACAGGGATGTGAGGGACAGCAAATCTTTGACAGAGAATAACTCCTTTTTATCCTATAGTTCTCAGCAAAAAATGCTAACACAGCTAACTTATGTTGTGTATGATAGTATTCCTTTAACAACAATGACCGTGATCGCTATTTGTATGACTCCCACCTTTTTCGATGGAAATTAAAGTTGTTCAGTTCAGCCACCTCCCATCTCGTAGTCACAGACCAGTGTACCAATTTTACATATGTTTGCCATAAATCAGGCACGTAATTAAGTCAAAATTGTTCTACCACGGATTTTATTACTTTTTTCGCCGTTTGCACTGCCCTGTGAGCTTCCCGGTTGGCTAGAGGGATCCTGGAGAGTTGAGGGACCTGATTTAGCCCTGAGTTTCGTGCCCGGGGACAGATTGCTGCCGGCAGCGCGATTTGGGCCTAGTCACAGCGGCCATCTTGGAAGCCTACTCGAGGCGTATTGAGATTCCCTCACCGCCCTGCGACCTCGTGCCAGCCCAGCATCTCCGATGCCTACCGGTCGTTCCCAGCGACGGGCCCCCCGACAGAGGGACATTCGGGATGTTTTGCGAGGTGGGTCCACTTTTACGGGACTGACTGCTTCTTCCTCCCTCCCCCCGGGCTATGGCTCCTCGGAGGCTGACAGCGACTATGAACCTCAGGGGGGTATTACTGGGATGCCCTGGCTTGCCCCGCAGTCACCGGCGTCTGACTCCCGACCCCTCTCGGCGGCTGCTAGGAAACGGGCACAGAAGAAGAGGAAATCAGCAATGCGGACATCGTCCGGGGCAACGCCGGACACAGAGGATATTTTTGATGGGGACCCGACTGAGATTCCCCTTACCTCCGCCAGTAATAGTGTGACCTCGGATCATCGGTCTGCAGTGGGGACGGGACTTCGACAGCAACAGGTGCAGGAGGAGGACGACCATCTCCCCTCCACGAAGGGGGATCTCCGCAGGATCTTGGAGGAGCTTCGGGTGATACGTGAGGTGTGGCAGCCTGAGGTGGCGGCGGTCCGCACGGAGATAGCGGCGATGCGTGCTCAGGTGAAGGTGGTACAGGAGACGACTTCTGCTGTGACAACGGAACAAACTCACCTGTCTGGTCAGGTTGCTGGTTTGCGATACCAAGTCGAACTTCTGACACGCTCTGTGGAGATGCTTGAAACGAGACACAGACGCCGAAACATCAGGGTCAGGGGTGTCCCGGACTCTATTACCTCCGACGCTCTGTCGTCCTACGTGACTCGTCTTGTGCTTCAGGTCACGGGGCTTCCCCCTGACACACCTGACATGCTTGGGTCGGTGTTTCGGGTCAGGAGACCTGCGACGAACCCACCTGGGGCTCCTCGAGACGTCGTAGTGGCCTTCCGTGAAGTGGCTTTCAAGGTCAAGGTTATGTCTGCTCCGGGCGCGAGGGATCCCGTACGCTTTGAGGGCTCCACTCTGGCCCTGTATCATGATCTCCCATTCCAGACCCTGATGGCTCGCAGGCGTTTTCGTGAAGTGACATCAGTTCTTCGCCGACAGGGTGTCCGATATCGCTGGGGTCTGGCAGGAGCTTTGGTGGTGACCCACGCAAATGTCCCCTATACCATCACGGATCCCGCGGTGGCTTGGATTGACCTTGCGGCTGCGGGCCTCTCACCAGATCCTCCGGACCCTCGACCGGATTGAAGGCTGGTTTCTATGCCCTCTACCTCTCCAGGTCTGAGCTTTACTGAATTACACCCCCTCCCCTGCATTTCTCTTATATGCTTACGTGTCCCTGGTCTCTAGCTTGGCCTAGTGCCTGGACTTTCAGGACAGTTCGTAATTTGTTTTGATCAGTCCCAGCCTGCATTGCATAGGGCTTTTGCTTTTTTGCCTGCACATGGTACTTTCTGCCTTTTTACTTATTTTTACCGCCCTGTCCTTCTTTGCGACGCATGTTTTTTGACCAGCTGACCGTAGTTACCTTGGCCGGCCTTAAGTGGCTGCATTTATATATGTTTGATTTCCCACCTTGATGAGACCCCCCGTCTAGGGGATGTTTTCTGCTAACATATTGCTATCCTTAGATTTTTTCGATTCGCTGTTTTTACAATGACACTTTTTTGGCCATGTGTGGTTTCCGTTGCTTGTTATGTCTTCTTGTTTGGCCCTGCGAGGTCATCCATTATTTTACAGTATGATGTAATGCTGACTTATTTCAAAATAAAAAACTTTAAATTTAAAAAAAAAACAAAAAAAAAATTGTTCATTCTCTATATGCCATGCAGACATTATTATCATAGAGATTTCATGAATTTTAAATTATGCTGTGGATGGCATAGTGGAGAAGTCATCAGGTTTCTCCATTCTGTGCGAAAGACTTCCCCACACCACATCCAGTATACTCACCTTGTCCTGTGTACTCACCGTAATACCATTTCCACTAGTGGTGGACATGTCATGATGTCTGTTACACCCCATTAACTCCAGCAAAACTGGAGAGGATTTTTCAGTGGAAGTAAGGGCCGGCTGTGTGGAGTAGAGGTAACATCACTGCTCTGCATAGAGAGAGACTGTGGAGACACCGATTCGATCCCGGCAAGAGCACCTCTCCAGTAAGTATCCTTGGGCAAGACACCTAACGGTACATACTCGCCACCCAGGACATACTTGAAAACGAGAGAAATCTCAATGTATCCTTCCTGGTAAAATACTTTCTCTAAAAACAACAAACTGTATCTTTACATTTCGACACTTCCCCAGTCATCTGACTCGGGCCTTTCTAGTGATACTAAACATGACCATGTACATAGTTACACAGGCAAAAAAAAAAAGACGTGCGTCCATCGAGTTCAGCCTTTCACACATCACATGTGACTTCAAATGAGATAGATATAGGTCAGCGAGTACCATACCTATGTATGTATATTAATTAAATAACCGCTTTGATCCTCTGTCAGTCTCTTGGGGGTAATGTTAGTTGTAGCATGCTGCACAAATCCTAACTGTACAAATAAAATCTACATTTTTGTAATAAATTACAGCAATTGGAGATTATATTAACCCTATCGATATTCAGTCTGGTTATGCAGGGGGAAGGGAGTACTATCATATACTCCAAATGAAAGAAATCCGTATTAATTTATTGTGAACATCCGACGCCCCAAATTTGAAAAGTAAATATGATACCTGGATCATGAATCCAACTGGCCACTGCCAGGTGATGGTGTTTTTTCAGCTTTCATTGCTCATAATGCAGATCTTGTGACATCCTAGCTTAATTAAATATCTCCTTTTCTATCTACATTTACCAATTGTACATCAGAAAAAAAAAGTGGCTTTTTTTTCCTTTCAAAATTAAATCCAGTTTTCCAAGAACAAATAAGACCATTTTTGCTTTCCAGCAATGAAATGGATGATTGAGATTATGTAATATTATAATACACGAGAGGTGTAGCAACCCCCGACGATCGTTTCAGCCTTGTTAGGCCTCGTCAGGAGGGTATAGCTGACACCGCTCTAGGCACATCAAGCAAGGGGTCCACGTCTGGATAACCCTGTAAACCTATAGTGAGGGAAAGGGGGGTTTGTGAGGATCCTGAGGACGAGCAGCAGCACTCGTGGCCCGCTCTACGGTGGGGCCCGCTCAGGTCTCACAAGGATTTAGCTTGCTTGTGCCATTACAGGGATGAATGCTCCATATGCAAATCAGCCTGCTCCTTACATTAAATGCCAGAGGAGTAATTCAACAATCATCATTGTTCATCACTGTTGCAACTACAGTGAAAATCAACTATCCAGAGACGGGACTGCGGGGAGGGGCCGTGGTAGCCCATTGAAGTCAGTGGGGTGTACCTGTACGCCCTGCGTCTTCAAGGCCCACCTGCCACATGGACGGCATAGAACGGTCTGCAGCGGGAAAGGGTTAAACAACACTGGACAACAGTACCACCATTATTCATTATTTTATTGTAAAATGGTTATACTATCAGGGTTATTCAAAGAGAGCTGAATTGTGGCCGAAAGGTAACTGAACAGTGAAATTCAGCGTACGGTTACCTTTCCTGGCCATTCGGCTATTCAGAGAGCAGGCAGTTCGCCAAATGCTGGCGAATTGCCTGCACATACGGTGCCTGTTCAGTGCCTGTTCGAGGGCAGTGAAATCCCCATAGAGAAGCAATGCTTTGTCTATTCAGAGAACAAAAATCAGCAGTGAAAAGTTGCCGAATTGCCCTGCTGTTTGGTGGTTTCATTTGACAGGTTTATGCAGGAGAATCCCATAGGCGTCAATGTTAAAATTATTCCCGTTTTAATTCAATATCTAATAAACGTTTATTATTATATTCTGCAGTAAAAAGTCTCTTTATTTATAGATTTTTTTAGGATCTTTTAGGCATTTTTCAGCGAAATAATTTTTCCGTTTTTTTTTTTTTAAATTCTTTAAATCATGTTTTCTTTTTATTATCATTCATTGGATCTTATATGTAAATTTCTGACATTTTCATTCAGTAGTTTCTTTGCAAACAGCGTTTCACTTTTCAAACATTCAAGCGTATTGTTTTTTCCTTTTTTCACTCCATTCGTCTGCGGTGTCGGTGAACGTGCGGTGACTTTTCGATTCTCTTTGAATAACCCTGTATGGCTATTCTCCATTCAGCAAGCATTGTTCCACCGTTGTTTGCACTGCATGTGAAAATACTTTGGTGATTTGAAAGTGCCAAACTTCATTGAACTCTGATAGAAACAACGTTCGAGAACTTCAATTGAAATCTGAGCTGAATAAATTTGGCAGAAACCGAGGTGGAAGCACTGGTGGAAAACCCATAGAAAACTACACTACACTGTTGTAGACCACTACAACACAAAATATGGTGGAAGAAATGGGGACAACTACAGCGAACTAGGTTTACAATGCCCTAACCCGAATTCATTATTTCACCGTAAACTACCCATCCATCAATGAAAAAATGGTAGTTGATGAATAACCCACAAAGATGATTACTATAATAATACTAGATCAATGTCGTCAACTTTAAATTACTGATTAGGGAGCCATAATAAAAGCAGGTCCCCCTCCTCATATGATTGACATAGCTAACCACGGAGGGTTGGGAACATCCTTCTCCTACTAAGTCCTAGAGTCCTAATTTGCAGCCATTGACTGCTCAAAAAAATCAGACGACCATGAAGCATCGCCTTTAGATTGCTAATCTCTGTGTCCTAATTACAGATTAGAAGGAAAAAAGGAGAAGCTGAAAGGTTGCCATTCCTCCTAAAGGTAAAACCACACGAAAGATTTACATTGCTTTGGAGAACTCCCCATGGATAGAACAGCTCAGCTCCTAATTCTTTCAGTTGGATTGGCACTCGCTGTAGTGGTTTGTGAACACTATTGTGAATTCTTAATTGCAGACACGCTGCAGTTGTTTCTGTCCGCTCGCAGACCTTCTGTAACACCAGCTAGGCTGCCTTTGTGTGGCATTCAATTTCGAAGCCCTGTTTAAATTAACACCACCTGATGCTAACCCGTCTTCCCAGCGCCAGAATATTCAAAGACAAGTTATGGCAATAATAACCCCATATTTAACCTGAGACGAACACAGACTGCAAAACTTGTTGGCTAATTATTTCACAAAAGAAACCCTGTCACGTTGAGAACTCAATTTCCCTCAGATGATAGATATTGTGTGCTGGTGGGAAAAAAAATTGATTGTGGAGGAGATGCTCCATAGATGGTTGATATAATAGACTTGATGGATTTTTTTTTTTCCATTAATATTTTTATAATTGTTTTTTGATTGCTGAGGTATTTTAACATTAAGACAGCAAGATCTCAAATACAGAAGATACAGAGGGCAATAAGTTTTGGTTTTACCATTTTTTTGTCCGGAATTGATGGTTTGTTGAATGTTAGAAGACATTATTTAGTGTGTTTTCTGACCATAATACTCAAAGGAAATTGTAAAATTAGATAAAAAAATCTATTCTAAGCTGGATGAATAGATTATTTGGATTTCATGTTTGACGTTCAATTTTTTGGTTTTCGTTTATACCCTTCTGGTCTTTCTTTTATTGCAGTGTTTTTGCAGCTGCAATCGCAGCGATTTTCAATGGCGTTTGTCACTACGGCAAACACTGCACTGCAAAGAAGCCCTTTGTTTTATTCTTTCGGCTTGCACGTCTAAGCCAGAGAACCTGAAAATCCTTATGTGGTTGACTTATCCCTGTATTCACATCTTTACATACTATGCCAGTTGAGGAGCTCATGTGCCTAGAGCCTACTAGATTCATTAATTTAGGTGAATTGACGACAGCACTTAACATCCCTGGCGGTCTGATTTTTTTCAAAATTTTGTGTCTAAAAGCGTTTCAATTTTTTTGGAAAGGAAATGTGTTGTTTTATATAGTAGGCCTGTAATCCATAGGAATAACTCACTGAAATCCGTGCAAGCAAGAGTCTAGTAAACACACGCAGTCAGAGAAGGTTTGAAACCCAAAATAATTTATTATCCCAAAAATAATTATCCAAAATAATGGAAACAAATAATATTCAATATTATAATCAAACCAAAAACACTGGGTGCTGGGATTCCTGTTCAGATGTGTACTCCTTTGCCAATACAGGACACGAGGGTAACAAAAAAATTAGAGGATTTATTCTCATCAAAGCAGCTTTACGGAACTAAAAGGCAAATAAAAATCATTTCTAAAATGTAATAGAGCTTTGCAATACAAGTTTCGCTGGTGCTTGCCCAGATCCAACTGATGAAACTGGACAAGCACCAGTGAAACTTGTATTGGAAAGCCTTATTACATTTTAGAAACGATTTTTATTTGCCTTTTATTTCTGTAAAGCTGCTTTGAGAATAAATCCTCTAATTCATTGACAAATGAGTACACATCTAAACAGGAATCCCAGCACCCACTGCACTGCACTAAGTTTATTGTACAGTATTTTTTACAGTATTATTTTTTTCTTATACAGTTTTTGAATTTGCTGCCTGGTCCCACCCCCTGCGTCGCGTGGCTTGCAGGGAGCGGAACCAGGAAGCAAGTCGCTGCGATTACACTGCGGAGACAGCGAAGGATATGCGGTGAGTATACATGCAGCCCGAGTGTGGCTCGGGGTTACCGATCGTGGTAGCGAAATTTTAACCTGAAGTCACACTCGGGAATACCACCAGGTAGTTAAGAGAACCCGTGGAGTTGCCCATCACTTAAACTGAATTACTGAAGTGACTCAAAATGCTCCTCTGCATTTACCGTGCTCACATGAAACAAGCAAAAGTCTAGTGGCTATGTGCATGCGCGCACTAAATTCTCATAAAATTATATAGGGGTCCTGGGATCGACAGAGAGGCTGTATATATATTTATATATTTCAGAATATATGATCATTATTCGTGTTATTAGGTTATATTTATGAGATGTCTATCATACAGTAAACTCCAGACAACAGACGTACAAACCAAGGTGGTTTAAACATTTTATTTTACCTTGGAAAGCAGTTAAATGTTTCTGCCTATTCCTCCTTTATTAGAACCTGTGCCCTAGAAAATCTCCTGAATGTCACCTCGCATGCCTGTCACTTTTATAGTAAGCATCTACACGCTCCAAGATGGCTTCATGCCAATAACATCTATAGGTTAGGGCCCTCTTCCGTGATTGCCGCAAAAAGGGAGATGCTAAATCTGGAATAGTGATTCCCAACATTAATATATCCTGGAGGCATTCAGGTCTATTCAAAGTAAGGTGAAACTCTGGAGAATGACTGTAGAAGTGAAAACTCTAGGTCAAAATAGCCAAACCAGAAAAATGTGATTATTGTCTTCTCCTGCCAATTCTTCAGAGTTTCAACTTTCTTTAAATTGACCTGACAATGTATAACATCTCCAGTAGTTCCCTTAGCGGTAACTGTGTAATAGGGCGCATAATATCCTACCTATGACATCATGCTAAATGTCTTTGGGATGTTGAGAGTTGTAGATCTAACTAGGACTGTTTCTTTGGGGGGGAGTTGCTTTTATTCTTATGATGAGCAGATGGGTGCTTGAGTGACTGCTAATCCACAGCTGGAATGGTTTCAGCAGCCCCCTATTTTGCAAGGTTAGAGTGGCTTTTCTCTCGGACTTAGAGGGCAGCTAGAGAGGGATATCATTATTCATTAAGATCCCAATGGGACTGCTGCCAGTAGAGATTAATTTTTTCTATTATGCTTGTAAAACAAGCTCAGGTGGAGTCTCTAATCCTAAGGGCACGGGTGGCAGATCAAGGAGGATGCTACACAGCTAGTTAATTTTCTGATTCTAGAGGAAACAGAAGCTTGGCTAGATGAATAAGAAACACGATTGCAAATCTAAAGTGGCTAAAATCCAAATGGGATCTTTGGAAACATCTGGCACCAGAAATCTTTCACTCGCTTTCTTCTAAAAAGTCTGAAAGTTTGTTAACGAGCCAGACAATTTGTGAGTACTGCAAGAACAGACTATTTTAGATTTTGTCTTCTCGTTTTTTTTGGGGTGCACAGTTAAACCTGTATTGCATTTATTATAGACCTTACTATTTATTCTTGTTTATTAAACCTGTAATAGATATTTGTGGGTTATTCATTAGTCACTAAAAGTTACCAGTCTTGCAACTGTGTTAAACGTCTGTGTTTACCAAAATGGAAATTCACACAGTGACCGGAGAAGAGTCATTAATGAAGTTGTTGGGAAATGATACTATGTATGACCTGAATAATCCATTTTTACTTCTGTAAGAGTAAACGTTTTAATTGTCATGCCATAATACACATTTGGCTCTAAAATATTTCTGCAATGAACAAAATGTAATAGGATTAAGGTAAACATGATATTATGGATGACGATAATAAGTATTTAACTGCCTTTCAATTCTCTCGACATTATATTTATAATTTGCCAGTCCTAACCAAAATTCATTGCTACATACCATGTGTGGCAAAAAATCTTTGTGGGCAACAATTTTGTCCTCTGATTTGCTGTGATACTTAAGTGTTTTTCCACGGTGACTTCTTATTTGCAGGTATTTATACTCTGACTAAAGTGAGCACCAAGTAAAAGACCACAATTTCCTGTTGTCGCCACAATCACACCGCACTTCTTTTTGACTGTAAGCTCACTTGAGCAGTGCCTGCTTTTCTTATTGTTCTGTGTGTATAGATGGATTAGAGGTAACATCACTGCTCTATAACCATGGAGACCCAGGTTCGTATCCTGGCCAGAGCACCTCTCCAGTAAGCGTTCTTGGGCAAGACACCTAATGGTACATACTTGCCTACCACACAATATCAGCTGTGGAGTTCAGTGGTAAAATCTCTGCCCTTTGATCATGAAGAAGCAAGTCAAAATACCACTCGGCACATCCCTCCAATACAACCATGGAGAAGTCTCAACTTTACGAGAAGCAGGTTCAACCTAACCACCAGGTCACTGATCTACAATCATGGAAAGATGACTTGATCCCACTCAGAAGACTCCACCAGTGAGTGTGCTTGGGCAAGACACCTAATGATATGGATGTGCCTACATCACAAAATACTTGTACTTCTAGATTGTAAGTTCTGTTGGGATCAGGGTTCCTCTGAATCAGGTCATCATTAGGGATGAGCCGAACACCCCTGTGTTCGGTTCATATCCGAACAGCCGAACGGCCGAAATGTTCGAATACGAACTCGAACACAGTGTAAACCTATGGGGGCCGAACATGCAAAATGTGTTCGCAGTTCTCCTAAATGTACCGGCGGCTGCCGGTACATTTAGGAGACCTGTGGCTGCGGCACCCAGCCCCCGTAACTATCCTGTCCTGCAGCTGTCCTGGCCTCCTGTTCCCCGGTCTGTCAGCTCCTCCAATCCGTCTGGCCGCGGCTCCTCTCTGCCCCACGTCTTCATGCAGAATGATCTGATTGGGCAAAGTCCTGCGCCTGACCTGGACTTTACCCAATCAGGGCTCTAATTCAATATTGAGCCCTGATTGGGCAAAGTCCAGGTCAGGTGCAGGACTTTTCCCAATCAGAGCTCAACATGAAGATGAGCTTTAACCAAGCTCTGATTGGTTAAAGTCGGTGCAAGACTTTAACCAATCAGAGCTTGGTTAAAGCTCTGCCCCATGCCTCATCTTCATGCTGAGCTCTGATTGGGCAAAGTCCAGGTCAGGTGCAGGACTTTGCCCAATCAGAGCTCAGCATGAAGATGAGCTTTAACCAAGCTTTGATTGGTTAAAGTCGGTGCAAGACTTTAACCAATCAGAGCTTGGTTAAAGCTCTGCCCCATGCCTCATCTTCATGCTGAGCTCTGATTGGGCAAAGTCCTGCGCCTGACCTGGACTTTGCCCAATCAGGGCTCTAATTCAATATTGAGCCCTGATTGGGCAAAGTCCAGGTCAGGTGCAGGACTTTGCCCAATCAGAGCTCAGCATGAAGATGAGGCATGGGGCAGAGCTTTAACCAAGCTCTGATTGGTTAAAGTCTTGCACCGACTTTAACCAATCAGAGCTTGGTTAAAGCTCATCTTCATGTTGAGCTCTGATTGGGAAAAGTCCTGCACCTGACCTGGACTTTGCCCAATCAGGGCTCAATATTGAATTAGAGCCCTGATTGGGCAAAGTCCAGGTCAGGCGCAGGACTTTGCCTAATCAGATCATTCTGCATGAAGACGTGGGGCAGAGAGGAGCCGTGGCCAGGCAGATGGGAGGAGCTGACGGACCGGGGAACAGGAGGCCGGGACAGCTGCAGGACAGGTGAGATATGGGGGCCGCAGCCACAGGTCTCCTAAATGTACCGGCAGCCGCCAGTACATTTAGGAGACCTGTAGATGCATTTTTTATTATGGAATGTCCGCAGTCGAACAAACCGCGAACATCCCATAATGTTGGGCGTTCGCCAAACACTCGAATGGCCGATGTTCGATTCAAACCGAACGCTCATCCCTAGTCATCATCCATGTGATGATGATCTTGTACAGTGCTGCGGAGTTTGTGGTGCTATATAAATAAAAGATGATGATATTAATTTGTTATGTTTATGCCTATTTTGTCATCATTTGCCAGCTCTGCAGAGTATATTGACACTTTATAAAGAATTGTATATTTATAGATACCTAGATAAATACACATGCAAAGCCTTGCACTCACTTCTTCATAAAGGGAGAGCGTCATTCAACCTTTTACAAATATATCTCAATTGTCCTTATGAAATGTGTCAATGAGAACTGAAATATTTACACATTTACTTTTAAATGACTATGAAATAATGCAATTTTTTGAACAACGTATTCTCCTCATTCCAATAGAGTTGTAATTATGTTCTCCTTGTTGATGTAAGAAATAGGTTTAATTACCGGTAGTTTATTGCGTGTTTGGTGTCTTTTTTTTGTAGTTTGGGGTTCATTGTAATTGACTGCATAACACTTGGTATGTGTTTGTCTTTGATAAAACCATCTCATGGGACTTAATGTGTGTGACGAATGTGACATGCAACTATTTCCTCCACAACCCTGGTTTGCTCCTTAGAAAATGCAAGTGTGAAATATATATATATTCTTCTCCCAAGATAAGATTTTTTCTGGTCCTTATGTAAATAGTGCTGCTGTCAGGAAATCAAGCAGAATTGAAGACTGATAACGTTTTGATTTACAAGCAACATAAGGTACATTACTCACCCCACCAACAATTAGGGGATTAACCAATATTTTCATGCTTGCATTGGGTAGTTGACATGAACGAAGTTTTAGATGTTTTCATATTTTTTTCCCCCTTTGCTCTGCAGTTTAAACACCGCACGGCTACACATTCACAAACTAATTGAAAGCCCGAAGTAAGAACTTAAATGGGAAGAATAGACTGTAGGATGGAGTACAGTGTCTTAATGGAGACAAAAATATTTGAAACATCTTAGAACATCAATTCTTCCTCCTTGGAACCCCCAAATGCCACTTACGCAAATATATTTTTTGCTGTTATTTTTTGTGTAATTATTTATCCCTTAAAAATGAAACTAGGATTAGAATATGAATAACAACACACTAACAATGTAGTGTAGGTGAAAATATTTAGTATTACAGGCTAACATTTTGAAACTTAAGGCTCGGGACAGACGAGCGCACTGATCACGTCCGTGTTGCCGCACATTTTAACGTCCGTGGTAGCATACAATTAGGATCTATAGAGACCACACACTAAGTACATCTGCACAGAACTGCGAACGGACGCGGCAAACAGACGCAAGTTAGGCAAGAATGTAAAACAGAACGGACGTGCGGAGTGCGCCATGTCTGCAACGTCCACATAGCTTTGTGTGTGAGTGATGGAACATAGTCAGACAGACTGACATAGTCAGACACACTAAGTACATCCGCACAGAAGTGCGAACGGACGCGGCAAACATGTAAAACCGCTAGAACGGACGTGCGGAGTGCGCCATGTCTGCAATGTCCGCATAGCTTTGTGTGTGAGTGATGGAACATAGTCAGACAGACTGCATTTATACGTCCAGCATTTTTGATGGACAGAACGGTTTTTCATATTAATTTTATTTCCCTTCTTCATCAGTCAAAAAAAATGTCAGTCGCAAAAACGGACCATGTGACCACTACCTTGTTGTCACTCAGAAAGTACGTCTGTTGTGCACGGACGCACAGTCCGCACAGAATGCGTTCGTCTGACCCTAGCCTTAGGGGTTATTCACAAAACACTGACGTTTCATCGGTTGCACTTTGAAAATTCCATTCCATTTCCCCGAAACTAAGGTGAATTCATTATTCACCATGGGGTCACTGTAGTGCAGCAAAGATGGAGTCGCCGAAGCCTGATGAAAAAGTTGGTGAGCGTTGCCGAAGACTGACGAACTGGCCTTGGCAAAATCCACCGAACTGCAAAAAGGAACTCTCTGATTCTCTTAAACAAACAAAAAAAAAGTGTCTAAATAATAAGCAAGGGCCTTTAAAATAATAAAAAGGTCTGTTATACAGAATAAAAAGAAATGCCTTAAAAAAAATAAATCGGGAAACAAAAATTTTGTCTAAAGAAATACGAAAAGGTGTTCTAAAAAATAAAAAGGCTTTTTGCTGAAGATGAAAAGATTAAACTTTTTTAAAAAAAAATTTAAAGTTATTCTTTTTTACATGGAAACTTATGGGATTCTCCTGTTTAAACCTGTCGAACTGAATCACCGAACTCAGGGCATTTCGCCATTTTTAGGTGCAGTTCAGCATTCTTTGAATAGACAGACCATTACTTCTCTAAGGGACAATTTCACTGCCTCAGAAGTTCGCCGAACTACACAGAGTTTCACCGTCAATTTGCCTGTATTTGGAGGTTTGCTTATTTGTGATCTTTATTTTACATCTTCTTTATACTCTACATATCAAGCTTTCACTAATCAATAGCAAAAAAAAAACACCATTCCTACGTTTTCTAACAGGTCTATTCAATACAGGTGAAAATCAGGAGAATTTATTTATAATGTATTTTACCAGGAGGGATACATTGAGATTTCTCTCGTTTTCAAGTATGTCCTGGGATCAGTAAAAATTTTAGGTCAAAATAGCCAAACCAGAAAAATTCTCCCATTTATCTCACTTCCCAAATCGGCTATTTGGTCTAGATTGTTCTCTTCTCCTGCCAGTTCTCCTGATTTTCACTTTTTATGGAATAAACCTGTAAGTGATAATTTCCCACGAATGCCTTACCTTTAGTTATTATTTGTGTTGCTCCAAAGTTCAGGCAATACATAGATACACAGAAATGAGATAGAGGATTCTGTTCCCTAAGGAGCCTACATTCTTAATCACACTCTTTTCCCCATGCTTTTGGGGGACATATAAAAAATGTACTCGTTCTTCTGTTTTGTTACCTTCCACATTTAAACTAGAGCTTTACCAATAGTACCAGCTGGGTGGAGTAGAGGTAACATCACTGCTCTATAACTGTGGAGACACAGGTTCAAATCCCACCAAGAGCACCTTTCCAGTAAGGCCCGTGTCAGACGAACGCAGTGATCACATCCGTGTCGCCGCACAGTTTAACTTCTGTCGTAGCACAGAATCATGAGCAATAGAGACCCACACACGAAGTACGTGCTCACCAAACTGCGCACGCACAACGCATGCGGCAAATGGACACAATTTAGGCAAGAACGTAAAACCGCTAGATGGACGCGCAGAGTGCGCCACGTCCGCGTAGCATTCTGGGGGAGTGAGATGTCAGACGCAGCGCATTTGCGACGTCCAGCACCTTGATGCACAAAATGGCTTTTCATATCCTTTCCAAATTTTTATAATTTTTCATATTAATTTTGTTTCCCATAATTCCCTTTTTATTTTTCTACGTCGGTCAACAAAAACGGATCATGTGGTGTCTACAGTATCTTCTGTCAGTACGTCCATCCGTCGTGCACGCACGCAGAGTGCGCTCAGACTGCGTTCATCTGACATTAGCCTAAGTGTCCTTGGGCAAGACACCTAACGGTACATACCCGCCACCCAGGACATGCTTGAAAACGAGAGAAATCTCAATGTATCCTTCCTGGTAAAATACTTTCTCTAAAAAAAATAAATGCACATCCGCATCTTCCATTAAATAGCCACTCTGCATTCTGCTTAGTCCTATTAAATGTCTTGAAATCACTTATCACATCTGACTTGGAAATGTAGATGTAGTGAATTTCTGGCGGTTTTCCCCCAGTATCAGTAGCAGCAACTGACCTCAAGCTGCACCGCAGACAGTGGCAAAGGTCTCCCAGCTCTTGACCTGTGATCATCAGGAATGTTATCTATAGTGTGTACCTTAGTGATTTAAGCAAAAGAGGTGAATTGGTGAAACCTACGCCCTTCAGCATTTTTAAGTGATCACTGACCTGTTTGACTGCTTCTGACCTTATGTTTCACACGGCTTATCAACTATTGTTTTCTCAATTTCCTACCTAAATAATGCGCTGCATGTGTATGTGAGAGTCTTCCTCCATGTGTTTTTGTTGTTTTCTCATGTTTGGTCTAAAGTGAAATATCTGTCTGAATACCTGGTGTAGGTTATAATGGATATGTTTATTCAACAAGCTTCTATCCATTCAGCATCGTCTGTGTTAACCCCTTAAGAACGGGGGCAATTTTACAAGTTCGGCACACTTCTAAAAGTAGAAGGGCCCTATTACAATCTTCGCGCAAACACGCATTAACGCGAGGGGTAAAACCTTTTGTGCTGAACGTCGTATTACAATGTCAGCGCAACAAACGTGCGTATACGTCTACCGCGGGTGATCATGCGCGAACCCTGCACGAGCTTACTGTACGTCGCGCATCCTATACTTAACATTGTGAGCGCAAATCCGTTTGTGCGCTGGTACGCAGATGGTATTACAATTTATGCGCAGGAATTAACGCATAGACGTTGAGTGCATAATTTTAGCAACTCCTAAAGGCTGGGGTTAATGGCAAATTCTATCAACCTGGCCGAACCCAAATACACCAGCCCAAAAAAAATACACAGCAAAGTATAGTTACACATTCTACACATACCAAACCAATAAATTTGTGAAGTTGTGTGTGCATTTATTATTGATGCAGCATATATGCGCAGATTGACTTTGACAGGCGCAAAAACTTAATGTGAGACAATTGTGGTTCTTAATTCTGATTGGCTGAATCGCGTGAAAAAAACAGTCCGCACACTGATTTCTGCGCACAACGTTACTGCGCGCGCATTTGTGCGCATCCGTTTAACGCACGTTATTGCTCGGCAGATGACAAAATGCTCGAGGATTGTAATTCCAGCTTTGATTTACGCGCGTTAACGTTTAACGCTGGGCACACAAATTAACGCATTGCACGAGCGTTTTAATGCGAAGATTGTAAGCGGGCCCGAAGTGTGCTGAGCTCATTTTTACAGTTTTTGCTCATCATGTTTAAATGCGATTTGAAGTCACGTTTTATTATACAATCCAGACAAATTATATATCTTTTTTCCAGCAGACTCGTCAGATTCCTAATATATCATTATTATATGTATACGTCATGGCCTGCCAGAATGTTATAACAAAATTTTTTTAAAAAAACGTGAATTACCATTAAAATTTCAATCATCTACAGCTTATGAAGTAATTTTTTCACGTTTTATCATCCGAGCCTTTGTGGCTATATATTCTATGGGGTACACTTTAAAATAAAATAAAAAATAGAAATGGGAAGTTGTTACTGTATTTTTTCGGCGGAAAATACGATATTAGGCTGCGGTCACAGAAGCGTATTTTTCGCGTCCATCAGACAGCACTGTTTGTTGTCTGTCATAGATTTTCAAAGGAGTCAATAGAGAACAACACACAAAGCACGTGAGGACTTTTTCACACACGGGCAACGCATGTTGCAACGGACGCCGAAATGGCATCGAAGTGAAACGGCTACAACGGATGTAGAGAAACAACTGCATACAGCTTTTTTTTTTCTTTTTATCAACGTCCGTCATAACTGATGCAATGTACCCACAATCTCATCAGTTATAAAGTGCATCTGTTTCAACAGACGTACTGTGCGCGCTCAGTGCGCTCGTGTCACCGCAGCCTTATTAGGGCCAATCAGGCATTGCTCAGCACCACCCTCGGGGGGGGGGCGAAAGATCGCCACACCTTTTGCTGGTAGGAAGTGAGTACGAACTGTGATATCTACTCATTGGATAAGATGTCGCATTGATCCCTAAGACTAATGCAATATCCATACCATAATGGGATATTGAAGCTAATGTGCACCTTTGCATACACGTGCTCTTTAAAGGGTTATTTATAGGGATGCACCGATACCACTTTTTTAAGTACAAGTACCGATACTTTTGTTCAAGTACTCACCGATACTTTTATTTCATGTCACGTGACGCTTTCCAATAAGAACAGACCTCCTATAAAGCCCCCAGGTCTCATAGATATGCCCCCCAGCTCATCTATATTGCCCCCAGCTCATGGATTTGCCCCCCAGCTCATGGATATTGCCCCCAGCTCATGGATATTGCCCCCAGCTCATAGATATTGCCCCCAGCTCATGGATATTGCCCCCAGCTCATGGATATTGCCCCCAGCTCATGGATATTGCCCCCCATTGCCCCCAGCTCATGGATATTGCCCCCAGCTCATGGATAATGCCCCCCAGCTCATGGATATTGGCCCCCAGCTCGTGGATAATGCCCCCCAGCTCATGGATAATGCCCCCAGCTTGTGGATACTGCCCCCAGCACATGGATTTGCCCCCCCCCCCTCCGCTCATACTTACCTTCCTTTAGCGACGACAGGAAAGTCTTTGCGCGCGCACGCTCCTTGGGAGGTCCCCAGCCGCGACCACGTGGGACCATGTGATCGCGGCGGGGGTCCTTCCAACGAGCGCACGCGCGGAAACTTTCCCGGCGTCGCTCAGGAAGGTAAGTATGAGCGGAGAGCAGCTGCAGGGCCTGTCTGAATGCTCTATCAGCATTCGGACAGGCCCTGCAGCTGCTCTCCTCACTTTGTTTATACTTACCTTCCTTAGTGACGCCGGGAAAGTTCCCGCTCGTGCGCTCGTTGGAAGGACCCCAGCCGCAATCACATGGTCCCACGTGGTCGCGGCTGGGGACCTTCCAAGGAGCGCGCGCGCGCAAAGACTTTCCCAGCGGCGCCCAGGAAGGTAAGTATTAAACAATGCGGAGAGCAGCTGCAAGGCCTGTCCGAATGCCGATAGAGCATTCGGACAGCCGCCCCAGCCCCTCGGATGCCAGCAAGCCGGCTCAATGCCAGCTTCCGGTATCGGAAAAAAATATCAGGGGTACTGCAGGAGTACCAAGTACTCCTGCAGTACCCGGTATCGGCACCGATATCAATACTAGTATCGGTATCGGTGCAACCCTAGTTATTTACTACCACATCATTCTGTCTTTGAAAGTTCAGTGAACGAGGATAGAGCTAGCACAGTGAAACTGTGGTGTATTCACATTTTAGGGAACTTCCACCGTACTTCACCGTACTTTTTACCTTCGGTGCTTAGTGAATAGTCCCTTTAGGCTTGGCTGTTCATGAAATATATATTTCTGAAGTTATGATTTCCCAAGCCAAAACTAACAAGTGTAAATCCACTATGACAGCTGACTGATCTGCAACCAGGCCCCTCAGATGTTATGGAACTACAACTCCCATGATGCTTAGTCTGTTCAAAGAGTGTCTGAGCATTATCGAAAATGTAGTTTCAAAACATCTAAGGGGCAAAGGATGCTGAACCCAGCTTCACATCAACATATAGGTCTTTTCAAAGAAAGGTGAAACTCCGGAGAATGACTGGAGAAGTGAAAATTCTAGGTCAAAATAGCCAAACCAGAAAAGTTCTCCCATTTATCTCACTTTCCAAATCAGCTATTTAGTCTAGATTGTTCTCGTCTCCTTCCAATTTTCCTAAGTTTCACCTTTCTTTGAATAGACCTGATAGTATGCGTAAAGTGTCAGGTATCTGAGCTACTATAGCCCTTAGTAGGTCATAGAATACAACACTTATGGATTGTGTACCAAGCGCCACTGTTTGCCATAGTGTGTAACAGTGACAGACTTAAGCATTCCACATGAATCTTCTCCTGCTGTCGTTAAAATAGCTCTTTTTAGAAACAACAAAATTTATTGCAGTTGTAACAGCGGCAAACATGTTAGTGAATAACCCCCCTGCAAGGTTATTCAGAGAGCCGAACTGGCCCCGAAATTGCACTGACCAGTGAATTTCCCCATAAGGTGCAATTTCGGGCCATTCAGCTATTCAAAAGCTGGCAATTCGCCAAATATTGGCAGATCGCCAGCGAAATACTGTGCCTGTTTGACAGCTGTGAATAGAGAAGTAATGGTTAATCTAATCCTTGAACAACGAACAGCACCGAAATGTCATTGAAATTCCCTGATTTTTCGTTGGTTTCATTCGGCAGGTTTAAGGCTGCTGTCAGACGAGCGTAGTGTTCACGTCCGTGATTGCGCCTAAAAGTACGTCCGTGATAGCATGAAAGTAAGTCCATTGGAGCCTGACACATGAAGTACGTCCGCACTGAACTGCGGACGCATGACGGACGCTGCAAACGGACGCAGGTTAGGCAAGAACGTAATACTGCTAGAACGGACGTGCGGAGTGCGCCACGTCCACAACGTCTGCATAGCTTTGTGTGTGAGTGATGGAGCGAGGTCAGACGGACTGCATTTATACGTCCAGCATTTTTGACGGACAGAATGTTTTTTCATTGTAATTTATTTTCCCCTCCTACATCCGTCAAAAAATAACGTCAGTGAAAAAACGGACTGTGTGACCACTACTGCGTCATCCGTACTGACGATGTCCGTACTGCACGGACGTACAGTCCGTAGATATCACGCTCGTCTGACCCCAGCCTAATCAGGCGAATTCCATAGGTTTCAATGTATAAAACATTCCTCTTTTTATTAAGTATTTATTAAACCGTTTATACTTTTAATTTGCAGCAAAAAGTCTATTTATTTTTAGGATTTGTGAGGCATTTTTCTTGATTTTTCTGCAATTTTTTTTTCCTTCCGATTTTTTTTAAGATTTTAACCCCTTCCATGCAGAGGACGCGCTCAGCACTTCCAGCCGCATGCACACTTCGCTGCAGAGGACACGCTGAGCGCGTCCTCCCATTGCAGCCAGCGCGGCCGATCGCTGCGACCCCCCCCCCCCGGTGCGGGCTGACATCTTAGATGTCAGCCCAGCCCCCGGGACCCCGGCCTCATGAATAGTCATCACGCTGGGCCTTTCGAATGATACCAAACATGACCATATTAAGGCTAGGGTCAGACGCGCGTGATTTCTACAGACTGTACGTCCGTGCACACGGACTTACGTCAGTACGGAAGACGCAGTAGTGGCCACACAGTCAGTTTTTTTCACTGACGTATATTTTGACGGATGTAGGAGAGAAAATAAAATAAAAAGCAAAACCATTTTGTCCGTGAAAAATACTGGACGTATAACCGTCTGACCACGTTCCATCACTCACACACAAAGCTATGCGGACGTTGCAGACGCAGCGCACTTTGTGCGGCCGTTCTAGGGGTTGTACGTTCTTGCCTGCCATGCGTCCGTGGGCTGCGGCCGTTGTGCGTCCGCAGTTCAGTGCGGACGTACTTCGTGTGTCAGGCTCCGATGGGCTTTCTGTCATGCTATCACAGACGTACTTTTAGGCGCAATCACGGACGTGAACACTACGCTCGTCTGACCCCAGCCTAAAAGTAAGCGAAAATAAATAAAAAAAAATTTTTTTTAATTTCAAAAATTAAATCTTTTTTTTGTGTTATTTTTATTAATGCAGCAATATTGTTCACATTTCAATTATAATATGAACAATGATGCTGCACTAACGAATTTTTCTTTGGGGGGGTTTGCTAAAAAACACATAATTTCCCCCCAAAAAAATGTAACGTGTCCCCATTTCTAATTTTTTTAACAAGCACACCCCATAGAAAATATAACCGCAATCGCTCGCATGATAAAATGTGGGGGGAAAAACACTTTACACACTGTAAAAATTTTATTGCATTTTTTGCTCTAATATTCAGGCAGGACATGACGTATACATATAATAATGATATATTATGAATCTGCAGAGTCTGCTGGAAAGAACGTTATATAATTTGTCTGGGTCGTATAATAAAATGTGGCTTCAAATTGCATTTAAACATGATGAGCGAAACCGGTAAAAATGAGCTCAGCACACAGGGGTGAAATAGCCCAGCAGTGAAAGGGTTAATAGCGTTTATTTTTTTCTGGAATAGACCTTTTTATTATTATTCATAGGACCTTACATATTAATTCCAGGCATTTTCGTGCAGTATTTTTTTGTTCTTCTGCTTTTAAAAATTGCAATGGTTTTTTTTTTCTTTCTTTTCTTTTTACCCCGTTTGTCGGCTTTTTCCGGCGGCTGGTCGGCGCTCTGTTCGGCCAATCGTCGACTTTTCTCAGACGCATTTGGCGGTTTTGCGGCAACTTATCAGATCCGATGTTTTTGGTGGTCTTACCGTTCGATTAAACGGTTGTTTGGCAGATTTTCCCTGTACTTCGGGAACCCTGCAATGAATGCTGAATTCCCAGTGTCGGGGAATTTGATTCTCCGAAGTGCGAGGAACGAAAGAACACCAAAATTCAGCTCTTTGAATAACCCCTCTAGTCTTGGTATGTGTTCGGTAATTGAGTGGAATACATTTATCCATCCAAATTCAGATATTCGGTCAATAAAGATAACAATGAAAATAGTTCTCCTACAAAGTGCATCATATTTAAGGATTGTCCTTTTTATACCAGTGCTATCAAGCTATATATAACATCGTGAAAATATATGGTCTATACTCAGGCAGGTAAACAAGTGGAAGCACGAAAGAAAACCCCTGCAGGAATAGTGACCGTCAATATCCAGCAACAGAAATGGGGGTAACCCTGGAACATGAATAGAACAAAGGATATTGATTGACTGAGATAGTTTCCAATGAAAGTAAAATTTTATTTACTATCTCAGTCAATCAATATCCTTTGTTCTATATATATATATATATATATATATAACATAGCCCTGAATTTCGTGATTGACGTCTGTAATGTTCAGGCTATTGCTAGTTTAATATCGCAGTCATATTTTCCCCACTGTCCGGTTCCCATGGCATGTGCATGCTATGTTATCGGATGCCAATGTTATATATGTCTGCATGGATAATTTGTCTAACCAGGGAGAACGCTTTTTTGGCTAAGGCACAGTGATGATATATTTATGTGGGCAGCCTTTTTTTTACTTTTTAATAGGCTTTTTATAGCAATCTAGAGTTTTTATTCCGATAGAATCAACAGTTCCTTTTTTATTTTAATGGAAAGATTTTCAATTGTAATTGTGGTAATGGATGGAAAAAATCTATCCGTTTGCAAATCCCATGTAAAATACACATAGGGCCTATATATCTGTGTGTTGATACTTTATATTTTGTGTATATAGTGTAAGACTATATGACGGAATTTACACTTCACTGAAACCACTGACACTGTTCATGAATGCATATACCTAAACATACACATTAATCTGCTCTTCATTTAAACTCTACCTTATCTCATTTCTCTGGTTTTCATAACTTTTTTTTGTAAATATCGTTTTATTAAGTTTTGAAAAAGATCAAGACATGCGGACACGCAGGACCAGTCAGTGAAAATCAAACAATAAGATTAGAGTAATATATAAAAGGGAGGACATGCAAGTCCAACAGATGGGATCAGTGCGTGCAGGCTCCCAGACTAACCTGGGGCGAGGGAGAACATAGGAAGCAAATACTGAGACAAGAAACCATGAACACTCAATCGATGGGCAGTGAGCAAAGGGGGGGGGAGAAATCCAACTCAGGGATGGGGTGAAATCCAACTCAGTGAGGGGTGGTGGGTGGATCGTTCACTGGCAGAGCAGGGCCGAGGTGAGTGAGAAAGGTAGAGGAAGAAGACACTGTATGCCATTGGGACCAAATTAGCAGATAACAGAGGAGTTGATCAGTGGCCGACATGTGGAAATATTCCCCCGCTCTGAGCTCCTCCATATGTCTGAACCACCCCTGGAGAGGAGGTGGGGTAGCTTGCCTCCAGTATAAGGGGATCCGACTCTTGGCAACATTCAAGATGCAGGGCAGGATGGATTTCTTATATGCCGTTACCGACATAGACGTGTGATGGAGCAACATGGATGCAGGGGTAGAGGGAGGAGAGGGATCGAGTAGGTCACAGGCGACGGAGTGTAGGCTCAACCAGTAGTGGCGTATCAGGGGACACTCCCACCACAGGTGGAGGACCGATCCAAGGGCACCATTACACCGCCAGCAATCCGGGTAAGTGTTGGGAGAAAAGGCATGTAGGCAAAGAGGGGTTTAATACCATAATGAAAGCAGCTTGTATGCTGTTTTTTGGGTTCTACTGGCCATGGAGCAGAGGTGCGTTAAGTCACATATGGCAAGCCACTGCTCGTCCGTGAAGGTGCAATTTAACATAATTTCCTATTTACCCATAAGGGGGGGAATCACAGAAGCAGCGTCTCTGAGAAGAGAGTACATGAGGGACACCCCGTTAGTCAAGGGGGCAGGCGAGGCACATCTGCGTTCTAGTTGGGTGAGGGGGCGGTGAAACAGGTGGGATCGCAACGCAGTCCGAAGGCACTCGGTGACCTGACAGTATTTAAAGTGGTGTAAAAAGATCAGGGCCATTCCCCTATTAAGGAGCTAAGGGGCGCCACGCCCGTACTAGAGAGGAAGTGGTGGACCCGTGGTATTGGGGGTGGTGTTCAGGGCCACCAGCACTCTCGGTCCCAGGTGTGATAGGAACCCCTCGTAGTACGTGATCGGTGTCATCAAGGAAGGGTAGGATGTCAGACCAGTGTGGGTCGCTTCCCTATGCCAACATTGCAAGGTGGCCATGCCAGGTGGAGGCCCTGCGAGCGGTTTTCATAACTTTTATCTGCTACTATTTCTCTACGCAGGTCTTTGCTGCATCAAACTTTTATCATTTTGCATTTTATATATATAAAATTCATTATATTATACCCACCACATTTCTTTTATTTTTATGTCCGTATACAGCACTAACCAATATGCGTTTTTTCAATGTCCTTTGATATGCTTATATGGATACCAGTGATCTCTGAACATTGCGTCATTTGTAATAGTGGGGGACTTTAATATTTAACTGGCTGATTTTGTGGTGGAATGTTTGTTTATGGTCTAGAAAGTAGGGGGTCAGCAACCTTGGTCTGCCAGATGTTTTGGAATGACGTCTCCCATGATGCCCAGCTACTCATTAGATTGGCTGAGCCTCATGGGAAATATAGTTCTAAACCATCAGGGGGGCCACGATTGCTGACCCCTGCTGTAGAGTATCTACAATAGGAATATTAATTTGACAATTGCTATGAGTTAAGAAGATGGGTCAGACCGGTTTTGGACGTCACCACAATTTTGGCAGCGGTTGATAAGGATCACATTTTTCTCTGTAATTTTGTGCATAGTGATATAGGTCTTTAATTAATGTCATTTATTCTACTGTCGTTTATAATCACTGCTCTATAACCGTGGAGACACAGGTTTGAATCCCGGCAAGAGCACCTCTCCAGTAAGTGTCCTTGGGCAAGACACCTAACGGTACAGACTCGCCACCCAGGACATACTTGAAAACGGGAGAAATCTCAATGTATCCTTCCTGGTAAAATCTTTTCTCAAAAAACAAAATGTGAAAAAAATTGGCCATTAATAGGAAACGTAATCCCCGACGTTCTGACAGTACAGTTGGTGCATTAACCAGCTGACCTCTCGATCTTTTGTAGGACCTCCCACCTGCTTAAAATGCCCCACATTTGTAACTACAAACATTTCCATCAAAAGGAAACGATCTCTGCAGTAACCCTTTCGCTGCCACATAACACCGGATTCTATGGAAAAAATATTATGATCTTCAAGTTCGATGCAAACTTCACCTCCACTGCAAAAGGACTGCTGAGCATCAAATATATAAAAAAGAATTATTATGCACTGTATCGCTCCCCTATCTGTGAGAGACGTTGTGGGGGGGGGATGGAACCAATTAGGCTTACGAGATCCTACCCCTGAACCAGTGTATAAAGGGTGATGGTTTAATCATAATACCCATGGTTAACAAGGTCACACAAAGTAACGTCCAAATTAATATTATCCCAAACTGCTCAAATCCTTTTACTAAATTCTAAAGAGGATGGTGGAGGTATCGCGTTAATGTGATGAACCCTAGGGTATAAATGCAACAGTTTTAAAGAATTCCCAGCAAATTCACCGCATTGACTTAAAATATGGGACAATAAATTCCACGAACAAACGTTTGCTTTTGTATTATGTAATGCAAAAAGCCTGCCAACCCTGGTTACTATAACCTCCGCTTCCCCTCTAATTCCATGGGCTTTATTAAATGACATCATTGCTGTAAAAATGATAGTGTTAAAATCCCATCGGTATGAAGCCCCCAGTCTATTAGTTGACAAACATCCATAGCTGCGTTTCTTAACATTCTTTGTAACCGCCAGCTCCTTCCGTGCTACCGTTTTATTACTATTGGATATATGTAGCAAAGTATGGTCACTGTTACTAAAGGACTACCAAGACCAGCTGTTCACCATGTGGCCAGTTTGTGTGTGGATTGGAGAAAGGAAAAAAAAAAAAAGATCTTGCCTAATGCTCTTATTTGTTTTCCCCACATAAATCTAGGCTTGCGTAAACTCTGTGCTCATGCCATAGAGCCATCTGTGAAAGTCTTGGCTTTCTTTTGATTTTAGCTGTCGTTGAAATCTAAGCCGCCAATTTTCTCAGAGGTTTTTTTTTCCAATCGGGTCCGGCAATAGACGTTTGCTTTGTTACGTGGGTTTAGAAGATAACCACAAAGTGTGAAAGGCATGTGTTAGAAGCACCTTGTGCATGTGATGTATGTTTGGAATTTTTTTTTTATGTGTTACTGAAATGGTATCACAAAAGACTGTAAAGTACTTAACCCCGCTGTTTAACATAACGCAGAGGTCACGTCTCTTTGAATAGGGACATGTTCACGTAGATCCTGACCTGTATCATTTAGGGGAGGTTTAAAACCACGAGCGCCTTAAAGCCTTTGAGTCCTTATAAAGAAGAAGAATATGGTTATGGAGCTGCTTGTCCTCTTTCCTTTTTTCAATTCATGTTATGTGCAACTATTTTGAACAAATCAGTAATGCTATGAACCAATCCTACTGCTGACCCCAATCAACTCCTGGCTACCTATAAGACCCATAAAATATGAATGATTAGTGACGTTGCTGAATTTACGGTAATGCAAACCTAACCAAGCGGTAACGGCACAGCATATGTAGCCCCATTCTTAGATTTTCACGAATGAAGCTATGCATGGAAGACTATGAAGAATGATCTTTCCTTTTTAACCATTAAGTAGCTGAAAAAGTCCCTTCTATGGTGTCACTCATTTCAGCAGCACTTTGTGTTGGCCAAACAGACTGAATGTTTCTTATATGTGTGCCCTATACAGTGTGCAAACCTAGGGGTCAAGTCCTGCAGGAACGCATGGGAACGCAGTTCCCCCACTATTTTAGCAGGAGGAACTTAGTTCCCTTTTGGCTGATATGCTGGGAAGCTGCAGTATCTTTCTATATAGACACAGTTTTATAAAACTGTCTATATTTAAGGGTTTTTCCAGCATTTAAGCATATTTGGAAGGCATGGGAATGACAATTTCTTAGTGTTTGCCAGAGGAATGGTATTCTCATGCATAAAGAAGCGCTGCAGCTGCTGCGGCTCCCAGTAATCTTTGAGACCAGAATATGCAGAAATGTTGGGGAGCTCCCACACTTATTTTTTTAGGACTTGACCCCTGTGCAAACCTGTCCGTGTATACGAGTGAACAATGTGGCTACATGATATGGCAGTTAGTCCAAGTTATACAGTCCTGAATATGACTGGTTATGTTTGATGGGATCTGATCTACTGCACTAATTTGAGATCTAACATGTTCCTGACAGTCTCAAAAATACTGATATTAACACTAGCAATATATAGGCACCTAACTTTCTCATTTCAGCTTTCCCGTGAGATCCTTTTCCCTGTGACATTTGCCATGAGCAATTAATTGTTGGGAGATGGGCCATAAGCATTACGGTAAACTTCTTTGCAGTCTTGTTTTCTAGTTCTCATTATTCTGATTACTTTCCTAACAAATATGTTGCAGGACTCCACTGACGCCTTCCTTGGCCGATGATTTGTTAATCTTCATTATTCCATTTAAGTGGGAATGTTGCTTTTGACATGACACCGTTTTAGTGTATTTCCCTGATCCGTTTCTGTGTGTGATACAGTGTTAATTTCGACAGCAAATTTTGATTTAGTTTTAGTCTTAGTCTATAAAATAACCTTTAATTTTAGTCAAATTTTAGTCATCTGAATTGCTTTAATTTTAATCTAGTTCTAGTCGACTAAAACCTACTGTAGATTTAGTTGACAAATCTAAAGGATTTAGTTAAAGTGTAATTAATGCATTATTTCAGCATTTCTCATTCT
Source organism: Leptobrachium leishanense (assembly GCA_009667805.1). Lineage (NCBI taxonomy): Eukaryota > Metazoa > Chordata > Amphibia > Anura > Megophryidae > Leptobrachium > Leptobrachium leishanense. The sequence continues at coordinate 286,509,293 of CM019066.1, forward strand.
ATACTACTGGAGTAAACTTCTATTAACCTGTTATTATTTATGGTATTAAGGTCTGAACAATACAGGCCAGATATAACCGTTATGTATTAAATAACCTCTTTATCTTAAAATCCACTCTCCGTTTTGACAGCAAATTCATTCATTTAGTTTTAGTCGTAGTCTTTTGACTAAAATGCCATTTAATTTTAGTCACATTTTACTCATCTGAATTATTTTAATTTTAGTGATATATTCGTCAAAAACATGTTACAATATTTAGTCGATGAAATTAGTACAAGTGTGATGTGTGGAAATATGAAGACTAGGATGTAAAATCATGTAAAATGTGCTGGTCTGCAATTACGATTAACCATACAAATCGCAAAGACGTAGCATTCAGAAAGCATAGGAGCTCCTGTGTCAAGTAGGTCTATGCACCCAACACGAATATGCCGATTGCATCAATGCATATACAGCTGTCATGTCCTCTAGACATTGCTATGTGTGATGTTATTTTCTAACAGGTCTATTCACTAAAGGGGTTACTCAAAGAGAGCCGAATTGGCTCCGAAATTGCACCGAACAGTGAATTTCCCCATACAGTGCAATATTGTGACCATTCGGCTATTCAAAAAGCAGGCAGTTCGCCAAATATTGGCGAATTGCCAGCGTAACACGGTGGTCTTCGACAGCAGTGAAATCCCCATAGAGAAGCAATGGTTAATCAATTCAGAGAACACCGAGCAGCACCGAAATGTCAGTGAAATGCCCTGATTTTCGATGGTTTCATTCGACAGGTTTAAATAGTGGAATCCCATAGGTTTCAATGTAAAAAATATTCCCCGTTTTCATTAAATATTTATTAAACCGTTTATTTTTTTAATTTGCAGGAAAAAAGTCTCTTCAGGATCTTTTGTCATTTTTCAAGATTTTGCAAGAAATTAGTTTTTTTACCAATTTTTTTTTTAAAAAAATTTTTAAACCGTAGTCTTTTTCAGACGTTTTCGTGCAATAGTTTTTTTGCAAACAACTTTTAAAATTAGCAGTTAGTTTTTTGGCTTTTTCCGGCAGTTGGTTGGTGCACTGTTTGACGGATTGTCAGCTTTTTTCAGATGTGTTCGGCAGTTTTGCAGCGGATCATCGGGTGCGGCCAGTGGTTTTTCGGGAGCTTATCGGTCCGATCCGATGTTTTTTCGGCTGCTTTCCCCTGCACTTCGGGGACCCTGTGGTAAATGCTCAATTCCGGTGCTCTTTGATTTACCCTGTATAGGGTGAAGTCAGTAGAAGTGAAAAATCTAGGTCAAAATAGCCAAACCAGAAAAATGATCTCCCTTTCCAAATCGGCTATTTGGTCTAGTGTGTTCTCGTCTCCTGCCAATCCTCCAGACATAAACCTTTAGTAAATAGACCTGCAAGTCTGAGTTTATGTAAAGCAACACTGACCCTGAGTATTTTCTTTTTTTTGTTTGTTTTGCTTTTTTCTTTTTTTGTTACTGTTGTGATTCCCAGGGCTCACTCTAGTGTTAGGTCAGTAGATGATTGAAAGAGGAGCATACAGCAGGTTATGAAGGACCGCTGGTTAAATATACTCAAAATTCAGAATTTTAATTCTAGTTGATTCCTGGAGCTTTTATATGTGTTTGTCTTTCACCGCAACTCAGTGGTTGCTGGCGTCTTGTTGTAGTATAATATGTTCTTCAGTTGCGCCCACCTGATTTTCTTTTAAGCTTTTCTTTTTTCGATGTTGCCTGCGACCATGGAAGAATTGTTTGCCGAAGTGCCGTTTGCCTATTTTGTTCTTCAGTAGTATGCACCCGTATGCCTGAATTCTAGTCTCAAAATTAATATAGCGTTTACTGTGTTATTTTGAAGCTAACGCTGCCATTTTTTTTAATTTCTAGGATTTGTGTAAAGTTACTTAGTCTTGTTTATGACCTATTTATTATGTAATAAAATCAGCGGTGAGTTCTATTTCTACTTTGTTTAATGCAGCATGCATTGGCTGTGTTGTGTTCTTTCTCACATGGCCCTTATACCACAGGCTGCAGTGTGGCGTTGTGCGAATACAAGTAGCCAGTTTAGAACATTCTATTTATACAAGAGCAACATATTGCAGGCGTTTTTATTAACACAAAAAAATAGGCACACGGGCAAAATGTGCTCAGATAAATCCATTCTTTTTGTCGCTGGTGTTGTGTCCATGGCATTTGCTGAACAGATTGCGGCTTGTAATGAAAAGGGAAACGAAAATGAAAAAATATTGAGTGAACAGCAGGGCCCATTTGATGTGATTATGAAGAATGTTTCTTTATTCCGTCTTTTCTGCTGCAATCTGAAAACAGTAGCAGGGGGTTACAAGCAGACTTCTGCGTATGATTGTCAATCACTGTCATTTAACATTTGCAACGGGAGGCATCTTTATGCTCGGCTGGCTGGTCAAATCAGAGGACCAGATCCACATTTAGTAGGCTGCCCATCCTGCTCTGAACAAACAAGGACGGAGCACTCACACCAACATCTCGCATGAGAACATAATGGACTCTGGTGACCTTGCTAGCCTCAATTCATCTCCTCTTGTAGCTGAATCAAAGCTTCACTTGCTATTCTCAATTTCCTTTAATTACTGCCTAGATGAAGATAAGAAATTTAACAATTTGTGCTTAACAGTCTCAAACAGGAAATTAAGTCAATTGGTTGTTTCCTTTTAGCTAACTAATCTTAATGAAATAAAAGGCCATCATTATACGGAAGGTGACAGAATCCGTTTTGTAAATCTCTTTCGCTGTCACTTTATTAGGCTTTCTGGCTGCTTTGTAGCTTCTCAAAAAATATCTACTCTAAAAGTATTTGTTTCTTTTTGTTGTTTTTGTTTGTTTTACTTTTTAGTTGTGTTTGTTTACAATGACACCCATCTTCCTTTAATTTCTAATTTGAGTCAGAGGTATCCTCTATGAAAAAATACCCCATAGAAAATAAAAAGCCGTTCGACTGCACAGGAAGGAATTGATGAAATGCAAGACAAAGGAAAATAACGGAGGACGAGTTTAGTGGGAAACAGAATAAGGAGCTCGAAGGGAATTGGGTAGTGTTTGTTTTTAGCTAGTAAATTATATTGATACTTCATATATTTTTAAACGTATGATTCACAGAGAGTTACACTGCAAGAGACTTGGGCAGTAATCAATAAGAAGTCAACATACATATTCATAGGACTTAAATAATGGAGGTAAATCAGGATATTGCTTGTTTTTATTTTGTAATTCTTTTTTTTAACAATTGATGCGCAGGTCAAAATAGGCCAAGGAGGAAAACACAACCAGTATAGTGACGAACACCCATTGCAGCCATTTAAAAGTATCAATGAGAAAAAAAGGGGGAGGGAAGGGGGTGGAGTCATGCCATCTCAGAGAAATAAAACAACTTCTGAAATCAAGCCATATCACAATTCAACCAAACATCCCAGATTTAAAAATAGATGGCAAGGTGCTGAAAATGTGTCCAGGATCATTCTTTCAAAAGGGCCATATAAGTTATGGAGTCCCCTAGAATGTCTCATTTACATCTTACATCTATAATATTGTTATGACCCTACTGTCTTTGTAGGTAATTCTATAGTTGTGACACTCCAATAGAGACTCGATAAACATGTAACGGGTTATTCACTCACAGGTTTTATCAATTCAGGGTCAATAGATGCTCCAGGAATAATAAAATAAACCTCTACATGAATTGAAATAGTTGAACTATGCGCTGGGGGTGGTGCTGTCAGCCCTGGTCCCAAACTGGACCCTGTGAGGCACCTGGGGTGGCCTGGTGGCTGTTCGCCCGCCGTGCCCTTGGTAGTACGCATGGGCCTGAGGGAAACTTTCACCCCACTTCATGGATGGACACGGGCTGAGGGGGCCCATCTGTTTCTCTCTCTCTTGTTCATGACCCTGTTGTGCCCATAGCAGCTGAGATTCACCCCCCCCCCCCACCGATGTCTGGTGTTTACTCCCTGCGGACTGTTGGCATTCTATTACTTGTTGAGCTTTCACTTGCTGAGTTATCCCCCCATTTACCAGACTCTATGCTACTATTCCTGTTTGTTTTTTGAGTTCTTACTTTTCCTTTTGGCGACCTTTTGTGCTGGACCCCCCTCATTTTTATTTTGGCATTTTGGGTTGTCTCGGGGCTCGCCATTGTGGCAGTCGCCATGGCTCTGTCCACCATACCTGGCCCTCGAATACCCTTGCCTTGTGACAATTTTCCTCCATGGCCTCCTGTAGCCGGCCGGACTCCTGAAAGAGAGCCAGGAGAGTCACATTTTTGGCCCTTGCCACTCCTTCTCCCTCCACCTCCCCCTTTTTTCATTTTTTTTTTTTCCTGTAGGTTCCAGCACATTTTGGTCCCGCCTTTTTCTTTAATTGTTTTGCTTTATTGTATTAGCTGTGTTTCATGCTGACTTGTTATTGGCACATTGTGTTGCTGATTCTATCTTACGCTGAATCCTGTGCATTATTGTCCTGTATTGTACAGATGACACATTTTCAAAATAAAACGGTAAAAAATATATATATATGAAGGAAACCAGCAATCCAGTCCGTAAAAAGACCAGTTTATTGGAATAGCAGCAATATTTTGGCTGATGCAACAGCCTTTCTCATGCTCAGTTCCAATATCATGGATAAGGTTCTGAGCTAAAGGCGGTTGTATCAGTCACAACTCTATAACTGTGGAGACCCAGTTTCGAATCCCAGCCAAAGCATCTCTCCAGTAAGTGTTCATGGGCAAGAAACCTAACGGTACATACTTTCCTACCACACAATATTGGCTGTGGAGTCCAGTGGTAACGTCTCTACCCTTTGATTGTGGAGAAGCAAGTCAAAATATCATTCAGCACATCCCTCAATACAACTGTGGAGAAGGCTCAACTACGAGAAGTGGGTTCAACCTAACCACCAGGTCGCTGCTCTACAATCATGGAAAGGATGATCCGATCCCACTCAGAGGACGCCACCAGCGAGTGTCTTGCCCAAGGACACCTAACGATATGGATACGCCTTCCTCACAAAACACTACATAGATTGTAAGTTCCTTTGGGAACAGGGTCCCCCTGAATCAGGTCATCATCCATGTGTGGAATTCTAATGTATCAACCCCTTGTACACCGATCTTGTAAAGTGCTGCGGAACCTGTGGTGATCCTACCAGCTCAATAAACGGGTCTTTTTACAGATTGGAGTGCTGGATTCCTTCATCGTTAACTCCATTAAGAAACTGTCCACCAGAAAAAATATTAATATATAAGTACTGGAAGGACTGATCTTTTTTTTCCAGTCATCATTACAATACTGGAACCTGTGTGACCACCTTTCCAATATTTTTATTAATATTCAGAACTCTAATGAATAATTAAAATTATGTGTTATCAGAGTTTGACAAGAACTCATCCACAACTGGCCAAGATGCACCTTATTTTTTCTGGATACAATAACAAAGTATAGGATCAGACATCACATAATGTGGTTTTAATAACTGCAAGTTCTGCTCAGCAAAATCTACTTTATATCACTAGTTTTCCTGGATTGAGTAATCTTTCCCAGAAGCTGAAAAAACTTTATCTTACTGTTGTGGTATTAAAGTCGGTAACATGTTTTTTACAATATTTAGTAGTTTGTGTATATTAACGCTAATTTATATGAATATAAAATTATGTTTTAATGTACTTCCAGCCAGGTCATCATTGCAGCAAGATCCTGCTCCGTGTCTTTGTTTTTGATCCCAAAGTGGATTTTGTTTCTGGGGGAGCATAAATAAAGGCCCACCAGTCTACCTCATGTCTGACAAGCAGCATGAGCAGGTATTGTTTGCTATACAGCAGCCTGTGGCTTCTTTTTTGGATAGGACTCACCCTCATTAGAGGTGCCTTGACGTTTGGCTGGTGAGCTTAATCTTTTAATGGTCATTAATAAGAAACCAAAGCCTCTAACTGTGTTTTGTTTCACACGGTATAATGGGAATAAGCGCAGATGACATTTTTTTCTTTGTTTTATTTGCTAATTTATATGATCCTATTTTATATCTGTTTATTTTTTTAGGATGCTGAGGAATACACAGATCTCCCAGTGAGGCATAATGAGGACCAAATGAACAGTGAAATGGCCAAAAATCTTCCTATTGAAGTGAATCCTCATTCAATGGACAGTGCCCACACAAAGGCGCACCTTCTTTTGCAAGCCCACTTCAGCAGGTCTGTGCTACCATGTCCCGACTATGGCACTGACACCAAAACAGTATTGGACCAAGCCATCAGGATTTGCCAGGTATTTTTCCATCAATCAGTTATTAATTTAAAAAAATGTATATGTACTTGCTTTTCATAACAAAGTGTTTATATACAACAATTTATTAATCCATGGATTTGTTTGCGTGTTTTTTTTTTATCTTTCAATATAATGGGTGAACAGAAACTTCCTGTATCCAATAAGCAATCCTGAACAGTACCACAATTTACTGGAATACCCATCAGAGACCCCAAGCTGGCTTATACAAGCTTCCCTAATACCATCAGTGAGTTCTTTAGGTTGCAAAGTGAATGGTCTTGAAACATCACGTCAGCTACACATAGTTACACAGGGCAAAAAAGACACGTGTTCATTGAGTTCAGCCTTTCACACATTATCAACTGCTGTTGATCCAAAAGAAGGCAAAAAAAAATTGTGACACACTTCCAAATATGCAACATACTGGGAAAATTCCTTCATCCCCCTAGACGGCGGTCAGATTTCTCCTTGGCTCAAGCAGCTATAACCCACATATTAAATATTATAACCATCAATACTATGTTTTTGCAGGAAGTCCTTCAGTTGTTGTTTAAAAGTCTGTATAGACGTTGCCCCAAACACCTCAACAGGCAGAGAATTCCACAGCTGTATAAAATCTCTTCCTATGCTTTAGGCTGAATTTCTTTCTTCCATTCTACATGGATAACCTCATATCCTTTTAATTAATAACTTTCCAGGCGATGGTTTATAATGGCCCTGTATATATTTATATAAAGTTATCAGATCCCCTCTAAGGCGCTGTTTTTCAGTTACTTCACCCAAATTCAAATGAGTATGCGTTTCACTTTCAGTAACCGAAATGAAGGACTGTATAAAACTTGTTTGTTTGTCTGAAGCTTTACTACACTTGGCAAGTTGTTAGTGTATAAACTAAACTTTTTAAACTGAATGTTCAAGCCTCTGCCCACCCTGTGGTGTATTTGGGCAATATAGACGACATAAAAGCAGTTGTTGCTGAAGACGTTGGGGCCTCTTAGGCCAACGTTCTCCAGCTGTAGAAGAGGTGGATAGCTATTTTTTCACAGTTAGACAACATGTTGAAAAGAGAAATGTTACAGTGTAGAAAATCATTTATTTATACATAGTCAACATGTTTAACCGCACTATACAGTGAGGAAACAAAGGAGATTAACTGAATACATGAGGTCACGTAGAACATAGCAGTGTCCCTACCTGTCTTATGAACCTTAGTCATCAATTCTGATTAGGCACTCAAATCTATTTTGCAAAATAATAATATGCAGCATGTATGTGAACACGACCAATTGCTTTAACAATACAAAGCAATTTTCCTTATATATAGACATCTGTATTGTACTTGCACATAGTTTATATTTTTTTACTTTATTTTCTTCCACATCTTGTCGAGGCGTCTTTTGAGATGTTTTGCTAAAGATTTCCTCCCCAGAAGTTAAAATGTCTACTTATTGCTCACTGCTTGTTAATAAAAGGTTGCCATGGAGGCACTAATGCATCTTCGTTTTTGAGACTGAGAAAGAGCAGGTGTACTGTTCTCAAAGCATATATGCTGAACATCGTACTGTTACTGTTACTGTTCCGCATAGAAGGCTTATCAATAAATTGCAATCTTTGAGCTTGGATTCCAATATTGTTGAATGGATTAGGCAGTGGCTGAGTGACAGGCAACAGAGGGTTGTGGTAAATGGAGTTTATTCGGCGCAAGGTCTTGTTACCAGTGGGGTATTATTATTTTATTATTCTTTATTTATAAAGCGCCAGCATATTCCGCAGCGCTGTACAATAAGTACAGTATAGACAGGGTTACAATACATTGAACAACATTTGACAAACAGTACAGGAGGAGATGAGGGCCCTATTCCCGTAGGAACTCACAATCTGGGAGGGTTGGGGTTGGAAACAGGAGGAGAGGACTGTAAGGTGAGAGTGATTGATGGTTGCGTCAGTGAGTTGGGTGGTAGGCTTCCCTAAATAGGAATGTTTTAAGGGAGCGTTTGAAGGAAGAGAAGTTAGGGGAAAGTCTGACAGTACGAGGGAGAGCGTTCCAGAGAGTGGGGGCTGCGCGTGAGAAATCCTGCAGTCTATCATGGGAAGAGGTGATGCGGGGAGAAGCTAGGCGCAGGTCACTGTTTGACCTTAGGGAGCGGGCTGGGGTGTATTTGGTGATTAGTGAGGACAGGTAGTGGGGAGCTGAGTTAGTGAGGGTTTTGTAGGTAAGGATAAGGATTTTACCTCAGGGGTACCTCAGGGGTCAGTACTTGGACCCATTCTCTTCAATATTTTTATTAGTGATATTGCAGAAGGTATTAATGGAAAAGTATGTCTTTTTGCTGATGACACAAAGATTTGCAACAGGGTTGACGTTCCTGGAGGGATCAGCCAAATGACAAATGATTTAGGTAAACTAAAAAAATGTGGCAATTGAGTTTTAATGTGGATAAGTGCAAGATAATGCACCTGGGACGTAAAAACCCAAGGGCTGAATATAGAATATTTGATACAGTCCTAACCTCAAGATCTGAGGAAAGGAATTTAGGAGTTATTATTGCAGAGGATCTAAGGGTAAGTAGTCGATGTAATAGAGCAGCAGGAAATGCTAGCAGAATGCTTGGTTGTGTAGGGAGAGGTATTAGCAGTAGGAAAAGGGAAGTGCTCATGCCACTGTACAGAGCACTGGTGAGACCTCACTTGGAGTACTGTGTGCAGTACTGGAGACTGTATCTCCAGAAGGATATAGACATCTTAGAGAGAGTTCAGAGAAGGGCTACTAAAATGGTGTACGGCTTGAGGCAGAAATGTTACCAGGAAAGGCTTAATGATCTTAACATGTACAGCTTGGAAAAAAGACGAGACAGAGGAGATATGATAGAAACATTTAAATACGTAAAGGGAATCCACAAGGTAGAGGAATGGAGTATATTTAAAAGGAAACAAAGTAGCAAAACAAGAGGACATAGTCTTAGATTAGAGGGGCAAAGGTTTAAAAGTAACATCAGGAAGCATTATTTTACTGAGCGGGTGGTGGATACATGGAACAGTCTTCCAGTTGAAGTGGTAGAGGCCAAAACAGTAATTGAATTTAAGCAGGCATGGATAGGCATAAGGCTATCCTAAACAAAAGATAAATCCAGGTAAAGTATCCATGTAATTGGGCAGACTAGATGGGCCGAAAGGTTCTTATCTGCCGACATTTTTCTATGTTTCTATGGTGGTGTCAATCTTTGTGCATAATAAGCTCCCAGAGGTGATTCTAACACAACATGCATACGTGACAAAATGTATCTCCTGAATAATACAGTGGACAGCAAAAGTCTACACACCCCTGTTAAAATGTCAGGTTTCTGTGATGTAAAAAACGAGACAAAGATAAATAATTTCAGAACTTTTTCCACCTTTTAGTGTGACCTATAAACTGTACAACTCAATGAAAACAAACTGAAATCTTTTAGGTGGAGGGAAAATAAAAAACTAAAATAATCTGCTTGCATAAATGCGCACACCCATAAACTAATAATTTGTTGAAGCACCTTTTGATTTTATTCCAGCACTCAGCCTTTTTGGGTATGAGTCTATCAGCACGGCACATCTTGACTTGGCAATATTTGCCCACTCTTCTTTGTAAAAACACGCCAAATCTATCAGATTGTGAGGGCATCTCCTGTGCACAGCCCTCTTCAGATCACCCCACAGATTTTTGCATTCAGGTCTGGGCTCTGGTTGGGTCATTCCAAAACTTTAATCTTCTTCTGGTGAAGCCATTCCTTTGTTGATTTGGATGTTTGCTGTGGGTCGTTGTCATGCTGAAAGATAAAGTTCCTCTTCATGTTCAGCTTTCTAGCCGAAGCCTGAAGGTTTTGTGCCAATATTGACTGGTATTTGGAGCTGTTCATGATTCCCTCTACCTTGACTAAGGTCCCAGTTCCAGCTGAAGAAAAACAGCCCCAAAGCATGATGCTGCAACCACCTTGCTTCACTATGGGTATGGTGTTCTTTTGGTGATATGCAGTGTTGTTTTTGCCCCAAATATCTCTTTTTGAATTATGGCCAAAAAGTTCAACCTTGGTTTCATCGGACCATAACACATTTTCCCACATGCGTTTGGGAGAATTCAGATGTGTTTTTGAAAAATTTAGCCGGGCTTGGATGTTTTTCTTTGTAAGAAAAGGCTTCCGTCTTGCCACTCTACCACATAGCCCAGACATATGAAGAATAAGGGAGATTGATGTCACATGTACCACACAGCCTGTACTTGCGAGATATATTCCCGCAGCTCCTTTAATGTTGCTGTAGGCCTCTTGGCAGCCTCCCTGACCAGTATTCTTCTCGTCTGTTCCTCACATTTGGAGGGACGTCTGATTCTTGATAATGTCACAGTTGTGCCATATTTTCTCCACTTGATGATGACTGTCTTCACTGTGTTTCATGGTTTATCTAATGCCTTAGAAATTATTTTGTCCTTCTCCTGACTGATATCTTTTAACAATGAGATTCCTCTGATGTTTTGGAAGCTTCTCTGAGGACTATGGCTTTTGCTGTAGGAGGCGACTAAGAAGATGACAGGAAAGACCTACTGGAACAGCTGAACTTTATTTGGGGTTAATCAGAGGCACTTTAAATTATGGCAGGTGTGTACTGGTTCCTATTTAACCCATTAACGCCGCAGGACGTACCATTTCGTCCTGCATTAGGCGGGCTTTAACGCCGCAGGACGTAATGGTACGTCCTCGGTGTTTGCAGCCCCCCGGCGGCCATACTCACCTCCTCCAGTCGCTCCCACGCTGCTCTGACTCCTGCAGAGTCAGATCGGCGTGTATCCTTCCTCCCGGCGCACTGATGTCATCGCGCCGGGGGCGCGATGACGTCAGTTTCAGGCGCCCCCGCCGGAGCAGGGGAAGCGCCTGTAGGGGAGGGGGGATCCTTTGGATCCCTCTATCTCCCCATCGCCGGGGACCAGGAGGCTGTGGCCAGCATCGCTGGAAGGGTCACAGCTTGTCTTTTCCAGCAATGTAGGGGGGTTAACCCCTTAGTTGCCAGGTCGCGGCCTGGCACTAATCGGTGCAAGACCATGGCCTTTTTCAGGTGGGGGCCGCCATCTTGGATGGCAGTCCCCACCTCCGGGTCCCCCCGCATCAACTGACTCATCGCGCCATGCTCGATGATGTCCGTTAACCTGGGAACCCCCTAGCTGCAAAGGGATTTCCTAAGGAAATCCCATAGAGGAGATAAAGGGGTTCAAATCAAAGAACCCCCCCATCTCCTGATCGGTGGCAGCTAGGGGGTGTGACGGATTGGGGTGTTATCCGTCTGCGGGTGTGCTCCAATCTGACCCCCTCTTGATGGCGTCAGGCCCGACTACCAAGTGTCACGGCACTCGACGTCTCGAGCGGCCTGAGATGACCCTGGCGTTACTTGGCGAGATGGTGCTGCCGAATTAAGTTGACCCGTTCTGCGTAGTGGGGAGCTAGGAGACCGCAGAGTGTCTCCTGCACTGTGATTTTAGCTATGAAATGAAGCATACAGCCCCGTTTGGTGTCGTCAAATCAAACGCAGTTGAACTTAATTTTTACTCAAAATGGGACACGCATTTAAACATCTCACACACAAAGGAGACATGCCCAGGCTTGAATGGGAACTCAATTTGCGTACAATGGCATGCTTGCATCATCAGATTACACACACACACACACAGCTAATGTACACAGAAATTAGCATACAATTGAATTTCAACACAGCCTTTCACTCCTAGCAACCAAGGGGAAATATAATACCTTTAAATGCATCACACAATTACACATCTGAATCCACACTGATACAATACAGGATACATGGTAATACATCACACCAATAAAACCACATCTAGAAAAGGTATAACTGTTCATTTGAACACGCAAAACCGAAAGAGTCTCAAATAAAGAAAAAGGTCTTTGAAATGTCCCAGGCTGTTAGTTCTGGGGCTCGCTGGTCAGAGCCCCTATGTCCGTTCCATGACAGGGGGGTCATGTCTGACATTGCTGGAAAGGCCAGAGCATGGCCTTTCCAATGATATCAAACATGACCATGTTAAAAGTAAAGTAAAAGTGTAAAAAATTTAAAAATAATGAAAAAATTAATTAATAAAAAAATTAAAACGTGTGTTTTTTTTAATGCAGCACTATTGTAAACATTTCAATTCTAATGTGAACAATGATGCTTCACTAATGATTTTTTTTGGGGGTTTAGCTAAAATCACACAGTTTCGCAAAAAAAAAATGAGTTCCCCGTTCAATTTTTTTTAACAAGTCTACCCCATAGAATATAACCGCAAACGCTCGGATAATAAAAAACACTTTACACACTGTGGATGATTGAAATTTTATTGAAAATTCACATTTTTAAATTTTTTTTTTTACATTTTTTGTTATAGCATTTTGGCATGGCATGACATATACATATAATAATGATATATTATTAATCTTCCGAGTCTGCCGGAAAGAACGATATATAATTTGTCTGGGTGGTATAATAATACGTGACTTAAAACCGCGTTTAAAAACGGTCAAAATGAGCTCAACAGACTTCTACTTCGAAACAGCGCCGAAGTTGTAAAATTACTCCCGTCCTTAAGGTGTTAACATGATTTTGAATGTGATTGCTTAATTCTGAACACAGCTACTTCCCCAGTTATATGAGGGTGTGCACACTTATACAACCATATTATTTTAGTTTTTTATTTTTCCTCCCTCCACCTAAAAGATTTCAGTTTGTTTTTCAATTGAGTTGTACAGTTTATAGGTCACATTAACCTCCCTGGCGTTACGATTCTGACATATTTTATATGTCAGAATCGTAATGATTTATCTGGCCCCCTGGTGGTATATCGAGTGTGGATCGGGGTTAAATGCATTGCAGAAAGCGTTAACCCCGAGCCACACTCGGAGCTGCATACATTACCTGGCCCTGCGCTCCCTCACTGTCCCCCACTGTCGCCGCCGCCAATAGCAACAATAGCAAGGGTGTTCACTCTTGGTGAGCATGAGCCGTAATGAACCAGCAATGTGTGAGTGCGGGGCAAAGCCCTTTATTTCGTGAGTCACGTGTGTTTGGTGTTTAACTCTTACACTGCTGGATGCTGGTTGCTGGCTGCAGGGCAGGAACAGGATGGAAGTGAACCACCAGGGGGGGTTTCAGGATGGCTACAGCCAGGGATCCTGATAGTACCTCCCCCTTCAGGTCACGCTCCGAGTGACCAAGGATGGCAGCAGGACTGCCCATGACCAGGCACAGGTCACTCTGGTGGGTGCTGGGACCAGTACTCGTCACACCACTGGAGGGCAGAACGGTGGTCAGGAGTGGTGGTACAGGGTTGGGCACGTGCCTTCCTCTGACGCCGCCGTGCCTTGGTCTTCTTGTGGTCAGCAGACATGACAGGAATGAGAATACCCGTGTACCCAGATGGCGTTCCCCCTTCAGCATCTTCAATCTCCTTACGCCGGAGTAACCCCTTTTCGAAGATGTTGAGATCTTTGCGACGAACCACAGTCCCATTAGAAGCAGTGACTCGGTCCTCCGGTGATGGGTCAACTGATGCATCAGGAATGAGGGTGCCCATGTATCCAGGTGGTACCAAGGTAGGTAGAGCAAAACATCCCTGTACCGTATAGGGACATGTATCCTCGGGTAAGGGGTCTTGATGAACAGGAGTGTCCTTGGAGCGTCTGGCCTTGGCGACAGAAGGAGACAAGTAGGAGGCAGAGTCACCTTCGAACCTGGTGCCCACATAGGAAGAAGGCATCGGAGTAGGCATCTTCTCCATTTCTCCCGGTTCCCCTTCTAAACCTGATCCATCACTAAGGGAAGGATAGTCGCACAGCCAGGACTTAATGCCCTCGTCCTCTTCTTCTTGCTCTTCCCAGCCACAATCCCTTTCTGATACAGATCCATCGCTGGATGAAGAACAGAAGCCTCGCCATGCCTTTATAGGGGTGTCAGACCCCTGGTGTTGACCTGGGGGTCCCTTTGAGCGTCGGGCTGTCTGTCTCGATGGGCTCTCCTCAGAGACAGCGATGTCCTCTGGGTCATATTCAGACAGGGAAGAAACACAGGAAGACAGTGGCGGATTGTGCTGGCTGGGAGTGATGGGAGTTGTGATCGCCATAAGGGAGCTCTTAATCTTCTGGGCTTTCTTCAGCCTGGCCTTCATTACCTGTTTGAAAGGGATCAGTGTCACAGTAGAAACTGGCATGGACATGATCTCCATAGGGGTTGGTAGATCGGTCTCCACAGGTACGGTGGTCTCCAGATCCATGGGAAGGACAGGTTCTATGGGCACAGTGTAATCAGTCTCCATAGGCATTACAGGGTTCTCATACTCCTCTTCTGAACTGACCTCCAGAGACGTCACATGCCTGGATACAGCGGGTACAGTTCGTCTGGGGACAGGTGTAGGTACAGGAGTTGTTCGGGATGCAGGTTTGGGTTCTAGAGATCTCCTGGGGGCCGGTTTGGGTAGGGGTACCGGCTTAAGGATGGTAGGTCTCTTTGAAGCAGGTTTAGGCCTAGAAGCCTGCGTTTGCTTCAGAGTTCTAAGCACTGGAGCGTCTTTGGGATTGGCAGCAGGCTTAGAAACAGGTGCTGGTTTGACAACCGCAGATCTGGGGTTTTTTTCTGGGCAATCTGATATCCAATGTGATCCTGCCCCACAGTACAGGCACAAATTGCTATTTTGTCTCCTGACACGTTCTTCAGGAGACAGGGGATCATGGCGTTTGTTTGGAGGAGCGCACACCTTAGTTGAGGTGCCCAGAATATTCTGCAGCAATTGTACCAGGGAATCAGCCAATTTTTTAAATAGTTCCTGGAAGGTCGTTTTCAGTAACTCCACCATAAAGTGCAGCACTGCAGGCTCATTTGTATTGGGCTGGTTCATTCTGTCAGGAACGTGGGGATGGTACCTGGGTGGCACCTGGATGGCAGGGGTATGAGCCCAGGATGCAGTGGTCTGCACTGATAAACAGAGGATATGGATGGTGGAGGGTGAATGGAAATAAAGCCTAACCAGGTTGATTGTAGAGGATGATGGTTGTAATTTGCAGGAACCAGAAATGGGGAATCAGGATCAGGTAGCAGATAGCAACAATAGCAAGGGTGTTCACTCTTGGTGAGCATGAGCCGTAATGAACCAGCAATGTGTGAGTGCGGGGCAAAGCCCTTTATTTCGTGAGTCACGTGTGTTTGGTGTTTAACTCTTACTCTGCTGGATGCTGGTTGCTAGCTGAAGGGCAGGAACAGGATGGAAGTGAACCACCAGGGGGGGTTTCAGGATGGCTACAGCCAGGTATCCTGACAAAGATTCAAAGATATAGTAGCCTGCAACATCAGCATGACTTAACAGTGACTGGAATCTGCTGTCAGACCTGCTCAAGCAAAGAACACAAAAGAAAGTACGATAGTGAAAAACCTAAATGGAAAAAAACCCTGAATACTTACCGAACATGATAGTGAGTTTCTCTATAAACCGACAACAGTGCATATAGAAAGACAGAACCGATGATGCATGGCCTGTAAAGCAGGCGTTCCAGCATTCCTTTCTCCTCACAGTTTTCCTGGTGTACTGTTGGAACTCATGTGTTCCACATCGTGAGAGATTTCAGTCACGTAGGTGGTAGGACACACTTTTTCACTAGGAGAATCACTGAGTGTCCACACTGGTGCACACAGAACGTTTCATTACGTTTCGATGTTCACCATAGGGTCCCCAAAGTGTGGCAAATCGACCCACCAAATGAATCGAAAAACTGCTGCAAAACCACCGAATCATTCCGAAAAAAAGCTGACAACCCGCCAAACAGAGCGCCGACTCGCCGTCGGAAAAAGCCGACAAACTACCGAACAGGGTAAAAAAAAACAACTCAACTTTTAAAAGTGTTTTCCAAAAAACTACTGCAAAAAAAAAAACACCATTTTCAAAAAAATATTGGGGGAAAAAAAATGTGAGCCAAAAAATGCCCAAAAAATTGACTTTTGTTGCAAATGAAACCTGGCAGATGGGAAGTGTGCAAATCCCATAGCGCTGCGCAATTTGCAGTTCATACGCTGCATGCAAAAATTGCATTAGAAAACATCAGTTACTTTCAGGTTCGGGAGACCCTGAGCCGAAGAAGAGGTGCAGTGCCCGGCAAGGGACAAAAGGTAAGTAACAAAACTCAAAAAATAATTGGGCAGAGGCTGTGTCAGCAGGATCTATTGTATTATTCAATGGCAAAAAAGGAACTCTATTTTTTAAGTGTTCCTTTAATACCGATATTCTTTTCTGCATCATGTTTCCCTGTACCAAGCAACAGATGCAGAAAAAAATACTAATGTCCTCTGACAATAAGCCGGTCCATACACACCAGAGTGAACATTATTATCAATTGCTCCTCTGCACCAAAATTTTTTATTTTATTTTATCCTTTTTGAATTCAAGAGATTTTTTTTTTAACAACTATCACTTCTATTGCTCCTTTCACATTTTCTTTCCGTTTTAAGTGTTCAAATTGAGTGAAGTGGCTCAGCACAGAAGGGGTTAAAAGCCCCGTCTCTTTCGCCTTGCCTTTAAGGGCCCCTCCCCCCATAGCCTTTAACCCCCCCCAACCTTTCAGGGCACTCCCTCCCCCCCCTCCCACCCAGCCTTTAACCTCCCTGGTGGTTTTCCCGAGTGTGGCTCTGGATTAAATTTCAATGCTGAAAGCACCTGCGCTCCCTTGCTGATCTACCGCAGACAAATTCTCCTCCGTCCGATCGCGGCGTCCTGTTTCCCTTCTCTCGAGAAGGGAACCAGGAAGCAGGATGCCACGGTTGGCCGGAGGTGACTGCGGGGGGCAGCAAGGACTGCAGGGACAGGTAATGTATCCAGCCCAAGTGTGGCTCGGGGTTACTGCTCTCAGCATTGAAATTTAATCCTGAGCCACACTCTAATACCACCAGGGGGCTTTAATTAATGCACCGATTTTGACATACAAAATATGTCAAAATCGGACCGCCAGGGAGGTTAAGGGCCCCACTCTCCACCCTACAAGCCTTTAAGGGCCCTACGCTCTTCCTAGTCATTAGACCCCTTTCCACTATACACAATTCCCCAGCCTCTAAGAGCTTGCACCTGCATCCCACTCCTCCAGAGGAGCACACAGCTTGCATTGCTCCTCTGTTTGTCAGACGTGGCCTCCTCTTCTCCTTGTCTGCATGCCACACATGTAATACATGAACCAATCCGGAGGGGGCAGTGTGTCTTCCATTGCAGCTTTTACAAAGTGGAACGGCAAACTGCTGCAGCTTTCTGGGCAGCAAGGGAAGCTCCGAATTCAGACTCTGTGAGTCCAATACCAGGGCTTCATGAGCTGGAAATGACACTGCCAACGTCCCCCCCCCCCCTCCACCGCTAGGCCCTTGAAGACGTCAAGGGCCGTAAAGCCCTGATGGTGGCCCTGATTACAGTTTACAGTACTTGTGTACGTAAAAGCAAAATTTTGGAATGGACAAAGGCTACCATACGTGGTTCTTTGTAGTATTGTCTTCCAGAAAGCTTGTAATAGAAATTTGGGACCAAATTGTATTGAACATTATATTGACTTGAAACGTTTCACAATGAGACCTCTATATAAGAGGAGTCAAAATAAAATGTTGGAAATGGAGGCTTATATTAACATGTAGATATAATTTATATACCAGATTTCTACAATGTTTTCCTGTTTTCATTACTATTTTGTAAAGTAAGTGAATTTTTCCCTTTGCTTCATCAACATCATCAATTGTGTAACGTGTTGAGAAACAATACAGTGCAAAAGGAAGATACTTTTCATAAGTAAAATCTGTATTTTTCCTTCATTGTTAATTTTGAGTCTAGCAGACCACTAGACCAGTCATGAGCTTCGATTGTAGAAAAGGTGACTGCTGTCATTACTGTGATGAGTCCCCCAATTAACACCTTCTATAGGCTGTCTTTGCATCCAATAACCAATACAAATTGTTAATTGGAAGAAATAATACCATAGTAATCCTTAAAGTATACGATTCAACTCTAGCATTATTCTCCTATTTACATCATCTGAAGGAAAGAAAAAATATATAAGAAAAAGATAAAGCAGATGAACAAAACCTCAGTGCAGTTTCTAAGGATTCGATGGAAGGTAATTGAATCAGATGAGCCTGTAACTGCACCTGCATCTTGTTAAACTATTCCAGGGTTCTTTCAGTTGTAGATTTGCTACAACCTATGCTTAACGGGCAGGAACTCTCAGTGATAGTATTGCTCTGGGATTATTTCATGTCCCTCCATATTGTGTCATATTAAAAAGAGCACCTATGGAAAACAAAAAAAAATATTATTAATAACACTTCTCCTAATAAATTCCCCCCTCATTTATTTATTTTGAAAAATGATCTGTAGATAAGATTATACTGCACATCGCCTTATTTAAGTGGTTTGTAAAAAGTCCTTGTTCCTTTGATAACTGCACGGCGGTGATGTACCTCGTTGCATTGAAACAGGTGTTTCCAATAAGGTTCAGCATAGGCTGATTGATAGCAATCCATTTAATGTTATTAAAATGTTATTTCTCTTCTTGTGAGATGATACAAGTAATAACACGATTCTGATTCTCTTAGAAAAAATATCCCTTATGTTTAGACCCTACTTTGGGCCTTATTCCAAGGAAGCCGTTGGGTATAACATCTCCACTCGTTAACGCTAGCTGGTCACTCCTTAACAGTGACTCCTCTGCTATACCTGCTCCCGCAATTCCGTCTAGTTGGCCTCTGTCCAAACCATTTGACTGCCCACACCTCCATTCCCCGAGGTTCATGTTCCTGATCTCTGATTGATTTGCTAGCAATTTTGCCGTATTATTAGATGTTTCTCGATGCCAACTGGCTTCTACACATTGTCATTGCTTTAGCTTCTTTTGTTCCTTATCATATATTCCATTACCTCATTACCTCATTTAATGTGATGTGCTACTGGCTCTTGTACAATGCTATAGATATATTTTATCTCTTTCCTTTTTTTTAAAACTAATAGAGAACGTTAACAAAGAAACACCGGCTCTTAGACTTTGGTGTTAACCAAGTTGTTTCTGCATTGGGTGGAGAGCCAAAAAGAAATATCTTACAGATGTTTTTCTGTAGCTTTGTTTTGTGCAAGAAAAAAAAGACTTGAACTCCATTGAAGGGAAATAAAAGAGGCAAGGCGTGTCTGTTAAATTAAGAATTTAATAAAACGATAGATTTTTTGAAATTGTTAAAATAAAAACTGTTACGATTTCCTCCTGGAAACCCTGGGTTGGTTGACGAGGGTAAAATGAGCAACAAAGTCGAAGGCAAGTTGTAGCAAAGTCTAATTTCCTACCACACCCACAATGGTGTTGGTCTCCAGATTCTAACCTGCATCATCCTTCTGAATCTCATTGGGAAGCAGCAGTGGCATAGTCCATAAAGGGCCCTCAGCTATGCTGTCCTCTAGATCCAGCCAACGTTTGTCCAGTTCCACAAACATCCAATCAATGATATGAGCCTAGTGAGAATCATAATGTGAGGGATCCGGCAATGCCAAGTCGACGTTTATCTTAGATTCTAATTTGCGGTCTTATATCGACCGGAGTTTACTCTTGGGCCAGCTGAAGCGAAGAGGTTCAGCATGGAACACTGTGAAGAAGGGAGAGGGAAGCGGGACAGGGAGAGTCTGTAGCAAGTAAAGTAAGTAGAGCAGTAGGTTCATTTTCACCACATTGCCACATCCCAGCCAAGAAAAGACCTGCCCTTTTAGGTTCTTTTGAAATGTGGCAAGTAGAGTTCAGTAGTTAAATTTGTACATGCAGCATTGATGATCAGCAATGCAGATGCTTAACTACTTCAACTTCTGAGAGAACCATTTAAACCGGAAAGTGGATGTAATGGACAAGACCAGCTATTGGGTTAAAGAGATATATATTATTTGTGACTAAACATAAAATCATCGGCGTAAGCCAAGACGGTGCAAAGCTTCCTCTAAACCAGTGACCGGATTGAGCCAGATGGATTCCAGTAGTGGCTTGAGCGTGAAGGCAGATATGGGTAGCCCTGCATGCCACTTCAGTTGCGCACAGAGCTGGAAAGGACTGGTGTTATCCCTGACACACTTTGTTGGATTATCACACAATGAAAGCAGCATTCTGTTTTCGAGTGGTAGCATCTCCGGTCTCCCCAGGGCTGGCTCGTCCATGGAGCACTGTGGAGCACCCACTCTAGGCAGCCCTTTTTCAGGAGTGGCATTTTACCGCCCTGTCAAAGCCCGTGGCGCTCTGGACCACTACGAGGCTCAGCACGCTGCCGCAACCGGTGTTCTTGCATTTGAGAGGATACACAAAACCTGCGACCGGCGCACTTCCGGTGCGCATGTACGATATCACCGGACGTACGCCGGTCAGCACGTTTTAAGCAGTCCCCTCATGCCTGAACGCCGACGCCTGCCTCTCCAGCATGCCACCAATCAACCCTCCGGCATCCTTTGAGCGGGCCGTGCAGCTCAGGGGCCGACGACCTGCGGATGCTGGACATTGCATCCTTCAGTGAGAGGGGGCAGTGTGTGTGTGGCACTTTTGTGTGTGTGGGTGCCATGTCTCCCCCCTTGTCTGTGTGTGGGCGCAGTGAGCAGTCAGTCACTGTGCCGGCGCTCCAACTGAGCAGGCACATGGAGGAGCAGCTCTGCTCGTCCCTCCTAGCTCCTTCTGACCAACCGCGGCACCAGCCTCCCCCAGGACCAGACTGGCTGACCGGACAAGATACCGTATCTGGGGTCTGTCTGGGTATACATGTATCTGGGGTCTGTGTATTTATATAGAGAATAAGGTATATAATAATATATTTACCATATATAATACCATATATACTAAGGTATATATGTAGTAATATACAGGATACATATATAAATCCTAATTCTCTATATAAATACACAGGATACATGGAGAATGGGGCTGTATATATGTAGTATATGTGGTGCTCTGTGATACGCTCCTGCACATTATTGGGAGTTTAATTACTGTGTCGCTCTGTGATACGCTCATACACACCGCAGATTACTGGGAGTTTTATTGTTGTGGAGCTCTGTGATATGCTCATACATACTGCACATTACTGTGAGTTTTATTGTTGTGAAGTTCTGTGATACGCTCATACACACCGCACGTTACTGGGAGTTTTATTGCTCTGGAGATCTGATACGCTCATACATGTCGGGCCATATTGCATACTTGGTGCTAACTTAACCAGAGCTGTTGTAAACTTCCCAGAGCCATTATAGCCTATGGAGGTTATAAGTTTACAACTGCTCTGGTTAAGTTAGCACCAAGTATGTAATATGGCCCGTCATGTGTTGTTTTTCTTTGGGGGGGCAGCATTTCATCCCTCGCTCCAGGCAGCACAGTATCTTGGGCCGGCCCTGGGTCTCCCTATATGGAATAAACCTCACCTCGTTATTGCGAATCAGAGCAGGCCGGACTGACTTCAGCCTATCGGCTTCTTTGCCAATATTTTAACTTTCAAGATAAGTAGTGATGCAGACTACTTTTCATAAGTTTTGGGTCACTTCGAATTTTCCTTGTTTTCCAAAAAAAAAAATCAAATAAATTAATCAAATAAATCATGTATACAATGTAGCCATTTCTTATTGTTTTAAGTGCCTATTGTAGCTGGAAATGGCAGATTTTTTTATGGAATATTTACACGGGCAAGCAGAATCCTATTATCAGCAACCATCTGCCCAGTGGTGCAATGGAAGAGTTGCAAAGAAAAAGCCATATCTCATACTAAACAATAAATATAAAATATTAGAATACGCAAAAGAACACTTAAATTGGACAGCGGAAGATTGAACAAAGTATAATGGATAGATGAATCTAAGTTTAGAGTGTTTGGAACACAATAAAGAACAGTAGTGAGATGCAAACCAAATGAACAAATGCTGGAGGAGTGTTGCATGCGATATGTCAAGGATGGGGGAGTCAGTGGATGGTCTGGGGGTGCTTTGCTTATCATGAAGTGGTAAATTTATTCATGGTAAAAGGGATCTTGAAGGAGGAAGTTAGTGATGCCAGGCCTTACCTTGTGGATGGTGCTTGATTGGAACCAATTTCCTCTCACAACATGGTAATGAGCCAAAGGACAACTCCAAATTATTAAGGGTAGAATCAGTCCACTACTATTCTGTCTTTAGTGCAGTAACCAGACCTCAAACATATTGAGCTTTTGCACCTGCAGCTTGACCATATGGTAAGAAATGGCTGTCAAGCTAATCTGACTCGTCAGAGGAGTTTCAGAAGGGATAGAGTGAAATTTCTTCAGATTACCTCAACTAATTTACAACTAGAATGCCAAAGGTCTGCAAGGCTGTAATTGATGCACATGGAAAATTCTTTGATAAAAGCAAAGTTTAACGTAGACCATTCATTTAAAATTCATCATTTCTAAACTAACCATGTCAATGAGTATATTTGATCATTTCGCATATGTTTTAATGGAAAATATAAAAAGTCGAAGTGACCCCCAAACATTTGAACATGTAGGTCTGTAGTTCATACAGGTTTAGGCAAGAGCGACCGTTGCAAATATGGATTGTTGGTGGAAACGTGTGCCGTCCCGCAGAGCATTAACATTTGAGATGGTGAAGGCCAACATGTAGTTTGCCAGTGCTCTAAGGCTAGGGTCAGACGAGCGCATTTTGTACGGACTGTGCGTCTGTGCAGTATGGACGTACTTTCTGACGGAAGACGCAGTAGTGGTCACACAGTCCATTTTTTTTCACTGACGTATATTTTGACGGATGTAGCAGAGAAAATAAATTAAAATGCAAAACCATTTTGTCTGTCAAAAATGCTGGACGTATAAATGCAGTCCGTCTGACCACGTTCCATCACTCACACACAAAGTTATGCAGACGTTGCGGACGCAGCGCACTTTGTGCGGCCGTTCTAGGGGTTGTACGTTCTTGACTAACTTGCGGCCGTTTGCCGCCGCCGTTGTGCGTCCGCAGTTCAGTGCGGACCTACTTCGTGTGTGGGACTCCATTGGAATTTATTTCATGCTATCACGGATGTACTTTTGTGCGCCATCACGGAAGTGAACACCGCGCTCGTCTGACAGAAGTTGTTTTTGCATAAGGGTGTCTTTTGTTTATAAAAAAATTAATAAAGTTCACCAGAAGGAAAAAAAAGTCCAACCTCTAAATACATGTAAATAATATGGCCCCTATTACATTCTTCGCGCAGTGTGTTTTGCACGAGGGGCAAATTCCTTTGCGCTGAACTTCGTATTACAACGTTCGCGCAAACGATGCGCGTTATCGTTTAACGCGGATGGACTTGCGCGAGCGTGATGAACTGTGCACGTCCTATACTTAACATTGTGAGCGCAAATGCGTTCATGCGCTGGTACGCGGATGGTATTACAATCGATGCGCATCTTTTTACGAACGACGTTTGCGCGCATAATTTTAACATCTTTGAAAAGCTGGTGGTAACTGCAAATCTGCAAATCCGAACGTTGTGGCCAAAACGAAATACACCAGCAGGGAAAAAAAAAAATACAGCACAGTATTTATTTATTAAGGATTTTACCAGGAAGGATACATTGAGATTTCTCTCGTTACACATTCTACACAAACCCAAACCAAAAAATTGTGAATTTGTGCATATTTTTTTTATTGCCGCAGCTTGTATACTCAGATTTACTTTGACAGGCGCAAAAACTTAAGTGAGTCAATTAAGGTAAATTGATGTCAATTAAGGTTCTTAATTCTGATTGGCTTAATACCGTGAAAAAAACAGTCCGCACACTGATTTACGTGCGCATCGTTACTGTGCGTGTATTACACTTCGTTTTGTGCATCGTTTTTACGAACGTTATTTTTTGACGGATGATAAAATGCGTTCGGATCGGAATACCACGTTAGTTTTCGCGCAATAACGCTGGACGATGCGCGGAAAAAAAATTGCGAGAACGAAATTGCACGAAGAATGTATCTTTACTTGAGCCTGCATTGCTATTTTGTGTCAGTACAGATGGCCCCATTCTCTAGCTGTCTGATATTGGGCTGTAGTAAGAGGGTTATATCCGTAGCCCAACCTGTTTAACAATATTCTCTATTGTCCAGATATATACATCTTAAATTGCTTTGATTAATAGGCATCTATATTGTAAGATCCACAGCCATTTTTGACACAAGATGACAGTTTCTCGATATAATTCACATTTACCCCCAAAAAGGAAAATATACTGAGTTCTCTGTGCAAGGAGATAGTGACTAAGCATATGCAATTTATTTTTATGTTGGTTTCTAAGCATGTTGAACCAATTCACTTGTTAGTCACGGTTGTGATACAAGGTTACATTTTTTTATGAGAATTTGACTACAATAAATCTGTCCTCTCTCAACACCCACTGACCTGTTGGTGAACTCGAGGATATAAACTAGCTATTTTGATAAATAAATGGGGAAATAAACAACATTTTTTAATCGGTTCTGATTTGCCAAATGCATGTGAAAGTTGTCTACTTGAGTTCCGATTAAAACATTACGTACAGGGTTATTCAGAGAAAGGTGCAAACCAGGAGAAGAGAACAATCTAGACAAATAGCCGATTTGGAATGGGAGACTTTTTCTGGTTTGGCTATTTTGACCTCGAATTTTCACTTCTCCAGTCATTCTCCTGAGTTTCCCCTTTCTTTGAATAGACCTGATAGCATTTTAATGCAAATGTAGTGTGTTCCTTGGGTAGAAATGAAATTCTCAGTGTGATCTCATATCTGTCGCCCTGTATTACCGTCAAGAGACTACAAAGAGCAGCCCCCACCCTCACTGTAACAAAAAGTTCAACACACTTTACTGGTGAATTAAAGCAGTCACTCTAAAGCAGTCACTACTATACAGGAATAAGATGCAGGTGCTTATAATTGCTGAATCGCCCTGTGTCATTCAGGTAGAAAGTGTTATTGTATGCAGGCGTTATGCTCGAGTAGAGATATTAATATTCTATTGGCATTTTCTGGACGTTGCATTGCTGAGTAATCTTAAAATGAATAATAATCCTATTCAATACCCATGAACGGGATATCTGACTATGTTTGTTGTCTATCTCTTTCATATTGACTGCATATGGCAGAAATGCCATTTCTGCCTGTATGGTAACAATACTAAGGCAGTGTTTCCCAAACCTGTCCTCAGGAACCTCTGATACGCCACTTTTTCTAGATATCTGAAGCACAGCACAGGTGATATGATTTGCTGCTCAGTGATTGCAGGATTCAGTCTGCATTTTCCCAAGGTGATCTGCAAAATCTGGCCTGGTTGAGGGTCCCGAGGACAGGTTTGGGAAACACTTCTCTAGAGGTTATAACCCTTCATCTCAGCAATATTTCTGTAAAGGATAAAGAAATATATGAAAAAGGAGCAAATTTATGTTACTATAATCTTTTAACGTTCTGACTATTACAATCACTGTAAAATTGTGGATTATTCCAGCCTTGGTGTCAGAATAATCTTAATTTTAATAAAGACAGGAGGCGAATATTTTGCATTCTCTTTTCTTTACTAAATCAACAGCAGCAAGGAAAGTTACATAGCAACAGCAGTAACCAATCAACAATAAGAGTGTAGTAAGTCCTTAGCCACGCCCTCTTTTCTTGTAAGCTGGACGAGCAGGAGAGACGTGACGGAGAAACCAGAAATCCAGGAAGGTGGAAGGAAACGGAAAATGAAGCGGAGAAGATCCAACTAGGCAGAAGTCCAGGAGACTTGTAGGTATAGAACTGGAAGCCAACGGCCATCCGAGACGAAGAGAGACCACAGGAGCCGGTCAAACTGAGGAGGAAGCAGAGGATACGTGAAAGCACCATGCAAAGGAGGCCTGTCAATCAACAGCCAACTAACGAATCATTTAAAATGAAAACTAGCAAATGGTATCCAAATTCGAGACAGTAGTTCGAAGTTAGGCTAACAAAACATGCACATCCTACCAAGGGGATAAAAAACAGAGTAGACAAATGTACAAAGCAAAGTGGAGACGCTAAAATCTCCCTTCATGTGCGAAAAACTTTATTAATTGTTGTTTTTTTTTTTTTTTAACATATAGCAGAAAATAAACAGAACAATGAAAGCCAACCCGGGTCCGGGCGGGCGGGAAAAATATTCGCCTCCTGTCTTTATTAAAATTAAGATTATTCTGACACCAAGGCTGGAATAATCCACAATTTTATATCAAGGCAGGAGGCTTCATATTTTGCAGTTTTAAAGCTGCACTAAAGCCCCAGAAGCATGAGAACGAGGACGGAAATAGAAGGTACGGAACGTGACCGCCCTAGACCAATCGGCCGCCTGTAGAATATCAGCCAAAGAACCCCCAGCGTTAGCAACAGAGGAAGCCGCTGCGCCTCGCACGGAGTGAGCGCCGAAATGGGGAGCAACGCCCGCCAGGGAGAGGAGCCAGCGCACCCATCTCGAGAGGGTAGGAGAGGAAACAGGTCTGTAAGGAGAGACATAAGAGACCAAGAGTTGGCCAGTCGGGGAGGAGCGCAAAGGACGCAAACGAGAGAGGTAAGTAGTAACACAACGAGCCACACATAGCAGAGGATCAGTGGGGAAATAAGGGTAGAAAACCTCACGGGATAGAGTTTTAGTACGCCTAGTAAGCGAGAAGACAACACCCTCAGGGGAGAACCCCACGGCGTGCGCATCAAAGGCCCTAACATCAGAGACACGTCGAAAGGAAACCAGACATAACAGAACCGTTAATTTCGCCGAGAGCTGACGGAGGGTTAGTGAGTCATTATCCGGCCAGTTACGCAGGAAGTCGAGCATCAGCGCCACATCCCAGAATACCACATATCTCGGAGCCGGCGGGCGAGCGAGTCTAATGCCACGGAGGAGACGACAGACAGAAGGGTCCCTACCCACAGGAATGCCGCCTAGGGGAACGTGAGCCGCCGAGATAGCCGAGCGGAACAGGTTAATTGTACGATAGGACTTTCCCAACGTGGAAAGATTTGCCAAAAAATTGAGGATCAACTGTAGAGGGGCAGAAGCGGGATCAGCCTGTTGTTGCAAACACCAGCTACACCAAGTTCTCCAGGCGTAACGATAACACTTTCTCGTGCCGGGAGCCCAGGATTCCCACAATAAGGAGCGAGCTGCATCTGATAGTCCCGGCAGCATGCAGGGTCTCCGGAAATCGTCCAAGCCACCAGAGGAAGAGTGTTCTCCAGAATCAACGGATGTGGCCTGCCCTGGGGATCCAACAGAATGGATCGGAAGGACGGGAGCAGGAGCGGATGGAGGCAGGAAAGTTCCAGCGTCAGTGGGAACCAGGGTTGAGCATGCCATAAGGGCGTGAGAAGAAGTATCCGGATCCCCCGTCGGCGGACTTCTTGGATCGTTCGCGTTATCGGGAACGGCGGAAAAGCGTAGGCCCCGGACGGTGGCCAAGGTTGGAGGAAAGCGTCCACCGCAGTTGCTTGTGGGTCCGGCAGCCAGCTGAAGTAGGCCTCTGTTTGACGATTCAAGCGGGAAGCGAACAGGTCGAGGTGAAACGGTCCCCTCAGTTCCGACAGGCGGTGGAACGTAGCAACGTCTAGTTTCCAATCGCTGGAATCCCTCCAATACCTCGAAAACCAATCTGCCACAAAATTGGAGGAACCAGGAAGGTATTCCGCCTTGAGAGATATGTTCCGGTCCAAGCAGTAATTGAAGAGGGAAAGCGTGAGGTCCGACAGGAGCTTGGAGCGGGAGCCTCCTAGGCGATTCACGTACTGGACCGCGGAGATGTTGTCCATCCGGAGAAGAAGGGTATAGTCCCTGAGGTCCTGGGTAAAACGGCGAACGAGCCGGCGATGAGCTCCAGGCAATTGATGTGAAGCTGCCGTTCCTCCGGAGCCCACGCTCCACCCGTGGATATAGTGCCGCAAGTTGCTCCCCAACCCGATTGGCTGGCATCGGACTCCAGGATGAAATCTGGAAGAGAGCCGAAGATGGCCCGACCGTTCCAGGCCTCCATGTGGCGTAACCACCATAGAAGCTCCACTCGAACCTCCGGGGTGATGGAGACCAGCTGGTCGTAGGAGGGGTTTAGACGAAGGTGTGTTGCCTTCAGACGTTGCATCGCCCGATAGTGTAGTGGGCCAGGGAAGATGGCTTGAATGGAGGAAGAGAGGAGACCGACGACTCTTGCCAAATCTCGGAGGCAGATGGTGTCCATGCTGAGGATTCCGCGTAGGGATTTCTTGATGGCCCGAAGCTTTTGCGGGGGAAGCCGCAGCTGGCAAGATATTGAGTCTATATCGAATCCGAGGAAGGTGACGGTTTGGGCGGGACGCAGTGCCGATTTGTCCCTGTTGATAATGAAGCCTAGGTCTTGTAGGAGTGTGACCGCCAGGGATGTATGGTGAGCGGATTGCGCGGGGTCCCGTGCCAATAGAAGGATGTCGTCTAGATATATAATCGTCCGGACACCTTGGGATCGTAGAAAGGCCATTACCGGTTTGAGCAGCTTCGTAAAGCACCATGGCGCGGAGCTGAGGCCGAAGGGCAGGCAGGTGAACTGCCAGAGGTCGCGATGCCAGAGGAACTGCAGGTACGGGTGGTGAGAGGGATGGACCGGGACCGTGAGGTAGGCGTCTGTGAGGTCCAGTCTCGTGAACCAATCGCCGTCTCTGAGGAGATCTCTGAGAAGGTGTATACCCTCCATTTTGAAGTGGCGGTAGGCCACGAAGGTGTTGAGAGACTTGAGGTTTATGACCGGGCGAAGGTCCCCTGATTTCTTGTGGACCAGGAATATAGTGCTGACGAAGCACGGGGAACCCCTGGCGGGGGTGATGGCGCCTTTTAACTGCAAGGAGCGCAGTTCCTGGTCTATCAATGTCGCTTCCTCTGAGGAGTAACGGGCCTGGGGCGGGGTAGCAGCCTGGACGGGAACCTGGGAGAAGTCGATTGAATAACCTGCTACCGTTCGTAAAACCCACGAGTCTGATGTGAGTGTGCGCCATTTGGGAAGGAAATAGCGTAAGCGACCCGCGACCGGAATGTGTGGAAGTGGGAGCGCTGAGACACTTACCAGCGGAGTAGCGGCGTCTGGGTCTGTTGAAGCCGCGACCAACAGGGACTCCGCGCGCCAGGATCGGGCTGGGTCTGTACTGCACCTCTTGGTTTGGCGTGAAGCGAGGTCTATAGGTAGCGTTGTAGCGGCTGGCGACCCGACCTCTTGGTGCGCCAGCCCTGGAGGAAAAACGTTGCTGGGGTGGAAAACCCTTTTCATGTTTGCCTGAACCTTTTGAAGGTTTGTATAAACGTTCACCTTGCGGTTAAGGTCTCTCATGAACAGATCCCCAAACAGTAAGCCTTGTGCTGCCGGACCCAATTCCTTTGTAGCCATACTAGTGAGCTTTGCATCGAGCCGAAACAGCGCCGCCTTACGGCGTTCGGATGAAATACCAACGTTGGCATTACCCAACAAACAAAGGGCGCGCTGTGCCCATTCGCGGACTAGCGCAGGGTCAAGCGGGCTGTTGGCGGCTAGTGCTTCGTCCGCCATCACGAAGATGAGTGAAAGGGGACCGGAGACGTCCAGAAGCTTGTCCTGGGCGACACGGAGACCCTGTTCCAACCCCTTTCTGGGGTCCCTGCCAGCCTTACCCATGAAAGTGACGAAGTCTTCGTCAAATTCAGGGGTAAGGGACACCTTATCAGGTAGAGTCGGGCGAGGGCATTCGGCCCGTAAGCGTGCTCTATCCGCCTTATCCAGGGGGCAGCGCAACAAAAGCGCAAGAATTGAGCTATATGGTCCGGTGGTAACCAAGCGGAGGACCTAGGGTGGGTGGTCGAGCGCGGGTCAAAGAAAGGCAAACCTCGGGAGTCGAGGAGTTGTAAATGGGTGTCCGCGGACGCGAGTGAGCGTGGTGGCGCGGGCATGGTATTAAGTGGCATGATTGCCATAGCATCGGAACGGGGCTCACCCGTTGAAACAGGAGTGGCCGGTGGGTTACCGGTAGATTCTACATCCTCCTCATCAGGATAATCAGCCTGATAGTCATCCAGGTCATAAGTGTCAACACCCTTGGGTTCTGGGACACATTTGGATTTTTTAATAGGACCTTTGCCCTTGCCAGCGGATTCCGACTGGCCCTTCCAGTGTCTTTTCCGTGAGGGTTCCGCAGCCTCGGACATGTCCGAGTGTGAACCCTCAGAGTGGGTCGGAGACTGGGCCCTTGAAAGAACCGGAGGTTCCGGTGGGGGGGCTGGAGGAAGGCTCGCAAGCGCTATGGGGAGGGTTTCAGAAATGGCTGTCAGCAGCCAAGCTTTCAGTTCCTCCTGGGTGGAGGGAAGTCGTGGGGAATCCATAACAATGGAGTCAAGAGAATAAATCGGGGCTCACCCGCAGTGGAAAATATAAAGTATATTTATTTATCAAATGGATCCGAATGTGCGGATCTAGGCGCCGCTCAGCGGGCTGTCGCGCGATTTTCGCGGGCTTTTTCGAGCGGCCGCCGGAGCGGAGTTACTCGTTTTATTTTGGTGCGTTTAACGGGGCTCACCCGTTAATAGGTAGGAGAGGGTCCGTACAGCAGGCTGTCAGTAGGAAGATGGGCGCACCTGTCTGACTCGAAAACGCACGAGTGAGAGGAAATGGCCGCCAACGCATGCGCAGATAGAACGCGCACTCTGAGGCGATCTCACGCGGATGCGCGCGCGCGCAGACGGATAAAAATAATAGTAAATAGAAATAAAATAAATAATTCAGCGTATCGCTAGCACCCGGCCCCAGGGGAAAATACCCTTTGCCTGCCGGGAGATGGAGAAGCAAGCGCAAGCCCGCAGGTGGGAAAGTGCCCACACAGCAGGCAGAAGCTAAGGAGAAAAAAAAAACTGGTAAAACAGAATATTATGTCAAAACACAAACGGTGTAAAAACTAAGCATCTCAGAATAAATCTAATGCAGAAATAACAGAAATATATCCTGGCGTCCAGGAGCTGTTTTTAAAAAGACTCACCTGGAGGCCAGCAGCAAGAAAAGAGGGCGTGGCTAAGGACTTACTACACTCTTATTGTTGATTGGTTACTGCTGTTGCTATATAACTTTCCTTGCTGCTGTTGATTTAGTAAAGAAAAGAGAATGCAAAATATGAAGCCTCCTGCCTTGATATAAAATTGATAGTTTACCCAACATGTGTTACCTTCGCATCCCACATTTCAATTAAATATTATATATTTTTTTACTAAAAAGTGTTTAACCTCCCTGGTGGTATTCCCGAGTGTGACTCGGGGTTAAATTTCACTACCGTGACCGGTAACCCCGAGCCACACTTGGGCTGGATGTTTACTCACCTCCTCCTGGCTCCCTCGCTGTCCCCCGCAGTGTGATCGCGGCGAGCTGCTTCCTGGAAGGCTCCCTGCGAGTCACACGATGCAGGGTGGGCGGGACCAGCAGAACACTTAAAAAAATATAATTTTACACTGTAGAATACAAAGTGCAAAGTTTATGAACGGCCACTAGGTGGCAGTAAAGTATAAGAAATTGATCATACATCCTCTTACCCTTGTTTTCAGACAGAGTTCAGTGTTTTTTGTTGAATAACATTTATTTGCATTATTTTGGATAATTATTTTTGGGATAATAAATTATTATGTCGTGTTTCAAACTTTATCGGACTCAGTGTATTTACTATTTTTTATTATTATTTATTTATTTATAGAGGATTTTACCAGTAAGGACTCTTGATTGCACGGATTTCAGTGCGTGATTCCTAATTATTACAGGCTAACTATGTACAAAAACACATTTCCTTTAAAAAAAAATTGAGACGCTTTTACACACAAAATTTTGAAAAAATTAGACCGCCAGGGAGGTTAAAAGTTAATGAAGTCTAGATCAAAATTGCATGGCACATAAGTCTATAAACTGGTGATTTAGAGCATTTCATATCATACATTCACACTACACACTTATTCCAGTTATAGAGTCCTTATGTTCCCATGATTGTTACAGACCTTATGCTAGGTGAAGAACTACTTGCTATTTAAAACATAGCACCATATCTGGTAATCATTCCTGAGATACATAAGACTTGATTGCACAGGTCCAGTGGAAGGACACTGCCGAATTATTTGTTCTTGGTGTCTTTTCTAAAGTGATAAAATGATGAAGCAGATTGTGAATATCCTTTGGAAACAGAAGAGGAGAAAAGTGGATTAATCTCCTCAACTCAATCCCCTATTATGGTGAAGTAGCAAAGCATAGGACATCAGAAAGTACACATACAGGGCTATTCACAAAAAAAGTGAAACTCAGGGGAACTGGCAGGACAAGCGAACAATCTAGACCAAATAGCCGTTTTGGAAAGTGAGCTCAATGGGAGAATTTTTCTGGTTTGGCTATTTTAACGTAGATTTTTCTCTTCTGCCAATTCTCCTGAGTTTCACCTGTAGTGAATAGACCTGTAACGGTTTCTGGTAATTAACATTACCATTAAGAGATAAGGAACTCATAGTTCACAATGTTTGCATGTTGGCCCACAACAATTACCGAGACTCTCGAAAACACTACAAAACAACATAACTAAAGATCCACATTGCCATTGGATGTCATTACCTTGGCTGATCTGGAATCCTATAAATACTGAAATTGAAAGCAGATAAATTTGGTGTCTAAAACATGTACAAGTTAGTTATACTAAGTGTCTTCTTGCTTTTTTTAATGCAATATTTGCATATATTATAAAGGAAAGGGTCAGCGGCAGCTTGCTGCTCCTCGTTAAATTACCTTACCTAGAGTTCAAGGGGATTGTGAAGTCAAAAAACACTCAGATCCATAGTGCGGTATTAAAAAAGTATTTTAAAAGATAAAGCTATGTCGTATTTTCCACCTACTGTTTAGTAACCTTTTTTTATTCAGAGGGGGACTGGATAAAATGATTAGTGCTTAACCCATTTGGTGTGATCAGTGCACTTCAAGCATCAACTATGAAATGTTAATCACAACTTTAATTTGCACTGCATTAGCATTTTGATTAACTTGGGGCTAGCTGGTATACTTGAAGCTCTCACAGTCTCCGATACAGCCTGGAAATTACTTTTTTTATTAATTAAGTTTGGTAGACCCCAGCTGGTCTTACGAACAACTGTTGCTAGTGAACAATTATTTAAATATATGTTGTTTTATTTGGGATTGTCCTTTCATTCAGATAAGTGATGTTTTGTTAAGAATCACATATTTAGCATATCCTTCTGTTCTTTTTTTTTTTTTTATAGGATTGCATAGTAGTATAGATTAGCTATTTAATGTTCCCTATGTAGAATTTATTATTATCCTATATTTATATAGAGCCACAAATTCCTTAGTGCTTTACAAGATCAGTGTACGAGGGGTTCATACAATCGAATACCACACATTGATGATATGGCCTGATTCAGGTGGACCCTGTTCCCAAGGGAACTTACAGTCTGAGATGTACAAGTATTTTGTGAGGTTTTATTATTATTGTCATCATTTATATAGCGCCCACAGTTTCCGCAGCGCTTTACAATAACCAAAGGGAACAAGATACAGATAAGCGGACATACAGTTGTGTTCAAAATTATTCAACCCCCAATGCTGTAAAGGGTTTTAGGGAATTTAGTGTACATTTGTAATTGTATTCAGAATGAAATCCTACAAGGACTTTTTAAAGAACCATATGCAACTAAAATGACATCAATTGGTTTTGTAATACAGTAGTAAATGTTTCTTTTGTGAATTCTTCATTGACACAATTATTCAACCCCTTAAAGACTACCACTCTGAAGAACAGAGGTTCATTCAAGTGTTTTCATAGAAACATAGAAACATAGAAAGATGTCGGCAGATATTGAAAACACCTGTGGATGTCACGGAGCAGCAATAAAGCATAATAAGCACCAATTAGGCAGCTTTAAAATGACTGGGATACTCAGCTCCTTCTAGACATTTACTGGTGTGGTTACAAACATGGTGAAGTCAAGAGAATGTTCCAGGAAGACAAGAAGAAGAGGTGATAAGAAGATTGCAAAGATGTTAAACATACCAAGAGAGACCATAGGAAGCATCTTTCGCAAATTCAAGGCAAAGGGCACTGTTGAAACGCTACCTGGTCGTGGCAGAAAGAAGATGCTGACTTCGACTGCTGTGCGCTACCTGAAGCGTAGAGTGGAGAAAAGTCCCCGTGTGACTGCTGAGGAACTGAGAAAAGATTTGTCAGATGTGGGTACTGCGTAATGAAGGCCTCCATGCCAGAACTCCCAGGCGCACCCCCTTGCTGTCTCTAAAGAATAAGAAAAGTCGACTGCAGTATGCCAAAAGTCATGTGGACAAACCACAGAAGTTTTGGGATAGTGTTCTGTGGACTGATGAAACAAAAGTAGAACTGTTTGGGCCCATGGATCAACGCTATGTTTGGAGGAGGAAGAACAAGGCCTATGAAGAAAAGAACACCTTGCCTACTGTGAAGCATGGCGGGGGGTCAATCATGCTTTGGTGCTGTTTTGCTTCTGCAGGTACAGGGAAGCTTCAGCGTGTGCAAGGTACCATGAATTCTCTTCAGTACCAGGAGATATTGGATGACAATGTGATGCAGTCCGTCACAAACCTGAGGCTTGGGAGACGTTGGACCTTTCAACAGGACAATGATCCCAAGCATACCTCCAAGTCCACTAGAGCATGGTTGCAGATTAAAGGCTGGAACATTTTGGAGTGGCCATCGCAGTCACCCGACTTAAATCCGATTGAGAACCTCTGGTGGGACTTAAAGAAAGCAGTTGCAGTGCGCAAGCTTAAGAATGTGACTGAACTGGAGGCTTTTGCCCATGACGAATGGGCGAAGATACCCGTAGATCGCTGCAAGACACTTGTGTCAAGCTATGCTTCACGTTTAAAAGCTGTTATAACTGTAAAAGGATGTTGTACTAAGTACTAAGATTGAATGTCACTTGGGGGTTGAATAAAACTGATAATGATGTGAGCACAGAAAAGACATTTGTGGTTATTTCATTATAAATGTTATGTTATATTTGTCTGACCTACACGTGCCTCTTTGATTTAATTGTAAGCAAGATGACTGAATGATCAAAATCAATGTCAAACTGGCCAAAACACTCAATTTCAGTGGGGGTTGAATAATTTTGAACACAACTGTAGGATGGAAACAAGAGGTGTAGAGGGCCCTGCTCATAAGAGTTTACAATCTAGAGGGATTGGGGTTGAGGAAGAAAAGAGGAATTTTAGTTGAAGGCAGGATCATTAGTGTGAGTGGTTTGGGAATGGTGAGGGCATAGAAGTGACTTCAGTCATGTGTGAGTAGGTGAGCAGAGGGAGGAGTTTCATTAGTGATGTGGTATGCTAATCTGAATAGATGGGTTTGACGATCAGGGGAGAGTTTGATAGGACGATTTAAGTCATTCCACAGGACCAGAGCTGCCCTTGAGAAGTCTTGGAGACGAGAGTTGGTAGTGTGGGTGTAGACAGATGACAGGCGGAGATCACCCGCCGACCGGAGTTGTCTAGACGGGACGTGCTTGCGGAGTAACAAAGATATGTAGGGAGGGGTTGAGTTATTGAGCATTTTGAAAGTGAGCGTCAATATTTTAAACTGTATCCTGAAACGTACAGGAAGCCAATGGAGGTACTGGCAGAAGGGGGAAGGTGCGTCTGGTGAGAAAAATAAGCCTGACGCCTGCATTCAATACAGATTACAAAGAGACAATACGGGCATTGGGGAGGCCAATAAGGAGCGAGTTACAGCTATCAAGTCGTGAAATGACAAAAGCATGAGCCAGCACCTTCGCGGTATCTCGTGTCCGAAACAGGCGGGCAATGTTCTTGAGTTGATAGTAACAGGATTTAGTCACTGGACATGGGAAGAAAACATTAGCTCAGAATCGAAAGCGACACCAAGGTGGCGAGTTTGAGGCTTGGGTAGGCGTATCGCTAGGTGTTTTACCCAAGGACACTCGCTGGTGGCATCTAATGAGTGGGATCGGGATATGAGCAGAGCGAAACCAGCTTTCGTTTTTTTTAAATGTTATTTATATTTCAGGTTTGTTTGTTCAATAGAAGCATAAGTAACAGTACATATATGGCAATGCATCATCTATGTAAGAAAGCAAAATACAGACTGAATCCAGAGCAGGATATCAAAACTAGGGTCGCACCGATACTGATACTAGTATCGGCACCGATAACGCGTACTCCAGGAGTACTTGGTACTCGTGCAGTACCCCCCGATAATTTTCCCGATACCGGAAGCCGGCATTGAGCCGGCTTGCCGGCATCAGAGGGGCTGGGGCGGCTGTCCGAAGTCTGTATCGGCATTCGGACAGGCCCTGCAGCTGCTCTCCTCACTGTGTTTATACTTACCTTCCTGGGTGACACCGGGAAAGTTTCCGCGCACGCTCGTTGGAAGGCCCCCAGCCGCGACCACGTGGGACCATGTGATCGTGGCTGGGGTCCTTCCAACGAGCGCACGCGCGGAAACTTTCCCGGCGTCGCCCAGGAAGGTAAGTATAAACACAGTGAGCAGCTGCAGGGGCTGTCCGAATGCCGATAGAGCATTCAGACAGGCCCTGCAGCTGCTCTCCATGATGATACTTACCTTCCTGGTCGACGCCGGGAAAGTTTCCGCGCGTGCGCTCGTTGGAAGGCCCCCAGCCGCGATCACGTGGTCGTGGCTGGGGCCTTCCAACGAGCACGCGCGTGGAGACTTTCCCGGCGTCGCCCAGGAAGGTAAGTATGAACGCGGAGGGGGGGTAAGTATGAACGCAGAGGGGGGGATCCATGAGTGAGCTGGGGCATATCCATGAGTGAGCTGGGGCATATCCACGAGTGAGCTGGGGCATATCCATGAGTGAGCTGGGGCATATCCATGAGTGAGCTGGGGCATATCCATGAGTGAGCTGGGGCAATATCCATGTGTGAGCTGGGGCAAATCCATGAGTGAGCTGGGTCATATCCATGAGCTGGGGCATATCCATGAGTGAGCTGGGTCATATCCATGAGCTGGGGCATATCCATGAGTGAGCTGGGGCATATCCATGAGTGAGCTGGGGCATATCCATGAGTGAGCTGGGGCATATCCATGAGTGAGCTGGGGCATATCCATGAGTGAGCTGGGGCATATCCATGAGCTGGGGCAAATCCATGTGTGAGCTGAGTCATATCCATGAGTGAGCTGGGGCATATCCATGAGCTGGGGCAAATCCATGTGTGAGCTGGGGCATATCTATGTGTGAGCTGGGGCAAATCCATGAGCTGGGGCATATCCATGAGTGAGCTTATGGCATATCCATGAGTGAGCTGGGGCAAATCCATGTGTGAGCTGGGGCAAATCCATGTGTGAGCTGGGGCAAATCCATGTGTGAGCTGGGGCATATCCATGAGCTGGGGCAGATCCATGTGTGAGCTGGGGCATATCCATGAGTTTGGGCAAATCCATGTGTGAGCTGGGGCATATCCATGAGTGAGCTGGGGCATATTCATGAGCTGGGGCAAATCCATGTGTGAGCTGGGGCATATACATGTGTGAGCTGGGGGCAGTATCCATGAGCTGGGGGCAGTATCCATGAGCTGGGGGCATATCCATGAGCTGGGGGATATACATGTGAGCTGGGGGCATTTTTATATGGTCTGTTCTTATTGGAAAGCGTCACATGACATTAAAGAAAAGTATCGGTACTCGGTATCGGTGAGTACTTTTAAAAAGTATCGGTACTCCTACTCGGTCTTAAAAAAGTGGTATCGGTGCATCCCTAAATCAAAACAGTCAATAATACACATATAAATGATAGTAAAATGGGTAATAAAATCAGGGAGATAAACCAAATGAGAAGGAGCAGGGGGTTGGAGAGGGGAGAGAGAAAGAGAAGGGGGAAGAAGAGGAATAACACCAAACGGAGTAGCGGTCAAATAAATATGAAACCAGGTGATCAGGTCAGTGTGGCAAGCACTCCCGATATCGTTATAATAAAGGTCAGTGTCCATAGAGCAAATTCAATCACAGACCAGAGGTGTGGTGTGAAATGGAGGCAGAGGGATAGAGGAGGAAAGAAATAAGGGAAAGAAGAGGGGAATAAAAGGAGGGGACACATCCAGAGGGTAGAAATATAATTGAGATATGCGGAAGGGGTAGTGTACTTTCAAGGAGAAGAGAGAAGGCGAACGTGCGGGAACAACAAGGAAGGGGTACAGAAGACATCAGGAAAGCACAGCAGGGGGGAGAAGGGGGCCCTAGCATCGTCACAGCGGTCCAACAACTCCTCAGATCAGCAGGAGTCGGCCATCAGCCGAGGCCAGAAAGGCCTACAATGAAACTACTTGCAGAGGTGCACTGGGGTCTTACCCGAAGCCGAGGCCAGAAGTCTCTCGTGTGTACGGATCTCTTCTATTTTCTGTAGCCATGTGGCCGGCTGAGGCCTATCACCACCCGTCCAATGTAATGCCACAAGAGAACGTGTAGCAAGCAGAAGGGGGCAGAAGCACCGAGTTTTGAAGACCCCAGAGGGACACGGGAATCTAAAGGAGGAGAAAAGCCTGTGCCGTGATTGACAGGTCCACCCCTGTCACCCGGCTAATAGCAGAGTGTACCAGCTCCCAGAAAGGTCGTAATGTCATGCAGGACCACCAGGAGTGGAGGTAGTCACCTACTTCGTCGTCACACCGCCATCATTGTGTGGTTGACCGAAGCCCGATGCGAAATTGTAGTACTGGGGTGCAGTACCAGAACATAAGGATTTTATATGCTTGTTCCTGCATTGTCTTTTTTTACTTTCCCCGAAAAACAACCCTTTTTAAAAGTAGTTTTGGCACTTTGGGGGGGTTGTAGAGGCACTCCAGACATCTGTGCCTACAGGCTTCTGAAATGTAAATCCGGCCTTGCTAATATCCCTCTTTTGAGGATCTCCTCCATACATTCTGGGTGTGCGGATGTACAACAGAGCTGCAAAGCACTAAAACTCTCAGCAATGTGTCTGTAATCTATAATAAATGTTGTTAAAAACCATTCTGTGAGGGGCGGAGCTGACCGTGGACGAGAGCAGACGCATGCCGAGGAGCTCTGCCGATATTTGGCTTTTACTGCTGATTTTATTTGCGACCCTCTCGTCCAGCATTATATCTTTGCTGAGCCAAGGACTCTTAGACACGCTGGGGCACCCTGAGTTGCGGTTTCCCGATCGTTTGCTGGCGTGTTTCCGCTCCGTCAGGATTCGGGCCTAGTGCAGCCTACTCAGACCGGGAACTTTCCTGACGCTCGATGCAGAGGTGGTCGCGGGCCGTGGACAGATTGCCTATCCCTGAAGGATGGGTAAGAAGAACTTGAGACCAGGAGGAGAACTGGAGACCACTCGTCGGCGCCAGCAAGATATCAGGGAGTCGCTGGGAGGCAGATATGCTGTGGCAGGTTCGGCCGCCTTACCCCGGGCTTCAGCTCCTCAGAAGATGACGAACTCGCCTGGTCCCTGGGAAGTGAGACTGCTGAGGACTGGCTGGATCAGGCCCCCCGAGAGGGTGAGCGGGTGACACTGGGCCCAGCTGCAAAGAAACGGGCCCAGAAGAAAAGGAGGACCCAGGCAGTGAGGCCCTGGAGACTCCCTCCATAACTTTGCAGGGAGGCTCTGAGGAGGGCCTGCTCATTCCTGGCGGGAACACTGTGTCGCCGCGGCCCCGGGGTCGTCTCTCTGAGTCGAATCTGGAGCAGCAGACGCTGGGTGCTTCTGGAAGATTGGGGTCTCCCTCGGGTAATGACTCAATTCTGGATCCCCCTGATACTGATGCCACTTCTTTTGCAGTGACCGACGAAGTGGTGGCGGTTCGGGAACAGACTGCAGATGTGGTAGCGGAGCAATCTGGCCTTTCATCTCAGGTGGGCGAACGGAGAGGTCAGGTCGACCTCATGACTCGTACAGTGGAGACCCTTGAATCCAGACACCGCAGGCGAAACATCCGGGTTAGGGGCGTCCCGGAATCGGTAGCCCTGTCAGAGCTACTCCCTTATGTGACCCGATTGACACACCAGATATCGGGGTCTTCTGCCGATGAGACAGGCATGTTCAGCTCAGTGTTCTGGATCCGTAAGGCTGCGATAGGCCCCCCAGAGTGCCCCGAGAGATGTCATTGTAGATGCTAAAGACATCGCTGTGAAGATGCGGATTATATCTGCCCCGGCAGCACGGGCAGCGGTGCAATTTGAAGGTACATTGCAGACAATCTATAATGACCTACCATTCTTGACCCTGCTGGCGAGACGGCGGTTTTGGGACGTGATGGCTTTTCTCCGTCGTAAGAAGGTCAACTACCAATGGGGACTGGCCAGATCTCTTGTAGTGACATACGAAGCGATACCCCTTGTCATCTCCGAACCAGCTGAGGCCTGGCCGATACTGGCTGGAGCGGGACTCTCCTTGGAATTGGTGGACGCTTCACTTGGTTGACGACCCTTTTTTCCGGATATGAATCCGACACCACGTTTTTGTTGGGATACTGTTCCCCCACTGTTGAGTTGTGTCCCCGTGACACGGCGACACTTTCTGTGGACCTTCATGTTTTCTGCACCAGTTTTTTTGTGTGTGTGTAACTCCTCTGTTTCATTTTTTAGAAATCTCTAGCCTTGATTTTTGAGTCTCCCCGACTACAAGAGTTTCTCCCCAGTTATTTACCCCTCCCCCGCATTCAGAGACGACGTAGACAATTTTTGAGGACGTTTTGCCCTTTTTGATTTTCTCCCCTGCCCCAGTCCCCCCTTCCTTTTTACACGAGCAGAGTATCTTTATTTCAAGGTGTTTAGCTACCTTTTTAAGTGAACCCTCCCTTTTATAAGAGTTCCTGATGACTTTGACGCCGAAGATCCCCGGCTGGGGATTACCTAGACTTTTGCGTTACCCATTCCCCCCTCCCCTTTTATCTGATATATATTGCTGAGACCCCTCTTATTTGGGGATGTTTATTGTTTTTCTTATGCCGTATCTTTGATAGTTTTAGTTGGTCCTGCGTGGCCCCTACTTTTCTCTGTACGCAGACTTACTTACAAAATAAAAAATTTAAATTAAAAAAATATATATATTTGTATTTAAATAAATGGCTGGATAATTTGTGATGCTGACTAAAGTCAGGGAATAGCCGACTTTCTAAACCTGGTTCCAGCAGAAGCCCTATGTTACAGTGTGTGTGTGTATATATAAATATATATATGTGTTTGTATCTCCATCATATGCCTTTCCCTGTTACTGTAAACCGAACACTAGACTTGGTAGAGCGCCTTTTCCAAAATACTGTGTCTGGATCTGCCCCTTTGTGCATAGATAGAAAGTCATTCTTGGAAACATGTTAATCAGAACCATTTGCTTTCTTTACTAGCCATGTTGTGTTTCTAATTTTCTTGGATATCCATGCTTGGATGACTTTGATAAATTCATTTTCCCGAACGATGATGGCTATCCTTGACACCAGAGATTTTCCAGAACTGCATGATCTATGGTGTACATGGGGCATATACTTCTGATGCATCTGTGACTCAATTTCAGACATTCATAATAAACTAGTAGTTAAGCATGTCACCTCTTGTTAATGGTGGTGGTTCACGTCCTATTCTAGAAGTTGCAGCTCAGCTTCTACGGCTACTTACTGTACATTTACCCTTAATATACTTTGTATAGGAAGCACAAATGTATATTCAGTGTCACAGGGGCTCCTGACGAAAGCTGAAGTGCACAGAACAACCAAACAAAAGAAATCCCTAACTCTGACAGGCCGGTCCTTGAAATGGCCTGATATATTATAGGGGAGAATAACACGTGTCAGTGCAGAGTCTCAAGCAAAACAAAGTCAGTAATAGCCACGATACGTACCCAGAATCCACACAGACACAGAAAGGGTAAAGCAAAGGACAGAATAAACAAAAATAAGTACAAAGGATAGGGCAACAGGGAACCAAATAAATAATATACCAGAAGGCAAGGTAAATAAAAAACACTAAGGCTAGGAAAACCTTGCAGTAAGCAGGACCAGCAGGGAAACACACAGCATATAACCCTAATGAAAGAGCATAGCATCACGTGAATACCCTTAAATAGTGAATTTAAGTGCAATGACGGGTGGATACTGAGGAGAGCTGATGGTTACAAGAAAACCCTGGACTGGATGCAGGAATGGCAGGGCAAGAACTAAGAGCCAGCCCAGAACAGCTCACAAATAGGGCTCAGGGCTGAAATTGTGACAGGCAGAGAATAACAAGTGACTACAAGGTTGCCGTCATTTTGGGAGATGACAGCCCCTCCGATGCACCCCAGCCAGCAGCGCTTCGAACACTGAATGGTCGCAAGCATCCACTTTTTATTGCCGGGTTCCATGGGAGTGGTACTATGACGTGGTACGCCAATCGCAGGCACAACACTCTGACGCGGTCCAATAGGACTGGTCTTTCGGTTAAAAAATGCTGGGATTCCCTTACACCCTGTGCTCTGTTGTTGTTTCTGTTGCCCGAGAGCACGCTTTCCTTATTGATCTTCCTGTTTTCTTGTGTCACTCTGACTCTGACCTGTATGAGAACATCCCTTGTTGCAGACCTTGAGTTACTACTGTCTCGGGCTCTTGACCCTCTTTTTCCTTTTGACTTCGCTAGTTTATCATAGGCAGTTCAGTACCGGCCATTCTGAGTACTTGCAGTGTAGGTTGTGATTTGTACTGTGTGTTTTGATCAGGGAATCATGACCATTGCTCATTATTTTCATCTGCAGCCAAAAACAGAAAAAACAAAGAACGTATAGTTCTCCTGTGTTTTGCCACCAGCTCTGTGCAACCCCTTAAGATTGAGTACTCGAGATGCTGCACAGGTGTCGTGTGGGTCTCCAGGGGGTCTTATGGACTCCTTAAGCTGCTGCCAGTAGTCTAGGGTTTTCCTACAGTTATGAGGTGGGCTCAGTATTAGTGATCTGGTAAGATTCCACAGGTTATGATTTTTGGCTGAGCCAGAATAGGGACCCTGGAGTATAGCACACATACCTGCTTTTAGGTAGGTAGGTATTAATTTAGTGAGTTCTCCATGTTTAATTGCCACACAGGTACGGCGCAGCATCGAGCGGACGTAATAAGGCTTACTAGTTATATTACTAGAGTCATATTACAGGAAAGTGCCTCAGTGAATTCTACGCTCCCTGTGGGGCCAATGTTCATAGCAAATCAACTAGAGAAAACTCATTCACAATATCATAACCGCAATTCTCTCATCTACACAAAGTATTGGCATTGTGTAGGGCTCTTACATGCATCCCCTCACATCACTAAGCCAGTTCTGAATTGCGTAGAATTTGTCTAATTTAATTGAAACAGCTCGGCATGTGTAAACAACTCCTTTGTTGAAAGAAGCTTTCGGTATTTAGTTTGTCTTAAGTAACAGCAGCGTTCTGTTTGTCTGTAAAACATTTGATTCAATGCGGAGATTAATAAGAGCTGCTTCACATCATTACACCAGTGTGCTGCAATACATGAACATACTCTACGCTTTGCCAGAATCACAGAAGTGCATCCAATAAAATACATTTTAGTATGCATTGTTTTACTTGGCCACGTATTCAACATTCTCTAAAACTGTATTACAGTGGTTATCCATTCTGACTGAATAACAATATGCAGGCGTAGTCTGGAATTCAGTGCCAATTCAAAGTATCCCATGATTCCTTGTGTTTTGCTCTTCTAAACCGTAAGATGCTTTACAATGCAGATGTGTACATAGCAGCACATCTCAGGAAGACTGGTATTGCCATAAATGCAGTATATAAATTGCTCTGTTTAATACTAACTATTGGAGCCAGCAGTGTTGGATCAAGTGTTTCTGGAGCAGAAGATTTTAAGGGGTTATTCAGAGAGCACCGACATTTTGGTGCTTTCACATTCCCCGCGCTTCTCTGCACTTCAGGGAATCAAAGTTCCCCACCCTGCGGGAATCAAAGTTCCTTACCATGCGGTGAATTCAGCATTCACTGCAGGGTCCCTGGAGTGCAGGGAAAACGTGCAGAAACCGCCGCAAAAACCACTCTGAACACGCCAGAAAAAGCCGATGAGCTGACGGACGGGGTAAAAAAACCAAAACCGTACGCTTAAGGCTAGGGTCAGATAAACACAGTGTGAGGGCACTCTGTGCGCGTGCATAACGGACAGACGTTCTGATGGAAGATAATGTAGACACCACACGGTCCTTTTTTCTTGACAGACGTAGAGCAAAAAGGGAATTATGGGAAACAAAATTAATATGAAATATTATAAAAATTGGTACATGATATGAAAAGCCATTTTGTGCGTCAAGGTGCTGAACGTCGCAAATGCGGTTTGTCTGATGACAGCTCAT
Source organism: Leptobrachium leishanense (assembly GCA_009667805.1). Taxonomy (NCBI): domain Eukaryota; kingdom Metazoa; phylum Chordata; class Amphibia; order Anura; family Megophryidae; genus Leptobrachium; species Leptobrachium leishanense. The sequence continues at coordinate 286,553,946 of CM019066.1, forward strand.
CACTCACACAGACCGCTATGCGGAAATGGCGCACTCTGCTTGTCCGATCTAGCGGTTTTACGTTCTTGCCTAACTTGCATCCATTTGCATCGTGTGTTGCGAGTGCGCAGTTCGGTGTGGACATGCTTAGTGTGTTGGTCTCTATTGCTCATGATTCTATGCTACCACGGACGTTAAACTGTGCGCCAACATGGACGTTAATCCTGCGTTCGTCTGACGCCGGCCTAAAAGTTTCAAAATTGAAACGCTGTTTGCAAAAAACTACTGAACGAAAATGTCTGAAATTTACATATAAGATCCTATGAATGATAATAAAAAGGTCTGTTACAGAAAAAAGAAAAAAACAATTTAAAAAGAAACGGAAATTTTTTTGCCGAAAAATGCCTAAAAAGATCCTAAAAAATCTAGAAATAAAGATACTTTTTACTGCAGAATAAAATAATAAACAGTTTATTAGATATCGAATGAAAACAGGAATATTTTTAACATTGAAGCCTATGGGATTCGCCTGAATAAACCTGACGAATGAAAACACCGAACCGCAGGGAATTTCGGCAACTTTTCACTGCTGTTCAGTGTCCTCTGAATAGATGAACCATTGCTTCTCTATGTGGGATTTCACTGCCGCCGAACAGTACCATATGTGCACTTCTCTGAATAGCCGAATGTCCCTGAAATGTCGCCTGAATTTCAGCATCTGGTTACATTTCGGGGCCAGATAGGCTCTTTCTGAATAACCCCTTTAGTCACCTCTGGCATATCCCATTTAACTCTATTGTGCCTCTTCCACTGCTTCTGACATCCCATTGTTCCTCCGTCCTATTCTTTTCAACTTTTCTTGTTTCTTTGCCCCATTCTTCTCGCCTTCCACTTCCAAAACCATTTGCACTTCTGATCTCAGAACTGTAAGATTTTGTTAATCTTGAAAGCGTTCTATACATTTTAATCTCATTGGGGTTTTTGGGACTGTGAAGGAGGTAGCTTGGTTTTTATATCAAAAGTCTAAACGGCATTTTTTCTTTTCTTTGTCTTTCTACCCTAAGGCTAGCGTCAGATGAACGCAGTCATCACGTCCGTGTCGCCGCCCAGTTTAACGTCCGTTGTTGCATTGATTCATGATCAGTAGAGACCCACACACGAAGTACGTGCGCACCACAGTGCGCACGCAGGTGGCAACGGATGCCATTTAGGCCTCGATGTGAAAGCACTACGATGGATGCCCAGAGTGTGCCGCATCCGTGTAGCGGCCTGTGTGCGTGATGACGTAACGTCAGACGCAGCGCATTTGCGACATTAATCACGTTGACGCTCAGACTTTTTTTGGTCTGGCTGGCTGTACTTGTCTTTTAATTTTAATTAATTTTGTTTCCCATATTTCCCTTTTTATTCTACTTCCGTTAAAAATACAGACCGTGTGGTGTCTACAGTATCTTCCGTCAGTACGTCCGCCGTTATGCACGCACGCAGAGTGCACTCAGAGTGCGTTCGTCTGTCATTAGCCTTAATGAAGAGAAAGCATGACTGCATTCTTTTTTTGAGGGAGGTATTCCTCACCTGCAAAGTGAACGTGTGAGATCACAAACTGTTTCTGGGAGCAAACTAAGCATGCCAAAAATGGCCTCCGATTGGCCAGTCATAAAAGACCCCAAAATTCTAACATGCTAAATTGCTCTCACAGTCTTCTCCTTGGCCCTCAAAGTAGGTAAGATGAAAAAAAAAAAAAAGAGACTTGCCTCACCTTATCTTTTTTTTCTTTATTTAGGCCATGTTGGATGTGGCAGCAAATCATGGTTGGATTATCACAGCATTAAACATTACTAATCTCGTGCAAATGATCATTCAGGCCCGGTGGGTGAATGATTCTTCTCTGCTGACAGTACCATGCATCGAAAAGAACTATCTTTATCTTTTCAGGTATGTACTTCAAGTAAACTTATAAGACTAGGTAATTTTTCGGCTTTAAAATAATTGTTGAAGGACTATAAAGTATTATAAATGTGTGATATCAAGAAAGTGTGTGCTGAACATAGCAGATATTTGTTTTAAACCCTTAAGGACGGGAGTAATTTTACAACTTCGGCGCAGTTTGGGAAGTAGAAGTTTGCTGAGCTCATTTTGACAGTTTTTAAACGCGGTTTTAAGTCACGTATTATTATACCACTCAGACAAATTATATATCGTTCTTTCCGGGAGACTCAGCAGATTAATAATCTATCATTATTATATGTATACGTCATGCCCTGCCAGAATGCTATAACAAAAAAATGTAAACAAATGTGAATTTTCAATAAGTATTTTTTTTTTCACATTTTATTACCCGAGCCTTTGTGGTTATATTCTATGGGGTAGACGTGTTAAAAAAATAGGGAACCCATTTGTTTATTTTTTTTGGGGGGAGAAATTACGTGATTTTAGCTAACCCCCCCCAAAAAAAAAATCATTAGTGAAGCATCCCGGCGCGATGACGTCAGTGAGCCAAAACCGCCGATCTGACTCCGCTGAAGTCAGATCAGCGAGGGAACCGCCGGAGGAGGTGAGTATCGGCCGGGGGGGCTGCAGACGCCGTGGATGTTAGACCTGTGCACAGCACAAAATTTATTTTTGGACGAATGCATTCGTCCTAAAACGCAGTTTATTTAGTTGCTTAAGAAATTCGTTTTCAGTTCTTTAGTATGAAAACGAATTTCATTCATCCGAAAGCCAGAGGATACAATTACTATTGTAGTGGTGGCTCCTCAGAGGGCTGAGATCGGCTGCTTGTTACAGTATCTCTCACTCTTAGCACAATGCGTCAGGCTCAGCTGTTACAGTAACTGCTGCTCATCACAGCGCTCAGAGTTTCAGTAAACCTAGTAATTAATATTTTTATATGCAAGAGGTTCTAACAATATTATTTCCTTGTTTTACTGAAAATCTGTGTGATTAGCAGCAGTCAGCTATTGTAACAGCTGAGCCTGATACATTGTACTGAGAGATAATGTAACAAGCAGTCGATCTCAGCGCTCACAACCACTGGGCTCCAAAAAAATGCTCCTCTCTGTATAATGTATAGAACATCCTCCTGCATTAATTAATACCCCTCTCTGTATAATGTAAAGAACATCCTGCAATAATTAATTGCTTAGAACATCCTCCAGCATTAATCATTGCTGGTCTCCTTCACTCATCAATGTAATATTACAAAAATAACAAACTAAAATGTAATGCATATTCCTTTCGTTTCTTTCGTTTTTTGGACTGAGCAGTTTCGTTTCTCTTGAGTCATACGAAAACTAAATTATCCCAAAATTCGGACAAAATCGTTTTAGTACTAAAACGAATGCACATGTCTAGTGGATGTACTGTTGCGTCCTGCGGCATTAAAGCCCGTCTAATGCAGGGCATAATGGTACGTCCTGCGGCGTTAAAGGGTTAATGATCGTTTGAAGATATAATGCACTGCGAAATAATTCTTTAAATAGTAAAACGTGAAACTGTCTTTTTCCAACAGCAAATGGAACCAAGGGAAAATTCGAAAGGATTCGGGAGCGGTCGCTGGCCCAATTGAGTGTCTTCCAGAGCTGATTGCTGCATGTGAAGGCAGGGAAGATATTTTCATCAGCATTTTAGAACGTGACGTACAGTCAGCACATATCTCACAGGTAATGGTCTGTGGTGTGGTGGATTACCACAATAACATGTTGTAAAACAGGGGTCAGCAACCTTGGCACTCCAGACATTTTGGAACTACATGTCCCCTGATGGTTTGGCTGAGCCTCATGGGAAATGTAACTCCAAACCATGTGCAGGCCAAAGTTGCTGAACCTTGTTCTAGAGGTTCCTGGTTTTGAAACCTTGCTTGGCAAGAACAATAAATGTGTAAACACTTGTTTCCATTCAAGCATTCACAAAATAATATTCTCTAAAACATACAGGGTAATTCAAAGAGATCCGAATTGCTTGAGAAAGGTAACCGAACGCTGAAAATCAGCATTCAGTTACCTTTCCTGGCCATTCGGCTATCCAGAGAGCAGGCAATTCGCCAAATCCTGGCGAATTGCCTGCACATACGGTGCCTGTTCGAGGGCAGTGAAAACCCCATGAAAAAGCACTGCTTCGGCTATTCAGAGAACACAAACCAGCAGTGAAAGGTTCCCGAAATGCCCTGCCATTCCGTGGTTTAATTCGGCAAGTTTATTCAGGAGAATCCCATAGGCTTCAATGTTAAAAATATTCCCGTTTTAATTCAATATCAAATAAACCGTTCTTTATAAAATTCTGCAGTAAAGAGTCTCTTTATAGATTTTTTAGGATATTTTAAGCATTTTTCTGATTTTTTATTTTTTTTTAAAGTCCGATTTTTTTTAAAGTTTACTTATTTTTTCTGTAACAGCCCTTTTTATTATCATTCCCTGGATCATATGTAAATTTCAGACTTTTTCGCTCAGTAGTTTCTTTGCAAACAGCGTTTTACTTTCACACATTCATACAAACTATTTTCCTAATTTATTCACTGCCTCTTCTGGTCTCGGCTTCCTCTAGACGCTTCGGCTGCATGTGATCGGCCCCTGCTCGGGTTTCCCGTGGTTTTCGGCAGGTTAATCCAGATGTTTTTGCGGGTTTTCGGCGTGCATTCGCTGGGTTTTGCGGTTCGTTTTCGTCGGGTTTGCAGCAGCTGTTCCCTGCAATTCGGGGGCCCTGTGGTGTTTGCTGAATACACCGCAGGGTCACCGAAATGGGATCGGCAAAAGGAACTGCATTGAAGAGAATGAAAAGTCACCGAACGTGCGGTGACTTTTCGAATCTCTTTGAATAACCCTGATAGTCAAAGCTCCTACGTAATAGCATTATGTCGATCATAAAATCAGTATGTTCTGTTATGATGCACAATGGGGCCGTGTATAAAGAGATATTTTAGATCAATGGTCTAATCAAGGAACACTCAGGAGAATTTCTCGTCTAATTTTCTTCATTACTATAGACACAACATATTTCTTGAACGCTACTCCAGGTTTAGAATGCTGCTCCTGAATTGTTCTTTGAAAATAACGTATATAAAATACATATGTGGTTCTAATATTTATTTAGATTTTATCTGCATTCTTTCCTTCGTATCCACCAATGAAATATGTGGTGAAAGTGGAATGTCATTTGTGGGATTTTGACACACCTGAAAATGTATTTAAGGTGCTTGGTCAGGGCTCATAATAAAAATACAACAAATCCATATATTATGAATCCAAGACCAGAGCATGCATAATTTTAGTGATGACCTAATCGTGGCTAGTTGAGAGCATCTCCCAGTCTTTCATAGGTATCCAGTGTTGGTGACTGAATCTTTATAGTAGGACAGCAAGCTTCGGACGTTCATCAATCATATGTGTCTTTGCAAAATAGTTGTGCAAGAGGGGGCATGCTGTATTAAATTGTGCGGCTTGTCCAACTTTTAGGTTCCTTATTTGGTTTATGATAAAAAGCACAAACATTTCACTGTGATAATTTGTAGTTCATGTTCCATGTGTGCATTTTTCTACTCACTTTAAGTGTACATGGTAATCCAGATGTGGAGTCCGTGGTCCAGGTGCCTAGAGGGGTGTCAGCTACATCCTCAAGATGATGCCAAATTGATAATCAGGGGTTTCTGTTTCTCTCGTGCAGAGTGGGCTTCCTTGGCACTTCAGTGCACCTAGCAGTCTGATTTCCATATGGTATAGTCTTCGCTGTAATGGCACCATTATTATTATTATTATTGTCCTCATTTTATATAGCGCCAACAGATTCCGCAGTGCTTTACAATAACCAAAGGGAACGAAATACGTATAAACGGACGTAAGAAGGAAACAAGAGGTGTAGAGGGCCCTGCTCATAGGAGTTTACTGTCTAGAGGGATTGGGGTTGAGGAAGACCAGAGGAATTTTACGCGATAGCAGGATTATTAGTGCCAGTGGTTTGGGAATGGTGGGGCCATAGAAGCAGCTTCAATCAAGTGTGAGAAGGTGAACAGAGGAATGAGTTGCATCAGTGATGTGGTACGCTAATCTGAAGAGATGGGTTTTTAGGGATTTCTTGAAGGCCTGAAGATTAGGGGAGGGTTTGATAGGGCGAGGCAAGTCATTCCACAGGACTGGTGCTGCCCTTGAGAAGTCTTGGAGGCGAGAGTTGGCTGTGCGTGTGTAGACCGATGACAGGTGGAGATCACCTGCTGAATGGAGTTGTCTAGATGGGACGTGCTTGCGGAGTAATTAAGACATGTAGTGAGGGGTTGAGTTATTTAGTGATTTGAACGTGAGCATCAGTATTTTAAACCAAAACCTTATGAGACAGAGCAGGGTCCCACCATAGGGCAGGCCATTTACGCTGGTGCCCGTTCTCAGTACTCTCAAACTTTTTACATATGTGCACAATTTAATTCGATTTTGGGTGTGAAGAGGTTAGCTCCATTTTGCATTGTATTGCATTGAAATGCACTCATTAGCATATCAAAAGACCATTTCACACCTTTTTAAAGCAAGATTATTGTATCCCCTGTGGAGAAACAAAATCCTTTGTTTTATGTCTCTCCAAGCACCCTGAAGAGACATAAAACCAGCTCCAAATAGCAGCCCTAAACCTCACTGTAACAAAATTTTCAAATAGATCACTGCTGCATTACAGCTGCCAGGGAGAGGGCAGAATACAGATAGAGTGCTGGGGTCACTCACTGCTGTACAGGGATTAGATTAGGGGGTTATAATGATTGAAAATCCCGAAAACCTGTACAATCCAGATACAAGGTGTTACTGTAATCTCCATATACAAGCATTATGTCACATACAGACATTTTATATTAGTGTTCGTTTGTGGAAGCTGCATTGCTAATAATCACATTATTATCACTACAAATACATTTAAGCAGGCGATCTGACCATTTTTATTATTTAGCTTTATCACAGTGCAATATGTAGCACAAAGGTCTTTCCTGCCTGTATGATAATAATGCAGACCCCGTTTGAAATTGTATAAGATAAAAGACACTATCTAGAGCTCAGAATCTTACATTTCAACAATATTTCTGTAAAGGATAAACGAATACATGAAAAATTTAAAATGAGCAAATTAACATTATTTAAATTTTTAAACTATCTCAGAATAACAATTTCTGTACAAAACTTTTAGTTTAACCTATATTGTTAACTTCACATCCCATCTTTCAAATAACACGTTTTCAACAAAAATCACTTGGTAGTGAAGGTGTTAATGATATGGGCTGTGCGCATGCCTTTGTATTTGCTCATAAGGTTTTGAAGTCGACAAGTTTGGTGGACTCTGCTGAGATTTGGTAATGCTAGTAATGATTTTTATGGTATTTCAGCATAAATACCAAGGCTCTTCCTGAATTATATCAAACTCCAGGGATTGAGTGATTCCCTTAGCTGGAGTCATATTCCCCGTTGAGTTTTAGACTGGATGCGTGATAAACTGAATCAGTTTATCAGTGATGCGTGTGCCATGCTTTAATTTGCTCTATTTATGAGATTCAGATAAATATTTCCAAACAAAGACCAGATATATTGAATTTCACTCCTAAAGAAAAGCACGTTAATTGAGAATGAATTTTAATTGTGTGTTAAATACTTTATTTCAGCTCTTAAATGAAACAGAACTGAATTTGTGGCCATCCACTTCATTAGGTCGTTAATATAATATTGCTTATACTCATTAAGCTGTTGCCCCTTCGAACAAAAATGTTTTCTCCATAGATTATTATGTGCTTTGCATTAGGTGTCAATCGCCTCAATGTCCCATGGGTTTATATGAATATATTGTGTGCCTGTCCCTGTTAGAATGTTGTTTTCTGTATATGGTAAATGTATACTCTATTTAGCTATAAAGGTATATTTACTGTTTGTAACCAGCATTATATGAACAGCTATTTTCTTACAAATGGTTCTTCCGTAGATTTTATCATTTATGTTCTTGAAATATTACAACATTACAACGATAGCAGCAGATTATGCTATGTGGAAATGACAGTAAGGATTGCCATCAATATTAGTGCTTAGTAATGGTAAATATAGTAGAAGCATTATTAGTAGTTGTGGTTGTATAAATAGCAACAGCAATAGTTGTCACAATGGTAGTAGCAGAAGTATCAGTGACGGTGGTGGTAGCAGCAGCATAATGATGATAGTAGTATTGGTGGAGGTAATAGCAGTATTAGGGCTTTTTGTTGGTTACAGAATTATTATTCGTAGAGTGGTGGTCATTGCTAGATTAAGAGCTGTGTAGGCTTGGAGCTAAAGATTTGGAAGAGCCTTTCACTCCATCTTGACTTAACACCATCCTTCCCAACCATCTTTGTTCTTCTGTATTATTCCTTACAGCACCTAGTGTGCCTCTGTCCCATTCTTCTCATTCCCACTGTGTTTCTTCCCCCTCTTCATACCCCCATTGTGCCCTTTCCCCTATATTTGCATCTCCATTGTGCCTTTGTCTCATGCGTTTCAACAACTTAGTTACTATAGCCCATCCTTCTCATCCCCATTGTGCCTATGCCCACGTGATGCTATAATAGATAACATTTTACCTGGACTTGTTTTATTTAAGGGACTGACGTTGAAGCATCGTAGCTCCTATTTTAATCTGGTGAAGGTAGTGGTTCTAGTAGCAAGAGAAGTTGTAGCATCTTGTTCTGGATCTCTCAGATGTTAAAGGAAAGCTACAAATGGAAAATGTTCGCGACTGTCATTTTGCATTTGCAGCTCGCCTTTTACGACCGTATTATGAGAGAGCCGCATTGCCAGCAGCTTAAGTTGTAATACATCCAGGCTGCAACTTGTTGAGGCCAGCGACGTTAAGCGGACATAGGAAGTGCCAGATCATGCTGCTCTCGCCAGCGAGGGATCTGTAGTGAGCATGGGATTTGAAGGTGGGTTTAGATTGATGTGTTGAGTGATTGTACAGAAGCACAATCCCTTAACACCAAGGTCGAAAGGATGTTCTTCAACCTGAATAACATCAGACACAGTTGGAGAGTAACTGATTGGAATGACTCGTTCTCCATCCGCTTGTGTCTCGGATGTAATAGGACATCATAAAATGAACCACAAGGCTCGAGCCATTATGCTGTACGGCTCGAGCGCTGTGCTTGGTGTCCTGGTTGTGATCAGGTATTTGACTCCTTGAGATTTGTGTAGACTGAAAAAGTTAAGTTTATGCTTTCAAATGATATCCACTGCACATCCTCAATAGTATCTGCAATATTTTTCTCTGTGCTGAGATATATTACTATTGTTGGTGAATTAAGCATATTGTTAGTCACCAATGAATGAAATTAGACCCTAGGATTGTATATCTGTGGGAACAGATATGGAGTCTTCATTATACAGCTAAGGCAGGAGAATGGAAGTCGAATGTGTCACGATTGATCGTTTAATTTCAGGAAAATCAATTCCAATGGAACCAGATATGTAACGATAACTGCGAGTGGATGAATAACATTTCAGCAAACTAGATTAAATGTCTGCACTGCTAACTCGATTACCATAAAAAGTATCTACAAATTGGAACACCATTTCTCTTTCCACATGTCTGTCGTAATAGAGGATCACACGGCAAGTCAGAAATGCGATGCGGAAAGAAAAAAAATTGGAACATTGTTCTAATTAGTTCAGGGAGAACTCCGAAGTAAACTTACCTAATTTATTTGCATAAATTGTCATTCTGTTATCTTTAAAACTGGATGCAAATTGGTTCCGTCTGATACGATGATGGTTTATTTGGCTCAAAAGTACTTCAATTTGCGCAGCAATCTGGTGGCGTCTCTACTGTGAGGCGATCCCAGGTAACATCAAAATTCTGAATTATTCCAGAAATTAGCAGGTTTAAAGCATCAATTTAAGTGCTAATTGCAGTAGTAATGAGAAAAAGCAGTACTGCTGCGAGATTTGCATCTTCTCCCCCATCAGTATGCCTGCAACGGCTGCTAACTGCGAGAGGATTTGGATGCTAATTAAATAATTGTATGCATGGTAGTGTCCTTGTCTGATTCAATAGATGAAGATTAATCCTCAGATAAATATGTTTGGCTGCTGCACCTTCAAAAATAACTAGCAGGCGTGTATATGTCAACTATCATGTATTATTGTGAAGGTATATATATATATATATATATATATATGTGTGTGCATATGTATATATGTTTGTTCGTATATCGACACTTACAAACCTATAAAGCATATTTTCTCCATATGATCTGTAGATACATAATCTGTGTTTTAAAAAGTTTATATATATATATATACAAGGGTTGTAGTGGAGGACAAAAAGTGAGATAAAAGGCCTCCACACTATATATATATGTTTATTATTGCAGAAGCCACTTGCACATCATAGCCTATATATATATGTATGTGTGTGTGTGTTTGATGATGTAATAAAGGTGTATATATATATATATACAGTTGTGTTCAAAATTATTCAACCCCCACTGAAATTGAGTGTTTTGGCCAGTTTGACATTGATTTTGATCATTCAGTCATCTTGCTTACAATTAAATCAGAGAGGCACGTGTAGGTCAGACAAATATAACATAACATTTATAATGAAATAACCACAAATGTCTTTTCTGTGCTCACATCATTATCAATTTTATTCAACCCCCAAGTGACATTCAATCTTAGTACTTAGTACAACATCCTTTTACAGTTATAACAGCTTTTAAACGTGAAGCATAGCTTGACACAAGTGTCTTGCAGCGATCTACGGGTATCTTCGCCCATTCGTCATGGGCAAAAGCCTCCAGTTCAGTCACATTCTTAGGCTTGCGCACTGCAACTGCTTTCTTTAAGTACCACCAGAGGTTCTCAATCGGATTTAAGTCTGGTGACTGCGATGGCCACTCCAAAATGTTCCAGCCTTTAATCTGCAACCATGCTCTAGTGGACTTGGAGGTATGCTTGGGATCATTGTCCTGTTGAAAGGTCCAACGTCTCCCAAGCCTCAGGTTTGTGACGGACTGCATCACATTGTCATCCAATATCTCCTGGTACTGAAGAGAATTCATGGTACCTTGCACACGCTGAAGCTTCCCTGTACTTGCAGAAGCAAAACCGCCCCAAAGCATGATTGACCCCTCGCCATGCTTCACAGTAGGCAAGGTGTTCTTTTCTTCATAGGCCTTGTTCTTCCTCCTCCAAACATAGCGTTGATCCATGGGCCCAAACAGTTCTAATTTTGTTTCATCAGTCCACAGAACACTATCCCAAAACTTCTGTGGTTTGTCCACATGACTTTTGGCATACTGCAGTCGACTCTTCTTATTCTTTGGAGACAGCAAGGGGGTGCGCCTGGGAGTTCTGGCATGGAGGCCTTCATTACGCAGTGTGCGCCGTATTGTCTGAGCTGAAACTTCAGTACCCACATCTGACAAATCTTTTCTCAGTTCCTCAGCAGTCACACGGGGACTTTTCTCCACTCTACGCTTCAGGTAGCGCACAGCAGTCGAAGTCAGCATCTTCTTTCTGCCACGACCAGGTAGCGTTTCAACAGTGCCCTGTGCCTTGAATTTGCGAATGATGCTTCCTATGGTCTCTCTTGGTATGTTTAACATCTTTGCAATCTTCTTATAGCCATTGCCCTTGCTGTGAAAAGTAATCACCTCTTCTCTTGTCTTCCTGGACCATTCTCTTGACTTCACCATGTTTGTAACCACACCAGTAAATGTCTAGAAGGAGCTGAGTATCACAGTCATTTTAAAGCTGCCTAATTGGTGCTTATTATGCTTTATTGCTGCTCCGTGACATCCACAGGTGTTTTCAATACCTGATTGAAAACACTTGAATGAACCTCTGTTCTTCAGAGTGGTAGTCTTTAAGGGGTTGAATAATTGTGTCAATGAAGAATTCACAAAAGAAACATTTACTACTGTATTACAAAACCAATTGATGTCATTTTAGTTGCATATGGTTCTTTAAAAAGTCCTTGTAGGATTTCATTCTGAATACAATTACAAATGTACAATAAATTCCCTAAAACCCTTTACAGCATTGGGGGTTGAATAATTTTGAACACAACTGTATGTATAGGTAAGTAAATGCTTAGCTATATTATAGGCAAAAATATCTCAGGAGCAGTGTAGTACCATAAGGGCTATGAGATCGTTTTTCAATGCACATTTTGAAAAGTATACAATATGATAATCACCAGTCACTTCACTCGATAGAGCTAATATAAGCAATTCATTTTTAACATGAACCCGTGAAGTCCTCTTTATCTCCCATGTAAAGCGCCACAGTAATAAATACAAATTATTTGTTATGAGTTAATGTCGTTGCCGAAATTATGCTTTTTTCCGTTCTTATCCAGCATAACTCACTCAGAAGCGCTGTTTCTGTTTCCATTGACTGCAAGCTTTGGAATATCTAGATAATTGAGGGTTACCTTTAGCATTTGAGTTTATACATGCTCTGACTTTAGAATTTTTTTCCCACCATTAATACCTGTAATTTCTTTATTAACCAGTATTATGTAAGTATAGTGTTGTGGCATATAATGGCAGAGATGTTTTTTTCTATTGCTGAACATTCAGCTACTTATATTGCCAGGAAATGTGTGAATGTGCCATTTTCCTTTTCCAGTGATCTTTCTGGTGGAGGTGATCATGATATTTAGGGTAACATTTATCCAAATGTATACGTTTTATTCTGGCACAACGTAAACATGATACATCCCAGTTTAAAGAAGACTCTGGGCTTTATGTAAATATCAGCGTTTCACTATGGTTTGATTGTATACTGTCATTTTTGTGGGGTTTTTTGGCGTAATTGTGTTTTTAGAAATCTATCAGGGTTATTCAGAGAGCGTGAAAAGCAGGAGAATGACTGGAGAATGAAAAATTCTAGGTCAAAATAGCCAATTTGGAAAGTGAGATGAAAGGGAGAATTTTTCTGGTTTGGCTATTTTGACCTTGAATTTTTCATTCTCCAGTCATTCTCCTGCTTTTCACGCTCTCTGAATAACCCTGTAAATATCCATATGTGGTGGGACTGTCCTGCGGTTCAACATTTTTTGTATAGTGTGCAGGCTAATTTTTTTGGTTACATTTCAGTGTCCCTTGATCCTTGGGCTTATCTTTTATCTCGCTCATTGCTGAATTTAAGCATGTTTGAACAGGTCCTTTTTACTAGAATGGCACTGCCAGCCAGGAGGGCCCCGACCGAAACCTGGAAACAAAGTACTCCACCACCATGCCGAGTGGTGGCCACAAAGATTGCGGTTGCTTGCCTTCTGGGCAAACTCACAGCCAAAGTGAGGGACACTATCAGGGTTATTCAAAGAGAATCTAAAAGTCACCACACGCTCAGTGACTTTTCGTTCTCTTGAATTCGGTACGATTTGGCGATCTAATTTCGGCGACCCTGCGGTGTATTCAGCAAGCACCACAGGGCCGCCGTAATGCAGGGAAAAGCTGCCAAAATCTCACCACAAAACGAGGGCGAACGCTCACCAAAACCCGCGAAAACATCTGGATTAACCCGCCGAAAACACTGGAAAAACCCAAGCAGGAGCCGATCACACACAGCGCAGCCGCTGGAAAAAAAACAACACCGCAGGCGAAGGACGTGAAGAAAAAAAAAAACAGTCCGCTTGAATGTTTGAAAAGTGAAACGCTGTTTGCAAAGAAACTACTGAACAAAAATGTCTGAAATTTACATATAAGATCCAATGAATGATAATGAAAAGGGCTGTTACAGAAAAAAAAACGATTTAAAAAGAAAACGGAAAAAAATGTTTGCTAAAAAATCCCGAAAAATGCCTAAAAATGTCCTAAGAAATCTACAAATAAAGAGACTTTTTACTGCAGTATATTATAATAAACGGTTTATTAGATATTGGATAAAAACGGGAATATTTTTAACATTGACGCCTATGGGATTCGCCTGAATAAATCTGCCGAATGAAACCACCGAATGGCAGGGCATTTCGGGAACCTTTCACTGCTGGTTTGTGTTCTCTGAATAGCAGAAGCATTGCTTCTCTATGGGGATTCACTTTCCCTCGAACAGGCACCGAACGGGCACCCTATGTGCAGGCAATTCGCCAAGATTTGGCGAATTGCCTGCTCTCTGAATAGCCGAATGGCCAGGAAAGGTGACCGAACGCTGAATTTCAGCGTTCGGGTACCTTTCTCCAGCAATTCGGATCTCTTTGAATAACCCTGTATGTGTAACTTTCGTAAGACGTGGGCACTCTTGGATAATTATACCGCAGGTGTATGATTTCTTTTCATTGGCCTTCCTGCCCCGCCTCCCCTGCCTTTTGCGCCCAGTGCCATTCTCAGCTTAAACAAACCGTTTGGAATTTCATTTTTTTCTTTCAGTTCGTTTTTTCTTAATGCCCCAGGTTTTACGTGGTTATGTGTTTGAAAAATGTTGTGATGTATTGTGCAACATGTCATCCGCCGCTGTTCACAATGCATGTGCTCTAACTTGTATATCCTATATTGCCACACTACCTTAAATAAAGAATTTTAAAAAAAACATCTTTTAGGTAAAAATGTAATATCCTTAATATATTTGTTCTTAAATTTATTATCCTAATCAATATATTTGTTCTTGCTGCACTGATTGTAAAAAGATATAAAACGCTCTTTTTTTATTTGATGAATTCATTTACATGATTCAAGAGAGAGAAAAAATGAGGATACATCAAACCTGACAAAAGAATGTCTTAATTTTCTCATCCTAACGTCGAGGGATTTTTTTCCCCCCAAGTTATACATCATAGAAAAAAACTTCTGTCTTGTTGTACATTATCACCTCCTTTTTACCCTACATTAGTAGAATGTTACATTGGGCCCAAAGTTTTACATCGACACTATAAGGGATTCTTTCCATGTACAAAGAGATATGCGCTATCTAGGTCCCCAAGCTGCAGGTGGCACTGAGACAATCGCGACATCGCCAGACAATAGTGAATTGAATGAGGACGTTCAAGCTAAGCACAAAATTCCCAGTTCACCTAAAACACCATGATATCTCAGTCTGGCTCTTTTCCCATGACAGACTGCCAGGAAATAATAGGAGACACATGTTGCCTAACCCTGGTATAGAGATGCAGGGACCTTCGTTATTTTTACATGGGTGCACAGATGGGAGTTTTACCCTCTGGACTTTTTTTTTTTCCCTTTCTATAGCTTATCAATGGATATTCTTTTTTGTTTTTTTCTGGGGGGGGTGTTGTCTTTCAATAAAACAATCATTCGGAATTGGCGCCCACTTGGGTCAATATAGATGGGATGAAGAAAAAAAATTCAACTCAACTATTATTTTCTACCTTGTCTATATTGGCCTTTATTCTTCAGCGTTCATTTGTGAATTCTCTACTCATCCCAATATAATGAACAAAAATGTCATTATGTAACGGGTTTCTTTTGTGTCTTTGGAAAGGTCTAGGAAGGCGTTCAATGAATTCTTAGAGAGTAAGTAACGGGGACGTAGTGACTGTACCCACTGATTTTCAGCCATGCTGCTTACTGCTTCATTTCCAGGAGCATTTGGTAGAATCATGAAATTATTCACAGTATCTGACCTTAATGTATCGCAATGGAAAATACACACATTGTCCATTTGATGTTTGTCTTTTCTTTCTTTCTTTTCCTTTTTACAAGTGCTTTTCTATCTCCCTTTAGGCTTGGGACTATGTTTCAAATCTTCCAGTGATTGACGTTAGCCTGAGTGTTAAAGGATGCTGGGATCAAGCCGTTCAACCGCAAAATGAATTATCCATTCCCACCGTATTCCCTGGCAAGCAAGATAAGGTGTGGATTACATTACATGCTGATCAGGAATATGTTCTGCAAGTCAGCCTGCAGAGGATTCGGGCGGGATATAGAAAGGTAAAAACAACTCATCAACCTATCCTATAACCCATCCAGTGGTCAGACCTTCATGTTAAATTGCATGTTATTATCATTATCAGCATGCACTTCAGGGTGTATCTACCGCAGCTGTTCTTCGTCTTTTCTGCAGTATATCTCATATTGGTTTTCTATTTATTGTAGTTTCATTTTCACAGATCGTCCGATCAGATAATTTCTACGTTAGAAAAAATATCCAATAATGTAGGAAAATTGTGAAAATACTATCTGTGGTTTAAGAGAAAAGTGAATATAGTTACCTTGTGAAATGGCCATCATAGAGTGGACACATATTGCAACAATGTCAGAAGTACAGATAAATAAAAAGCTTGTACATATACAGTATATTGTCAAAAAATTGCAAACTTGATCTATTCTTTCAAGAGTTTCAAGTGCTAAACTAGTAGCCAGGTAAAAATGTTTGCAAATACAGGATAGACTAATTGTCACCCACACGACACCCTCTGCACATAAAATGATACCCATCAATACTGCATTGTCGGGGGGGGGGTATTTTGTATTTTAAGTCATGTGAAGAATTAAAATATAAGTATCTTAAAAAAAAATTGACATACAGAATTTTTTTGGGAAGAGAAATAGCTTAAGATAAAGTGTCATCAACTTGGAAAAATGACTTCCAGTGTCGTTTTGTCTATAGGAGGGGTTAGGGGTATTTAAATTTCTCTAGCTTTACTAGCGGTACTGCACAACGAGCAGTAACTATGCTGATAGAAACAGTGACAGCACAGTTAAAAGGCTCTAGAAGGTGGTTCCCCATCTCCTCCCCTTAATTTTGATCCAGACCATAAACGTGCTAAGGGGATGTGCCTGGTGTGCCCAGTCGAACGCTAATGTTGGGTGAAGAGGTCCCTTTTCACCTCCTACATTAACATTTTAGATGTCCCATTAGTGGTTCATGACGAATATCCTAAAAACTGACTATCTCTGATTTACAGGCTTGTTATTTCTATTGAAAAATTTGTATTTTCTGCAAAATCTTCTAAATATAAGTTTCAAATAATAGATGCTCTCGGTGTGCACACCCTAATGCATAGGGCTTTCCACGCCAGTGCTCCAGACGTTGATTGGGACTGAATGCAGCAGCAGTTACCACCCTCTGTGCATCAATACTGTAGTAATGCTGGCCCACAATGATGTTTCAAAGGGGTGTGAGACGCTCCCCCATTCAGCAGTGCGATGAGGACCATCTAGTGAATGCCAGAATGTTTATAATGCTAGCTCCATGATGGAG
The DNA here is from genome assembly GCA_009667805.1 of Leptobrachium leishanense. Lineage (NCBI taxonomy): Eukaryota > Metazoa > Chordata > Amphibia > Anura > Megophryidae > Leptobrachium > Leptobrachium leishanense. The sequence goes on from CM019066.1 coordinate 286,571,075, forward strand.
ATCAGGGTTTTATCCTATAATACTGCATGTTGTTATGGGGTTCCTCCATGTCTGATGTAATGCCCAGCTGAATCTGACATGTGACAGGAGGGCTGATCATGGCCATGGGGGTGATTAGTAAAGACTTGTTTACGTGCCACAATTAATTATTGTACCGTTGTGTCAGATTGCTAGTCTAAAAGACTGGCACCACGTCATGTCTACCAGGTAATGGGCTTTTCCAGGGATAGTTGAAATCATCTCATTTGACTTGTACACTTATTTGCAAGCATGTGCTATCACGGTAGCTTCTCTCACCAGAGAAATCTTTATGCTGGGCCAAATCATTATTATTTGCTGTTCGGTGCAGATTTTATTCAATATTCTAATTTGATCTTTTATAGAAGTGATGTGTGACTGTTTAGTATATGTTTTTCCTTTGTATCTGGTTGATGTTTCCATCATACACTGTCCACACATGTTGTCTAATTAGACAAACTATAGAATTTTCTTACAATATTTCTGTATTGTTATGGTACTTATTGTATTAATATGTGAATGTTTCTTATTTTATCATCCATAGGGAAAACATGATAGTAAAGCTATTGCCCCAAAATTTCCAAAGTCCAAGGATGAAGGCTGGTTCTTAATCCTGGGGGAAGTGGACAAGAAGGAACTCGTGGCATTAAAACGTGTTGGTTATGTCCGAACTCGGAGTAATGTTTCCATGGCCTTTTACACTCCAGAAAATACAGGACGGTAGGATAAAGAGACGAGAGTTATATCTTCTTTTTTTTTTTATCTATGCGTGTACATTTCGACAGATCATCTACACTATTTCCACTATACATACTTTTTTCTGGTTTTGCACTTTCAGCTAGTTTCAGTTGTCTAAAATCTTGTGATGCTCTGAGTAAAACTGGAGGTAACTGGTGTTTATGTCATGCCTTTTATACAGTTATAGGCACAATTAATAATAGAGTATATTTTATTAAAATTACATGTCTTTATTGTCTCGTGCTGACTATGTACAATATGCATAAATAGGGTCTTAATGTCCTAGAATTTAAAATCCTCAGATATCCATGCTCGGTGGTATTGTCTATATCTTTCCATATAAAATGCCAGTGTCAAGATTGAAAATCCATGAGCGTTTTGCTCTTCCGTGCCAGAAAGTTCCCACTAGTTGTTAACACCAACACAGTGGTTTTCATCCATATGCCACTGTTACTCCAATTCTGCGCAAGGCGTTAGGATGTAGAGCGCTTCAGACTGGTTTTTTTGCCTTATTTTGGATGCACAGCAGTAGCTGATTCTGTGAAAGGCTGAACTCGATGAACACATGTCATTCTTCAGCCTATGTAACTATTTATTGACATACAGTATGTCAAAAATTAGGACTGAAAAGATAGACTGGACGCCAACAAACATGGCCGCATAAGCATAGAACTCCTGCAACCCAGACCACCATTCGCCTTCCACATAGCACTCCTGGACATGGGCAGAGGCAGAAATCCTTCCTCTAACACCCCAGCAGCTCAGGATCGGCCTGGCACACCTGCGGGATCGCTGGATAATTACCTACTGACCCTGGAGCCTGCCCGCCAGAGAGCTCCATCTGCCAAGATGGCAGCCACGGAACCATCACCACCTCCTGCACAGGAGACGGACCGGGTCACACTCCAATGCCTGGAGGCTGGTAATGCTCTCGCTTCCTTTCCCTGATGATATTAACCACCTAATCGTGTCTGTAAAAGACAGGTTTTGTACCGAACTGGCGTGAGTGTGCTGGGTGACCTCCGGTGGCCTAGCCTGGATATCCAAGGATTCTACACAATGTCAAAGGTGTTCCTAGAACTGTGCTAGTCTGGTCACAGATCTCATGTGTTTTTGACCTGGAATCTGCCAAATTGACACTCCTAAAGAGAGGTGCTACAGGAAACACATGTCAGAACTGTGTATATACAAAAACATCTCACGATCGAGTTATTTTATGTGAACACAGGATGAAAACCACATACTTTACCACATTCCTCTCAAGATCGTACATATTAGATGTAATATTACATGCTTGCTGTATTTTATTGTTGTCATTACAATGTTTCTTAGACTAGTCTATTTTGTTTCCTTAGGTACATTTACACGTTGTATTTGATGAGTGACAGTTATCTTGGCATGGACCAACAGTACGACATATATCTAAACATTGTTCCAGCCAGTATAGCAGCTCAAGTCAACTCCGAGGTCTCCAGCGCTGTCCAAGGCCTTGTTCTGAAGTAACCTGACCTCTCCAGTGATCCCAGTACAAAGCTGTTTGCAAAGACAGCTGCTAAATCATTCAGGACTACAAGGAAATGACTCAATGTTTTATTCCAAGGAATCAAATTTCGACCTCAACACACTTGAGGATTTCAAGTGGTTCACAGGATCCCCTTGCAAAACACATTATAACATGGGCCTTATAGAATGTTGCCTTTTATAATTAATATGTGTGACCTATTCCAGGACATTAATGAGTTTACTATGTTCAGGACGTCTACGTTTTGGGATCAAAAAAGACAACTACCATAAAGAAACTAAAGAGTAAACTGATATGGCCGGTGATTGATCAGTACTGAAATATGACTCTGTTTACATCAATTTAACTTGTCGAGTTTGACTTAATGTGCACCTTTCGGATGTGTATGAAACCTGCTGAAAAAATGTTTTCTTTGACAGTAAGGATTGCAAGTGGCAAATTGGATTGATATATCTAATTTATATTTACATGATAGATGGAAACAAATCTGAATGACCGTCTTACCTAACACAGTATACACGGGTTTCCGGAGACTGAGTCACTTCGATTTGTGCCAGAACATACCCTGAATTAATTTGCAGTCAATTACTTTTTTGAATTCTTCTTTTTTTTTTTCCCTAAATCTTTACATCGAACCATTATCAGTAACTATTTTTCATAACAAAAACTTACGGTACTTAAGAGAAGAATAAATGTTCCTTATGACTTGAGGGAAGCCTTGCCTGCCTGAAAGAAACCCACAATATCAGATGTATTTCAGCATGCAGGATCTTGGACATCCGCTAAGTTAATATAAAGGTTATTTACTAAAGTGAATTGTGGTGAAAGTAGTAGGTAAGGTATACTTTAGCTCATAATTAACAATTTGGGAACAGCCAGAACAGAATTTTGTTTGTACCTTAATACCTTCCTGGCGGTCAATTTATTTTGCAATTCCCTGTCCAAAAACGGGCAATTTATTTATTTATTTTGCCCCCCCTAGCAGCATCCCGAGTGTAGCTCGGGGTTAAATTCCTATGTTGGAAGCGGTAACCCTGAGCAACACTCGGGATGCCGCTGGATACATCACCTCTCCCTACGCTCCCTCGATGTCCCCAGCTGACTCCTCCGGCGACCGCAACCTCATTACTTCCTGGTTTCCTCCTCGCGAGAAGGAATCCAGGAAGTAAAACGCTGCGATCGCCGGAGGAGACTGCAGAGATCATCGAGGGAGCGCTGGGAGAGGTGATGTATACAGCCCGAGTGTGTCTCGGGGTTAAATTTAAACCCGAGACACACTCTGGAACACCGCCAGGGAGGTTAAACGAAAATTTAGAGGGTTTCTGTTGTTACAAGTCTGTTTTTCAGTACGTACACCTCTACATATTAACCTTTCTTCTGTTTTATGCGTGCATAATGTCCTTCACATTACCAGAGTAAAACTTTAGTAACATGTAGGCCGTGATCACTTGCACTGCAATTAGTAATTACTGTCTGTATGGATGAGCTATAGAAAATTAACCCAATTTTATTTGAGGTTGCAAAATTTAGCATGTGTTCTGTTTCAGTTTTGCTAAGCCATTTACTTTTTCCACGCGTTGATTGATGGTATCACGTTCACAAACATTGAATTGCTGTCTGACTGCACATCCTAACCAAAATCTGAGTTTGTTGCCAATAAGACGCACATTATCGTTCATATGAAAAATGCCAAATCGAATGTCAGAATAGCTAAAATAAAATTTAGAAAAAATAACATTTGGGATACCAAAAGATATATAAATATGGGGTGTAGAGCTATCCTGCTTTCGACGACTCAGATGAAAGAATGCATAAACATGTACATATCATACATATTTTGATATATACAGTTGGAAGAAACTATATATTTATGTAAATCAGTCTTCGTTCCTTGAATCTTCTCAATACACTTAAAAGTAAAGCTATAAACAAAAGAAGACTATTGTGTAGTATATCTGAACAATATATGACTCAATCATCAAGATATATCATTCAACTCACAATTTTTTGAGCCCACTTCTGGCTCTATAATATTCTGCTTTATGGGTCTTGTTTTCTTATTCACAGGCGCCCATTCGCCTTACACTCCCTCCATAGTCTCCACCCTTGATTCATAGATTAGTGCCCCATTTGGCTACCTTTTATTTGCCAGTGGAATTTTTGGGAAACTCCTCTAACCTTCTTTCCAAAACAGCAGCAGCTGCAAATAAAGTTAAAAAAGCGCTTTATTGGCTAAAATAATTAAAACCATCGCTGCCAGAACGCGTTTCGCCTTGTAAAGTATGTGGTATCCAGGATAACAGCTGATGAAGCCACATACTTTACAAGGCGAAACGCATTCTGGTAGCTATATTTTACCCAATAAAGTGCTTTTTTAACTTTATTTGCTGCTGTTCTTGTTCTGGAAAAAGGGTTAGTGGAGTTTCCCAAAAATTCCACTGGCGCATAAAGGGAGCCAAATGGGGCTCTAATCTATGAATCAAGAATGGAGACTATGGCTGGAGCGTAAGGCGAATGGGACTCTGTGAATAAGAAAACAAGACCCATAAAGCAGAATATTCTAGCGCCAGAAGTGGGCTCAGAAAAGTGTGAGTTGAATGATATATCTTGATGATCTAGTCATATATTGTTCAGATATACTGCTCAATAGTCTTCTTTTTTTTACAGCTTTTTTTGAAGTGTATGGAGAAAATTCAAGAATCAAAGACTGATGTACATAAAAATATGCAGTTGTAAGAAACCTATATATGTGTCGAAATATGTATGATATGTACATGTTTATGCATTCTTTGATTTGAGTCAACATGAGCCATACACCATAAAGGGGAATTATATTTCCTTTGCTATTGAGGGCTGGTCTCAAAGTATCTATTTCATCCATTTCTTGCTTATTTGATATCAGAAGGCCTGTATAGCCTGATGTCACTAAATGAGTGTAATGTTTCATTAGATATAAAAAAACTTGGGTCTAGCTCATCATTGAAAAGTTATTATCTCTCTGTGGAATGGAGAATGTTTTCTTTATCACCTTTTCTTCCTGTTTTGGGCAATTTGTATATTTAACTCTATTACACTTTACTACATGTTTCAGGAAACCGGTAAAGCAATATAAACAGAATGTTGACATTCAAATAAATTTACCAGGTTGAGTCTGTTAAATATCTACATCGGAGTGTAATACAGATATTAAAATAAGCAATTTTGTGTGGTCATAAAAAAATTCATGACGGCAACTGTCTATAATCTGCACTCTACAGGTGATTAAAATCTTTTATAAGGGCTTTAAGAGTGTCAAAGCTATGGTTATATAGTTCCATTTTGAAAAACTGCAGAGTATTGGATTTGCCAATAATACATTGGTTTTGCCAATAATACATTGGTTAATATAACATAATCAAAATAAAAAATCTTGAAAGAAACGTGACTGGCATCTGTCTTCTTGAGTTCCAGAAGCAATAAAATACGCAGCTTTTAGCAAAACTATTTTTCTGTCTTTGTTTTTAGAAACCACTGTGTTTATCAACACATGATCACTGCAATAATATAAAGTATTACGTGAACATAAAAAAACCGCAGCAGGCAATGACAAATTGAGCTGAAGACAGAAACCGTCAGAAGAAACAATGATAATGACAATGGGATCTCTGTAAATGAGAAATACTGTTCCCAGGGACGGAAACAAGTAATTTGAAAGTGTCCATTTCAAACTACATATGGTCATCAAAAAAGATAGAGCTTGCAGTATTTTATATCCTGAACTGTATAGATGAAAACCAGGTAGAATTACACATGTAACATTATGAATTATTCAGTAGATTTCACAGAAACCATCATGTACAGCAGATATTAAGTCTACACACATTTTTTTAATTAGTTGGTTTTGAAATATAAATGTCAGACCTTTTTTTTTATCTGTAATGTGATCTTCCAATTTAGCAATAATTACCCTCTGGATATTTGTAACATTTTAAATACAAAATTAACTACAACACCCTGTTTGTGTATGTGTGCAACAATTTTATAATGGAGACTTTAGATAAGTGGTTCCCAATCCTAGTCCTCAAGTACCCCTAGCAGTCCAGTTTTTCCAGATATCTGAAGCACAGCACAGGTGATATGATTTGCTTCTCAGTGATTGCAGTATGCAGTCTGCATTTCCCCAAGGTAAACCTTAAAACCTGGCCTGTTAGGGGTACTTGAGGACCAGGTTTGGGAACCACTGCTCTAGATGTATTCAAAGTAAACCAGTCACAGTCTAACTCATACTTGTTGGCATGAAAGTGATTCTGACAGAACGTAGATTAAAGTCAGCAGTTTTTATCAGGAATTTCTCGAGTGTTTGGGGTTGTATTCTACTGGAAGACCTGTGGTCTTCCAAGAGTTAAAAATTAGAAAAGTGATATGAAACAATATTGAAGGCACTGGATGTACCATGGAGAGGGTCAAAAAGCGGAGATAATATGGCACCACAGAGACATTGAAAAGATGAGGAGACGCAACAAAATTTGATACGTGGACAAACTTATTAAGGGGGCTACCAAGAGGCGATAGCAATTCTAAAGGAGCCACAGGAATTTCTGACATGTACTAGTCTCTGACATTTTGCCTGTGACCGCCATCACTCATATTCTGCACATGTATACTCTATGGCAGGGCTCAAAATTTCAAGTCCCGAGCTAATAGCCAGGCCTTAAGAGTTACTCGCCACCAGTTGCCCCACCTACCCTGCCTTGAACTCTGCCCCTAAACACACCCTCTTAAATGATCTTATGAAATTACACTGTTAAAGGTTTTATTCAGAATAAAGTTACAAAAATAAATAACATTAACAATATTAACATAAAACATTGTAAACATAAAGGAAAATAAGTACTTTACATCAATGTGGATGCAAAAAATATTAAGTGTAAATACTCAACTTTTAATTAACAGTGCATTTTTTTCCTCACCACTATCACTTCAGATACATGTATACCGAGACATCACACCCAAGATACATGCACACCCACAGACCCCAGATACATGTATACCCAGTCACAGACACCAGATACATGTATACCCAGACATCAGATCCTGTAAAGTGCTGCGGAAACTGTTGGAGCTATGTAAAAGATGACAATAATGATAATATTCAGAACCAAGATACATAAATACCCAGCCACCAGACCCCAGACATCAAACTCAAGCTACATGTATATCCAGACAGACCCCAGATACATGTATACCCAGACATCAGACCCCAGTGTGAGCAGAGCGTGGGATCATTGACTCGTAAGAGAACCACCAGGATGGGGCAGGCATGGATGGCAGACGTCTGGCGCACCGTCTCTGACGTTATCAAATGGGACCGCCTGCCGGTCAGTTGGTCGCCATCTTGGATTCTCCGGCACGTGGCCGGGCCTAAAAAGAAACACAGCTGCTGCCGGTATACGCAGCACAGGCAGAACAAAATAATTTATTGTACTGCCTGCAGGTGTATTTTCACTCGCCCTCACTTAATTTCCACTTGCCAAATGCTAGTAGGCGAGTGGAAATTATGAGCCCTGCTCTATGGGATAGAAAGAAATCCTTTTTAACAAAAGGAACATACAAGCCTCTCTGGGAAAATGTTATGGTTTGACATGGCAAAGGTTGAATTTATTGGCTGAAATAATAAAACGTGTTTGGAGCAAAGCCAAGAAAACCCATAAGTCAAGGATCATCATACTGACTTTGAGATGTGGGGGTAGCATCCTGCTTTGGCCTGCTTCTCTAGGTCAGGGTTTTTTTTCATGAGCATAGGGACTGGGGTGGGAGATGAGGGGGACTGACCCCCCAAAAGGAAATCATGTGGGGTGGATTAACTTCAAACACAAACATACAGCTGTTTCAAACCAGTGCAGAGAGCAGTACTGTCTTCCTCCTGTGTTTATCTGTGTACAGCCTCCTCAGTGGAACAAGAACAGTATGTTACGGAGTTCTTTACTCTAGATTCCTTGTTATTCTTGGGGAGCACAAAAAACGGAAAAGGTAACCGTAGCAGAAATCCGCTGTGAATTTATTTCATTTTTAAAAAAATTTTTTTAAGTATTAAAGATTTTTATTAAGAGAGCAGAGCGTCAGCAAAATAAACAGCCAAAAATGGCCTCGCAGGGCCATAGCGTGTCGTCATAAAAATATATATATATAAAATATGGTCACGCAGGACCAGGACAGGCATGTCATTTTAAAGAAACACTGCATGAAAATAAGAAAACAATAGACAAGTAATCCGCTATAAACATCTAGCATATTGGGTGGAGGGGAGGGAAAAAACTGAGTAGGGTGTCGTGGCAAAGGCCAAGACTGTGCTGTCCTTGGGAAAACCCGCTAAGCCAAAAGACCGCAGGAGGCCAAGGGGGTATAAGGCCCGCATACTCGGGGGTCCAAACTAGGCGTCAGGCCACGAAGGTATACCCCGAGTAACCCATAGATGCCACAAAAGAAAAAAAAAAGGGGGGAAGGGAGGGAAAAACAGAAACCATATTCTCAGGTGGGGAGTGGGGGTCATCCCCGAATGAGGGTCTCGTCAGAAAATGAAAAAAGACTTGTCCCTTTTCTGGATAACAAAAATAGTCTCTGAAAAGTAAAAGAATGTCCTCAGCTGTTCATCGCTTCACAAAATGCAGGGGGAGGGGAATGACTAGGGGAACGTAACTGAAAATGGCGACATGTAAACCGAGGCCAGAGATCCCTTCAGCCTGCATCGACAAACGGCAAGGGACATGTGACCGGCAGCATGCCCCCCACCAGGCCTGGGCATTCCCCGGCCACCATCCTGCAGCCCCGAGGAGGGTTGTCCGGCATCAGCCAGGCACAAGTCACACCACAGGCTCCACCACCAGAAGCTCGCGGCAGGGTCGGGCCAAATCTCGGCGGGTTTGACAACCGCATCCGGCCAGGGGAGACCATCCAACCTGGGTAGTCGAGAGGGAGCCGCCCGCACCCGGTACGCTCGCACAGTCAACTTCCGTGGCGCGCAAGCCTCCGTGTCGCCGTCAACGCTAAAAGCCAGGGACTGTAGAGGTGGCTGGAACGCCCAAGGCAGCACCACATCAGGATCGCCATCTTCAAGGCCCCTCTCCACGGGGTCATCAGCCGGTAAGAAAGATTCAGTGGGGCAGCAGGTTACGTCAGCCTCGGTCACATCAATCCTCAGGGTCCCCTCCTCCCGGCAGCCTCGTAACGCAGCCGTCACCTTGCGCCATACTCCTTGTAAGTGGGTCGTCCGGATCCTCTCCCGCCAGTAGTTGTAGACAGGTGTCCAGGCCAGAAAGAACAGCTCCCTCATCGCCAGCGGTGGGAGGGGGTCCATCCCGCAGCCATCCCGCAGCCATTCCGCATGCCTGTCCGCCGCTCCAATAGAACCTCCGCCCAAAGCGTTCAGGAGATGTGGGCCCTCCATCTCCGTAGACCGCGATAAGCACTCGGTCCGGGGGAAGGCGATCAGCGAGGACGGGGACTCGGTCTCCGATGCCCAATAGTAGGCCTCAAGATGGCCGCAGGCGTCACGATGCATCCACCTAGAAGCTGCTGCCAGGGAAGTCTCTTGCCCGGAGCGGGGGACTCAACGGGCTCCAGACAGTCTAAACACTGGTGGCCAGCCTCCCAGGGACCGGTAGCTTAACAATATCATGGGCAGAGTCATCTATGTGTCCCTAGAAGAGAGGACATGCGGAGCTCCATGAGAACACGTCCTCTTCAGTCGTGAATTTGTTTCACAAGACAAATTCCCTTTAAAACCTCGTGCCTTTCTTTGTAATTCCAACTTAACCAGGAAGGACACTGTGGTGAAATAGTTCTTTGTTGTCCTTCCACCAGTACATTATGTTGTGTCAGATCACATTTATGAGATCGCATGCATCTTCTACAGCAACATTCAAAGGGGAGGTTATATGATGAAGGGTGATTGTCGCCACTGTTGTAGTTAGAATTTAGTGCTACAAAACCAATTTCTGACACCTGCTTAGAATAAAGCCCTATATATTTTATTCACATCTTCTGTATCTTCAAAGGTCTCTTGACAATTTCACCTCTTTCTTCTGGACAAAAAATTCTGCCACTGTTTCTTCTTCCAAGTCCTTTTACAACTTTCTTTTACTTGTACTTTCCATGCAAATCCCCATGATTTATGTCTAGCTTTTCCACACAAATAAATGAGAAGGTTTTCATGTATCATTATTTTCATAAACTACAGTGCAAAATAAATATTTATGTGCCTCTCCAATAAATTATAATGTACTGCTCTACGGTAGCCAACGTAGTGTAATTTTACTTCAAGTGATTACTTAGATGGGAAATTCTTTAAATAATGAATTGGTTTTAGTGTTACATAAACAAGACCTGGCAATGAATCAAGAACATGCCGCCCTGATATGAACATGCCCTTCACAGTTTTGATGTTGGATAAATGTGTGTATCCTGTAAATTATCTGCATTTTAAGGTATAACGTTCAATGCTGAAATACCTGTCCTTTTATTATTGTAACTTGTTATTATTGTAACTTTGTTCTGTTATGCTGTAATACCAGTTTACAGAGAACATGTAGCAAATACAAATTACCAGGTGAACCGTGGAGATTATAAATTCTTCCTCAAAAAAGTCCTGAAACACCTGCATTACAGTTTCGCATTGGACTACGCTCTAATCCTCAATGCTGGAGATGTGCCGCTACCCCCCAGGGATTATCTACATTCTTGGCGGTCTTGCTCTGTCTTGTACCCTTTCTGGGAACTTGTCCATTTGACCAGTCATCAGGTATCAGGTTTGGATTTACCTTTTACAGCCCCTGTCTTTCTCTTTTTTCAAATTCCACTTTTACCTGCCACATTGCGATTATGGTAGGAAAAGGTAAGTGCTCATGCCACTGTACAGAGCACTGGCGAGACCTCACTTGGAGTACTGTGTGCAGTACTGGAGACCGTATCTCCAGAAGGATATAGACATCTTAGAGAGAGTTCAGAGAAGGGCTACTAAAATGGTGTACGGCTTGAAGGAGAAAAGTTACCAGGAAAGGCTTAATAATCTTAACATGTACAGCTTGGAAAAAAGACGAGACAGAGGAGATATGATAGAAACATTTAAATACGTAAAGGGAATCCACAAGGTAGAGGAAGGGAGTATATTTAAAAGGAAACAAAGTAGCAAAACAAGAGGACATAGTCTTAGATTAGAGGGGCAAAGGTTTAAAAGTAACATCAGGAAGCATTATTTTACTGAGAGGGTGGTGGATACATGGAACAGTCTTCCAGTTGAAGTGGTAGAGGCCAAAACAGTTATTGAATTTAAGCAGGCATGGGATAGGCATAAGGCTATCCTAAACAAAAGATAAATCAGGTAAAGTATCCATGTAATTGGGCAGACTAGATGGGCCGAAAGGTTCTTATCTGCCGACATTTTTCTATGTTTCTATGAGGTTAGAGAGTCTGTGGGTTTTCCTGGTTTGTTGATCAAAACAGTGTGATCTGCATTTAGAGAGTCTATTGGGATGTGGGAAATATAGATTGTGATAAACATCATTAGACTAGGACAGATTTGCACACAGTACTCCAAGTGAGGTCTCACCAGTGCTCTGCACAGTGGCATGAGCACTTCCCTTTTCCTACTGCTAATACCTCTCCCTACACAACCAAGCATTCTGCTAGCATTTCCTGCTGCTCTATTACATTGACTACTTACCCTTAGATCCTCATATCTCCCTATTTCTCTCCTAAACATTGATTACAAACTAGTCCCCAAGATACTGGCTGCCGTGTACAAGCCTTCCTTCCTGAATTGTTGACAAGTCAACAATTTGGCTCAAAGATTACACCCAATTTTTTTTGCTTTTTGAGAAAGGATTTTACCAGGAAGGATGCATTGAGATTTCTCTCGTTTTCAAGCAAGCCCTGGGTGTTGAGTATGTACCGTTAGGTGTCTTGCCCAAGGACACTTACTGGAGAGGTGCTCTTGCCGGGAACAAACCTGTGTCTCCACAGTCTCTCTCCATGCAGAGCAGAGATGTTACGTCTACTCCACCTCAAACAAATCATTCTCCCTTCCTTACCTGCTTCATTCTTCCTTTAACCCTTTCAATACTGAAATCGAGATATCTCGGGCTTCAAAGGCACCATCCGGTGCCCAATATCAAGATATGTAGATCCGCAGCACTAATTTAAAACATGATAAGCACAAAACGGTAACATTGAGCTCAGCACACAGAGGTGAAATGGCTCAGCAGTGAAGGGGTTAAAGACACCTGGTCGCTAGAATCATTATGATCTGCCTTGTACATTGAAACATGGGTGCCCAGAGATTATTCAAGAACAGTTGTATCCAAAAGAAAGCCTGTCACTCAAGAATTATCACTTCTCAAGTTTGGTATTTTAAAGTTTCACTATTTTATAATGCAGCACTTGGCTACTAGAATGATCTGGTGGACTAACATGTTAGCAAGTTTATTGATCCTGGGGTCTCTGAGACCTTTTAAAGTTACCCCAGGATCCATATCTATCTTGCTCTCTGTAATCTGTGAGATAGGACAAATATTTTTCCAGGTATAAGTTGACCGTCCCAAAGAATGTTGGTCAAAAATATCACCTATCTTGGCAACCAAACAAAAATTTCAACTGGCCATACAAGAGGTAGGTACCATCATTCTAGAAACATATAGGCTTCTTCTTGCAGGGTAACAAAGACACCTTAAAGTCTTTGGAACTGAGGACTATCCACACCTCAAGAGGCCATTCTGTCTCACCAACTTCCTCTCTAAGGTGAGCATGTAAAGTTTAATATTTAAAGCAACTCGACTGGCTCTTTTCCAAACACAGAGTTACAATAGAAAAGCCTGGAAATTAGGATTGAAGAATTTGAGGATGAATGTCTCCAACGTTCTAATAGGGACGCCAGCTCACATGCATCATTCCATGTGTGCATGTTTTAGCGCCCTAGAATGATGCCAACCAATGGGAATCACATATATCCTATTGTATACTCAAGCTTAAGTGTAAATGTAGTGCTTTTATGCCAGCTGCTGGATCATGCCAGTGGTTTTAAAGAAAATTGTTTGGTATTGAAGGGGTTAAAAAAATAATTAAAATATCTAAGATCTTGGCTAATTCAGTTTGGCGCTTTTTACATTCAAATAATTTTAAAGCAATAGAATGTTATAGTATGCTCAATTACTTAATTATTATTAAGCTGAACAAGTAATAAATGAATTAAATATAATAAAAATTGCATGAGGGTTTGATCTTTGGGCACTTAGATCAACTTATGATGGAAAAAAATTTAATTGCTCTTAATTTAATTTATACAGGAGTAGCCTATCCAATAATATGCCAGTAGGTAGTAAGTTATTTTATGTGACTTACGTTGACACACCAAGCTTTATAATTGAGTAAGCATACAGTTATGCATGTTTTTAATGGTAAAAATATTAATAATGGATTTAGTATGATTAGTCATATTGGAATCATGTAAATGTGTATGAGCCATTACAATTACATGCTACATCAAATATAGGAACTACAAAAATTATTGCATCGCACATCATAAGTTCTAAATGACTGGTAAATGAAACAAAGAAATAAGATAAATTAATTGAATAAGGAGTGTGTAAAGCATGGTAGTCTATTAAGAAATTAGAAAAGCTTTGAGTCAAATTCAGTGAGTTATTTTAGCAATCATATGCATGTTTATGGGGTGTTCCCTGGCACACCTTAATACTGGGTAAATTGGTTCAGCCAGTCCCCAGTTCAGCCACCTCATAGAATCTTGGATGCTCCTTGTATGGTTCAAGTTAAGCATTACTTTATTATTGCTAAGCAGAAATATGTATTCCTTGTAGACTTCTATAAGCATGTAATTAATTTTCCTTGGATGCACACCCCTATGAGGTGGACTGTGTACACTAATTGGTATGTGTAAAACTGAGCATTTCACTTTTTTTTTTCTGCCTCATGCAACACAGTGCAAAATATTTCAAGAGAATGCTTCTAGCACCATAATCAATAGTATTCATTGCCTGTACTCCCACTAGTGATGCATAGGTATGTACAACCCCTTCTGACTGTCTCTGTCTCTCTTTGTGCATCTTTATAGCTCTTCTCCCAACCAGACACGCGAAAGTATTGTGCAGCAATGCATCTCAACCGAATTATGGATTGGATGTCACTGAATACAGAAACGCTAGATAGATTTAGAGGCCATGACCTCTGGGGTCCCTCTGTTGGCTTTGTCGTCGCTCTTTCCCGCAGGTGTACCCTGGGAGGCCAGACGTCTCCCCTTGATTGGGTCACCTTACAACTTTGAGATTGGTAAAACCTTGTACATTCCTTATCTGCTACCCCTTCTCTGCTGTTGCCCATGAGCTCTAACCCAGGCCTCCCTGGTGGTCTCCACCCTATTCAACAGTCACAGTTGACTATGGATTCTAGAGTTTTAGTGCTGCAAAATGTTCATATACTGTAGGAGACAGACATCCTGAGTAGGGACGGACTCCCTCCTCTGTGCTATCTGGATAGGCTCAACTTTCTTCAAATCTGACACTATATCCAATCCTGTGTAGGTTGCCATCATCTGACTACAGCACTCACTTCTTTTGAGGGCATATGTAATCAATTGCTCCCATTTGAGCATGGCATCTCGGTTCTGTATGCAATGCTATAAAGCACTGACACTTCAACCCTTCCTTATATGGGTAGTGATGGGCCGAACACCCCCGTGTTCGATTCGCATTCAAACACAAACATTTGAAAAAGTTTGAAATCGGACACGATTCGAACTCAGTGCAAGTCAATGGGACTCGAACGTTCGAATTTTAGAGTGCCCTCCAAGAGGGCATATATGCAAGATATTTGCAATAAAATGTGTATGGGGGTCCGGGTAGTGCCCTGGGGGACAGGAAACAAGTAAAAAAAGTTAAAAAAAAATGTTTATAAAGGAACAGTGATTTTTTCCATGACATAAAGGTTAAGAATAAAAACGAAAAATTCCTTCAAATATCGTGCCTATAAGGTCCCCATAACCTGCCCCTAAAGTGGCGGATTTCTAGGATGTATAGAAACATTTAAAAACAAAAAATGACATTTCAAATGATAGTAAATGGTTTTCCTTTAATCTATTCATAAACAACTGCTTGGGGCGGCAGCCTGTATGAAAAGAGGAGACGTTTTAGGACACGCAGAACAAGTTTAGTGATTTTTTGGCTAAATTATGGTGAAACTTATGCAGGCTTTGGATGAAAGTAACAATAGATGCATTAAAATTGGACCTTTGGTGCCAGCTAGTGCCTTCACACCGTAACCCCTCTGAGGTATTGTGGAAGAGTGCAGGGGTGGACCCTGCCGTCAAATATTAAAATGATGTGAATCTGGTACACGCATCAGTGGCAGTGCACCCAAATATTGGGCCTTTGGTGCCAGCTAGTGCCTTCACACCGTAACCCCTCTGAGGTATTGTGGAAGATTGCAGTGGTGGAGGTTTTGGGAATGCAGAAGAGATCCCCAATCTATTCCATTACATCAGCATCAGGGGAGTGATAGCTGCTGATCCAGGACTGATTCATTTTTATAAATGTCAGCCGGTCTACAGAGTCGGTGGACAGACGCACTCTTTTGTCTGTGACAAAACCTCCAGCGGCACTGAACGTCCTTTCAGAAAGCACGCTGGATGAAGGGCAACCTAGTAGCTGCATAGCATATTGGCTAAGTTCTGGCCAGTGATCTAAACTCAACACCCAGTAAGCCAGTGGATCATCTGCTGTAAAGGTATCCAGGTCTGCCCTTGCCCCCTAGGTAGTCCTGCACCATATGGTGAAGATGCTGGCAATGGGTGCTTACATTTGACATCCCTGGGCATCGTGGACTAAAAAAATTGGAAACGGCATCACTCAAGCGGCCCCCTTCACCGCTCTTCCTCTGATCAACCGCAGCCTCAGAAGCACCTGTGTCATCACTTGGTAACCTACCAGTGCCTGGAAAGGTGTTACACAGGTGTCGCTTTAGAGCGTCCTAGAAACATAGAAAAATGTCGGCAGATAAGAACCTTTCGGCCCATCTAGTCTGCCCAATTACATGGATACTTTACCTGGATTTATCTTTTGTTTAGGATAGCCTTATGCCTATCCCATTCTTGCTTAACCCTTTCGCTGCTGAGGCATTATATGTATATGTTATGTCCTGTCTGTATATTATAACAAAATATGCAATAACATTTGAATTTTCAATAATTTACAACGTGTAAAGTGTTTTTTTTCACATTTTAACATGCGATCGTTTGCGGTTATATTTTCTATGGGGTGCGCTTGTTAAAAAAATTAGAAATGGGGACTCGTTACATTTTTTGGGGGAAAATTTCGCTATTTTTAACAAACGCACCCCATATAAAAATCGTTAGTGCAGCATCATTGTTCACCTTATAAATTAAATGGGAACAATATTTCTGCATTAACAAAACAAATAAAAATTAAAAAACTTGGTTATTTATTTTTTTATAATTTTTTTTTTATTTTTTATTTTATTTTTAATTTTTATTTTTTTTAAAAAACTTTTTTCAGGGTCATGTTTGGTGTCTTTGGAAAGGCCATGCTCTGGCCGATCCAACGATATCAAACATTAACCCCTAGCTGCCACGGATCAGGAGATGGGGTTCCAATGAACCCCTATCTCCACCATTGGTGGCAGCTAGGGGTTAACTCCAGGTTGACCCTCAGGGGGTTCCCGGGAGTTCCCGGAGGCTTGGCCGACATCCAAGATGTCGGCCAGCTCCGGGAGAGGATCACGAACCGGCGCTTTTCGGTGCCGATTCGCGATCCGGCCCCCATGGGGTTAATGCCAGGTACCGTTTGGAAGGGCAGGCTGTGCCCTTCCAAACGGTGCCTGGCATTAAGCTCAGGCCCCTGGCGATCGGGAGGGAGAGAGGTCCAAAGGACCTCCCCCCCCTCCCTTTCAGGCGCCTCCTCCGCACACGCGGGGGGGCGCCTGAAATAGATGTCATCGCACCGCCGCGATGACATCTATTGTGCCCGCGCGGTCCCAGAGTGACAGGCTGACATCCAAGATGTCAGCCCGCAACGGGGGGCACAGCGATCGGCCGGAATCCGGCCGATCGCAGGCTGCTTTGGGAGGACGCGCTCAGCGCGTCTTCCGCAGCCAACCCTTCCTGCGGGCAGGACGCGCTGAGCGGGTCCTCCGCAGCGAAGTGGTTAAATTCAATTACTGTTTTGGCCTCTACCACTTCAACTGGAAGGCTGTTCCATGTATCCACCACCCGCTCAGTAAAATAATGCTTCCTGATGTTACTTTTAAACCTTTGCCCCTCTAATCTAAGACTATGTCCTCTTGTTTTGCTACTTTGTTTTCCTTTTAAATATACTCCCTTCCTCTACCCTGTGGATTCCCTTTACGTATTTAAATGTTTCTATCATATCTCCTCTGTCTCGTCTTTTTTCCAAGCTGTACATGTTAAGATCATTAAGCCTTTCCTGGTAACTTTTCTCCTTCAAGCCGTACACCATTTTAGTAGCCCTTCTCTGAACTCTCTCTAAGATGTCTATATCCTTCTGGAGATACAGTCTCCAGTACTGCACACAGTACTCCAAGTGAGGTCTCACCAGTGCTCTGTACAGTGGCATGAGCCCTTCCCTTTTCCTACTGCTAATACCTCTCCCTACACAACCAAGCATTCTGCTAGCATTTCCTGCTGCTCTATTACATTGACTACTTACCCTTAGATCCTCTGAAATAATAACCCCTAAATCCCTTTCCTCAGATGTTGAGGTTAGGACTGTATCAAATATTCTATATTCAGCCCTTGGGTTTTTACGTCCCAGGTGCATTATCTTGCACTTATCCACATTAAAACTCAATTACCACAGCTCCGACTATTTTTTTAGTTTACCTAAATCATTTGTCATTTGGCTGATCACTCCAGGAACGTCAACCCTGTCGCAAATCTTTGTGTCATCAGCAAAAAGACATACTTTTCCATTAATACCTTCTGCAATATCACTAATAAAAATATTAAAGAGAATGGGTCCAAGTACTGACCCCTGAGGTACCCCACTGGTAACAAGACCTTGCGCCAAATAAACTCCATTTACCACAACCCTCTGTTGCCTGTCACTCAGCCACTGCTTAATCCATTCAACAATATTGAAATCCAAGCTCAAAGATTGCAATTTATTGATAAGCCTTCTATGCGGATCAGTATCAAAAGCCTTACTGCAATCTAAATAAGCAATGTCTACTGCACCACCTGTGTCTATTATTTTTGTTACCCAATCAAAAAATCAATAAGATTAGTTTGGCATGATCTCCCTGAGGTAAACCCATGTTGTTTCTGATCCTGTAATCTATCAGAGTTATTCAGAGAGCGTGAAAAGCAGGAGAATGACTGGAGAATGGAAAATTCTAGGTCAAAATAGCCAAACCAGAAAAATTCTCCCTTTCATCTCACTTTCCAAATCGGCTATTTTGACCTAGATTTTTTCATTCTCCAGTCATTCTCCTGCTTTTCACACTCTCTAAATTACCCTGTATGTGTTTTTAGATGTTCAACAATCCTTTCCTTTAACATGGTTTCCATTAATTTCCCCACTACTGACGTAAGACTAACTGGCCTATATTTCCCCGATTCCTCCCTACTACCCTTCTTGTAAATGGGCACAACATTTGCTAATTTCCAGTCTTCTGGGACGACTCCCGTTAGCAAGGATTGGTTAAATAAATCTGTTAACGGTTTTGCTATTACATCACTGAGCGCTTTTAATAATTTAGGGTGCATCCCATCAGGCCCCATTGACTTATTTGTCTTTACTTTAGACAGCTGCTGTAGAACCTCCTCCTCTGTAAACTCATATGTAAATGTCTCGTTAGTGTTTCCTCCTAACTGAGGTCCCTTTCATTCCTTTTCTTCTGCAAAAACTGAACAAAAATATTCATTGAGGCAGTCAGCGAGACTTTTATCCTCTTCTACATACCTTCCTTCGTTTTTAATCTAACTAATCCTTGTTTTACTTTTCTTTTCTCGTTTATGTATCTAAAAAATGTTTTGTCCCCTTTTTTACTGACTGAGCTATTTTCTCTTCTGCGTGTGCTTTGGAAGCTCTTATAAATTGCTTTTGCCTCTTTCTGCCTAATCTTATAGGTTTGCCTATCTTCTTCACTCTGAGTTGTTTTATAATTATTGAATGCTGTCTTTTTGTTCTTCACTATTTTGGCCACTTCTGCAGAGTACCACAGTGATTTCTTCCCTTTTTTGTTTTTGCTAACAAGCCGAATGCAATTGCCTGTGGCCTTCAATAATGCTTCCTTTAAATAATCCCATTTCTCCTGGACTCCCTTTAAACTCCTCCAGTCTGATAATGACTCCTTCACACAACATCTCATTTTAGAAAAATCTGTTTTTTTAAAGTCTAAAACTTTTGTTTTTGTGTGGTGCGGCTCCATCCCTGTTCTTATACTGACTGGTGATCACTAGATCCCAAATTTTCACCTACATTTGTGAGTATTAAATCCAATATGGCCTCTTTACGGGTCAGTTCCTCAACTACTTGTGTTAGAGATAATCCCAGTAGGGAGTTTAGAATATTTGTACTCCTGGTGCACCCAGCTGTTTTGGTTTTCCAGTTCACATCAGGAAGATTAAAGTCCCCCATGATAATAACTTCCCCCTTCATTACCATTTTGGCTATTTCCTCAAACAGCAGATTATCTAGCTCTTCTACTTGTCCAGGGGGTCTATAAATCACACCTACACGAGCTACTGTATGATTGCCAAATGTTAGAGTCAGTTTGGGTTACGCTATGTTCACCTCGCTCACTTTTATTTGGTTCGTTTTTATGTTGTTTTTCACATACAGGGCCACTCCTCCTCCTTTCCTACCTTCTCTGTCTTTTCTATATAAAGAGTACCCCGGTATTGTTATGTCCCAGTTATTTTTCTCACTGAACCATGTCTCAGTAACTGCCACTAAATCTACTTTTTCAGCTGCCATCATTGCCTCCAGTTCATTGATTTTATTGACTAAACTGCGAGCATTTATAGACACGACTCTGAGCTTGTCATTTTTTTCCCCGCATGTTGCTTGCACCCTCCGATTTAGTTTTTGGGGACAATCGGGCAGATTGGTTTTTACCCTTTTGTCCCCCCCCCCTCCTAGTTTAAATATTCCTTTGTGAAACCTTTGAATTTCTCACTGAGAACATATGTTCCCCTATGAGTAAGATGCAAACCATCTTTTTTATACAGTTCCTTTCTGCTCCAATTAGAGCTATCATGGGACACAAAGCCAAATCCTTGCTCCCGACACCATTCCCGAAGCCACAAATTAAATTCCCTATTGCGCATCTGCCTATCCTGACTGTTATGCACAGGCAAAACTTCAGAGAATGACACAGTGGACACAATCTGCTGTATTTCACCTCCAAGAACACAAAAATCTTCCTTAATCTCAGAAACCTCATTGCTAGCCAAGTCATTTGTCCCTAGATGGACTAGAACGTCCACTTCCCCTTGCTGCTTTGCTTGTTTGACAATATTGAGAATACGTCTCTTGTCTCTACGAGCAGTAGCCCCAGGAAGACATCTCACCAAACCACTACTCTCCAGCTCAACACCTCTTATGATAGAATCACCCAGCAACAATTGCCTTCTATCAAGTCCCACCTTTTCCTTTTTGTCCTTGGTTGCAGTCCTGCATACCTTAGGCATAGGGGATGGTGGTTCCTCAACTATGGTGTCTGAGCCTACTTCCGTCTCACCACTACACTCTGAAAGTGCCTCAAAAGAATTAAGAAGAGCCACAGACTGTGGGACATGCCTTCTATCCACAACTCTAAGTCTACCAGATCCTACAGTAGTCCATCTGCCGCTCCTAAGAGACCTCTGTGGTAGTGGCTTTGTAACAGTTATAGCCATAGCCTGAGTTTGTCTAACAGATAATTTACAAATCTCAGACTTCAAACAGGAAATTTCCTGCTGCAATAAAGAGAGCTGCCTACATATCAGGCACACTCCAAACTTCTAAAAATTGGATCTAAAAACAAATGCATGACAGCTCTTACACTGGACCAAGCCTGCCATTATAAAAGAATGGATTTAAAACCAGTAAATCTTACCTTTTTGTAGGTTTTCTACCTCCTGTCTAACCTCAGACTACCTCCAGAGTATCTCCAGAAGATCTCCAAATGCTCACTTTGAAGGCTTCACTTAGAAGGCTTCACACAAGCTCTTATTAGACAAGCTAATATCCCCAAGCTTTATATAGTCACCTAAGTACACCTCCCCCAGCAAGGTGTGGACAAGCTTAACCTCTGAGCAAATAGCACCCAATTGATTCCTCAAATTGTTTCATCCTGTCCTCCCTCTGTGAAGGCAGGATGAGCTCTGCAACCTTACCCTTGTATCGTGGATCAAGAAGGGTTGCCATCAGTAATGATCCCTCTCCTTGATAGCACGAATCCTGGGGTCCTTTAGCAGGCTTTGCAGGATAACGGAGCCCATGCAGCATAGGTTGGAGGTGGCATTAGCTTCCGAGTGTTCCTGGTCGCTGAGGATGACCGTATCGTGCACTACCTCCTCCCAGCCACGTACTAGTCCTTGGGTTTCTGGGGACACAAAACCCTCCCTTGAGGAATCCCCACCTTCAATGTCCCCACAACTTAAATATTCCTCCTCCTCCTCCTGTCTGATCTGAGGACCCGCAGGAATGCTGTCTGCGTAAAGACTGGGGCCTTGAGAGCTAGGGAAGTCCTCCTCTTCCTCCCGCTGCTCTGCCTCTAGTGCCACATCTATAATACCCCGCAGAGTGCGCTCCAGCAGGAACACTAAAGGAATTGTGTCACTGATGCATGCACTGTCCCTGCTCACCATCCTCGTTGCCTCCTCAAATGGTGATAGTACAGTGCATGCATCCTTGATCATCAGCCACTGCGGGGGGGACCAAGTTGACCTGAACCTGTCCTTGTGCCATACTCATACAGGTGCTCAGTGATGGCCCTCTGCTGCTTGTGCAGATGCTGCAGCATTGCCAATGTTGAGTTCCACCTGGTGGGCATGTCACAGATCAGACGGTTTGTGGAAAGGTGGAATTCTCTTTGAATTTGTGCCAGGTGAACACTTGCTGGGAATGACTGTCTGAAGACTTTGGCTTCAGACTTTTCTGGCCTGGCGGAGAAGCTCTGCCAGCCCTGGGTACCTGGTTAGGAAACGCTGTACCACGAGTTTTAGGACGTGTGCTAGGCATGGTACATGCGTCAACTTACCCAGGCATAGGGCGGAGAGAAGGTTGCTACCATTATCACAGACGACCATTCCCAGCTCAAGCTGGCGTGGTGTTTACCATCTCTGCGCCTGCTCCTGCAGAGCTGACAGAATTTCTGGCCCGGTGTGGCTCCTGTCCCCTAAACAAACCAGCTCAAGCACAGTATGGCATCTTTTTGCTTGAGCCATTGCGTAGCCTCTGCCACGCGTCGGTTTAACTGCCACTTCGCCAGAGACATTGAAGGAGGAGGAAGAGGTGGTGGAGCAGACAGACCTCATATAAGCAGCTTTCTGGAGGCGTGGTGGATGAACAAGCTCCAGCACAGAGCCCCAACCTGGATCCCTCCCAGCTGCAAGCAGAGTTACCCAGTGTGCCGTGAAGGAAATGTAACGGCCCTGTCCATGCTTGCTGGACCACGTGTCTAAAGTAATGTGCACCTTGCTGCTGACTGCCTTTCCCAAAGACTGGATAACATTGTCTTCCACGTGCTGGTATAGTGCTGGAATGGCCTTCCGTGAAAAGAACTGGCGTTTTGGAACCTGCCACTGTGGTACAGCACATTCAGCAAATTAACAGAAGGAGGCAGAGTCCACCAGCTGGAAAGGCAGCAGCTGTAATGCGAGTAATTTTGCCAAGCTGGCATTTAGACGCTGTGCAAGGGTATGGTTGGGACTATATTTTTTCTTACGCTGCAGCAGCTGGGGCAATGAAATCTGCGTAAATCTGCAGCTGATGGGATGCTGTCACATTCTGAGGAAGGACCTGGTACACCCATTACTATAACATCATCCCTGTCAGTGGAGGTTGTAGACATGGCATGACATATAGTGGGGTAGAGACAGATGAGGACCGATGGGAAGTGTTGTGCCAACAGGATGCATGACAGGTGGTCATATGTCACTTCAAGCATGTGGTACCCAAGCGGCTGATGTTTCTCCCACGCTTGATCCTATTTAGACATAGCTTACAAATAGCAATGCTGCGGTCTGCTGCACATGTCGTGAAGAACTCCCAGACAGCAGAGTTCCTGGACGTGTGCTTTGAGACAACAGCGCTCTGCATCTGAGCAGCTCTGACATCTGATGCCTTGGACTGGCTATGGTTGCTCAGAGGATGTTGTGCCTCGTTTTTGTTGGGCCTCCTCCTCCTCCTCACTTGACTCCTCTGTTCGATCAGGCACCCAGGTGGAGTCAGTGACCTCATCATCATCATCACCCCCTATCTCCCCGTCACTGGAGCCAACTTGGCAGTATGCTGCAGCTGCTGGAGGAACATGAGTGCCAGTTCTTTGTGTGTCACTGGCACCCCCTCCCTCTAGGCTGAGTTTATTCCCTTCCTCAACCTCAGAGTTTGAATCAGAGCACTGGAGTTGCTGCGCATCCTCAAGCAGCATGTCACTGTCATTGTAGTCAAACAATTCAGCTGACTCCTCCGTGTATGATGGTGAGGCTACGGCAGGAGTAGCTGTGGACATGGAGGCTGAATTAGATGTTTTGGCAGCTGAGGTGGACTGTAAAGCACTAGAAGCCTGGCTGGCAGAGGACTCGGAGGACTCGGATGGCCTGGTTAGCCAATCCTGCAAATCCTCTGTATGTTGCTGCTGCTTAAGATGGCCAGCACCAGTTAGAAAGGACAAGCGTGCCCCTGCAGAGGATGCACCACATCCACGACAACCAGGTGCAAAGCCTTCCGACACAGAGGCTGCTTGCCCTCTTATCTGTGTCTGGGAGCGTCTGCCTGTCCTTTTTGGTCTTTCTGACATGGTGAGTGATATACAGAACTCTGATTCAACTCTGTTATAAAGATTGGAGATATGCAGAACTCTGATTCAACTCTGGTATATAGATTGGAGATATGCAGAACTCTGATTCAACTCTGGTATGAAGATTGGAGATATGCAGAACTCTGATTCAACTGTGTTATTCAGAACTCTGCTATAACTCAGTGATACACCCTGTCCCTGATAGCTGGCAGTGCCAACACACATATTCAAATTCCCAGAACTCTGGTATACGTCAGTGATACACCCTGATAGCCTGGCAGTGCCATCACACAGATTCAAATTCCCAGAACTCTGGTATAAGTCAGTGATACACCCTGATAGCTGGCAGTAGCTGGCAGTGCCAACACACATATTCAAATTCCCAGAACTCTGGTATAAGTCAGTGATACACCCTGATAGCCTGGCAGTGCCTACACACAGATTCAAAGTCCCAGAACTCTGGTATAAGTCAGTGATACACCCTGATAGCCTGGCAGTGTCAACTCACTGATTCAAATTCCCAGAACTCTGATATAACTCAGTGATACACCCTGATAGCACCCTGAAATGCAACAATCTCCTTTTCTCTCTGATTCACTCCTGCAACAAACACACGCTGGGGCTGCGGGGAAGCCTTATATAGTGTGCTGCGGGACTTAGCTCTGTGAGCCCATGATTGGGCAAGATTTGCCCAATCAGGACTCTGAGCCCTTATTGGCATAGTCTTGCACCTGTCTTGCACCTGACTTGTGGTCAGGTGCAAGGCTGTAGCCAATTACAAGCTTCAGGCCAGGGGAAAAGTGCATTGTGGTCCATTGTGGTGCATTGTGGGCGAACACGCGGCGAACACGCGGAAATGTTCGCTGTTTGACGAACGGTCGAACGGCCAATGTTCGATGCGAACTCATGTTCGCATCAAACCGCCAGCCCATCCCTATATATGGGCAGGTGGGAAGAGATCCTGGAGGAGTCCATTTCTGTTGAAGCCTGGGCCAATATTTTTCAGTCAGTTCACCACGGCACCAGGGTGATTCAGTATCATGAAACCCCTTATAAAATCTTATCATTCTGGTACCAAACACCTCTCTGGACCGAACGCTCATCCCTCCTCTGGATATTCAAGTTTGTTGAGCTAAACGATCCTACCTGTTGAAGGTGTGGTGGGGCAGAAGGCTCATACCTTCATGTTTGGTGGTCGTGTGCTACAATCAAACCCTTCTGGACACTAGTGCAGGAGGTGATTTTTGACGTTACTGACCTTCGACTGGACTATTGTGCGCACGTGTTTCTACTGCAACACATTAAGGTGCCAACTTTTGGTTAGTAAGTCCATTGCTTTTCGTATTCTCCTTGCTGCACGTAGCTTGATGCCTTTCTTTTGGAGGACGTCAAGGGTCTCCGCAATTGGGGATCTGGCAACTCAAATTGAGGACATCCATAGCTTTGAGGAGCGACTTGCGAACCTCGAAAACAGGCTTCTTGAGTTCCACCACCTCTGTCTGTATTGGCAACGATATGCATCGTCCGATTCCTTCTCTAGAAGGCTTGGGGGATGTGCTGGGTGACCGGTGTCTGTGGGGTGGCATGTGCGGGACCCTAGCAGAATGGTACCCATTTGCAAAATGCCCCCCCTCCGACCTCCACCCTACTCTCCTTTCAGCACCCCCTCCCCCTCCTCACATCTTTTCCTTCTTCAAACTTTCCCTTTCCTCCTGGTCTTTTCTTTTACCCTCTACTTTCTCATTTTTCCAACTCCGGGTTACGGATGGATAATGTCACTTGATGTTCTAATGTTTCACTACAACTGTTTGATCGCTATCAGGGCTATTCAGAGAGAGGTGAAAACCTTGAGAATTGGCAGGAGAAGAGAACAATCTAGACCAAATAGCCAATTTGGAAAGCGAGATAAATGGGAGAATGTTTCTAGTTTGACTATTTTGACCTAGAATTTTCAATTCTCCGGTCATTGTCAAGGTTTTCACCTCTCTCTGAATAGCCCTGCAAGTGTTCCTGCTTTTGGATCCCATTGGATTGTACAGTTATTCTGTATTGCCGCCACTGTGTCCTTTTTTTTTCTGTTTTTCTGTTTTTTGTAAATTTTGAATAAAAAAATGGAGACTGGATAAAAAGAACATTGAATGAGGGAATGACAGTCTTGTCACAATGATGAGCGGATTCAGATGTGTCATACTGAACCTTTAGACCAGTGGTTCCCAACCCTGTCCTCAGGTACCCCTAATAGGCCAGGTTTGCCAGATATCTGAAGCGCAAAACAGGTGATATGATTTGCTGCTCAGTGATTGCAGGATTCAGTCTGCATTTCCCCAAGGTGATCTTAAAACCTGGCCTGTTAGGGGTACTTGAGGACAGGGTAGGCAACTACTGTTTTAGACTATGGAAGGCATATAGTTTATGCTCTTTTATTTCTGCTGGAACAAGTTAAGTTCAAAAAAGTTTGAAAAACTTTTTCCATAATTCAATCTGACTCTTTCATTTTTTGGAGTGCTGAATCCAAATATTCAATCGGTTTTCTCCTATTACATACCATTTTTCTGCAATTTCCATAAATGTTAGGCTGATATAATACTAAGATGTAGCACAATTAACCCCTTAGTGACCGGGCGGTTTTACACAAATCCGTCCGTTCGTGACCGCAGCTGTTTTTATGTTTCTGCGCTCTTAGTGTTTACGTCAAATTTTCCTCTTACTCGTTTATGTAACCCACACATATTTTACACTGTTTTTTCTCGTCACTAAATGGACTTTATAAAGATACCATTTTTTTCATCATTTCATATAATTTACTATAAAAAATATTGTGAAATATGACACAAAAATGAAAAAACACCACTTTTTCGAACTTTGACCCCCAAAATTTCTTATGTATCAACAACCGTCAAAAAAAATTTATTCCTTAGTAGTTCTAAATTTAGTACTGAGTTTAGCAATACCCAATGTTTACATATTCCTCGCTTTTTTCCTTATTTTATGCAACAATAAGTGCAAGTAGCACTTTGCCATTTCCAAAGAGTTTATTTTCAAAACTAGTGATAGTGACATTGTAACACTGATATCTGTCACTAATTCCTGAATAACCCTCCACATATACATATTTTTTTAAAGTACACAAATCAAGGTATTAAACTTGGGGTATTTTGACTCTTTCCATGCAAACCATTTTACCACAAATCTATGCCAAAGTTTGAAAAAAAAAAAAATTTTGGTGATTTTTTTTTTTTGAACGCAATTTAAGAATACATGTACTGTGAACGTTAAGGTTTACTGCCAAAAAGCACCCCAAAATGTTCAGCAACATCTTCTGAGTAAATTGATACCACCCAAGTATAGGTATGTCGGGTCATTTGGGGGCTAAAAGGCCTTATTTGGGGGTGCGCGCATTTCAGTTTTCCAACTTGGAATTTTCACATTTCGTCATCATGCACCCATGTCCTATTTGGGACATTTTTGAAGCCGGCCAAAGTAATTTACCCCCATCAAACCATATATTTTTAGAAAGGGCACACCCTAGGGTGCTTCAAAGAGTTGTATTTTAACACTTTCCATGCACTAGCTCTTTGTCAAACTTTCAGGTAGTCACTTTTTGTGTTATTTTTTCACACACATTGTACTTTAGGCATGAATTGTCAAATCCAGTTATGGGTTACTGCCAAAAAACACCCCAAAATATGTTCAGCAACATCTTCTGAGTAAATTGATACCACCCATGTATAGGTATGTCGGGTCATTTGGGGGCTAAAAGGCCTTATTTGGGGGGTGCGCATTTCAGTTTTCCAACTTGGAATTTTCACATTTCGTCATCATGCACCCATGTCCTATTTGGGACATTTTTGAAGCGGCCAAAGTAATTTACCCCCATCAAACCATATATTTTTAGAAAGGGCACACCCTAGGGTGCTTCAAAGAGTTGTATTTTAACACTTTCCATGCACTAGCTCTTTGTCAAACTTTCAGGTAGTCACTTTTTGTGTTATTTTTTCACACACATTGTACTTTAGGCATGAATTGTCAAATCCAGTTATGGGTTACTGCCAAAAAACACCCCAAAATATGTTCAGCAACATCTTCTGAGTAAATTGATACCACCCATGTATAGGTATGTCGGGTCATTGGGGGCTAAAAGCCTTATTTGGGGGGTGCGCATTTCAGTTTTCCAACTTGGAATTTTCACATTTCGTCATCATGCACCCATGTCCTATTTGGGACATTTTTGAAGCCGGCCAAAGTAATTTACCCCCATCAAACCATATATTTTTAGAAAGGGCACACCCTAGGGTGCTTCAAAGAGTTGTATTTTAACACTTTCCATGCACTAGCTCTTTGTCAAACTTTCAGGTAGTCACTTTTTGTGTTATTTTTTCACACACATTGTACTTTAGGCATGAATTGTCAAATCCAGTTATGGGTTACTGCCAAAAAACACCCCAAAATATGTTCAGCAACATCTTCTGAGTTAATTGATACCACCCATGTATAGGTATGTCGGGTCATTTGGGGGCTAAAAGGCCTTATTTGGGGGTGCGCATTTCAGTTTTCCAACTTGGAATTTTCACATTTCGTCATCATGCACCCATGTCCTATTTGGGACATTTTTGAAGCCGGCCAAAGTAATTTACCCCCATCAAACCATATATTTTTAGAAAGGGCACACCCTAGGGTGCTTCAAAGAGTTGTATTTTAACACTTTCCATGCACTAGCTCTTTGTCAATCTTTCAGGTAGTCACTTTTTGTGTTATTTTTTCACACACATTGTACTTTAGGCATGAATTGTCAAATCCAGTTATGGGTTACTGCCAAAAAACACCCCAAAATATGTTCAGCAACATCTTCTGAGTAAATTGATACCACCCATGTATAGGTATGTCGGGTCATTTGGGGGCTAAAAGGCCTTATTTGGGGGGTGCGCATTTCAGTTTTCCAACTTGGAATTTTCACATTTCGTCATCATGCACCCATGTCCTATTTGGGACATTTTTGAAGCCGGCCAAAGTAATTTACCCCCATCAAACCATATATTTTTAGAAAGGGCACACCCTAGGGTGCTTCAAAGAGTTGTATTTTAACACTTTCCATGCACTAGCTCTTTGTCAATCTTTCAGGTAGTCACTTTTTGTGTTATTTTTTCACACACATTGTACTTTAGGCATGAATTGTCAAATCCAGTTATGGGTTACTGCCAAAAAACACCCCAAAATATGTTCAGCAACATCTTCTGAGTAAATTGATACCACCCATGTATAGGTATGTCGGGTCATTGGGGGCTAAAAGGCCTTATTTGGGGGGTGCGCATTTCAGTTTTCCAACTTGGAATTTTCACATTTCGTCATCATGCACCCATGTCCTATTTGGGACATTTTTGAAGCCGGCCAAAGTAATTTACCCCCATCCAAACCATATATTTTTAGAAAGGGCACACCCTAGGGTGCTTCAAAGAGTTGTATTTTAACACTTTCCATGCACTAGCTCTTTGTCAATCTTTCAGGTAGTCACTTTTTGTGTTATTTTTTCACACACATTGTACTTTAGGCATGAATTGTCAAATCCAGTTATGGGTACTGCCAAAAAACACCCCAAAATATGTTCAGCAACATCTTCTGAGTAAATTGATACCACCCATGTATAGGTATGTCGGGTCATTTGGGGGCTAAAAGGCCTTATTTGGGGGGTGCGCATTTCAGTTTTCCAACTTGGAATTTTCACATTTCGTCATCATGCACCCATGTCTATTTGGGACATTTTTGAAGCCGGCCAAAGTAATTTACCCCCATCAAACCATATATTTTTAGAAAGGGCACACCCTAGGGTGCTTCAAAGAGTTGTATTTTAACACTTTCCATGCACTAGCTCTTTGTCAATCTTTCAGGTAGTCACTTTTTGTGTTTATTTTCACACACACATTGTACTTTAGGCATGAATTGTCAAATCCAGTTATGGGTTACTGCCAAAAAACACCCCAAAATATGTTCAGCAACATCTTCTGAGTAAATTGATACCACCCATATATAGATTTGTTCTGTTGTTTTTGGGGTGCTACGCCAATCTTTGACATGTGCTTGTCAATTTTCTAATTTGACATACAGTATCTTCTTTGCTTATCTTCTTTTTAGGGGCCTTTTTACATACCCCAGTTTTATGAACGTGCATATATTTGGTAAGCTAACACCCCAAAGTATTGTAAATGGAGTGTTTTTATGCTATGGATGCATCCGTTTGCTCCAAACAAATTAGATACTGTTTGGTGGTCATTTTTCATTTTCACACCCACATCAGTTTTGGACTGTGATTTAGGAGACACTGTTGTTTTTTACTGCATGAAAACTCTCCAGGTTGTTTTCTGCAAGATCTCCTGAGTACACCCATGCCCCCCATGCCTAGGTTTGCCAGGATTTTGGGAAGGTTCAAATACAATTTTTATGACTTTGTCATTAGAGTTGAAATTGAGATTATTTCTTCAGCTAGGCCTAGCTTTGGTTTTGGGTCTACCGCATACCCCAGTTTGAATTATTGCCAGAAAATTGTTTATATTTGTTATGTTGACACCCCAAGGTATTGCATATGGAGTGCTTTGATGCCATGGATGCAACGGTTTTAGCCCAAAACATTTGAGAAGGTGTGTGGCGGTAATTTTTCAATTTTCAGATTTTTACGCCCACAGTAGTTTTGGACTGTGATTTAGCAGACACTGTTGTTTGTTACTGCATGAAAACTCTCCAGGTTGTTTTCTGCAAGATCTCCTGAGTACACCCATGCCCCCCATGCCTAGGTTTGCCAGGATTTTGGGAAGGTTCAAATACAATTTTTATGACTTTGTCATTAGAGTTGAAATTGAGATTATTTCTTCAGCTAGGCCTATCTTTGGTTTTGGGTCTACCGCATACCCCAGTTTGAATTATTGCCAGAAAATTGTTTATATTTGTTATGTTGACACCCCAAGGTATTGCATATGGAGTGCTTTGATGCCATGGATGCAACGGTTTTAGCCCAAAACATTTGGCAACAAGGTGTGTGGCGGTAATTTTTCAAATTTCAGATTTTTACGCCCACAGTAGTTTTGGACTGTGATTTAGGCTAGGGTCAGACGAGCGTAGTGTTCACGTCCGTGATCGCGCCTAAAAGTACGTCCGTGATAGCATGACATAAAGTCCAATGGAGCCCGACACACGAAGTACGTCCGCACTGAACTGCGGACGCACAACGGCCGCGGCCCACGGACGCAAGGCAGGCAAGAACGTAGAACCGCTAGAACGGCCGCACAAAGTGCGCTGCGTCCGCAACGTCTGCATAGCTTTGTGTGTGAGTGATGGAACGTGGTCAGACGGACTGCATTTATACGTCCTGCATTTTTCACGGACAAAATGGTTTTGCAATTGAATTTATTGTCCCTCCTACATCTGTCAAAAAATAAATGTCAGTGAAAAAACGGACTGTGTGACCACTACTGCGTCTTCCGTACTGACGATGTCCGTACTGCACGGACGTACAGTCCGTAGAAATCACGCTCGTCTGACCCTAGCCTTAGCAGACACTGTTGTTTGTTACTGCATGAAAACTCTCCAGGTTGTTTTCTGCAAGATCTCCTGAGTACACCCATGCCCCCCATGCATAGGTGTGCAAAGATTTTGGCAAAATACAGCACCAATTGTAGAACATAAAAATGTACGAATAAAATGTAAAAGTCTGGTGCCTGTCAAACTGGGGATGCTCTCTAGGGGAGCACAGGCTGTTGTCACTGAAGTGCATGAAACGCAAAATGTTTTCATACCTTCTACGTGACATTGATTGGAGGTAAATGGGGGTAGAGCAGATGGGGCTACTGCTCCAGCAGGAGCGAATTGAGGGCTTCTTTATGATGCCCTCAGCATAGTAAGTGCCCAGAATTTCAGAAATTCTGGCACATCTAGCGGGGTCCATTGCTGCCTTGCCAAGTAGGAGTCTGGCTTCGCAGCACAATGCTGATGGGCATACAGATTTGATTGGGCCACGATGTGGCCCAACAAATCATCCCCCATAAACACCTGCAAAAACTGTGTGGCGGTAAATCCTGCAACATCAATATTGATGCCAGGATTTGCCGTGAAAGGAGGGATATCTGGCTCTTGGCGATGAGGCACTACCCACTCCTCAGCTGGAGCTGTGCGTCTCCTGCTGGCAGGTGGTGACCCAGGATCTGCATCAGAAACATCACTAGATACATCAGCCAGCATAGATAATGTATCTAGCGACGCCTCTGAGCAGTTAGCGGGGTCGAAATGAGGGTCTGAGTCTGACGCAGATGCCTCAGATTCTGACGCCAGGATGGCATATGCCTCCTCGGCGCTGTACACCCTCTCAGACATTATATATAATAGATTATAAAATTTTATAATTATTATATATAAGCGGATTGTTGGTTCTTAGAAGAACCGTTGGGTTTCACAAGAAAATACAAATAAACACCTAAATCTCTCTAAATCCCTCTAAACCTGCCTCAATTCTTCTAAATCTCCCTAAAATCTCTCTAAATCTGCCTCAATTTTTCTAATCTCACTAAATCTCACTAAAATCTCTAACTGTCAAATCTGATCTCTCTCTCTCGCTCACCAAAACACAAGTGAGGAGAGGGAGGGAAATCACAGAGGTCAGAGCCAATATTTACAAAATATTGGCCTGACCTGACAAATTAGAAATTTTATTTTGATTTTTTCTAACTTCTGATTGGATGTTGCTAGCCTGCCTCTCTGATGAGGCAGGCTAGGAACATCCCACTCAGCCCCAAGATGACCCTGCCCTTAGAACCCTAACCCTAACCCTACCCCTAACCCTAACCCTACCCCTAACCCTACCCCTAACCCTAACCCTAACCCTAACCCTACCCCTAACCCTACCCTAACCCTACCCCTAACCCTAACCCTAACCCTAACCCTACCCCTAACCCTAACCCTAACCCTAACCCTACCCCTAACCCTACCCCTACCCCTAACCCTAACCCTACCCCTAACCCTACCCCTAACCCTAACCCTACCCCTAACCCTACCCCTACCCCTAACCCTAACCCTACCCCTAACCCTAACCTAACCCTAACCCTACCCCTAACCCTACCCCTAACCCTAACCCTAACCCTAACCCTACCCCTAACCCTACCCCTAACCCTACCCCTAACCCTAACCCTAACCCTAACCCTACCCCTAACCCTAACCCTACCCCTAACCCTACCCCTAACCCTAACCCTAACCCTAACCCTAACCCTAACCCTACCCCTAACCCTACCCCTAACCCTACCCCTAACCCTAACCCTAACCCTAACCCTAACCCTAACCCTACCCCTAACCCTACCCCTAACCCTAACCCTAACCCTAACCCTAACCCTAACCCTACCCCTAACTGTCAGTTTATTTTATTTATTTTTCTTTTTTTACACTTTTTTTACACACTTTTTTTACTTTTTTTTACACTTTTTTTTACACTTTTTTTTTCTCTGCTGGGTGCCTTGATCCCTCGAGGCACCCAGCAGAGCACCTGATCACTGAAGTGATCGATTTTGTACTGAGTGCCACGATACCTCGTGGCACTCAGTACTTCCTGCCGCTACCGGAAGTGATCGCTCGGGGGGAGCGATCACGGACGGACCGGCGGCAGGTAAGTATATTACAAGGATGCCTCGATGTCGAGGCATCCTTGTAATATGCTCAGAGCAGCTGGAAGCGATCCGATCGCTTCCAGCGCTCTGTAGAAGTGCCGGGCACCTCTCCGGTGCAACCGGATGTAGATCGCTCCCGGGGAGCGATCACATGGTGCCCCGGCACTTCTAACGGCCATTGCACGGATGCCTGGACTCCCAGGCATCCTGCAATGGCGTTTGAGCTGCTGGAAGCGATCCGATCGCTTCCAGCAGCTCAAAAACGGCAGGACGTACCATGTACGTCAGCGGTCTAAGAGAGACCCGCTGCAATGACGTACATGGTACGTCCTCGGTCGGGAAGGGGTTAAGTGAAAGGTTATTAATAAAATAGTAAAAATGTACTTATAAAGTATTATATTTTTTAACAATGTGATGGTGAAAGTTAGGGTAGGTACAGTACTTTTTAACCCCTTCACTACCAATCGAGATATCTCAGGCTTCAAAGGCACCATCTGGTACCTCGATATCGAGATATCTCGATCTGCAGCCTGGTAGCAAATGAAATTCGTTTGCTGCAAACAAATTTTATTTCTACTGGTTTCTGACAGTGTTTTTTTGGAAAAACACTTGGTAGTGAAGGGGATACATATCCAAAGGTTTGTATTTTCTCAAGTTTTTTCGGTAAAAGTTAGGGAGTAGCTCTTCCTCTTATGCTATGTTTCTGGATTTTCCCGATGGAGAGACCAGCAGTAATCTCTCATCATGTTTACATCCCAACGGCCTTGATACCGTTTTTCTATCTCTTTAATATCTTGGTGGAATATCTTGGTGAGCACACCTTGCTCTTCACTAACTGATCCAAGATTTTGTAAAAAATGGACTTTCAAACTCATATTACACCCAAGTTCTTCAAATTTTATTAACATAATTTCAACTATATTTTCATAATTAGGGTCTTTCTCGTTCCCCAGAAACTTCAGAACTACTTGTTTAAATGCAGTCCAAGCATCCTTTTCTTTTGAGTTCATCATTGTCTTGATCTGATTTGGAAAAGTGTTTGATTTAATTAAATTTAAATAAATTTTTAACTACTTAGATGCCTTCTAAAAACATTTCCGATACATAAGTGGTGTAGATTAAAAATGTATTTTGTGGGGGGGGCGGAGCTGACTGCCAACTAGGAAGGTCGCATATTGCTGAGCTCCACGAGGTTTACATTATTTTTTGCTGATCCTTGCGACCTAGCTTTGGCTGCAGTGCTTGGTGGGGATAGGAATGTGCTGGGGCACCTGCTGTACTGTGCCAGGTCCCTTCCGTGCCCTCCCGGAGCAGTTTGAAGCACCTTCTTGTTCCCGGTCTATTTTTGCGGCCTACTCTGAGCGGCCATTTTTGAGGCCTCTATGCGGTGCTCTAGGGATATACATCCCCCCTTCTCTTGAGGCAGTAGGGCCGAGATGGAACACCTGGACAAATGTCTGGCTTGGCTGATGGAGGACGTAGAGCGGCCACTCACAAGTGGGGATATTCAACGCCTTGTAGCCAAGATTTGACTCTGCCGAGAAGCGGCTGCTCCGGCTGGGATTGTGACTACGGGCCCCCTGCAGGAGTGTGATACGCCTACATACTCTGCTTTGTGGGGAGAACAGGTACAGAGACCGGGGAGTGGCGTCCCTGAAGCTGCGCTACAGAGGACCAGCAGCGGTGACCCGGCTGGGGTGCCCAGGACGGCCTCTATGCCCTTGCAGGAAATTCATGTGTCGATGGTCTCCTGCCTACCTGTCTTTCGACCCCCACCTGGAGACATCCAGGCTGATTGCGGGACTCTAGAAGATGCTGCAGAGATCGAGGTGTTGGATGACTCAACTTGCCTGTTGCCAGCACCGGCCCGGCTCCTTTCTGGGATGCGGTGGGGCTCAAAGCTGTCCTGCGGTCCTGGATCTGGAGAAGCCGGGGCTCCTCGGAGGCTGTACGGATGGCGAATACTTATCCCCCTGGATTCTCTTGCTGAGGTCATGAGTCCTGCTCCTCAATTTGATTTGCTGCCTCTGTTCACTCCGATCTTGCTCCTAGTTGCTGGACATGGAGGGGCCGTGTGTCCTATTGTGTCCCTGGACACTGACTGACCTAGATGACCCGGCTTTCGGATTCCTGGCTGATGACACCTTCCCCACGAGGCCGTTTTCCCATTTTCCCCCAAAAAAGTGTCTACCCCTGTGACGGGACGGCCGCCACTACGCTGTAGCGCAGTACAACAGTTCAAGTGTTTATTTATTTGTGTGTTATTAAAAGTTCGTTAGCCCTTATTTTTATAAGTACCACAATGTGATTTCTCCTGTTCTTCCCCTGTTCACCGCTCATTCAAAGCCACAGAAAGTTCACCAGACGAGCTGGCACCGAGCCTCAAGATAAGGGCTGCACCCACCAGGGGCGCCCCAGGTGAACAAAGGGAAATTGGATCACGGCTCCAGGCAGTGGCAGAAATCACCCCGGGAGGGCTGAGGGCGGACCAGGGGAGAACAATGTCTTTTTTCCCCATAAATAAGCTGTGTTCTCCATGAAAAATAAATCACTCGTTTGAACCTTTTCTCCTGCCTCAGCTAGTAATTGGGGATAACAGGGCTTTGGGAGCTGGGACGCTTCAAGGACCTCTCTACAGCGCTGCAAACTCGGGGTATCCTACGAGCACCAGCGGCACCTCGCTACCACACTACCGACCTCCAGGTGTACTCGGCGCTGACGGCGGATCTACTCACCCGAGTAACCGTCACATTGGCTGGCAGCCTGGTGGGATCGGCTGAGACCAGACAAGCAGGGGGAAATACAGCCACTGGCTTGACCCCGGCCTCAGCCACCGCAATACGCTGAGCATCCAGAGCGGCCGCTATCCGGGGGGAGATTCTGAGACCAGCCCAGCAGGGGGAAAAACAGCCGCTGGCTTGACCCCCGGTCTCAGACACCCCTGGGTCCGAGAGGCGGACACCCCAAGTAACGGCCGTAACCCTGTATGGCCCAGCACTACGAGGGTCTGAAGCGCACGGTCCTTAAAGAATTGCTGAAAGCCAGAGGCAAGATTCCCGAGGCAAACCGAAGGTGGTCATCATCAGCGAATTGATGGAGGATGACCGTGCTTGTATGGCTCCCTTCGAGGGCTCCGAGACCTCAGAATGGTGACGAGAGGTACAGTAGCGGCTGGCCCTGTACAGAACAGACCCCTCTGCCGACATCATCGGCAGGGTCTTGGCAGATACAGACAGACTCCGCCAAGCAGAAATGCAGCAACGGTCCGGTGGGTCTCTGACTCCCCAGGGCAGCACCGGACCCCCCAAGCAAAAGATTCCCTTTGCCGCCTTCAAACTCTTCCCAGAGGGAAGCGAAGATATTGACGGCTTCCTGCAAGATTTTGAAAGACAATGTGCCCTGCAAGAGGTGGCGGCCCGAGATTGGGTACCTCTACTGGCGAGTAAGTTGACGGGCAGAGCGGCTGAAGCCTACCGGACTGTGGCGGATGAGGACTGCATGGTGTACGAGCGGGTCAAGGAACACCTGCTGGCCCGCTATGCGCTCACCCCCGAGGCGTATCGAGTCCGGTTCCGAGCTCTAAAGAAAGGGACCCATGACTCCTACGCGGAATGGGGGCACCGCATGCAACAGGCTGTCCGTAGCTGGATCCAGGGATGCCAAGCCACCCACCCGGACCAGATCATCCAACTGCTCTTGCTGGAGCAGTTCTATAACTATTCACCTCCAGAGGTCCGGGATTGGGTGCGAGACCGATGTCCCCTCACCCTGCCCGAAGCTACCCGCCTCGCTGATGAATACCAGGACGCCAGGCGAGTACCTCCTCATGACATCCGGCCCCCACCTCCCCGGTTCCATCCTGCACCCCAGCCTCGTACCGCACCCACCGAGAGAGCACCCCGGCCACCGACAATCCACACCCCGGTTCCTCGGACCGGTCCCCGGTGCTATGGGTGCAACCAAATCGGTCATATCCGGGACCGCTGTCCACTGAATGCCAACCGTCCTGCCCCGCATCGCCCAGCACACCCTCCGGGCAGAGCTACGGCATATTGTTGCCAACATGAGCCGGAGCCAGAACCCACAGCGATTCCGGACGAAGACTGGGGCATCCTACATGAAGCAGACCCGATTCAAGCAGCTGCCCAAGATAACCGGCAGCACCATCGCCAAAAGGTTCGGGTGAATGGACGGAGTGCCAACGGCCTGCGGGACACCGACGCAACCCTTACCCTGGCACAGCCCCACCTTATTACCCCGGCTGCCTCCACAGGCTACTCGGTGGCCGTCCGAGTGGCCGGCGTCCATCTCGATTGGGGCACGGATGCCCAGGACGTGGAAGTAGGGATCATGAAAGACCTACCAACTGAAGTACTACTCGGCAACGACCTTGGTCTGCTGACCTCTACTTTGGTCAGCTGCACCGCCTGACTCAGAGCTTCTTCTGACCCGGGTTATCCGGGGATGTTAGGGACTATTGCCGGACCTGTGAGGTATGCCAGCTGGTAGGGAAGAGGGGGGATACCCGGAAAGCAACCCTGAGACCCCTACCCATAGTGGGAGAACCCTTTAGATGGATGGCAGTGGATCTGATAGGATCCCTGGCGGTGCCTAGTACTACGGGCAAGAAGTATATCTTGACCGTAGTAGACTATGCCACCAGGTACCCCAAGGCCGTGGCCCTCCGAGATATCCACGCAGAGAACGTCGCTGGAGCTCTGCTACAGATATTCTCCAGGGTCGGATTTCCCCAGGAAATCTTGTCTGACCAGGGCACGCAATTTACGGCCGAGGTGAACCAGCAGCTCTGGAGACTGTGCGGGATTAAACTCCTGTACAGTTCCCCTTACCACCCACAAACCAATGGGCTCTGCGAGCGGTTTAACGGGACCCTCAAGCAACTCCTTCGCTCCTTTACCATGTCCCATAAGGACTGGGAACGCCACTTGCCTCATCTGTTGTTCGCGTACAGGGAGGTACCCCAGGAAGCCACTGGCTTCTCTCCCTTTGAGCTGTTGTACGGCCGGAGAGTCCGAGGCCCCTTGGACTTGCTCCGGGAGCACTGGGAAGGTGCTCTGGCTGAGGAGGGGACCTCGGCCATAGATTATGTGCTTGAGTTTAGGGACCGGCTGCAGGAATTGACCGTCCTGGTACGGGACAATCTCAAAGCGTCCCAAACCAAGCAGAAGAGGTGGTATGACCGGTCGGCTAGGGACTGCACCTTCCAGCTAGGGCATAAAGTGTTAGCGCTCCGGCCAGTCAAACAAAATAAGTTGCAGGCAGCCTGGGAGGGACCCTACAAAATTATAGAGAAGATCTGCGATACCACCTTCATCGCAGCCAGATGTTCGGATGAAAGGATCCAAAGAACCTTTCATGTGAACATGCTGAAACCATTTCATGAAAGAGAAGAGGCAGTAGCCGCCATCTGCGCACCGGACGTGGGGGATCTGGAGGATCTCCCCCTGCCAGTACTGCCTGGGGATCCGAGCGCCCAGGGGATAGCTGATGTCCGGCTGGGCGAGGGACTCAGTCCACACCACAGGGAACAGGCTCAGCAGGTGCTACGGGAGCACCGAGACCTGTTCTCGTCCCGTCCCGGCTACACCTCTGTAGCTCTGCATCGGGTCGATACCCAGAGTCAAACCCCCTTGCGGCAGATGGCGTACCGAATCCCCGATGCAGTGAGAGACGGGATGCAGAAGGAGAGATGCGGGATCTAGGGGTAATAGAACCATCCGAGAGCCCATGGGCCTCCCCGGTGGTTCTAGTACCCAAGAAGGATGGCACTACCAGGTTCTGTGTAGATTACAGAAGGCTCAATGAGCACACCGTTACCGACGCCTACCCCATGCCCCGGGTAGACGAGCTCCTGGACCGCATTGCCCAGGGTCACTTCCTCACCACCATTGACTTGTGTAAGGGGTACTGGCAGATTCCCCTTGCCGAGAAAGGTGTGCCGAAATCGGCATTCATCACTCCGTTTGGCCTGTACCAATTTCGGGTCATGCCATTCGGGATGAAGAATGCCCCGGCCATGTTCCAACGCATGGTGGATCGTCTGCTAGAGGGGATGCAGGACTTTACCAGCGCCTACCTAGATGACATAGCCATCTTTAGTAACACCTGGGAGGACCACTTACAGCACTTACGGACAGTACTGGACCGCCTTGGCACCGCAGGTCTAACAGTCAAACCAGACAAGTGCCACGTTGGCATGTCCGAGGTCCAGTACTTGGGCCACCGGGTGGGCTGCGGAAGGCAGCGCCCGGAACCCGCCAAGTTTGAAGCTGTCGCCCAGTGGCCCACACCCCGCACCAAGACCCAGGTGTTAGCATTTCTAGGTACGGCGGGGTACTACCGCCGCTTCGTCCCCAACTACAGCGCCATTGCCAAACCCCTGACTGACTTGACCCGCAAGAACCTTCTCCAACAGGTACTGTGGTCCCCTGAGTGTGAGGAAGCCTTCCAGCAGCTCAAGCGAGCCTTGGTGGAGGCCCCTGTGTTGACTGCTCCTGATTCAACTAAACGTTTCGTCGTCCACACAGACGCTTCTATTTTCGGACTGGGAGCGGTGCTGAGCCAGGTCAGTGAAGATGGGCATGACCACCCGGTTGCCTACATCAGTCAGAAACTTCTACCCAGGGAGGTTGCCTATGCGGCAATCGAGAAGGAGTGCCTAGCCCTGGTATGGGCACTGAAGAAACTCCAACCCTATTTGTATGGGCGCTCCTTCACGGTCCTCACAGACCACAACCCCCTAGTATGGCTGAACCGGGTGGCCGGAGACAACGGCAGGCTCCTGCGGTGGAGCCTGGCCCTACAGCCCTTCAACTTTACCATCCAATACTGTCCTGGTAAGCAAAATGCCAATGCGGATGGGCTATCCCACCAGACTGAACTTGAGATCTAAGGTGGGGTCTGTGGACATCCCCAAGTGGACCCGCAGAGGGTCTCACCGGGTCTGCCAACTGGTAACTTGGGGGAGATATGTGATGGGACGGCCGCCACTACGCTGTAGCGCAGTACAACAGTTCAAGTGTTTATTTATTTGTGTGTTATTAAAAGTTCGTTAACCCTTAATTTTATAAGTACCACAATGTGATTTTCCCTGTTCTTCCCCTGTTCACCGCTCATTCAAAGCCACAGAAAGTTCACCAGACGAGCTGGCACCGAGCCTCAAGATAAGGGCTGCACCTCTCTACAGCGCTGCAAACTCGGGGTATCCTATGAGCACCAGCGGCACCTCGCTACCACACTACCGACCTCCAGGTGTACTCGGCGCTGACGGCGGATCTACTCACCCCGAGTAACGGGATCCGTCACAACCCCTGATAACATTCCCTGCGGACAC
Source organism: Leptobrachium leishanense (assembly GCA_009667805.1). Taxonomy (NCBI): domain Eukaryota; kingdom Metazoa; phylum Chordata; class Amphibia; order Anura; family Megophryidae; genus Leptobrachium; species Leptobrachium leishanense. The sequence continues at coordinate 286,612,368 of CM019066.1, forward strand.
CCCCCTTTTTCCCCATCCCCTCCTTTTTGGTCCCCCACATGTCTTTTTTGTGGACTTTGTGACGGGAGGAGAGGAGTGGTGTTTGAGGGACGGTATGTGTCCCCTCGAGTTTTGTCATATTGTTGGGACTAGCACTCCAGGCCGGAGTTTGGGTTCAGCTCAGGGCACACAAATCTCCGGGTTTTGCAGTTTTCCCTGCGGAGGCTTAATTGATTGATGGGTGCTGCTAGAGGGAAATAAAAGCAGGAAGTGAGGTTCATTCAGGTCTCCACCCTGGGACTCAGACCAGCTACTGAGGGAGTAAAGCTGAACCAGAGGTCAGGCTGCAAAAAGGAAAGGTTGGAATACACTTTGTTGTCTGAAACGGTAGTGAGGGAAAACCTTAACTGTTTAGTTAGTGCCGGACAGGCAAGGGTATTGTTTTGTTTTGTTTTGTTTCTTGACCTGTATGCAGCTCTTGAATAAAAGTACAGAGGGCTGTACATTGTAAAGAAATCCTGCGATTGGGACTACCTTTATCCTGGGAAGTCAAAAAACAATAAATAAACTCCGAATACCGTGGTATTAATACAATGGATTTATTCCAAAATCAAGAAAAGCAGCGACGTTTCGACCACAACTGGTCTTTGTCAAGCCTAATTCAGAATGTCATGAACAGGAAATAAATAGCATCACAGATCAATTAGCAAACAATCAATCAATTATTGCAAACGGTCTGTGCACACTACACCAGTAATTTAAAAACAAATGTGTCCACGAGCTGATTCCTTTATTAACACATTATTCATATTCTCTTAATTATACAGAAGAAAGGAGTCATTAATCGTATATTAACTTCGATATTCAGATCATGGACATAAATTCGCCAACGATGAACTTGAATGGACTAGAATGAAGTATAACCTATAGCTGCAACAAAATAGTTAACTCCACCGTCCCTCCCCATATACATAAGGAGAGGGACAATGGGATACACCAAATCGTGCACTCTGTAAAATAAAAATAAATACAATACAATTGTATGCACATATACGCACATACACGCAGACATGCACACACACTGTGTGCACGTATGCGTGACTACGCGCGGTGCAGCATAATCACAGAAAAGGTGAAAAATCTGCCTCCCTATTAAGGCCATGTGGGGAGAGCGAGTCAAGAAGGCCACAGATAAGCCTAGAGGCGTCGTCATCGGGAACCAACAGATAACGCCTCAGAGGCGTCGGAATCAGAATCATGGGAGGATCCCTTTTGTGTCTAAATATGGGACCCATACACAACAGGTTAAAAATATCTTATGTAAATATTGGTATATCTTGAGAGATGCGTACCCTACGATACCAGAGTTCCAAAGCACACCATTAATGTCTTACAAGAAAGGGAGATCATTTAGAGAGACGCTGGTTAAAGCGGAATTTAGACACGATACGGGTAGAGGTCCATTCTTTGGGAAACCGAAGGATGGGACTTTTCCGTGTCTTAATTGCTCTTGTTGCAATGCAGTTATACGTGGGGAGTCTTTCTCACATCCCCATTCAGGGAAGAAATTTAAAATCAGAGGGTACTTCACTTGTAATTCCACGTTTGTGGTCTACCTATTGAAGTGCCCATGCGTTTGATCTATGTGGGTGAAACCACACAAAAAGTTAAAAATCGGTTCATTAGACATAGATCAGACATCAGGACAAGAAAAATTGAACTCCCAGTTCCAGAACATTTTTTATCTAGTGGACATGACATTTCACAGTTGCGTTATCAAGTTATTGATGAGGTACCCAAAGCAACACGAGGTGGAGATAGGGAAAAATTGCTCAAAAGAAGAGAATTATATTGGATTTATCATCTCAATACGCTCTCCCCACATGGCCTTAATAGGGAGGCAGATTTTTCACCTTTTCTGTGATTATGCTGCACCGCGCGTAGTCACGCATACGTGCACACAGTGTGTGTGCATGTCTGCGTGTATGTGCGTATATGTGCATACAATTGTATTGTATTTATTTTTATTTTACAGAGTGCACGATTTGGTGTATCCCATTGTCCCTCTCCTTATGTATATGGGGAGGGACGGTGGAGTTAACTATTTTGTTGCAGCTATAGGTTATACTTCATTCTAGTCCATTCAAGTTCATCGTTGGCGAATTATGTCCATGATCTGAATATCGAAGATAATATACGATTAATGGCTCCTTTCTTCTGTATAATTAAGAGAATATGAATAATGTGTTAATAAAGAATCAGCTCGTGGACACATTTGTTTTTAAATTACTGGTGTAGTGTGCACAGACCGTTTGCAATAATTGATTGATTGTTTGCTAATTGATCTGTGATGCTATTTATTCCTGTTCATGACATTCTGAATTAGGCTTGACAAAGACCAGTTGTGGTCGAAACGTCGCTGCTTTCTCTGATTTTGGAATAAATCCATTGTATTAATACCACGGTATTCGGAGTTTATTTATTGTTTTTTGACTTTCTTTCTGGCTGTACAGCAAGAGACCCCCTTCTCCGGTGACCTACCAAGGGAGATGGTGCCTAAGCCCTAATTTTTCCTGTTTATCCTGGGAAGGGTACCCCCCATTTGAGCTGTACCCCACATATGGTGGAGAATGCGGGCAACGCCCGGAGTACATGACAAGTGACGATATGGACGACGTAGTGAAAGCCCTGGTACAGGCCACAGCGGCCCAACAGGAGACCAACCGACAGATGCAGGCTGACCGGGATCTCCTCCTCCAGATGCTGGAGGTTCAGCAAGCCGCCCAACAAACGGACAGAGCGAACCAGCGGGAAGACCGGGAGGTACTCCAGGAGTTGGCCAAGGGCCTCATAGAACTAAGACAAAACCGTGCGGTCTCCGAGCCGGTGGTGCCCAAAGTAAAGAGTGCCAACCAGTTCCAGAAGATGACTACGACGGATGACGTGGAGGCCTACCTCACTACTTTCGAAAGAACCGCCGAACGAGAAGGCTGGCCGAAGGAGGAGTGGGCCGGTTTACTGGCACCGTTTCTAACGGGGGAACCTCAGAAGGCCTACTTCGATCTGGAGCCAGAAGCGGCCCGGAAATACGACACCCTGAAAGCGGAGATCCTAGCAAGACTGGGAGTAACGACGGCTGTTCACGCCCAGCGTGTGCACCAATGGCGCTATGTAGCGGAAAAAGCCCCGAGGTCACAGATGTTTGACCTCGTACACCTTACCAGAAAGTGGCTACAGCCAGAGACCTTGACCCCACCGGAGATCGTAGAACGAGTAGTGATGGACCAGTATTTGCGGGCGCTTCCGGGCCCCCTGAGGAAATGGGTCGGCTACGGGAACCCAAAAACTGCCACCCAGCTTGTAGACATGGTGGAGTGGTACACCACGGCCACAAACTTACAAAGTAACTCAGCACTGGAACATTCCACGGCACCACAAGGCGGTATGCCTAAAAAACTTGGCAAGTTCGTCGGCGGCCCTAAGGACATGGGAGAGTCCAAGAAGACCTTTAGTCGGGAGGAAGAAACCCCAGGCTTGGGTCTGAAGATCGGGCCGAATCGGTCAGGAAAGTTCTTGAGGACACCCTCGGGACTCGACACCGTAAAGTGTTTTCGCTGTCGTGAAATGGGACATGTTGCTACTCACTGTCCGGTTATGGACGAACCAATGCAATGTGATAATGCCGGGAGGCCGAATCGCCTATCCTTCTTCGCTCAATTCACATGCACTGCTGCACACAAGGAGCATATTGAGAGACAGATGTGTAAGATGTCTGTAGATGGGAAGGCGGCTACCACCCTGTTAGATTCGGGGAGCGTAGTGACCTTAGTCCGACCCGAGTTTGTTGACCCCATCAAGTATCACCCGCGTACCATAGGTGTGGTCTGTGTCCATGGGGATACCCGCGACTACCAGACAGCCATGGTAGACATTGGTATGTCCTGGGGGATTGTGACACAGTCTGTGGGGGTGGTACCTTCCCTGCCATATGAGGTGTTAGTCGGGAGGAACTTTCCACGGTTTTGGAGTTTATGGGAAGAGAAAAACCTCCGAATAGATAGTGTGGACCCTGTCACGAATCTTAACCCCGAACCGTTTGAACTGGATACGGAAGAGGACATTGTGGGGGTCCCAAAGGGGGATAGTGTACCTTTTCCTTTCTCTGTCATGGCTGGGGAGCAGGAAGAAGAACCGGGCCCTGGGGGGGTGAACGGATCGGTTGACGTGCCTGATTTAGAAGTCAGAAGGGACGATTTTCTTAGCGAACAGGTGAAGGACCCCACCTTGGCCAGAGCCCGGGAGAATATAAAGGTTATAGACGATAAACCCGTTGACCCAGATATGAGGCTAGCTTTTCCACACATGGCACAAAGGAAAGACTTGTTGTACCAGGTCGTGAGACAAGGGGAAGATGTGGTGGAACAGCTACTGGTGCCTCAACCATACCGCAAGTTGGTGCTAGATCTTGCTCATGGGCACGTACTGGGGGGACACCTAGGGGTAGAAAAGACCAAAGAAAGAATATGCCGGAGGTTCTTCTGGCCGGGTCTGCATGCAGATATAAAGAATTATTGTGAGTCCTGCCCGGAGTATCAACAATCCGCGCCCGCGCCCCATTGTCGTAGCCCGCTGGTGCCGTTGCCTATCATAGAGGTTCCCTTTGAGAGGGTTGGCATGGACCTGGTGGGTCCGGTGGTGAAGTCTGCCCGAGGTCACCAATATATCCTCGTGATAATGGATTATGCCACGCGATATCCGGAAGCGATTCCACTACGCAACACCTCGGCCAAAACCATAGCCAAAGAACTGGTCCAAGTGTTTAGCCGGGTAGGCATTCCGAAAGAGATACTAACGGACCAGGGTACCCCTTTTATGTCGAAGGTGACCAAGGAGTTGTGTAGGTTGTTTAAAATCTCCCATCTGCGCACATCTGTATACCACCCCAAACCGACGGGCTAGTGGAGAGGTTCAATAAAACCCTAAAAAATATGTTAAAAAAAGTCGTGGACAAAGATGGGAGGAACTGGGACTTCTTACTCCCGTATCTCATGTTTGCCATCCGAGAGGTGCCCCAGGCCTCTACGGGCTACTCCCCCTTTGAGCTCGTATATGGCAGGCATCCCAGAGGTCTCCTAGATATTGCCAAGGAGACGTGGGAGGGTCAGACCACCCCTTTTAAGACTGTCATTGAGCATGTGTCCATGATGCAGGACAGGATTGCCGCCGTTATGCCCCTGGTGAGGGAACATATGGAGCAAGCCCAGGAAGCCCAGAGGAGGGTGTATAATCGGGTGGCGAAAATGCGTAGTTTCAACCCCGGGGATAAGGTCCTAGTGTTTGTCCCAACGGCTGAGAGCAAATTCCTAGCAAAGTGGCAAGGCCCTTATGAGATAGCCGAAAAAAAAGTGAAGTAAACTATAAAGTCCTCCAACCCGGTAGAAGGAAGACAGAACAAATCTACCATATAAATCTCCTGAAGCTGTGGAAGGACCGGGAGGCCCTGCTGAGCACCCCAGCTACTTCAAACCCCATGGCTCGCCCCACACCTGAGGTTCCTATTGCCGACACATTGTCGGTGGCTCAACGCAATGAGGTGAAGGAATTTTTGAGGGGAAACACCGATTTCTTTTCAGAGATGCCAGGACTAACCACGGTGGTTCACCATGACATAGTGGTTGAACCTGGGGTTCGCATAAATGTTAAACCCTATAGGATCCCAGAAGCCAGGCGGGAGGCCGTCTCGGCAGAAATTAGGAAAATGTTAGCCTTGGGTATAATTGAAGAGTCCCATAGCGACTGGTCGAGCCCCATAGTGCTGGTGCCAAAACCAGATGGGAGTATCCGTTTCTGCAATGACTTTAGGAAACTGAACGCTGTATCGAGATTTGATGCGTACCCTATGCCCCGGGTGGATGAGCTTATCGACCAACTGGGTACGGCCCGATACATAACTACCCTGGATTTGACGAAGGGGTACTGGCAGATACCCCTGACAAACCGGGCCAGAGAAAAGACCGCCTTTTCCACCCCGGATGGGTCGTTCCAATATACGCGAATGCCCTTTGGCTTACACGGGGCCCCTGCTTCATTCCAAAGGTTAATGGATAGGCTATTGAAGGCACACCGACGGTATGCCGCCGCGTACCTAGACGATGTGGTGATCCATAGTCCTGACTGGCAGACGCACTTGGTACGAGTACAGGCCGTAGTCGATTCGCTGAAGGAGGCAGGTCTCACGGCAAACCCTAAGAAATGTGCCATAGGCTCGGAAGAGGCCAAATACTTGGGATACGTCATTGGACGAGGGCTAGTTAAGCCACAAATCGACAAGGTGGAGGCTATTCAAAAATGGCCCCAGCCCCAGAATAAGAAGCAAGTACGGGCCTTTCTAGGGATCACCGGCTACTACCGACGCTTTGTCACAAATTTTGCCACCATGGCCTCCCCATTGACCGACCTGACCAAGGGTACGAAGTCGGGGTTGGTACGATGGAGCCCTGAGGCTGATAGTGCCTTCAAAGACTTGAAGCAGTCGTTATGCACACAACCCGTGCTGGTGGCCCCTGATTTTTCAGGGGACTTTGTAGTCCAGACTGATGCTTCGAACGTGGGTCTGGGGGCGGTTTTATCCCAGGTACGGGAGGGGGAGGAACACCCGGTGGTCTACCTAAGCAGGAAACTCAACAGGCACGAGCAGAACTACGCGATCGTTGAGAAGGAATGCTTAGCAATTAAATGGGCCCTGGACGCTCTTAGGTATTACTTGTTGGGCCGACAGTTCCGGCTCATCACCGATCACAGCCCGTTGCAGTGGATGTGCAATAGTAAGGAAAGAAACTCCCGCGTTATGAGATGGTTCTTGGCCTTACAAGCCTTTCGGTTCACGGTGGAACACAGGGCTGGGAGGTTGCAGGCTAACGCGGATGCGCTGTCACGGGCCCCCAACCCTATTGTTGCGTTTGCTCAGCCGCGGGGGCTGGAGCAGAGGGGGGGATATGTGACGGGAGGAGAGGAGTGGTGTTTGAGGGACGGTATGTGTCCCCTCGAGTTTTGTCATATTGTTGGGACTAGCACTCCAGGCCGGAGTTTGGGTTCAGCTCAGGGCACACAAATCTCCGGGTTTTGCAGTTTTCCCTGCGGAGGCTTAATTGATTGATGGGTGCTGCTAGAGGGAAATAAAAGCAGGAAGTGAGGTTCATTCAGGTCTCCACCCTGGGACTCAGACCAGCTACTGAGGGAGCAAAGCTGAACCAGAGGTCAGGCTACAAAAAGGAAAGGTTGGAATACACTTTGTTGTCTGAAACGGTAGTGAGGGAAAACCTTAACTGTTTAGTTAGTGCCGGACAGGCAAGGGTATTGTTTTGTTTTGTTTCTTGACCTGTATGCAGCTCTTGAATAAAAGTACAGAAGGCTGTACATTGTAAAGAAATCCTGCGATTGGGACTACCTTTATCCTGGGAAGGGTACCCCCCATTTGAGCTGTACCCCACAACTTTAAGTTTTTCGGTCTTATTAGTATGACCTGCTGACACCCCCCCCCCCCCCATTTCATTTGATTTTGTTATTCGGAGCTGTCATCACTATTTGCGGACTTCCTGCTGACCCCGGCATATGGGACCTTTTGAGACTATTGGGACGTCAGGTATTATACCTTTTCCACCCCGCCCCATTTTTTTTTTTCATTTTTTTTTTTGTGTGTGGAAGTGGGACACTGGGTGGCCCTGGGTGAGCCATTTGAGCGGCCACCATGGCTCTAGCCATCTCTCCTGGCCCCGGGTCCCCTGGCCCCTGTGACCTCTTCCATGGCCCCCGGTACACTTTCCTGGGGTGAGCCTGGAATGTTGCATTTTTGGGTGATCCCCCACCCCCCCTTTTTTATTTTATTTTCCTCTCTTCCCCCCACCCCACCTGATGTCCCCTTGAACACCTTGCCAAGTTCTGTTTTTGATGACGTTTACTCTCCCCCTTATTACCTGATGTGTATTGTTATTCTCACACTATGTGACTTTTAATAGAGTGGTTTATTGTATCGCTGACTTACTTGCAAAATAAAAAATTTGAATATAAAAATGTATTTTGTGAAAAAACTATACGTCCTTTGACAATTTAATGGTCATTTTCAGATTCAGCATGCAAAAAAACATACAAGAGTGCCAAAAGTATGAAAAAAGTTTTTTTCTATGGTTGACCTGTGATTCAAGCCAGAGTGTGCTAATGTCTGAAAATTGCAGAGGAATTTAATTTCTTCCTTCCCAAATATTTGTTCAAAGTCTCTTCATCTTCCTGTGCTTGGATTTGTTTAATTCCCATGAAACTCATACCTCTTGGGGATGGCATAGCACATCCCATGCGTTTGGTTCCCCCTCCCCCTCCTGCCAATGCTCACCTCTCTCTGGGGTCCCACGCAGACTGACTTCCTTGAAAGAAGATCTGTGTGGTATACCTGTCCCGGCACACTGATGTCATTGCGACGGGCGCAATGACGTCAGTTTCAGGCACCCCCCGCCAGAGCAGGGGTAGTGCCTGAAAGGGAGAGGGGGTTCGCTTGGGATCCCTTTATCTCCCCATTGCTGGCGGCTAGGGAGTCAAGAAAGGCACCGCTGGACAGGTCACAGCCTGTTGCCCTGCAAGGCCATTTCCTTTGCTGTTTTGATGTTGGTTTTTCACAAAAAAACTTTAATACAAAAAAACTTTGGCTTATCTCGCAGATTAGTGTGTCTGTATCCATGGAAAGTTCCAATTAAATGGTAAAATGAGAAACTAGACAATTATATCCAATTGTAAACCTCATTGAATACTACACTGAAAACTCCGATAGACAGCTTTGGCACAAACTATGGTGGAAAGAATGGTAAAAGAAATTATGGGGTACTTCAATGTAAGATCCATAAATAGTGAAGACGTTGTAGTTTCACTACACTTGATGCACTGTACTTCTCTGAGATGTGCAGAACAAAAGTCACTATTCTTTCAATGAAAGAGTGGTGGTAAGGGAAAAAACTCCTTTAAAAATGTAGATGCCTCCTGCAAGACTAGCAATGCCTTTTACACATTGGGTGTGATTGTCACTGTATCATTGTGTCCAGGGGACAATCCATCTGTGAGTCATTCATAAATAAATTAATCTGCCAGGTTTACTTAGTTGCTTATTGTTGTCTAGTATAGCTTGATAAAAGCCAGTAGTCTGAAACGTTGCTGGCAGCCAATAAAGACATATTAACAGAGACCACAAGTGCCTGGTCCATGGGCTTCATTCTGGGTGTGGCAAAACCTAAGTATCGAGTGCACTGTTGAGCGGATTTGACCCTAAGATCGTAAGTGCCATCTCACAACCGTTTTTTTTTTCTGTTTTTTTTACTCCAGTCATATTTAACGGTCTGGACTGGAGGGGAAGAGGACTCCAGTCTGTGTTCCCCTTTTATTTTCTGGGACCAGGATCTTACCCTGATTAGACAGTGCTTTGGAAGGGCTCATTCCCCCATACCACAGACAGTCATGTTATATTGTAGACCTTCATAAAATAGGATGTTGAACTTCTTTTCTCTTTCTGCTACATGGCTGCCTGTGACAGCATATGGATCCCTAGCGTTCCACTCACTTTTGTCCAACAGAAACCTTTCCATGACTGTATTTACTATTTTTAAGCACTTTGCTCGTCTTAGAAATATTTTGGTTGATTCTGCTAGTTTCCTGTTTTATGGTTTTATCTCTACATTTCACAATGTCATTGTTAATGTTTGCTAATAAAAAAAGTTTGTAGATTAAAAAAAGATGTGTAATAAAAAAATAGACGCCTCGAGCTCTTCCATGGCCCCCGGTACACTTTCCTGGGGTGAGCCTGGAATGTTGCATTTTTGGGGCTATCCCCCACCCCCCCTTTTTTATTTTTATTTTATTTTCCTCTCTTCCCCCCGCCCCACCTGATGTCCCCTTGAACACCCCTTGACAAAAGGTCTGATATTTGCTGGCTTATCCTTTTTTATAGACATCAAATTGTTGCACAGCACATTTACACATTCAAAACTACAGTATGTACAAATTACAAATTTCGATTAAATTCAGGGCATTTCACAGGTGGAAAAAAAATGAAACACATTGAAAATCTCTCTCCCTCCTGCCCCTGACTGGTTGGCTTTCTTTATTAATTTTCTCAAGTTGTTTTGGCTTATATTCAATTATATAATTGAATATTATGCTCCAAGCTTTCGTAACCACCACTTCCCTATGGGCTACTTCGGGAATTGTAGGGATGGCAATACCGCCCGCGGCACATCCAGTGTGGCGTCATCGGTGCACCGACAGGCCCGACTTTGATTACATGACGACAGATTGATAGACTGCTGTCGAGCGATGCACCCGACGGTTAAGGACTATACTTATTACAGCACCATTCATGACCGCTACTCACGAATAGATTATCTGTTCTTGCCGTCTAACTTTGCGCATCTTATGCAGTCGATCACAATAGGCACCACGGCCTGGGCTGATCATTGTCCGGTCGTTATGACCTTAGCGACTACCCTCTACCGCACTAAATCTGCGCACTGGCGCTTAAATGAGACACTCCTGAATGACCCTGACATATTAATGGGACTGCGCAACACGCTATGACACTATTTTGCAGAGAACACCTCTCCTGATGTCCCTCTTCCGGTGGTCTGGGATGCACACAAGACGGTCGCACGGGGCTATTTGATTTCACATGGCGCACGTCTTAAGAGGGAACGGACCCATCGCGTGACTGACTGAAATACCCTTATACATGACCTTGAACTAACGCACAAGACCACACTATCTGTTCAGACTTATGCGGAACTTATGGGATACAAGGCAGAATTACACTCCCTGCTTAATATTAGCACCTTACCAGGGCCGGTGCTAGACTATTTTGCGCCATAGGCAAGACCAGCTACTTGCACCCCCCCCCAAAAAAGAAAGCTCACATGGGTATATTTGCCCCCAGCTCACACATGGGTATATTTGCCCCCAGCTCACATGGGTATATTTGCCCCCAGCACTCACACATGGAAATATTACCTCCAGCTCACACATGGAGATATTGCCTCCAGCTCACACATGGAGATATTGCCTCCAGCTCACACATGGAGATATTGCCCCAGCTCACACATGGCATGGATATATTGCCCCAGCTAACATATGGATATATTGCCCCAGCTAACACATGGATATCTGCCCCAGGCTCACACATGGACATCTGCCCCAGGCTCACACATGGGTATGTGCCCCCAGGCTCACACATGGATATCTGCCCCCAGGCTCACACATGGATATCTGCCCCCAGACTCACACATGATATCTGCCCCAGGCTCACACATGGGTATTTGCTCCCAGGCTCACACCTGGATATCTGCCCCCCAGGCTCACCTCATGGATATCTGCCCCAGGCTCACACATGGGTATTTGCCCCCAGGCTCACCTCATGGATATTTGCCCCCAGGCTCACACATGGGTATTTGCCCCAGGCTCACACATGGGTATCTGCCCCCAGGCTCACACATGGGTATTTGCCCCCAGCAGGCTCACACATGGGTATTTGCCCCCAGGCTCACACATGGATATCTGCCCCCAGGTTCACACATGGATATTTGCCCCCCAGGCTCACACATGGGTATCTGCCCCCAGGCTCACACATGGGTATCTGCCCCCAGGCTCACACATGGATATCTGCCCCCAGGCTCACACATGGATATCTGCCCCCAGGCTCACCTCATGGATATCTGCCCCAGGCTCACCTCATGGATGTTTGCCGCTCCAGTGCCGTCTCCCTCCGCCTCCTTGTAGTCGTAGCCAGTCCCAATGCGTGCTGGCGTCAAGGAGACGGAGGCGTGAACTTGGTGCAGGAAGCTGGAAGCACCAAGTCCACGCTTCCGTCTCCTTGAGGCCGGCGGCGACGCCGGCACGTATTGGGGCTGGCTGCAGCACGCAGCAGCCCCAGGCTTCTCGGTGGCCAATTTTTTTTTTTAATTGTTAGGGCCGGCTGCGTCCTAGGCAGGCACTGCGCTCTAGGCGCCCACCTAGCTGGCCTAGCGGCAGCGCCGGCCCTGCGCCTTACACACCATGAAACGTACCAAACAACTTTTTTATGACCAGGGGAACAAATGTGGCAAGCTCCTATCTCACGCTCTTCGCAAACACAATCGTGCCATGTACATCCCTAAACTACGCACGCCGACTAATGCATTACTTACTCACCCGCGAGATTTGATGGATCTCTTACTTAGCCACTTCACAGACGCATACAATATCCCCATCCCGCCTGCCCCATTGCTGCAGCCTAAAGTAGATGCTTACTTACAGACCCACCTTGACAAAACCCTTTCCCTTGAGACTAGAAGACTGTTAGAACAACCGATCACGGGGACAGAACTGTCTGATGCTATCCAACAGACGTCGACGGGAAAGACTCCCTGCCCTGATGGCCTCCTCCTACTGTACTACAAATCTTTACGGGAACTACTGGACCCACAGTGGCTCGTAGCTTTTAACTCCATAACAGAAGGTGACCCACTGACCGCTCAAACCCTGATGGCCACAGTAACGCTCATCCTTAAACCGGGCAAGAACGCAAAGCTCTGTGGTAATTATAGGCCCATCCTGTAATTAATGTCCCCCGCCCGTGCCTCCCCTGGTTGCCAGTCTCCACACAAAAACTTATGGTGGAGCCGCACCCCCTAATGCATGCCACCTTGAGAGCATGGTGCCACTTGACACGTACCTCGGATATAGCTCCCTTCGCCGCTCCTGCCCTTGCAATGGTTACCAACTTTTTCTTGGACCTTATCCCCAATGACCCCTGATGGCCACCCTAACCCCCCAAGACCTAAGCACTTCTTAAACGAGACGGGCCCCATCCCTTGCGACCGTTTGCCCATACAACACTCAGGCTCATTCCTAACCCGATTCCACCATCATCGACTCATACAAACACTAAGATCCCTTACCCCCCTCCGAGACTACACTCGGCCACTCACACAACTTGAGTTGATAGTAGAGAGGGGCAGATGCCCATCAGACTGCCTCTCCTCAATGTATGACATGCTCCAGGCCACCTCTTCCCTGTCCAGATCCTCTTGCACTATTTATTTATTTATTTATTTATAAAGGATTTTACCAGGAAGGATACATTGAGATTTCTCTCGTTTTCAAGTATGTCCTGGGTTCAAGAACATTGAAGTGTTACAGTTACAGAAATACAAAGTAATACAATGCAAGATATTAAAAAAACAACACAAATATACAGATTAACAGAAAAATATGTAGGAAATATAGTCACTAGGTTACATGTTTACAGTTGCATTCTGTATTGAGGTATGTTAGTAAGGAGCTTTTGAGTGACTTAAGACTGGGGGAAGATTTGATGGTGTCTGGGAGGTTATTCCATAATTGTGGTGCTCTGTAGGAAAATGAGGACCGAGCCACTGTCTTTTTGTATTGTGGTATAGCAAGTAAGGTGCTGGTCCTGGATCGGAGGTTATAGGATGAGGGAGCTGCTGGGGGAAGCAGTCTATTCAGGTAGGGTGGCAGCTTCCCAGAGATGCTCTTAAACACCAGGCTGGAAAGGTGAAGGGTGCGTCTGGATTCCAGCAATGGCCAGTTTAGCTCTTTTAACATGTCACAATGGTGGGTCATGTAGTTACATTGTAGCGCAAAGCGGCAGAATGAGTTATACAATGTAGTAAGTTTATGAAGGTGTGTTTGCGGGGCGGCTGCATACACTACATCTCCGTAATCAATAGCCGGCATAAGCATTTGCTGTACAATCTGCTTTCTTACTGCAGGACTCAGGCAGGATTTGTTTCTGTACAGGGCACCTAGTTTGGGGTAAAGTTTAGATGAGAGTTTTTCAATGTGGGGGCCAAAGGATAGATTAGGGTCCAACCACATACCTAGATATTTGAGAGAAGTGACTGTGGTCAGCGTGCCATTTGATTTTGTCCCAACACATAGATGGGGATTTTGCAATTTGTGTAGTTTAGGTGCTGTTCCAAAGATCATCGTTACAGTTTTGTTAGTATTTAAAAAAGTTTGTTGTTTTTGATCCACTTTTCTACCTCTGTGAATTGTTCTTGCAGCACGGCCTCCAGCTGCGGGAGATTTGGTTTGCTGGTATAGATCACAGTGTCGTCTGTGTACATATGTACAGTTGAGGCTTTGCAGACGTTGGGCAGATCATTTATGAATATTGTGAATAGCAGGGGGCCTAGTATTGAGCCTTGGGGTACACCGCAAGTGACTGGGAGCGGGAGGGAGGAGCTGCCAGAAATTGACACATATTGTGATCGGTCGGATACATATGATTGAAACCAGGTTAGCGTGCGATCACCAATGCCAGAGTTTTTAAGTTTTTCTAACAAGATGCACTAGCTGGGAACGCGAACTGAATCTTGCTTTTGAGGATCATCAATGGCGCAATCTGTCTCCTAGCGCACTCCAGTTCCACAGCAGTCAGGGTTCAGGAGGCCCCACCCCCGATTACCCCAGAATTCTGTTTATTTAATCACTCAGAGGACCCACCCGAGGTATTTCGGAAATCGATAGCTATCAGACTTCTACACCCTGCACGCCTGGTTATTCCACTGTTCTGGCGTCAACCCACTGCGCCACCAATTACTGTGTGCTTGCGAGAAGTGGAAAATATCCGATCAGCAGAAGAAAGGGTCGCCCTGTCCCAGGGTAAGGCCGCTGAGCACTATCACTCCTGGTATTACTGGTTAAGCACATGTTTGTCGCGTGTCAGGCGGACCGCCCCCCAACTTTAGTAGGTTTACGTCTAAGTCATGCACTTCCTGTACTATCCCCCCAAGCTTCCCTTCAACGGAAACCTCCCCACACCTTATGTGGCCCATGTTCCCCAAACGCAAGAGTCTGATCGATTATATGTAACCCATTGCATTGTATTTACAGCGTCCGCCATATTCTATGCAATGCTCTCCTTTTTGTTATACTTTGCCGATACACTCTTTACTGTTGTTATTATTTTTGTATGACTTCTTAATTTTTCAATAAAGCACAATAGGTTAAAAAATAAGGAATATTATGCTAAATATAAGCACTTGAATGCTCTATGTAAGTGTTGAATGTCTTTTCAGAAAATTAAAAACTTAGTAAGTTAAAACAAGCATATCACTCAAAGAAGAATGTATACTCCTCAGCAAACCTGGCAAATCAATGATCTCTTGTAATATTTTTAAAGACTGTAAATTTCTATAAACATATTTTAAAGCAGAATAGTTTGAAATACCACTAAACCTGTTCATTTTTAAACCTCTTCAAGAAATTGAATAATGTGCTGATCTACAGCTAATGAAAGAATCAGAGATAAGCACACGTTACATAGGTAGCATATAGCATTACAAAAGGAACAAAAACATGTAAATGTACAAAAATGGACCTTAACGTATCATCCTACAATCATATAGATTATATACATAGTTATGTGAAAGTGGTGTTCCTGATGTTCCAAAGCACATTCAAATACAGCGTGAATTGATCCTACCTGCAGTTAATTTAGTTGCCCACTTATGCTTTTAGATATTCAAAATGCGGTTGAATGTAAAGTGCATGAAAACGGTCTCTCTGCGAACATTGTGTTTATATTGTGTTTTATATTAAATATTCTATGCATAACGTTGGTAATTAATAAGTGTTCCCTGCATGCACATCCCAGAGATTATGCAACATTACTTCTCTGTCCAAACTCATATAAACTACCATTCAGGGAAAATCTAAATATTCTTTTCTACAGTTTTTGAGAAACGAAAAGCTTAATCCTTTCCCACCGCAGGGCAGGCATGTATTGGCCATCAGAACTACCGGGAGATTCCCGGTGGGCCGATGGCTCAGTGGGAATCTCCTGGTAGTTCTGATGGCCTTCTTAATCAGCAGCTCCGGTATCGGACTCTCGGAGTTCGAATCCGGAGCTTATCTGACCACGATCTGCAGCCCCGGCGCTGCAGCGTGCCTCCCATACTCATAGCACGTGGCTGGAAATGGCATGCTGCATTGGCATCTCCCCCTACAGCAATATTCTCGACACGTCGTGTGGTGGATGTTGCGACGCATGCAGATGAGGCCAACAGAGTTCAGGACAAAGGAGCAGCAGGTAGCTGAGCCACGTTGGTGAGTATACTCAGTCAATCCGTTCTATTGTGTTTGTTTTGCAGGTGTCACAGCGGCACCAGTCATGGGCCATAGTGGGGCCTTTGTTCAGGAAGTAGTTAAGCCTTTGAGGCAGATTATCTGATGGCTGCATGAACAGATTACAGCATACAGAGATACAGATACCAGACATGATATACCAGGACTCTAACAAGAAGAGCAGGATGGCACAGAAGAAATCTTAAGGCATCCCTAACACTGGGGTAAAATCTTTGAATGGTCTTCTACCTATGGAAACCTAACAAAATAATAACAGAGACTGGAGAACAGGAAGGGTGAGGGTTAAAAAAGACAAACACACAGGAAGCCCTGTACTGAAGAGAGGTCCTTATACTGGCCTCTATGCTAAGAATAATTATATACTGCTGGGTACCTACCCAGAACATGAAACAAGGATAGTATAGGACTGGAGCCAAAGGATATAGAACCAGGAAGGAACGTCAGACTAGCAGAGGTCAGTACACAGATCAATAATATATACAGAGTACTGGGAGCAGACAGATAGTTAGGAAAGCCAAGATCAATAAACCAGAAAAATCCAAAACATGATACAAGATTGTAGCAGACAGGAACCAGGAACATGAACCCTCAGGAACAGAACACTAGGAACCAGAACTCTCAGGGACAGGAAACCATGCAAGAGCAACGGGCCTCTCTGCTGCTTGCATATTTATAGTGAAACAGGACTGGTCAATTAGGACATGTGATCCCAGACCTGAACAGCTACAGGGGAAGCCAGGAGCGACACAGAGTGGAATGGCCATCCCAGAACAGGAAAGAGTTGGCCCGGATCCCTCTCACCACCAGGGGACCTGGCTGGAAGGTCGAAATGTGACAGTAGGGAATGGTGGACAAATTAATTATATGGGCCTGCCCTGGGGAAATAATTAATTATATGGGCCTGCCCTGGGGGGAGGATTAATGATATGGGCCTGCTCTGGGGGGGGTAATGAATTATATGGACCTGCCCTGGGGCGGTAATCAATTATATGGGCCTGCCCTGTGGGGGTAATCAATTATATGGGCCTGCCCTGGAGGGGATGAATTATATGGGCCTGCTCTGGGGGGGTGAATTAAATGGGCCTGCCCTGGGGGGTGTTATATGGGGGCCTGCCCGGGGGGGGGATATTTAAATATATGGGCCTGCCCTGGGGGGGATAATTAATTATGCAAACATGCCCATATAATTCATAAGTGGGCTGGTCTGGTTGAAGTCCAGGGCCTATTTTTTTTCATCCCAGTCCAGCTGTCCTGCAGGGCCTACTATGCCATCCCTTTAGCGGGTAGGCCTTGAAGCTGCGGGGCATAATGGTATCCCTCGTTGACTTCCGTGGGTTGCCTCGACCCCGCTTCGCACTCCGCTCAGGCTGTCCCCCTGCAGTCAGTGATGCACGATGTGCATCATTGGCTGCTGCGAGAAGGCCATCGTCGTGTAGCCAATGACGTGCATCTGCTTCGTGGGCGGGCTGAAGGAGAGGCCTGCCGCAGCACTTGGCAACAGGGCGTACTAGTACGCCCCACCTGCATTAACCCCCTCCTGCCAGGAGCCACCCGGCTAGTGTTAAGGGGTTAATAACAATTAAGTATACCTTGAACAAGGTTGGAACCAACTGTCTAACCCAGGGATCACAAACTTCAGCCCTACACATGTTTCTGCACTATAACTCCCATGATTATCTGGCTATCTATTGCATTCAAAGAATTCTAGGAATTGTAGGCACCCAAAATATGAGGGGGTGCAGAGTTTGAGATCCCTGGTCTAAACCTTGTGAGTAGGTTTTCAGTTTGTAGTATTGCAGTATGAAAGTAATGCGTGTAGTAAGTATAGTTATCTGGCTGAGGGCAGGCATCTGTATTACAGCTGCCTTTCATTCTTTGTCATGCAGTGCAGTTGCGATATTTTCAATTACATCCACGATTGTCGGAATTTTGTTTTGCCTCTGTGTGACTGTTTTTTATCTCACTTATCCTCGTCTTTGTTCTGTTGTTGGCAAACACTTTTGCTTTTTGAAGAAATACAAAATAGAAATGCAATGGTGCATTCAGTTGGTTAGAATTACATTATCAAGGTACAACTTGTTTTGTTAGTCAGAAAAATATCAAGAGTTACTTGCTCAGCCATTAACTCTACAAGAAAGTATTTAAGCTATAAATGTACTAAAACATGAAAGGCACTAGGACCAGATGGCAACATAAATATGTCATTCCAAACTTTCAAGATCATCCTAGTCCCATCTTCAAAAGTTTTTCTCTACTGGAATCGATAGAGGAAACATACTGTCAGAGGCATATGTTGTAATATTGTCTGGAAAATGTTTTAAGATTAGATTCAAGACTAATATCCCAATAAAAAACAGATTATAACATGCATGCTTTTAACTTACCTGTGCCTCACATGACTAAAATATACCCTGAAATTCAAATAGCTTAAATCACAAAGGATCGCTTGGCGGAATCAAAGTATAGCATAGGGACTGTTGTTCGTGCATTTAGCTCAGGAGTGAGAAGTCCATGAGCTCTTGTTTAAATTGGAATAGCTCTTTAACGGTACAAACTATAAAATGGATATAAAACAAGTCCATCCGCAGGCATATATGTGATTGTTTATTGTAATACAATGAAAAAAAACGAATTACGCATATAAAACCTCATTTATGTACCATTTTAATACAAGATTACTGCGCTTCCTAGTGTGAATAAAAAATTCTTAGATCTCACTAGAGTTTTCCTTTATTACTGTAAGAAAACTCTATGTATAACAAAAAATTCAATAAATTTACTGCTGCATTACAACAGCCAGGGAGAGGACAGAATTCATGGAGTGCTCCTGGGGTCACTCTCTTCTGTATTGGGATAAGATGCAGTGGGTTAAAATGATTTTGTACATTACTGATACAAAGGGTTACTGTAATTTTAAATACAAGCATTCTTCAACATACAAATATTATTTTTAGATTCTATTAGCAATGCAGCTTCCAAAAAATACTAACATTTTCATTATGATAACTACAAATACACATAAGCAAGATATCTGACCATTTTTATTTTCTACATTTATTACATTTACTGTAGTTGTCGCAAAGGCGACCCCTTTCACGATGATAATAATGCAGAGCTTCTCAATAAGTATGGAACACATTAAGGAATGCATAATAGATTTCCATTTCAGTTTAAACAAAGTTTATTGAAACTATATATTTATTATTATATTTCGGTACTTACAAATGAGTAATCAAATTCTGTAATTGAGGACTTGCTGGGACAGAGAGTCTATGCAGGTTATCTATAATCTATAATCAATTATGTACATATACAGGTGTGAATAAAATAATAAATATAAGGCTAAGAACTATCAGGGCCTCTGGAAAAGTACAGTTGATGTCGAGAAATAAGAAATTAACATTCATCAAGTGGTAAATGAATAAATAATAAACTGGTGAGTGGTGAATTTTTTTTAAAGAAAAAAAATACTGTTTTTATTCAGAGAATTTCAAAGGTTTACAGAGAACAATGCGGTACCAACAGCATTAGACAAGAGGGATAAAGACACATACAGGGTTATTCAGAGAGCGTGAAAAGCAGGAGAATGACTGGAGAATGAAAAATTCTAGGTCAAAATAGTCGATTTGGAAAGTGAGATGAAAGGGAAAATTTTTCTGGTTTGGCTATTTTGACCAAGAATTTTTCATTCTCCAGTCATTCTCCTGCTTTTCACGCTCTCTGAATAACCCTGATAGTATGCTGTGTGGAGGACGCTCTCAACATGTCATCTCGATGCAGCAGATTTGCACCTATTTGGGGATCCATCCACAGCAGGCGCTGCCCCCCATATGCGCATTGATGATAAAAACAGGGATTCTCCCTGCCTGATTGAGAATCTTTATTAATGAAAGACGTTTGCAATCAAACACAAAATTAAACAAAAAAGAAAACTTCAGATGAATAACATGAAACAAATAAATAAAAAAATGTGTATTGTCAAAGTACAAATCGGGTGGAAAAAAATCCTCAAGTGCAGCCTACTAGAGACCAAACTCCAATTAAATAAATACTTCCAGAAAAGGGCTAATAAATCGCTAATAATGTGGAAGATTACAGTGAGGTCAATCTATAAGGAGGCGGCTGATGGTAGAGAGATAGTCTTGAAAGAAACAAACAGATTTATTCATTCAGAGGAACAAAGGATCTTGTTTATTTATCTCCCTTATTACTATAGGTAATCCAAACAGAATAGATTGCCTGACTGAGAAATTCCATACAGGATATGCAGGGGTCCTTTGGACCCCTGTATCTCCAGATCTGTTTGTCATTTCCTCATTGACATATAAATGTCTGATCCCTATACACAACTATCCTACACTTCCGATCCTTCGAATGGTCAACACATCTACCTAAATACCAGAAATAGAATAAACAGACACCAGGGGTTAAATACAAACTCGGAATGTCAGAGGAATGCCAAGGGTCGTATGCCAGAGCGGGTTGTCAGGAATGCCAGGGGTTGTATGCCAGAGAGGGTAGTCAGACCAGGAGCCAAGGGGTTCACAGCCAGGAGAGCTGATATACAAGCCAAGTCAGTACACAAAATAGCAACCAGAAAATGCAAAAGCACTGAGAGGAGTGAGAACCACGTTAGGACAAGGAACACTGCTCAGGTGTCTGAATTTAAACCCAGCGGGCGCTGAGTCATTATACTACACCCTGCCTGCAAAATTACCATGCGATCGCGTCTGTCCGATACTTCACTCGGTGGGCGGCCAGCAAGCAACGTGGAAGGCGCTGCCAGCCGCCGGGCTACCAGGATGGTGTGGGATGTGACACTGTTAGTCCCACAAGGTTGTTTAATGTTTTAAACAGTTACAAATTTTTATAAAGCACTAACAAGTTCCATAGCGACATTGTCTGCTTTTAATTATAAAGCAAATGATGCAGCTGCAACATCTCATCTACTCATTTCCCACGCCAAGAGCAAGTCTGGGGATGATGGTACAATGCGTTATTATGCACTGGTCTCTAAAATGCAAACTAGTCTGGCAGTGGGGTGAGAGGCATGGGTCCTTAGACCCTTATATCTCCATTCCATTCATGGCACAAGATCATTTGAGGTGTCATTGGAAAGGCCAGAGCTAACTCTGTAAAATGTAGAAATAAAAGAATATATATATTTTGTTCTGAGACAGTGGGACTTTTCACGTATACAGTGAACACTGCTTCTGCCATTACTCTTCTTCTCATTTCCAATGCCAGAAGCAAGTTCAGTGTTTTATACATAGTCATAATTTTCATGAAACAGACCACGTCAAATTACAAGAGAAAATTATTTTTTTGCCAATTTTGGTTAAAAATTTGTATTTCCTTACAAAAATGCAGGAACAGGTTTTCCAATTCTAGTTTTACTTTGAAGAGTACCCCATAGAACAGTGATGGAGAGTCTCAGCACCCCAGATGTTTCAAAACTGCATGTTCCAAACTACCTAGCTAGGAAAAAGCTATGTTACATGTTACCCACTCTCCTTTTAGTCTTTCATGTGTTTCTTTCTGCCTTGTCTGATATCTATTATTCTGTTCTCCCATCTTTCAATAAAGCAGGAATCTCTAATTTGCTATTGTGTCCCCCTGTGCTTGATTGTTTTCCCTTTTGCCTTTAGTCGTATATTTGTTTTACAAATTATATTGATGGCAAAGTCAAAAATTGTCAGATTTATATGCAACATATGGCCATACTGCTTCACGCCATATGGTGTATTGAAATCCCCAAAATCTGTATGTGTTGATTTATATGAATGTGTAACCATGAAGCCTATAATCCAGTATTTTATTTTTACCGAAAGTAAATAAAATTAAAGAGACTTCTTCTAGTGGCTCTATAAATTCAAGTGCAACTAACTGTATATTATCAGGAAATTAATAATTATTTTGTCTCTATGTTCATTTACAATTACAACCACATGTAAACAGAACCACATTTATTGTAAAATAACTAATTATATATACACTATTTAGAAAAATATTTTTTTTTGTTTCTCATATTTGCTGTTTCATCACTTTATACTATTTCTCATGATAAATATGTTATGATAGTTAGAAATTATTAAGTAAAGATGTTATTATAATTTTTTGTTGCTTAACGGAACTACTTTGGGCACCAGATTGGCCCCCATCTTGTCCATCTTTTTATCGGCTCATTGTTTAGATCATCATATTAAGGCCATATATGACTGAAAGGGGCATTCCTATTGCTATATAGAAATGCATTAGCCATTTTCCTTCTTTTAGGGCTGATCCCAAATGTTGCTAAAATAATATTTTAGGGATTCACTTAGTCACACAGTCATATAGGAGGTAAATTCATAGTCGATTTAATGATATATATTGATAATGGCCAGTTTCAGACCAAAATGTATTTTAAGAATAAAGACTTAAGCCACAATATATCACTATCAATGACTAATATATCATAATTCTTATACAAAAGACAAAACTAAAAAAAATATTATTCTTGTACAAAAGACATACATTTCTGAAAAATAATTGAATAGTTTTTGTCAACATATATAACTGAGAATAATAAACATTAGAAAGGTATTTTATTTTAATAAGTATAAAAATTTTATTTATGGGTTTTTCTTGGGGTGAGGAGAGCTTAAAATAAAAAAAGTCTTAGTAGTCTACAGAGACTATTGGAATGTTGTTGTGTGTATGAATAATCAAGGTCAGCTGTATTTTCTAAGAATTTCAAATGTCTAGTGACCCACCAACCTAAAACGTCACCAGTTGCCACTGAAACATTAGCATGGCCTTTGGGGGAGATCCTCCTTACATTTTTAGGCACTTTATGTGTTTTCTGTTGTGTTTTTTCTTCCATTATTGTCTTGTACACTGTGACAACAGTCATTTATATATATATTCACAAACGCCCTACACTCCCTTAAGTATCTGCCTTGAAAATACCTTAAACAAACATGCCCAACTGCAAAAGTTCAATCAAAATATACACCCAAGATTGTACTATGGATGTGCTCCGGGTTTTAAAAACAAAAGAAGTTTATATAATATAATTTAAAAATATCCATGTGCAAATCCAACATTTTGGCTCACCGTGAGCCTTTATCGAGGAACCTTGGTTTATACCTGTTTGTAGAAATACTAACAGGTCTATTCAATAAAAGTGAAACTCAGGAGAATTGGAGGAGAAGTGAAACTTCTAGGTCAAAATAGCCAAACCAGAAAAGTTCATCCATTTATCTCACTTTCCAAATTGGCTATTTGGTCTAAATTGTTCTCTTCACCTGCCAGTTTTCTTGAGTTTCCCCTTTAGTGAATAGCCCTGTAAATCTTTGTTTATTCTTATGTGTAGTCAGATGCCTTGATATAATCAAATACAACCAGGCGGGAGTGTCCATTATCACCTTTCGATTTGCATCTGTTATGTTTCTGAACTTATTTAAACAGGTATTTATAAAGGATGTTAATTTCTGAGAAAAATAAAAAATATCTGCGTGCAGACAGTTTTAGGCTTACTATTGCAAACATTAAAACATGGATTAAGTTAATTCCAGGTTCCCCTAAATAAACTCAACTATAAAAGTTATTTTGTTTTAGTATTTTTTTTCCTAGTCTTTAATTGATCTCGATCATTCGCAGACATAAAATGTTGGTTTATCATCTGAAACCTTTAATGCACTAATATAAAATGTTAAATGCTGTAATATATGTATTTGTCATTGGAATATAAAATATCCACTTATTTTATACTTTGAAAATAAATGCTGTATCTCTGTAGCAGATGAATAATTATTTGAATAAGAAACTTGATATCATGGTTATCCAAAGAGTCTGATTATTTTACTGAAACTTCATTTCTTTTTGTATAATTTCATCAACAAAAGAGAGAATGATATAGAAAGTGAATGAAAGAAAAATAGAAAATATAGTTTGGGGGAAAAAAAGAAAAAATAGTTTTTGATAAGAATTGCATATATTATACAGATCCCATGCAAACCATAAAAACAGAAGGAGCGGCATTAAACCTACTATAAACAATGCAATTTTGTTTATCAAATAGAGATGTTGCACATTTTACTACTGTGTTCTAAACTTTAAATAAAGCAACAATACAAAAACATTTATGGTTTACAAAAAGGAGCATCAAGCATTCAAAAAGACAAAGGAGTGCCTTAACCATAGATATCTGAGGGTACAATGCTTTAAAATGTTACTAGCATATTGGAAAAGGAAACATAAAATTTATATCTGAAGAATTGTATAAAGCAAAAATTATTCCGAAGGATTTCTAAGATATACACAATCTATCATTTATATGAGGTATTTTACAGTTTGCTGACCCCTGTAGATAATATATATCAATATGTGATTTAGGAGCTTTAAAGGAAAGCTGTTTACTATAATCAGTTATGGAACTTTGTATAAAATATTAGTTATTGCAAAGATATTTGGGTTTAACAAGGAATTTATACTAAATCATATAAACAAAAAACTAGAGCAAAATTCTAGATATGATTTCAAACAAAAATGAGAAAATTCTAAACAATTAAGACACTTAATTTCCACCAAAAGGTCTTCTGCTATAGGTATACAAAGTTTATGTATCTTTTACAGCTGTATGGGTGCTGTGCTATCTAGAAATAGAAAACACAAAGCATATCATAGAAGGGCTGATAAATCATAGTGCTTTGTAGGAGATCAATTGCCATCTATTAATAAAAGAAATAAAAGATATAAACTTGATAGATTTTTTTTCTGTGGTTCATGAATGATAGTTGTATGGTCATTGTTGGTAATTGTGAGTGATGCTGCCCCACAGCAGTCAGTCCCTATTTAACCTTATTTGTTTTAGTTGATTATTTATCTTTCATGTAATTTATTAATCCGTTTTTTTTATTTCAAATCTATGTGCAGTATGTCAAACCAATTATACAATAATGTATTTAAGCAATGTGATGAATAAGAAAGAATTTTCAACTGAAAAGAGGACATAATGATAATACATATAAAATGAATTTGCCATTGTTAATTGTTTATTATATGTAAATGTTTAATATATCTAGAATTGTAATAATTATAAAAAAAAGACACTGGTACCTAAAAAATATTTCGATATAAGCCCTGTTAATAATAATAATAGTGATGATAAAAAAATAATAGATGACTATTTTAGAGTAATTTTAAATATACATATATAATAGTAAATTTAAATATAATTTATTATGTATCTATATCACCATTACTATCTTAAATAATATATTTAAAAGAGAACTAACACCTATAATGCTTTATTGCTTTTATGTTTATTGTTTCATAATGACAGGTATTAACCTATTTTAAATGTGTATAATGTTGTAAAATATGAACTTTATTTAGCTGAGTGTGATTCTACAATTGAACAAAGAAAGATTAGATTTGGATGGAAAATAATATTTGTTTATTTTAGTCTAGATTTTTTTTATTCTGTAACTTACAATAGTATTTTTTTAGAGAGTATGAAAAAAAAAGATACAGAACCTGTAAGATCAGATGAACACAGAGATTCTCATACATATTAAATCATGTCCCATGGTATCTATATGTGTAGCTGCATTTATTTGTGCAAAGACTCTTACATGCAAAAAATGTCTTAGCAAAGTCATAATTCTTTATTCTACAGTGCTTATTACTAATATTTTCTCCTAAACATGTGTGTGCCCATGACAAAGAGAGCTATGCTAATATGCCCAATGTGGAAGTGGTCCCCAGCACTGGATGCGAGCCTGTGCATCCTAATGTGTCCTTAGCTCAGGGAGATGCTCTGTATCCATGCAGTGAGGCTCCATGTGTGTGTCTGCACATGGCGGGGAATGGGGGCTGATATTTTAATTTCACCAAGCTTACAAGTTTGTGAGATTTTTATTTTTTTTCCTTTCTTAGGTAGAAGCTGTGCAGAAGGATTTTTTGTTGCTCTCCTGCTACAGTAGATTTAAATAGAAATGGCCAGGTGGTGTAATGACAAATGTAAAGCAAGGATCACACAGTCCCCTGTAACTAGTTATTAGGGCACTGCTCTGTATGAACAATAAAGCTGAGATATGAAGGGGATCAGACAGCTCTATGGTCATTTCATTTAACTACATCCAAACCAGTGACACTAGAGCTACAAGAGAAATAAATTAACCTAATTAGTGATATAATGTGAATGTAAGAAGCCTTGGGTGGTTGGTTTAATTAAAGGACTCTATGAAAAAGTATCTTCTCATATATATATATATATATATATATATAGTGTGTTTATTATTGCAGAAGCCACTTGCACATCATAGCAATTCAAAGAATTGCATCCCAGAGCTCCTGTGCCACATTCCCCATATGCAGCAAGGAATTCTGGGTAGGATATGCAAATGACATATATATATATATGAGAGAGAGAAGATACTTATATATATATATATTAATAGCTGCATAATTTAGTGAAATATCTTTAACTCTGTATCTCCCTGGATTGCAGACATGCTGCACTTGGTGTCTTTCATTGCCTTCCACTGTAGTAATGAGAGGGTTAATGCCCACCTATTGCTGTCTGATTATAAGGACAGAGCTTCTTCCAGGTTAGGTCCTGTAACAGTAAGTGGAGGTAACTGGAACTGGTTCACTCTGTGCACTGAGCAAAGGCAGAGAAATTATCTGAAGCTCCAGTCACAGGAGGATTAAGAGCATACACAGGCTCATTCACTGAAAAATCCACAGGATCTATGATTATACCTAAAAAAGACATATATCAATCATCTTTTTATACCTATCAGCTACACACATATATATACTGTATATATATATCATCCTTTTATCACATATTGACAGAGGACACAGATGTAATATATGTGTGTATAAAAGCTATATGAATATATCCTCTGTCCATATCTTTATAAATCATCTATACTATCTCTTAATTGTAAATTCATCAGAGCAGGGTCCTCTTCAACTCTGTTTCATAAAGTTTGTTTGCAGCTTTGTTACAGTCCTCATTCATTATTGCAAAGCACTGTGATTGGCTCCTTATAGAAATGGTGATAATAATGATTTTTATATATCTAATCTCTATAGTCTTTTTATGTATATATAATATGTTTTTCTAAAATCTACTTTATATCCATCTATACCCCGCATAATCTATATTCTTCGTCATCTTTCTCGGTTTATCTTCCTCTTTCTGTGTTTTTTCTTCCATCTGTCCATCCATATGGATGTGTCTTTGTGTAAGAGCTACAGGTCTAGTTGATTTTTTTTCTCCTTCTCTTTTGATTTCTTGTTATATGACATAATTTCCCCTCTGTTCAGTAAGAGCCCGTGTTCCTGGACCTATAGGTGGCTTAATTAGAGCAGCATGTGTTACGTCATACACCACGTGACATCAGACGGTGTTCATGTGTGACGTGGGACACGATGGATTTAATGCTCCACTAGATCTCACGTCATGTTCAATGATCTAATAATAAGCTATCAACAGGGACAATTTTTACAAATAATCACCAGCAAGATGCTCAGATTTATTTACATAGAACTACTAGTCCATCTGTGAGATCTTAATGCCCGAAAATTCACATTAATGTGAGGAAATTCCGTATAATCTCTCATCATTTTAGTTAACCCATAAAACAGACATTGCATGTTAAAAAGATAGACTGAAGAAGCTACAGACGGATCAATATAGATATAAATAGATAAGTAAATGGACTATATAGATTCATATAAAGGCGTATATATAAATAAGCAAATATATAAAAAATATAGACTAACGGATATAAATACTAGATTATATAGCTATAAATAAATGAAAAGTACATTGATACACAAAAAATAGGATAGAAAGTTAATGGATAGATATATAAGAGATAACAATAGGTGGATAGAAGTATATATGCTGTATATATAGATAATAAATAGCTATATGATATATAATTAGATATACAGACAGATGATATCTGCATATATACAGATATATACCTAGATACAGAGAGACTGATATAGATGACAGAGATAGATACAGATAGATACAGAGATATAATAGGTGGATAGAAGTATAGATTTATTTATTTATAAAGGATTTTACCAGGAAGGATACATTGAGATTTCTCTCGTTTTCAAGAATGTCCTGGGTTCAAGAACATTAAAATGTTACAGATATAGATAGATAATAAATAGCTATATGATATATAATTAGATATACAGACAGATGATATCTGCATATACACAGATATATACCTAGATACAGAGAGACTGATATAGATGACAGAGATAGATACAGTTAGATGAGATATATATTGTATATATATTATATACAGATATAGGTAGGTCGTTTATAGATCATAGATATAGTTTTTATAGATATAGTTTATAGATGAGATATAAATATTTATGAGAGAGTGTGTGTGTTTATATAAATGATATAGGGATAGATTGACAGATAAGTAGTTAAATATTAGCACAGACAGAATATGTAATAATATATAAATAATCCAACGTGAGTAAACTGACCATATTGCTTTAAAAGGGTCAGGCTATTTACATTTTTATTTAAACTTCACAATGAATAAAGTGTTTAAAATGTCTTGGGTATTATGTTTTAAAAAATGAACAGAATGATCCATGATGACCACTTGGTGTTTGTTTGTTAGTTTTGCTCTATAATTCTTCAGATATGCAGCATGTGGTTCAGTGAGAGTAAAGCGGGCACTGGGCATTGATCTGAGCCCCTTGGCAGGTGCTGGGAAATCAGCCTCATTGTGCTTTATTCTGTGTATGGCAGAGGGCACACAGCACCACAGCATCTCACTGCTGGATCTCATGGCAATGACACAACTGGCCATCTGGGGTGATTGTGTGATCCTGGTTGTATATTCATAATTCTAGGAGTATTTTTAGTCATGGAGCCTCCTATTTCTGCATTAGTTCCCCATTCCCAGTTAAACAGACAGGACTGCACAGCCCTCTGTATGTCAGATATAGCTTCATCTCATTCAGACATCACAAAATAAGACAATATTGTGAAACTAATTATTATGATTGCAAAACACTGAGATTAAACCGAATTGTGGATAATTAGAGGGAAAGGAGCGATGGATGAGGTGGAGCCTGTTTGTTTTCAGACACAGGTTTCAATTAGTCTCAGTTGATAACATGACATGAGAAGGTGTGTGTGTGTAATATATATATATATATATATATATATATTTATATATGGAGGGGTTAGAGTTATAGAAGTTTAAACTGACAATGGAAAAGATCATTCTGATACATTGTATATATCTACACATTACACTTAAATACTCTGTATCCTATATCTATTTACAGCAATTTATACAAACATACACTCGTACCATATATGTAACACACACACACACACACACACACACCTCCTCAGGTAGTTAATTGCGTCGCTACTGGGTCTTCAGAATAATGCATGTCTCCATATGCACACTTTAATGGACTTTATGCATGCCAAAAACTTAAAAAAAAAAAATATAGAACAAAACCATTGTTTTGGCTCAGCAGAGCCCCTGTCAAAAACACATACTGTATAAAGTGATGTCAGAGAGCAATGATGGCAGAGGACACTTGATGTGGGATGTAGTAAAGGCAGAGGGCACATAATGTATGATGTAGTGAGGTTGTCATTGAGGCTTCAGCAAAAGGATGATGTGAGGACCAGTTGTGCTCCTCAGATCACTCCCTGCATGGGGGCAGTACTGGAGGGTTATTAACAGGTTTTATCTGCATAGACTGAGCTCAGGGGGATGCACTCTGTGCCCATCACTGTGAATGCACCCCACTCACACTCTGTGCCCCTTACTGTGAATGCACCCCACTCACACTCTGTGCCCCTTACTGTGAATGCACCCCACTCACACTCTGTGCCCCTCACTGTGAATGCACCCCACTCACACTCTGTGCCCCTTACTGTGAATGCACCCCACTCACACTCTGTGCCCCTCACTGTGAATGCACCCCACTCTCACTCTGTGCCTCTCACTGTGAATGCACCCCACTCACACTCTGTGCCCCTCACTGTGAATGCACCCCACTCACACTCTGTGCCTCTCACTGTGAATGCATCCCACTCACACTCTGTGCCCCTCGTTGTGCATGCACCCCACTCACACTCTGTGCCCCTCACTGTGCATGCACCCCACTCACACTCTGTATGCACCCCACTCACACTCTGTGCCCCTCACTGTGCATGCACCCCACTCACACTCTGTGCCCCTCACTGTGAATGCACCCCACTCACACTCTGTGCCCCTCACTGTGAATGCACCCCACTCACACTCTGTGCCCCTCACTGTGCATGCACCCCACTCTGTGCCCCTCACTGTGAATGCACCCCACTCACACTCTGTGCCCCTCACTGTGAATGCACCTCACTTACACTCTGTGCCCCTCACTGAGTATGCACCCCACTCACACTCTGTGCCCCTCACTGTGAATGCACCCCTCTTACACTCTGTGCCCTTCACTGAGTATGCACCCCACTCACACTCTGTGCCCCTGAGTGAGAAGCACATTGTCCCAGAGAGTAAGGGTAACTTGTCACAAACGTGTGTCACATTTGAATTGTCTTTCAAACTTGCTGTAAATTTTCACTGACAAGTCCTTAACTTACAGAGCTCCTGCAGCACAAATTCTAGTTGGCACTTTTTCAATTTGCAGCTACTTTTCCAGTCTCTAGCAAGAATATACTGCAGGTCTTGCCATCAGGGGCATACCTAGAACATTTGGCACCCGGGGTGGATCCTATATTTGCCCCTCCCCCAAAAAAAACAACAACTTTAAAATGTAAACAGAAATTCACCCTCATTGCTTCTTAGATTGTAAGCTCCTCTGCACAGGACTCTCATTGCTTCTTAGATTGTAAACTCATCTGCACAGGACTCTCATTGCTTCTTAGATTGTAAGCTCCTCTGCACAGGACTCTCATTGCTTCTTAGATTGTAAACTCATCTGCACAGGACTCTCATTGCTTCTTAGATTGTAAACTCATCTGCACAGGACTCTCATTGCTTCTTAGATTGTAAGCTCCTCTGCACAGGACTCTCATTGCTTCTTAGATTGTAAGCTCCTCTGCACAGGACTCTCATTGCTTCTTAGATTGTAAACTCATCTGCACAGGACTCTCATTGCTTCTTAGATTGTAAGCTCCTCTGCACAGGACTCTCATTGCTTCTTAGATTGTAAACTCATCTGCACAGGACTCTCATTGCTTCTTAGATTGTAAACTCATCTGCACAGGACTCTCATTGCTTCTTAGATTGTAAGCTCCTCTGCACAGGACTCTCATTGCTTCTTAGATTGTAAACTCATCTGCACAGGACTCTCATTGCTTCTTAGATTGTAAACTCATCTGCACAGGACTCTCATTGCTTCTTAGATTGTAAGCTCCTCTGCACAGGACTCTCATTGCTTCTTAGATTGTAAGCTCCTCTGCACAGGACTCTCATTGCTTCTTAGATTGTAAGCTCCTCTGCACAGGACTCTCATTGCTTCTTAGATTGTAAGCTCCTCTGCACAGGACTCTCATTACTTCTTAGATTGTAAGCTCCTCTGCACAGGACTCTCATTGCTTCTTAGATTGTAAGCTCCTCTGCACAGGACTCTCATTGCTTCTTAGATTGTAAACTCCTCTGCACAGGACTCTCATTGCTTCTTAGATTGTAAGCTCCTCTGCACAGGACTCTCATTGCTTCTTAGATTGTAAGCTCCTCTGCACAGGACTCTCATTGCTTCTTAGATTGTAAGCTCCTCTGCACAGGACTCTCATTGCTTCTTAGATTGTAAGCTCCTCTGCACAGGACTCTCATTGCTTCTTAGATTGTAAACTCCTCTGCACAGGACTCTCATTGCTTCTTAGATTGTAAACTCCTCTGCACAAGACTCTCATTGCTTCTTAGATTGTAAGCTCCTCTGCACAGGACTCTCATTGCTTCTTAGATTGTAAGCTCCTCTGCACAGGACTCTCATTGCTTCTTAGATTGTAAGCTCCTCTGCACAGGACTCTCATTGCTTCTTAGATTGTAAACTCCTCTGCACAGGACTCTCATTGCTTCTTAGATTGTAAGCTCCTCTGCACAGGATTCTCATTGCTTCTTAGATTGTAAGCTCCTCTGCACAGGACTCTCATTGCTTCTTAGATTGTAAGCTCCTCTGCACAGGATTCTCATTGCTTCTTAGATTGTAAGCTCCTCTGCACAGGACTCTCATTGCTTCTTAGATTGTAAGCTCCTCTGCACAGGACTCTCATTGCTTCTTAGATTGTAAGCTCCTCTGCACAGGACTCTCATTGCTTCTTAGATTGTAAGCTCCTCTGCACAGGACTCTCATTGCAATTTAGATTGTAAGCTCCTCTGCACAGGACTCTCATTACTTCTTAGATTGTAAGCTCCTCTGCACAGGACTCTCATTGCTTCTTAGATTGTAAGCTCCTCTGCACAGGACTCTCATTGCTTCTTAGATTGTAAACTCCTCTGCACAGGACTCTCATTGCAATTTAGATTGTAAGCTCCTCTGCACAGGACTCTCATTACTTCTTAGATTGTAAGCTCCTCTGCACAGGACTCTCATTGCTTCTTAGATTGTAAGCTCCTCTGCACAGGACTCTCATTGCTTCTTAGATTGTAAGCTCCTCTGCACAGGACTCTCATTGCAATTTAGATTGTAAGCTCCTCTGCACAGGACCCTTATTGTTTTTTAGATTGTAAGCTCCTCTGCACAGGACTCTCATTACTTCTTAGATTGTAAACTCCTCTGCACAGGACTCTCATTGCTTCTTAGATTGTAAGCTCCTCTGCACAGGACTCTCATTGCTTCTTAGATTGTAAGCTCCTCTGCACAGGACTCTCATTGCTTCTTAGATTGTAAGCTCCTCTGCACAGGACTCTCATTGCTTCTTAGATTGTAAACTCCTCTGCACAGGACCCTTATTGTTTTTTAGATTGTAAGCTCCTCTGCACAGGACCCTTATTGTTTTTTAGATTGTAAACTCCTCTGCACAGGACTCTCATTACTTCTTAGATTGTAAACTCCTCTGCACAGGACTCTCATTGCTTCTTAGATTGTAAGCTCCTCTGCACAGGACTCTCATTGCTTCTTAGATTGTAAGCTCCTCTGCACAGGACTCTCATTGCTTCTTAGATTGTAAGCTCCTCTGCACAGGACTCTCATTGCAATTTAGATTGTAAGCTCCTCTGCACAGGACCCTTATTGTTTTTTAGATTGTAAACTCCTCTGCACAGGACTCTCATTGCAATTTAGATTGTAAGCTCCTCTGCACAGGACTCTTATTGTTTTTTAGATTGTAAACTCCTCTGCACAGGACTCTCATTGCAATTTAGATTGTAAGCTCCTCTGCACAGGGCCCTCAATGCAATTTAGACTGTAAGCTCCTCTACACAGGACCCTCAGTGCCTCTAACCTCTGTCTGGAGCGGACCTGGCCGACTCAAATTTTGGGCTGGTGGCAGGCCCTGCTGCTTCTCTTGTGCCCACGGGCGATTGACTTGGTGGTGCAGGCAACAGACAGTGCATGTTAAGCGGATTCATCAGCATGCCTGCGCACTGCTTTCCTCACGCAGCCCGGCATGTGCAGGCGGGGCATGTGACATGACACATCACGCGTTGAAAGCTGCCGTTCCGCAGTGCGCACGACCTGACGCATGCCTGCACACACACATTCGAAGGCCGGGTAGGCCGGTGTTCCGATCAGTGTGTGTGGCAGTGGCAGGCCGGCGAGCGGCTGCCCTGCAGCTCGCTCTGCGGTATCCCCACTTGCAGATTGCGGCTGCGCCTTGGCACCCCCTATCATTGGCCCCACTTGGTACCTGGGGCGGACCGTCCCGTTCCCCCCCCAAAGTACACCCCTGCTTGCCATTGCAACTTTGCTACAAATTTAAAAAGTGTCAACTAGAATTTGTGCTGCAGGTGCTCTGTAAGTTAAGGACTTGCCAGTGAAAATTTACAGAAAGTTGGAAAGACAATTCAAATGTGCCACAAGTTTGTGGCAAGTTATCCTTGCTCTCTGGGGTGTGAATGAGAGGCACAAAGTGTGAGCGAGGGGCATGTACAGTGAGGGGCACAGAGTGTGAGGGGCATGCACAGTGAGGGGCACAGAGTGTGAGTGAGGCGGACAGAGTGTGAGGGAGGGGCATGCACAGTGAGTGAGGGGCACAGAGTGTGAGTGAGTTGCACACACAGTGAGTGAGGGGCATGCACAGTGAGTGAGGGGCATGCACAGAGTGTGAATGAGGGGCATGCACAGTGAGTGAGGGGCACAGAGTGTGAATGAGGAGCATGCACAGTGAGGGACACAGAGTGTGAGTGAGGCGCACAGAGTGTGAGTGAGGGGCACAGAGTGTGAATGAGGGGCATGCACAGTGAGTGAGGGGCACAGAGTGTGAGTGAGGGCATGCACAGTGAGGGACACAGAGTGTGAGTGAGGCGCACAGAGTGTGAGTGAGGGGCACAGAGAGTGAATGAGGGGCATGCACAGTGAGTGAGGGGCACAGAGTGTGAGTGAGGGGCATGCACAGTGAGGGACACAGAGTGTGAGTGAGGGGCATGCACAGTGAGGGACACAGAGTGTGAGTGAGGGGCATGCACAGTGAGGGGCACAGAGTGTGAGTGAGGGGCATGCACAGTGAGGGACACAGAGTGTGAGTGAGGCGCACAGAGTGTGAGTGAGGGGCACAGAGTGTGAATGAGGGGCATGCACAGTGATTGAGGGGCACAGAGTGTGAGTGAGGGGCATGCACAGTGAGGGACACAGAGTGTGAGTGAGGCGCACAGAGTGTGAGTGAGGGGCACAGAGTGTGAATGAGGGGCATGCACAGTGAGTGAGGGGCACAGAGTGTGAATGAGGGGCATGCACAGTGAGGGACACAGAGTGTGAGTGAGGCGCACAGAGTGTGAGTGAGGGGCACAGAGTGTGAATGAGGGGCATGCACAGTGAGTGAGGGGCACAGAGTGTGAGTGAGGGGCATGCACAGTGAGGGACACAGAGTGTGAGTGAGGCGCACAGAGTGTGAGTGAGGGGCACAGAGTGTGAATGAGGGGCATGCACAGTGAGTGAGGGGCACAGAGTGTGAGTGAGGGGCATGCACAGTGAGGGACACAGAGTGTGAGTGAGGGGCATGCACAGTGAGGGGCACAGAGTGTGAGTGAGGGGCATGCACAGTGAGGGGCACAGAGTGTGAGTGAGGGGCATGCACAGTGAGGACACAGAGTGTGAGTGAGGGGCATGCACAGTGAGGGACACAGAGTGTGAGTGAGGGGCATGCACAGTGAGGGGCACAGAGTGTGAGTGAGGGGCATGCACAGTGAGGGACACAGAGTGTGAGTGAGGCGCACAGAGTGTGAGTGAGGGGCACAGAGTGTGAATGAGGGGCATGCACAGTGAGTGAGGGGCACAGAGTGTGAGTGAGGGGCATGCACAGTGAGGGACACAGAGTGTGAGTGAGGGGCATGCACAGTGAGGGACACAGAGTGTGAGTGAGGGGCATGCACAGTGAGGGACACAGAGTGTGAGTGAGGGGCATGCACAGTGAGGGACACAGAGTGTGAGTGAGGCGCACAGAGTGTGAGTGAGGGGCACAGAGTGTGAATGAGGGGCATGCACAGTGAGGGACACAGAGTGTGAGTGAGGCGCACAGAGTGTGAGTGAGGGGCACAGAGTGTGAATGAGGGGCATGCACAGTGAGTGAGGGGCACAGAGTGTGAGTGAGGGGCATGCACAGTGAGGGACACAGAGTGTGAGTGAGGCGCACAGAGTGTGAGTGAGGGGCACAGAGTGTGAATGAGGGGCATGCACAGTGAGTGAGGGGCACAGAGTGTGAGTGAGGGGCATGCACAGTGAGGGACACAGAGTGTGAGTGAGGGGCATGCACAGTGAGGGGCACAGAGTGTGAGTGAGGGGCATGCACAGTGAGGGGCACAGAGTGTGAGTGAGGGGCATGCACAGTGAGGGGCACAGAGTGTGAGTGAGGGGCATGCACAGTGAGGGACACAGAGTGTGAGTGAGGGGCATGCACAGTGAGGGACACAGAGTGTGAGTGAGGGGCATGCACAGTGAGGGGCACAGAGTGTGAGTGAGGGGCATGCACAGTGAGGGACACAGAGTGTGAGTGAGGGGCATGCACAGTGAGGGGCACAGAGTGTGAGTGAGGGGCATGCACAGTGAGGGACACAGAGTGTGAGTGAGGCGCACAGAGTGTGAGTGAGGGGCACAGAGTGTGAATGAGGGGCATGCACAGTGAGTGAGGGGCACACACAGTGAGGGGCCGGACACAGAGTATGAGTGAGGGGTGCACACGTGAGGGACTTACACAGGGAGTGAGGGGCATATACTGTGAGTGAGGGGCACAGAGTGTGAGTGGTTTGGTGATCTTATCAGTGGCTACAGGTGAGTGGTGGATGATGAGAGGCCTGTGCTGCTTTGGCACAGGTGTGATAGGGCTCACAGCAGGGATAAGGCACACGTTGCTCCCTTACAGTGTGTCAGCTCCCATCACCCTCAGGCAGACCCTGGCAGGCTGTGCAGAGCTGTCCCGAGTCAGTTTTTGTGGGCTGCACTGTCAGCCCCTGGGTCCTGGCTCAGGTTTGGGGCCACTGAGAGCAGACATGATGCGGAGCTTCGGGCCGGGCACTAGACAGGGGGTCCTATGTGGGGCCACCACAGGCCAAAGCACCGCTTACTTCGCTCTAACCTGGCTCCTGCTTAGGGCCAGCCAACCAATGAGCGCGCGGTTGTAGGGAGGTGTGAGCCAATAGAAACGCGCGCAGGTCTGTGAGTGGCATAAGGGCGGGATCGTAGAGCCAGAGCAGGAATGAAGTTGAGTAAGTGAAGCGCTGATCCCGGAGCGGAGACACTGAGCGGCCGGCGGGGGAGCCTGCACTGCGCGCTGACTGACCCTGAGCGGCACCCGTACCCGCAGCTCCCCGCACTGCTCACTCTCCGGGGGGCCAGCTCTGCACAGGTGTGTGTGTGTATAGGGGTGTGTGTGTGTATAGGGGTGTGTGTGTGTATAGGGGTGTGTGCCTGGATTTACAGCTGTATGAATAAATCATGTATATATATATATTGTGTGACTGTGATTATGTAACTTGATATAAATTCTATAACTTGTTCTATGTCTGATTTATTAATGTGAACAGCTTTATTCTGGCTTTTATTTTGGGGTTTGTTTAATGTACTTAGTTTATATAGATACATTATGTGTGTTGTGTATAGATTTTCGTTTATAAGCTTGTTGTATTTAATTTGTACTTTATGTGTATATAGACATGTTTGTATATTCTTGTGTGTATATGTATGTTTATATATTCTTGTGTATATAGGTATGTTTGTATATTCTTGTGTATATAGGTATGTTTATATATTCTTGTGTATATAGGTATGTTTGTATATTCTTGTGTGTATATGTATGTTTATATATTCTTGTGTATATAGGTATGTTTGTATATTCTTGTGTATATAGGTATGTTTATATATTCTTGTGTATATAGGTATGTTTGTATATTCTTGTGTGTATATGTATGTTTATATATTCTTGTGTATATAGGTATGTTTGTATATTCTTGTGTATATAGGTATGTTTATATATTCTTGTGTATATAGGTATGTTTGTATATTCTTGTGTATATAGGTATGTTTATATATTCTTGTGTATATAGGTATGTTTGTATATTCTTGTGTATATAGGTATGTTTGTATATTCTTGTGTATATAGGTATGTTTATATATTCTTGTGTGTATAGTTATTATTGGGGTCTGTATGTGTGGGTTATATGTGTTTATAGGTGGGTGTATTCCTGTGGATTTAGGTATGTTTATATATTCTTGTGTATATAGTTATGTATGTGCATCCTGTGTATATGTGACTTTCTGTATAAATATTTATATGCTCCCTTTAGTTATTGTAAAGCGCTGCGGAAACTGTTGGCGCTATATAAATGATAATGACAGTGTATGTTTTCTTGTGTGTATTGTTGTGTAAAGTGTGTGTGTTTGTGTAATAAAGGTGTGTATGTATGTGCGTATTGCTGTGTATAGTGTTAGGCATTCTTATGTATATGGGTTTGTGTAATATATATGTTATTTGTGTGTATTCCTGTGTGTGGTGTGTATTTCATATTTCAAGTTATATAGGTTTATGGGTGTGTGAGAGTCTGTTAGAGTATATAAATTTGAGTGTTCCAGTGTATATAGGTGTGTATATAGGTGTGTATATATAGGTGTGTATCTGTTCCAGTGTATATAGGTGTGTGTGTGTATATATATATATATATATATATATGTGTGTATCTCTTCCAGTGTATATAGGTGTGTATCTGTTCCAGAGTGTATATAGGTGTGTATCTGTTCCAGTGTATATAGGTGTGTATCTGTTCCAGTGAGTATATAGGTGTGTGTTTAATCCCGTGTTTCTATCCATATAGTCACACAGGTAAAGTTGTGGATGAGTTGATGAGTTTCCCTTCTATAGTTTGTCTCTATATTATTTATGATGTACCTGTTGCTCGTTTTACACATTATGTCTGGATCCAAATACAACCGAAACAGCAAAACCTGGGATGTTTCTCTTTACTATATATATGTGTATATATATTTAAAAATCTCATCGCATGCTTTCTTATCGGATATTCTGAGATATATGCGATGAGATTTTTTAATAATATGTATATATTAATTATATATGTTCATGGTGATATGCCTGTGTGTATGTATGTGCCTGTTTATGTACACATGTGGAGTGGAGATGGTATGTATCCATGTTATTAGCTCACATGTCGGATTGCAGGATGTTGTGAGCTCTTTTAATTATACTTATTGATACGAAATAAAGTGTGTGTGTGCATATATATATAGTGTATGTGTGTATATATATATATATATATATTATATAAATATTGTATGTGTATATATAGTGTATCTCTTTATTTCATTATTGTACAAGTCCTGATTCGGATCTTCTCTGTCTCCAGGATCCTAATTCCTAACTCCCTGCGAAAGTAACAAAGGCCTTTGTGGAATGACACAAGTTGACCCAAGTTTTGGACCAGAACCTCCTCATCCTCCCTGTCCTGCTGTCTAGATATATCTGGATATGTTGCGGATCAGTCTGTATTTCCTCTCCTAATCCTCAGGTCGTGTTTTGATTTGGGTCTTGAAGACATCACACCAGCTCCTCACGGCTACTATTAATTTTTTCTTTATATTTTTATATATATATATATTTTCAAATGGTCATCCATTCAAGAAAATAAGTATAATATATACACACTATTTTATTCTTTCATGATTCTTGGGATTTTTGTTTGTAAAAATAAAAGGTTACAGAAACTGCCATGAAAGAGAAATCCAAAAATGCAGCTCGGACTAGGAGGGAGAAAGAAAACAGTGAGTTTTATGAACTGGCTAAATTACTCCCCCTGCCCTCTGCCATCACCTCTCAGCTTGACAAAGCCTCTATAATCAGACTGACTACCAGCTATTTAAAAATGAGAGTGGTGTTTCCTGAAGGTAGGTGCCAATCGCCTCTCTTTACTTCTTCTAAACCCTTTCCACAAGTCCTACTGTGTCTACCCCTAAAGCTGGGGGTCTGGGGAGGGGTGTATGTGTGTACTTCTGCTAAAGCCACTGGGACCTCACATGCCATTGTCTGGGGCTCTGAGCACAAACCAGCTTTCTGCTAAAACAAACATGATTTACTTTCTCCACAATCTGCATGTCAAAGGCACAAATGCCACCCATGTCCCAGTAAGTCATGGCCAGTCACAGCAAGGCTTACAAGGAGAATGCTTATTTATATACACTGTATGTTTGTGTTTTGAAGATTCACTGTAGGACTTGTAAATAAATAACATTTTAAATAAAAATCCATATAACAGAAACACAGACGTTTCGACCAACAAGTTGCCTTTATCAAGGTATTGGTGTGTGTGTATATATATATATATGTGTGTGTATATACAGTATACTTGTTCCGATGTATAATAGATACACATGTATCTGAAACAACACTGCATGATAATATCAACACAAATTTATTATAAGGGAAAGCTCAGTATGTAATAATAGTACTATACAATAGTCTGACAATATATACGTTTGAGAAATGTTTTTTTTTCATTCCAGTACATACATCAACATTAAAGAGAACACAGTATTTCAAACACATATACAAGCCTGAAATACTGTATCCTTTGTTTATCTTATAAACATAATCATTTATATATATACATAAAAAATAATTTAAGATGTAACTATAATAGTTACATTGACTATATATAGTTACATAGGTTGAAAAAAGACGTTCAGCCTTTCACACATTACCTGCTGCTGTTAATAAAAAGATATATATATATATAAAAGGCAAATATAGTGTAGATTTGGTAAAACCGTGTTATCCCAGAGGCCAAAATCACCAGATAAAAAAAGATGTTACTACTACTGCTACTCTGGTGATTTTAATTATAATCTATATCTAAAATATTTTTAATGTGTGTATGTTAGATGGTTTTCAAATATGTGTGTGTGTATATGTATGTATACACATATTTGTTTGTGCAGCCAAGAATTAAATGAAGATAAAAAAATGGAATGCAGGGATAAAAAAATAATTACAAACACACACACATAGATTTGTGGTATGTGTATATATATATATATATATATATATACACAAAGCTGTGTGTTTGTAATTATTTGTTATCCCTGCATTTCAGTTCTTTATCTTAATTTAATTCTTGGCTGCACAAATAATCACGTGTTGTTTTTAAAAAGGAGTTTCAGCCATGTGACTTGTTTCAATGATTTACCAGTAACTGCACACTAATATATAGATTTATAGTCAATGTATCTGTTTATCTTCTGTAGCAAGAAATGTCTTCAGTTCAGACTGGGCATATCCACAGATTGGCATTTTCTAAAGTTATGTGTGACCTTATATTTCGTCCATATTTTCTTTTAATAAATCTTAACTACAAGCCTTTAATGAGGGGAAGGAAAAGGATCAAGGAATTAATTATAAAAATACATTAATCCTATTATATATAATATCCTTGTTACTGGTGTGAATTGAGATGATAGTTTGGTTTTGGGCTGATTAAATCAACACAAGCTTGTGATGGAGTTTATTATATAGCTTCCAGTCAGCTCCTAGTTATTAAATGCCCCTAAATGAAGGTATTATAAACTGCAAAGGCAGAGCTGTCCATAAAAGAATTGTTAGGAGTGATTTCCAGCTCTCCTAGTCTCAGTAGGTTCACTTTCTGCGTGATTTTGAGCAGCTCTACTCAATTACTGGTGCCTGGGACCTGCCTGCTGGATCAGACCAAGCATATGGTGCAGCATGTAGGACTGGGGGGATATGGGGTAGAGAGAGACCCCCAGACTGCATCTGGAGGTTGTATGGCTGGGACTGTAATCAAAGTGAAATCAATATCTATACCGATTCTATTTATCTATTCTCTTTCTGGAAAACTCTAGTACTGTGGGAACCATGCACATTTGTTACAAATAATGCCACTACTAATAGGAGTACAGAAACCTGTATCTGTTTTATAGTGATAGAAGGGGTGAAGTAGAATGACCCCCCCCCTCCAGCTTTTAGTGCCTTGTATATATATTTTTTTAAAGTGTGTACTTGTTTTGTTTATTTAGGATCTCTTTTATATCTGTTATTGTATTTTGGGGAATGTATAAACAGTTATTGTATGGACAGGTGAATACATTTATACTGGTATAACTGAGAATAAAAATCCAGTCCCACTGAAATGGGACATGATCAGGATTAGTAAATACCTGGTTTGTCATTTCGAGTTTCAAGATTTCAGTCCAGTATTTATATGGGAAAATAAGACTTTATTTCCTTGAATTATAGATTTTCCTCATAAGAGAGAAATTCATGAAAACTCGTGGGCAGGTGAACAGACTCAAATACTACAATTTATAATATATAGGATCAGCAGAAACCACTAAGCAGCCCATGTGAAACAGATCAGAAACCCTGGAAGGACAATTCGAGTCAAAGGAATAGGGAGAAATGGCCATTTTTTAAATTTAATATAGGAAAGCATTATCTTCAACGGGCATACTAAGATACCAAAGTTAATATTAAAAATAATTGTCAGTTTATTATTCAGGAAATGATTATGAACACTATAACTAAAACTCAAATATATTTTATATATAAAATTATTCTATGTGTATTTATTTATTTATAAAGTATTTTACCAGGAAGGATACCACACATGTTTATATATAAATTTAAATATTGTGTGTATATTATTATAAATACAATTATATAGCAATGCGTTATATAGTGTGTGTGTATAGAATTTTTAGGATTTTTACAGTTATTTATATATATATATATATATACCAAGAGAACCCAGGCGAAGAGATATTTATTGTACTATAAGCAAATTGTGTGTATATAGATATATATCTATATATTTATTTTTTACCAGAAAGGATACATTGAGATTTCTCTCGTTTTCAAGTATGTCCTGGGTTCAAGAACATTAAAATGTTAGTTATTACAGAAATACAAAGTAATACAATGCAATATATTTAAAAAAACACACCCAAATATATATTGCTCTGGGATGCTGTTCATTGAATTGCTGTGATGTGCAAGTGACTTCTGCAATAATAAACATAACTAATTATAGCGTGGAGGCTTTTTA
The DNA here is from genome assembly GCA_009667805.1 of Leptobrachium leishanense. Classification (NCBI taxonomy): domain Eukaryota; kingdom Metazoa; phylum Chordata; class Amphibia; order Anura; family Megophryidae; genus Leptobrachium; species Leptobrachium leishanense. The sequence goes on from CM019066.1 coordinate 286,655,249, forward strand.
TCTCACTTTTTGTCCTCCACTACAACCCTTGTAAGCACTAATATATATATATATATTCATAAAAGTAAAATCAATGCTTTACATTTTATTTTTGGGGGTAAAACGAGAATTAAATAAATTAATCTGACCAGTACATAAATAAACATTTATTGATTTACTGGCAAATTTATGACTTGTACTCTTTCAGGGAAAATGCAATGTGATTCTAAATATTGCTATACTCGCAGAGTTAACACTAAGGCATCCACTGGCATTTAATGTGCATATATAACTATTAATATTAAAAAAGAGCAATGGTATCTTATACCTGACACCTGGGCATTTTTAATATTCCAGCTGAAGATAAATACGATAAATATAATAAGAATGTAAAAAACGGCCATTAGTTCTAGTAAATGGGGCTGATATTTTCAGAGGATTAGCAGAATGATGGTGATTCTCCCTAAACAACGATATAAAGAAAAATCTATTCCCTAAACGATATAAAGAAAAATCTATTCTATATACAATATATGAGAGGATTGAGTGTAGGATTTTCTGAGGAATATTCTATCAATAAATATCTGGAATACATCAATACTGCTGTACATGTAAAGCTTGATACATTGTCCCACTTGTCTTTCATTGTACTTGTTCTCCACATTCTATGAAATATTGGTGTTATGTTACACTGTTTGTTTTCCTTACAGAATTTACAATCCTTTCAAGCTCTTTAACACCAGAGTAGGTTTACGTTTCGTGTTAATCCCTCTTTTGATAGAGATCTAAAGACAAAAAATAAATAAACAAAAGTAATGTGCATAACTAAAACCCCTTACACTGCAGTTAAAACGTGAGATTTATGTGATGGGCAACATGCCTACAGGTGGCTGTGAAGTTGATATACTTTTATGTCGGAATAAAAAAATATATATATATTAAATATGATTTATGTTTTGTATGTGTTTTAATTTAACGTGACCATAAAATATAACCTGAATTCGACCTTTTACTGCGGTATAAGATAAGCATATATTTTACAACACATCTAGTAAATCAGATATGTTTCATCCCCTGTCATTGGGTTATATATATGTCCATACCTATGATGTGATATTTCCTTTGAAGGGAATGTTTTGCAGTTTTGACTTAAAATATTGCTGTAATTCTTCTAATAAGCCTTTTAATTCCAAGAACAAACAATCACCAGGAGATCTTAAAATATAAATGATTTACATATATTAAAAAAACCTTTGGTATCTAACGGTGATTGCAAGGACACTAAACCAGCAAGAAGGGGAAATAATACAAATAATTGTCAAACTACTGTAGTATGAGCTGGTGGAGCAGCCCCTGCCCTCTCCTTCCCTGGCTTGTTAATGTAAAGCAGTGCAGGTAAGAGTAGTGTGTGTGAGTTGGGGGGGGGGGCATGACATTACAATTAGCTTAATCACAAATAAACAAAAACAAGCATCTTAGCTTGAAGATACATCAAAATTATTTACAGCATCAGAGAAACCAGTGTTGAGACTATTTTGAAACAAGATTTCAGCATACAGGTGACTTCCTCCAGCCCCTTCTGTATAATGTTTGTTTTCTTTTCTGTATTTGTATCTTGACAGCTTTAAGATCACCAGGCACAGCATTAGGATGAAATCCAACATGCTAATATTTGTGTACACACACACTGCATATTTATCATATTTTTTTCACACCTGACTATAAAATGACAGTATATATACACCTCTCTCCCTCTAGACATAAACAGAAATCTATCCATCCATCCATATAATCTTTCTGTATATCCATCTGTCTGTCCTGTACCAGCAGACTCAGGATGTAAAGACACTTCGCTGCCCATTCCAGTATGTCCACGTTGAATTATTGCTATAATAGACATATTTAAGTATATGTATTTGGCGATCAGATAAATCCCTCTGTTTATATTCATCAATCAGTAAAAATACATTTTGTCAACCTTCCTGGGGGATAGAAAGAGCCTTATGGCGTTTGTGAGTGCTTCATGTGCCTGGGGTTTGTTGTAAGGTGCTTTTTGTACAGTGTATTGTTTGTTATGGGATGTGTTTGTTATGGGATGTATTTGTTTTACTTACATGTAAGATTGTTTGTTATGGGATGTTTTTGTTTTACTTACATGTAAGATTGTTTGTTATGGGATGTATTTGTATTACTTACCTGTAAGGGTCAGATTGGGCAGATATAGTATAGATAGAGGGACACAGAGGGTATAACACTGAGATTTGCTGCTTCATTGAAGAGCAATACAGAGCTCACATGCAGACATGTTAACTGAAAAATAACTTACAATTACAGACATTTGAATAATTTAGTATTTGAAATCACAGTTCAAGAAACAGACTAATCGGGTACTGTAAGATGCTGAGAGGGAAACTGCTATATACAGATGCAAATATGGCTTCAGATAAATAGATTCATGTGTCAGATAGTGAGATATCTGAGATCTATAGATAAATACAGAGATAGAATCAGAAAAATATAAAGAGATGTATAGACATGGAAATTCATAGCCAGATACAGTATATAAATAGTGTTGTGTTATATATATATGAGATGAGATGAAGAGATACTTAGATACATAAGTAGGGAGATGGACAGATAGTGAAAAATATATGTATATTTCACTATTATATACAGAGATGGATAGACAGATACAGAGATGAACAGAAAATAAGACACTATCAGGGTTATTCAGAGAGCGTGAAAAGCAGGAGAATGACTGGAGAATGAAAAATTCTAGGTCAAAATAGCCAAACCAGAAAAATTCTCCCTTTCATCTCACTTTCCAAATCGGCTATTTTGACCTAGAATTTTTCATTCTCCAGTTATTCTCCTGCTTTTCACTTAGAAACATAGAAAAATGTCAGCAGATAAGAACCTTTCGGTCCATCTAGTCTGCCCAATTACATGGATACTTTACCTGGATTTATCTTTTGTTTAGGATAGCCTTATGCCTATCCCATGCCTGCTTAAATTCAATTACTGTTTTCACTCTCTCTGAATAACCCTGTATATGGAGGTGGATAGATAGATATATAGAGAAATAGAAACATATATAGATCGATGGATAGGCTGGGAGATATATACAGAAATGTAAAGATACAGTGATGGATAGATGGGGATATCAATAGTGAGATACATAAATATATACAGAGATGGATCGATGCTGAGATATATAGATAGATTGTTAGATACAGAGATTTTCTGGCACTGAATCGGTTAACAGAGCTTCTAGACTTAATTATAAAGTGTAATCGCGTTTGACATATACAGTCAGTATTAAACATACACAAATAATAAGCTGTGTCTCTTGTAGCCCATAGGCAACATTTGTATCTGGGGCCCTTATATGCCATGTGCCAGACACAGTATGGGATTCGACTTAGACTTTTCTAAACCGATTTACTCGGGTCACCTTCCATAGCAATCACCCGCTTTATCGAGAATAATTTATGCCCGAATAAATAATATTTATTGGGAATATTGTTGTCACTGAGAGTTCACTCGCCAAGTGAGATTTGCCAGGATCTGCTGCAGATTGTAATAAACCGGTTTATTGTGAACCGATCTGACACCTCAATCAGGCACAGTGTGAAATGTGGAGGAAAGCAGCTAAAGCAGTGCTAATCGTATATTGCATTTTCCATTCTGTGTGGAGATCATCGCTGGTCTATATTCTCTGATTCACATGTGCAATATTAATGCAACACAACATTTTATTCTAGTTTCTATATAATACCAACCACATACTTAATATTATAGACTTTAAGTAGTGACACATTCTACAACTCATATGAGGTCATTACTAATCAGATATACCATTTTATATTCTCTCTTTTATATGTGGAGATTAGTAGCAGACTACACATAATAATTCCTATTTTATTATTTAATATTATGCCATTAGTATATAATCAGATAATACATTATATACTGTCTCTTTAATACTTATACAAAGATATTAAGCACATTCTACGTTTTATATGTGGGTAATGCATATTTACAGTCACTTAATATTGTATTCAACATTGTCACACTCCTACAACAATACTAACTAATATTACATGGTATTTTTGTATTATATATGTAGGTGCTTAGTACCAATCAAGTCTTATTTGCTTCCTCTATATCTGATCTCATGCTGACCACCTTCTACATTTTATATTCATCAGTTGAAAATAGATATTACATAATTTATACATATATTTATATATATATATGTATACTGGTTTTATATAAGGTGCACCAGTAATAATTGGCTATTACACGTTATTTTCCCTATTTTAAATCGTGCAGAAATATTAAATCTCTTTTATATTTCGAGATTCCATATTGATAAATTACTAGGTTTTATAATCTCTTTTTTTTGTGGTGGATATTGTTTGTGGCCAGATACTTTATTTGATTTTCTTCATTTTATTAATAATCAGAAATTAATGTATAATTTGTTCAGAAAACCTTTTAGCATTGGATTTCTTTTAATGTATGGTTTTAAATTAATGTGTTTTTATGTGACAAGTTTAATTATGACTTGAATAAACTGGATGTTCAACCAATCAGACGCTTTATTATACACATAGAGCCATCAATAGACTTTAGCTATGTGTGCTTTCCTCTAATGAGAATGATGTTTTCTATTTTATATAATAAAACTCGATTTGGCTATTGCTCACTAATTTACAACAATAAATGAGCAAAATAGGTTTTACTCCCTGCAACCTTCCCATTAAAGGGATTAAGATGGGCTAGGGGGGCACATAACTATCATATTCTAATAAATTGATTTTATATCTCAAGTGGGATTTTTATCAATAAATTGCAAACTGAAGCTAAACAAAAAACGACTTTTTTTTATTACATTTTTTCACCAAAACAGATTTTTTTTTCCAAATTCGATTTTTTATGTCTGAAAAACAGGAGTCGTTTTCTTTCTAATTCATAATATTGCACCGTTTGGGAATCACACATATATATATATTTTCTCTACAACAGTTGGTTGTGGTGGAGGACAAAAAGTGAGATAAAAAGCCTCCACACTATAATAAGTGTGTTTATTATTGCAGAAGCCACTTGCACATCACAGCAATTCAATGAATTGCATCCCAGAGCTCCTGTGCCACATTCCCCATATGCAGCAAGGAATTCTGGGTAGGATATGCAAATGACATCTGTATCACACTATATATATATATATATACATATATATTCCATTTGATGACCTGCATTAATGCAGTTTGTTTAGTGAACATTTAATATATATTTCATCCAATACTAATTTATATTTCCACACACAGAATTATGGCTTCTTGCTAGAAATGTTTCTTGATGTCACTATGTATCAACTTTTCAAGTGGATCGTATAGTTTAAACAGTGGAAAAAAAATCTCACTTTGCTATTTACACTGTCATCTGATATATAATCCATCCCACTGGAGAGCACTGAAAATATATGTATGCCTATTACAAGATAATTTACATGTTTTTGCATGAGACGCTATAGTTTTAGTAGGCACAGCTGCACTCTCCAAATGCTTGGATTTACTGTAGAAATGATGGATTATTTATCTTTTAAACAAGCATTAGATTGTCTATATCTACACTATATAATATCCCCATCTTTTATTAATCCAAACTGATCCAGGGTGATTCCCATATAAAACCCAGATCCCAATCAAAGCATTGCTATGGCAATTAGCTTAATAAGAGACACATATAGACAGTGAATTGATCAGTTGGGTAGACATATTAACCTCAGACGCAAGAGTGTTTAAAGGTGTTTCATATTGATATATGTTCTGCAATTGCTATTTAAATCAATTGTGTAGAAACCCCACACTATAAAAAATCCAGAATATATGATGTATGTATTTAGAGGGTAAATGAGTGCAGGGGTAATCATTATTAGCGAATAAAGAAGATTTAGGTGAAAATAAAAATCTCCATGCTTAATGAGAAATTTCAAGTCTTCCATATCGGTCAAAATGTGTTCCCAGCTGATCTTAATCACTGTTTAGCGAATAGATCTTTTTTGTGTATTCACTGGAAAAATAAACATTTGAATTAAATTAAAAAACAAAGGTTACTCTCAAAATTGGTTTGTAGAAAGCTATTATACCCTTAAGCAACCCATCTTAAACATACAGGCATACATTCAGACACACATTCATACATATACTAACATTCACAGATACATATATACACTTTTTGTTGCACTCTCCCTCTCTTTATATAGGACTCTGCATCCATTCCCCTTACTGCTCACATTCAATGAGGGATACATTTCAGTGTTATGAGATTCCCAACCTTTTCTTGAAGGTCAAGTTCATTTTCAACACGATATTAGTGGCAAAGTTCCCCTTTTACACCTTCCATGGAATGCATTTTTTGCACATATATTAACTGTTACCCCTAGCTGTTTGTGTGCCATGTATATATCATCCTGATTAAAAGACTAAAATGTTCTTCCAAGTGAGCAACTGCTAGTTAATATGAGCATATGCCATTTCCTTATGAATGATATTTCGACCTCTTGAGATGAAGATGTGGGTTCTGTTTGTAAATAGTTGCATAGTTTTTCTTTCCTAATTAGTTTGCTTTAAATCAGCTGCTCTGCCTTCAGGAAGGTGTGATTTTTCTCACTCCTCTGTACCTTCGATGTGCTCTGATACTTTGTATTCTCCACTTGCCCTTTTAGTGTTTCTCTCAGTCTGTGCTGTTGCCTGGCAACTGTTCAACTCTTTCACTTAGGTTGCAATACAGAGATGGTCCAGCATTTCTAATTCCTATAGCCTTACGATTGTTTATAGGAAGTTCATATCAACTTTGTTTTTTTTTAAAAAAAATCGATAAAAATTACTGATTAATAAGGGCCAGTGAAGAGAGTGGTGGGGTGTTTGGGGGAGGGCAAAATTAATTAATTTATTTATTTATAAAGGATTTTACCAGGAAGGATACATTGAGATTTCTCTCGATTTCAAGTATGTACTGGGTTCAAGAACATTGAAATAAATGGGGGATGCAAAGTTAAGGCTAGGGTCAGATGAGCGCATTTTGTACGGACTGTGCGTCTGTACGGACTGTGCGTCTGACAACAGGTAGTGGCCACACAGTCCGTTTTTTTCACTGACGTATTTTTTGACTGATGTAGCAGGGAAAATAATTTACAATGAAAAAACATTCTGTCTGTCAAAAATGCTGGACGTATAAATGCAGCCCGTCTGACTACGTTCCATCACTCACACACAAAGCTACACGGACGTTGCAGACGTGGCACACTCCGCATGTCCGTTCTAGCAGTATTACGTTCTTGCCTAACCTGCGTCCGTTTGCCGCGTCCGTCATGCGTCCGCACTTCCGTGCGGACGTACTTCGTGTGTGGGGCTCCATTGGTAAGAATGCTATGCTGCCACGGACGTACAAATGTGCGGCAACACGGATGTGATAACTGCGCTCGTCTGACCCCAGCCTTTAAGGTTGTAAAAGTCTCCTACATCAATTCATTCCAACTAAACTTGCCTTTAATAACTGTCCCATATTTAATGGTATATTTTACTTCTATTCAGATCATTCATCATAGTCCTGTAAAGGAACGCAATAGGATTGAGATCACATGAATATGTTTGGTAGTATTAGCTTGACAAAGCTATCTATCTTTTATATGAAAGGCCCAGCAATTGTTACCTATTAGCTTAAATAGTTAATTCTGATTACAGTTACAACTAAGGAGGTGTATGAATTGCTATACATGGATAGTACAGAAAACTGTGTGAAGTAACCCACAAAACCAATTGGGGATGGATAACATTCTTCTCAGAACTATCAGTGTAAGCTACATAAAAGGGTGGTACATGTGAATCTTGACAACATTCAAGAGATAATGGAGACATTATATAACCAAAATTTACTGATATTTACAGGGTTATTCAGAGAGAGGTGAAAACCAGGAGAATGACTGGAGAAGTGAAAATTCTAGGTCAAAATAGCCAAACCAGAAATATTCTCCCATTTATCTCACTTTCCAAATCAGCTATTTTACATAGTTATATAGGCTGAAAAAAGACATGTGTCCATCGGGTTCAGCCTCTCACACATCACCTACTGCTGTTGATCCAAAAGAAGGCAGTCTGAAGCGCTCGCCAGCGGTCTAGACTGTTCTCTTCTCCTGCATATTCTCCTGAGTTTCACCTTTTAGCGAATGGATCTGATAGTTCAAAAACCAAGGGAGAGCACTCCATTCCGCAATCTCACACAATTTAAAGACATTCAAGGTTTTTAATAAATTTTTTTTCAAACTTTCCACAACATAACTCAGATAATAAATGATGGGAATACAAAATATGGCCATATGTTGCTTACGCCTATCACAAATGTCAATGTATCCCAACGATGACAGGTCCTACGCTAAATACCTAATGCTAAACATTTATTGTATGAATCGACTGAATACGACTGAATCCTTCTTGGTGCTCCCAGTGATTTAAGGTTAACTAAAACCTAGGAGGGAACACATGTGGCAGGGTTGTGTACTTGCCTGAGGGTTGTCAGCCCTCATCATGTAAAATACAGCTATGGGGGAAAAGGGGGGGGGTGGCAGCACTGAATACCTTCACTAACTAAGCATAACTGTGGGGTGCTTCTCAAGACAAATAGACCCAACAAACCAAGGGGAGAGTGCTCCATTACACAAACTGCACCATCTGAAATCACATATAATTTAACCCCTTAACGCCGTAGAACGTACCATTATGTCCTGCATTAGACGGGCTTTAACGCTGCAGGACGTAAAGGTACGTCCACGGCGTTTGCAGCCCCCCCTCCGCAGATACTCACCTCCTCCGGCAGCTCCTTCGCTGATCTGAGTCCTACGGAGTCGGATCAGCAGGGTTTACTCCTCCCGGCGCACTGACGTCATCGCGACGGGGGCGCGATGATGTCAGTTTCAGGCGCCCCCCCTGCCGGAACAGGGGAAGCGCCTGAAGGGGAGGGGGGATCCTTTGGATCCCTCTATCTCCCCATCGCCGTGGACTAGGAGGCGGTGGCCAGCATCGCTGGAAGGGTCATAGCCTGACCAATCGTTGCAAGACCGTGGCCTTTTTCCAGTGGGGGCCGCCATCTTGGATGGCAGCCCCACCTCTGGGTCCCCCCGCATCAACTGACTCATTGCGCCATTCGCGATGATGTCAGTTAACCGGGGAACCCCCTAGCTGCAAATGGATTTCCTAAGGAAATCCCATAGATGAGAAAGGGGGTTCTTTGAACCCCCTTATCTCTTGATCGGTGGCAGCTAGGGGGTCATGTCTGATAATACTGGAAAGGCTAGATCATGGCCTTTCCAATGATATTAAACATAACCATGTTAAAAGTAAAATAAAAGTGTAAGAAATTAAAAAATAAAAATAATAAAAAATGAATGAATTAATTAATAAAAAAATAAAACCGTGTGTTTTATTTTTTTAATGCAGCACTATTGTTCACATTTCAATTATAATGTGAACAATGATGCTTCACTAATGACTTTTTTTGGGGGGTTTAGCTAAAATCACGCAATTTCTCTCCAAAAATAAAATGGGTTCCCCGTTCTAATTTTTTTAACAAGTCTACCCCATAGCATATGACTGCAAAGGCTCGGATAATAAAATAATAAAAAAAAAATACTTTACACACTGTGCATGATTGAAATTTTATTGAAATTCACATTTTTTTTACTTGTTTTTACATTTTTTGTTATAGCATTTTGGCAGGGCATGACATATACATATAATAATGATATATTATTAATCTGCCGAGTCTGCCGGAAAGAACGATATATAATTTGTCTGGGTGGTATAATAATACGTGACGGTCAAAATGAGCTCAGCAAACTTCTACTTCCGAAACAGCGCCATAGTTGTTAAATTACTCCCGTCCTTAAGAGGTTAAAGATTTTCAAGATTTTTAACCCCATAAGGACCAATGACATACATCTTGAGAAAATGGTCACTTAAAGACCAAAGACATTCCCTGTATGTTATGTCTTTAAACCCCCCTCCCTCCCTATTCTTACTTCTTTGGCCGGGGTCCTGCGGTGATCTGACTTCCTTGACATCAAATCACTGGGTTTATGGACCCCGCCTGTCGCACTGACATCAATGCCGGGTATGATGATGTCAATTTCAGGCGCCCCCCCAGCAGAGTCAGGAGAGTGCCCGAAAGGAGAGGCATTGCTTGAAAGGTCATAGTGTGGTCCAAAGGACCCGCTCTCTCTCTTTCAGGCACTCTCCCGGCTCTGCCAGGGTGGCACCTAAAAATGACATCATAGTACTCAGTGATGACATCACTGCGATGGCTTAGATGTCAGCCAAGCCTCCAGGGCCTCCCCTCACCACTGACGTCGTTGCGCATGGCGCAATGGACAATTAACCCCTAGCTGCCCAGAGGTGGAGATAGGGGGTCCTCTTGGACCCCCTTATCTCCTGATTGTTGGCAGCTAGAGGCCAGGCATTTCCAATGATACCAAACATGATCATGTTTCAAGTATATATAATTTTTTTTTTAAAACTTTTTGTCTGGGTCGTATAATAATAAAACAGGACTTCAAGTCACTTTTTTGGCGGTTGTAGATTATAGGGTCAAAGTTCAAAAAAGTGTGTATTTTTTTTATCATATTTCATATTTGGTTTTATAGTAAATTATACGATATGATGAAAATAATGGTATTTTTAGAAAGTCCACTTAATGGTGAGAAAAATGGTATATAATATGTGTGGGTTCCATAAACGAGTAAGGCTAGGGTCAGACGAACGCATTTCTCGCGTCATCCGTGAAAAAGTGCGTTCGAACGAATGGACGTATTTTTTCACGGAATACGCAATAGCGGTCATACGATGCGCATTTTCGTCCGGGATTTTGTACGGATCATCAATAAAACACTTTTTGCATCTGGACGTTATGTTGGCCGGACATTAGCAGCGTCTGACGTCTCCTAATCAAGCACACACGCCGCTAGCGGACGCAGCGCACTCTGTACGTCAGTACTAGTGGTATCACGTTCTCGAAAAAATGTGTTTGTTTGCCGCTTGCGTTGCGCGGCCGCACTTTCGTGCGGCCATACTTCGTATATTGGCCGTCATTTGCTGCTACTACGGCCATGATAAAGTGCGGCTGCACGCGCGTTCACACTGCGTTCGTCTGACCCTAGCCTAAGAGGAAAATTAGACCTAAACACAAACAGCGCAGAAATTTAAAAACCGCAGTGGGTACAAAGTTTCCACAACCTAACTCAGAATCTTTAAAAGCCTTGAAAGTCTTTAAATTGTGTGAGCTTTCAGATGGTATAGTTTGTGTAATGGAGTGCTCTCCCTTTGGTTTATTGTGCCTATTTGACTTGAGACGCTCCCACCCCTTATGTTTAGTGAAGGTATAGTGTGCTACCCCCATGGATGTTATTTATAAAATATAATTTGTGTGTAATTTAATTTGGATAAAAAATTAAAAAAGTACTAATTCTCCTAACTCAATTTGCATTTTGTATTATCAGCTAATAATTGATAAGATAAACTATATTGCCAAAAGTATTCGCTCACCTGCCTTGACTCGCATATGAATTTAAGTGACATCCCATTCCTAATCCATACGGTTCAATATGACGTCGGTCCACCCTTTGCAGCTATAACAGCTTCAACTCTTCTGGGAAGGCTGTACACAAGGTTTAGGAGTGTGTTTATGGGAATTTTTGACCATTCTTCCTGAAGCGCATTTGTGAGGTCACATACTGATGTTGGACGAGAAGCCCTGGCTCTCAGTCTCTGCTCTAATTCATCCCAAAGGTGTTCTATCGGGTTGAGGTCAGGACTCTGACTCTGAGTCAAGTTCATCCACACCAGACTCTGTCATCCATATCTGTATGGACCTTGCATTGTGCACTGGTGCACAGTCATGTTGGAAGAGGAAGGGGCCAGCTCCAAATTGTTCCCACAAAGTTGGGAGCATGGAATTGTCCAAAATGTCTTGGTATGCTGAAGCATTCAGAGTTCCTTTCACTGGAACTAAGGGGCCAAGCCCAGCTCCTGAGAATCAACCCCACACCATAATCCCCCCTCCACCAAACTTTGCAGTCAGACAAGTGCCGTTCTCCTGGCAACTGCCAAACCCAAACTCGTCCATCAGATTGCCAGATGGAGAAGCACAATTCTTCACTCCAGAGAACGCGTCGCCACTGCTCTAGAGTCCAGTGGCGGTGTGCTTTACACCACTGCATCCGACGCTTTGCATTGCACTTGGTGATGTATGGCTTGAATGCAGCTGCTCGGCCATGGAAACCCATTCCATGAAGCTCTCTGCGCACTGTTCTTGAGCTAATCTGAAGGCCACATGAAGTTTGGAGGTCTGTAGCGATTGACTCTGCAGAAAGTTGGCGACCTCTTCGCACTATGCTCCTCAGCATCCGCTGACCCTGCTCCGTCAGTTTACGTGGCCTACCACTTCGTGGCTGAGTTGCTGTCATTCCCAAACACTTCCACGTTCTTATAATACAGCTGACAGTTGACTGTGGAATATTTAGGAGCGAGGAACTTTCACGACTGGATTTGTTGCACAGGTGACATCCTATCACAGTTCCACATTGGAATTCACTGAGCTCCTGAGAGCGACCCAGTCTGCATGCCTAGGTGCTTGATTTTATATACCTGTGGCCATGGAAGTGATTGGAACACCTGAATCTGATTATTTGGATGGGTGAGCAAATACTTTTGGCAATATAGTGTATATTATTGTAAAGGGCCAGATTATACTTTAGCAATCTGCTGAGAATGGACAGGGTTACTAAGAATGATCAATGCTGCTCCAATATGTGTGTATGGAAATCTACTGCGCTGATTGTCTGGAATCCCTGTAGCTGTCAGGATGAGCAACAGCAGGTGAGATCACCTAGGATTGGATAGAGAAAGTTGATTGCTTGTAAAATTTTGTACTTAATCCTTTCAATACTTGGCACTTTTTTGTTGAATATAAAATAGCATAATATTTATTGGAAACATGGGATGTGTAATTAGCACTTTTATGTAGAAATAAAATAGCAATTTGGCATATATTTCTGTAACAACTGTAAACATTTCAATGTTCTTGAACCCAGGACATACTTGAAAACAAGAGAAATCTCAATGTATCCTTCCTGGTAAAATACTTTGCAAATAAATAAATAAATAAATATAAATTGTTTTTGTGAAATAGTTAAAAGATATAAATAACACAGTTTTGCTATATATTTTTTCCATATGTTCTGCTATTCTTCACAGAATTAATGCTGGGAGGAAAGTTTCTAAAATCTAGATGGTATCCCTTTTCTGCATTATTGGCATACTGACAGAAATGAGAATATGACAAAGATGGATAATAAAAATGGTCAGATCTCCTGTTTTCTGCAGATTTATAGTAATCATAATGAGATTATTCGCAAAGCAGCTTCCAAAAAATTGTAATGGAATATAAATATACAGACATTTTGTGACATACAATATTATATGTAAATTACAAAAACACCTTGTATCTGTACCATAAAATGATTTTCTGCAATTATAACTCCATGAATCATATCACTGTAAAGTAGTGAGTGACCCCCGAGCTCTTCCTGTATTCTCCCCAGGGCCGGATTTATAATTAGGCAGATTAGTCATGAATAAAAGTGAACCCCCTCCAATGTCAGGGAGTACAGGGGTCTGAGCGTAATCTGCAGTAACACAGATACAAAGGCAGTTTTAAATGGGAACATAACAGAAGTTTATTATAATAATAGGAAACAAGCAAATAAACGATAGGACGAGATATTGAGGATTGCTGAACTGATACGCACATATAAAAAAGATATTAAAGGAAAAGGTCTGACTGTGGAGATACAGAGGCAGACAGAAGGAAAAGGGCTGACTGTGGAGATACAGAGGCAGACAGAAGGAAAAAGGCTGACTGTGGAGATACAGAGGCAGACAGATGAAAAGGGCTGACTGTGGAGATACAGAGGCAGACAGAAGGAAAAGGGCTGACTGTGGAGATACAGAGGCAGACAGAAGGAAAAGGGCTGACTGTGGAGATACAGAGGCAGACAGATGAAAAGGGCTGACTGGAGATACAGAGGCAGACAGAAGGAAAAGGTCTGACTGTGGAGATACAGAGGCAGACAGAAGGAAAAGGGCTGAATGGAGATACAGAAGCAGACAGATGAAAAGGGCTGACTGTGGAGATAGAGGCAGACAGAAGGAAAAGGGCTGACTGTGGAGATACAGAGGCAGACAGATGAAAAGGGCTGACTGGAGATACAGAGGCAGACAGAAGGAAAAGAGCTGACTGTGGAGATACAGAGGCAGACAGAAGGAAAAGGGCTGACTGGAGATACAGAGGCAGACAGAAGGAAAAGGGCTGACTGTGGAGATACAGAGGCAGACAGATGAAAAGGGCTGACTGGAGATACAGAGGCAGACAGAAGGAAAAGAGCTGACTGTGGAGATACAGAGGCAGACAGAAGGAAAAGGGCTGACTGGAGATACAGAGGCAGACAGAAGGAAAAGGGCTGACTGTGGAGATACAGAGGCAGACAGATGAAAAGGGCTGACTGGAGATACAGAGGCAGACAGAAGGAAAAGGGCTGACTGTGGAGATACAGAGGCAGACAGATGAAAATGGCTGACTGGAGATACAGAGGCAGACAGAAGGAAAAGGGCTGACTGTGGAGATACAGAGGCAGACAGATGAAAAGGGCTGACTGTGGAGATACAGAGGCAGACAGAAGGAAAAGGGTTGACTGGAGATACAGAGGCAGACAGATGAAAAGGGCTGACTGTGGAGATACAGAGGCAGACAGAAGGAAAAGGGCTGACTGTGGAGATACAGAGGCAGACAGATGAAAAGGGCTGACTGTGGAGATACAGAGGCAGACAGAAGGAAAAGGGCTGACTGTGGAGATACAGAGGCAGACAGATGAAAAGGGCTGACTGTGGAGATACAGAGGCAGACAGAAGGAAAAGGGCTGACTGGAGATACAGATGCAGACAGAAGGAAAAAGGCTGACTGTGGAGATACAGAGGCAGACAGAAGGAAAAGGGCTGACTGGAGATACAGATGCAGACAGAAGGAAAAGAGCTGCCTGTGGAGATACAGAGGCAGACAGATGAAAAGGGCTGACTGTGGAGATACAGAGGCAGACAGATGAAAAGGTCTGACTGGAGATACAGAGGCAGACAGAAGGAAAATGGCTGACTGTGGAGATACAGAGGGCTTTGCAGAAGAAACTCGATACTGGTTATTGCAGGAGAAGCTAGATATTGCAGGAGAAGCTGGATATTGCAGGAGAAGCTGGATATTGCAGGACAAGCTGGGTATTGTGGGACAAGCTGGGTATTGCGGGACAAGCTGGGTATTGCAGGAAAAGCTGGGTATTGCAGGAGAAGGAGAAGCTGTAGATACCTGGGTTTTAGGCATAGAGGGCATGGGGGCCTGGGTTAGGTGTAGAGTGCTTGGAAACCTGGGTTAGACGTAGAAGGCCTGGAAGCCTGGGTTAGACGTATAAGGCTTGGAAGCCTGTGTTAGACGTAGAAGGCTTGGAAGCCTGGGTTAGACATAGAGGGCTTGGAAGCCTGGGTTAGACATAGAGGGCTTGGAAGCCTGGGTTAGACATAGAGGGCTTGGAAGCCTGGGTTAGACATAGAGGGCTTGGAAGCCTGGGTTAGACATAGAGGGCTTGGAAGCCAGGGTTAGACGTGGAAGGCTTGGAAGCCTGGGTTAAGCGTAGAAGACTTGGAAGCCTTGGTCTGTAAAGGATGCTGGAGATTCAGGACAGGCTGTACTTCCTTGAGTAGTAGACTACTCATGCAGAAGCATTTTGCTAAGGGCGTGACTCCCTTTTCTGGAGAGGGACAGGGTAAATGGAATACACCTGTTCTCTAGTGGAAAGTGGAATGGCTGGTTAGGGAGTCACAATCCTAGAATGGAGACATGTAGAAAGGAAAACCAGGGATATAAGACCGCTTTATTGTGAGACAAAACTCAGATACCAGAAGCACTGGTTTGGCTATTAGCCTTCCTCTGGCGTCTCCATGTGCTTGTCCTGGATTCCTTACATCCAATTACAATTTGCAATCATTTAGACCTGTGTTATATTGTAGCCCCAATGGCTATAGGGACAGATAAGATATAATTTGAAAAGCCCGATTATGTCCTTTCCAATGATACCAAATTTGACCAGGTTTATATATAAGTCAAATAATCATGTTTCTTTTTTTAACATAGCATTATTGTTCACTTTACAATTCTAAAGTGAACAGTGATGCTGTACTAACTCCCGCTTCATATCCCACACTGTCAGCAAGTGTGGCGGCGATGGCACAATGCATTGCATCATCGATGACCTAGACCGTGGCAGTGCAGTGAGGGGAAACAAGGAGAATTTTGAATCCTGCATCTCTGATTTGTACACAGCACAAGGTCAAGTGAGGATTCATTGGAAAGGTCTGCATCTGACCTTTCCAACCATACAAAAAATTACTATATAATGTGTAAAAGTAAAAGATTTTAAATAAATTGAATTCAAAATTTAATTTTTTTTCTCTGTTCTAAGGTATTATATACTTTTACTTAGTGCAGGCATTGCTTGCTTTATAACTCACCTTCTTATTTCCCCCGGGAGAAAATGTGGAGGTAATGGTGTAATGAGTTATTACACACTGGTTCATCTTCTAAAACAGAAGCTTACTACAGGGAGAGCTGGGGTAATTTAGGCATCTGTATCCGCATTCTTTACAACCCACAAGTTCATGTTAGGTGTCATTAGACAGAGCCTGGTCTTTCTAATGAGGGAAAACATGGCCATGTAAATCCTTCCCCCTTCTTTGTTCCAAAGCAAAGCAAGTTTTGATATCCCATTGAAAAATTGCAGAATATAAAGCAGCATCAAAAACATGAAGTGGTAAAAAGTCACTTCTTGAAATTGACCGTCAGCTGCCAAGAATTATGGGTGGAACATAATTTTCCATAGCTAGGGTTAGAAACTAGGTTAGGCTTAAAATTAGGGTTAGGTTTAAGTAACTATTTGTGTTTACTTTAGGGTTAACTGGAGCCCTAACATTCTGCTCCACTTTCTCTTCATTTTAAGGCAACAGATTCTGCTCCTTCTTTTGATATGAGCAAAGAGAGAAACTTACTATCACTTTTGTTAACCTCCGTTTTCACTCCCGTGCGTGGAAAGCACTCCCCACACGTCTTCACGTTAAAGCCCCCTCCCACCCGATACTCCCCTCTCCGTCCGGGGTCGCACAGATATCTGACTACCTTGAAGTCAGATCACTGGATTTATCCCACCATCTATTTTCTCAGAAATGGGAACTCGTTACTGTATTTTTATATATTTTTTTTTTAACAAGTGCACCCCATAGAATATATAACCGTAAAGGCTCAGATGATAATACGTGAAAAAAAATCCTTTTTTTTGCCCGCTATTAGTTAATATTGTAAGTGCATGCTCTTAGAAGTAAAAACCTATATGCAAACTTTATTTTAAACAGTTGTAATAGCGCCCTCTATTAGTTAGTATTGTAAGTGCATGTATGTTTTAATGTACCTCCAGCCAGGTCATCATTGCAGCTGCTCCACTCCGTGTCTTTGTTTTTTGATCCCAAGGCGGATTTTGTTTCTGGGGGAGCTTAAATTAGAGCCCACCAGTTTACCTCATGACTGACAAGCAGCATGGGCAAGTTATGGTTGGCTACACAGCAGCCTGTGGCTTCATTTTTTGGATAGGACTCACCCTCACTAGAGGTGCCTTGACGTTCGGCGGGTGAGCTTAATCTTTTAATGGCCATTAACAGAAACCAAACCCTCTAATTGCATTTTGTTTCACACGGTATAATGGGAATAAGCGCAGATGACATTTTTTCTCCTTGCTAAGTATTGTAAGTGCATGCTCTTAGAACATTAAAAACCCATATGCAAACTTTATCTGTAAGAGTTGTAATAGCGCCCTCTATTAGTCAGTATTGTAAGTGCATGCTCTTAGAACAGTGTTTCCCAAACCTGTCCTCAGGACCCTCTGCCTTGCCAGGTTTGTCAGATATCTGAAACACAGCACAGGTGATATGATTTGCTGTTCAGTGATTGCAGGATTCAGTCTGCTTTTCCTCAAGGTGATCTGCAAAATCTGGCCTGGTTTAGGGTCCCGAGGACAGGTTTGGGAAACACTGTCTTAGAACATTAAAAACCTATATGCAAACTTTATTTTAAAGTAAGAGTTGTAATAGCACCCTCTATTAGTCAGTATTGTAAGTGCATGCTCTTAGAAGTAAAAACCTATATGTTAACTTTATTTTAAAGAGTTGTAATAGCGCCCTCTATTGGGCGTCAGTATTGTAAGTGCACGCTCTTAGAACATTAAAAACCTATATGCAAACTTTATTTTAAAGTAAGAGTTGTAATAGCGCCCTCTATTAGTCAGTATTGTAAGTGCATGCTCTTAGAACTGTTAAAAAAAATGCGGACTTTACTTTATAATTAGTGAAACTCTATTCTCCTATATAATGATAATCAAATGCGTAAATTACGACTGCGTAACCCTGTGTATATCTGGCTCTGATACTAGCCAGTGCCTCACCAGCCACTGACCTCACCGCACGTCACTGATTTACAAGAAGAGTCTGCAGTCTTCTCCCTCTGACCGAAAGGCATGATGTGCTTTATTTGCTAGCTAGGTCCCTGCATGTCCCTTTATCTGTTTTATACATTCTTTGTGTATACTTTTTTAAACTTGTCTCAGATTAATTTTGGGCTGCAAATAGCCAATAGGCTCTCAGTAGGCTACAAATCACTTTCCTTCCATTAGCTGTGATACACGTATATATATAATGCCAAAGCTGTATAAAATGTAAATGTGACTTTTCCTTATAGCTGGGTGTATGATGCCTATATAACGTTATTAATTTATTTTAAAGTTTTGTAAATACACATGTTTTTTTGTTAATTTTTTGCTAGTTATGTTATTATTTTAGTTGAAGTAGTTTCAAGTTATGGAGGTGAAGGATTTGAGTGTAGATCTTTTTGGTAACACAGGGATAATATGGGAATCATTTTAACTTTATTATGTTTAGATTTTTGAGCCAAGGTCTTAGAGTTATTCTCTCATGCCTGCACTTGTTTTTTTAAAATGGTATAGCGCCTTACCTTTGTATTTCGTGAGAATTTAGTGTCAAAAGAACTGGACATCCCCTGGCACTGAGTGTGCAGGACTTAAATGGCTTTGATCTTGATCCAGTTGGATCAGATGACCCATGGTACTCTATTTGTAGGACTGTCACTGTGCACCAAGAGAAGAGCACTGTACATTTTACGTAGTTTATTTATTATTATTGATTATTTATTAAGCGCCAACACATTCCGCAGATACAGGAGGACATGAGGGCCCTATTCTCGTGGGAACTTACAATCTATTTTTTCCCAGATTATAAGATAAACAATGCAAATCGGTCCCTTTTGGGGAAAAAAAATTATGATTTTGACTACATGAGTTACTGCAAAGTCTACTCCAAAATACTTGAAGTGAGGATCATTTCCAGCTCAACTATTTTGGTTTAAAATGTAGAATATGCCAACTGTGGTCTGGTCAGAAATTCTGTGCATGAAAGAGGTGTTTAAGAAAAAGACTTACAGGGTTATTCAGAGAAAGGTGAAAACCAGGAGAACTGGCAGGAGAAGAGAACAGTCTAGACCAAATAGCCGATTTGGAAAGTGAGATGAATGGGAGAATTTTTCTGGTTTGGAGACGTATGAGCATTTGATAAAGTGTGCCTTGGCCTCGATAAGGAAAACAAGAAGGACCAATCACATAAAGCTTAACATCAGTGGGAGAATTTATTATACTATGGGCCCTATTACAATCTTCACGCAAACGTTTGCGCGCGCGCAAAAACGCTTTAACTCGGGGGCAAAACCCTCTGCGCTGAACGTCGTATTACAATGTCAGCGCAACGAACGCACGTAATCGTCTACCGTGGGTGAACCTGAGCAAACGCTGCGTTCGCGTACTTTACTGCGGGCGTCCTATACTTAACATTGTGAGCGCAAATGTGTTTGTGCACTGGTACGCGGATGGTATTACAAGCTATGCGCAGGATTTAACGCACAGCGTTTGCGTGCATAATTTTAACGACCTGGTTGTAATGGCAAATCTGAACGTCCTGGCCGAACCTAAATACACCAGCCCGAAAAAAAAATACAGCAAAGCATAGTTACACATTCTACGCATACCCAAACAATAAAATTGAGAAGATGTGCGTGTTTTTATTATTGCTGCAGCATATATGCTCAGATTGATTTTGACAGGCGCAAAAACTTAACGTGAGATAATTGTGGTTCTTAATTCTGATTGGCTGAATCGCGTGAAAAACAGTCCACACACCGATTTCTGCGCGCAACATTAACCCTTTCAATGCAGAGGACGCGCTCAGCGCGTCCTCCGCATTACCGCTGCTGTGCGAGGACGCGCTGAGCGCGTCCTCCCATTGGAGTCAGCGTCGGCCGGTCCGGGTTCTTGCCGATCGCTGGCCCCCCGGTGCGGGCTGACATCCTCGATGTCAGCCGCGCATCCGGGACCGCAGCCGCCGGAATTAGGTGTCATCGCGGCAGCGCGATGACACCTAATTCAGGCGCCCCCCCGCATGTGCGGAGGAGGCGCCTGAAAGGGAGGGGGAGGTCCTTCGGACCTCTCTCCCTTCTCCGATCCGGCTCTGCGGGGTTAACCCAGGCATCATTTGGAAGGGCACAGCCTGCCCTTCCAAATGGTGCCTGGCATTAACCCCTGGGAGCTGGATCGCGAATCGGCGCTGAAAAGCGCCGGTTCGCGATCCTTCCCGGAGCTGGCCGACATCTTGGATGTCGGCCAAGCCCCGGGAACTCCCCTGAGGACTGGCGTCATCGTGTGTTAGCACGATGACGCCAGTCCTAGAGTTAACCCCTAACTGCCACCAACGTAGAGATAGGGAGTTCCAATGAACTCCCTATCTCCCGATCCGTGGCAGTTAGGGGTTAATGTTTGGTATGTTGGATCGGCCAGAGCATGCGCGTTCCAACAATACCAAACTTGAATGTGAAAAAAGTTTTTTAAAAAAATAAAAATAAAAATTAAAAATAAAAAATATATTTTAAAAGAAATTATAAAAAAAAAAAAAAAAATTTTTTTTTCTTTTTTTGGTTTGTTAGTGTAGCAATATTGTTCCCATTGCAATTATAATGTGAACAATGATGCTGCCACTAATCGATTGTATGGTGCGTTTGTTAAAAATCGCGTAATTTTCCTCCAACAAAAATGTAACGAGACCCCATCTCTAATTTTTTTAACAAGCGCACCCCATACAAAATATAACCGCAATTGCTCGCATGTTAAAATGTGAAAAAAAACACTTTACACTTTTTAAATTATTGAAAATACATATTTTATTGCATTTTTGTATAATATACAGACATGACATAACGTATACATATAATAATGACATATTATAATCTACTGAGTCTGACGGAAAGAACGATATATAATATGTCTGGGTCATATACTAAAATAAGCCTTAAAAACACGTTTAAACATGATGAGCAAAACGGTAAAAATGACCTCAGCACAGAGGCGGGAAAAGCCTCCAGCGCGAAAGGGTTAATGCGCATGCATTTTCGCACGTCTTTTTTATGCGCCTTATTTTTGACGGATGAAATAATGAGCGAGGATTGTAATACCAGCGTTATTTTATGCGCATTTACGTTTAACGCTTTGTGCACAAATTCACGCGTTTACCGTGCATTTTTCCGTGAAGAATGTAATAGGCCCTATTTGTTTTTGCCTTGATAAGGAGCCAGCCTTGCTATTATAAGGACACTCTACTCATCCTGACCACTTCATAATTTTAAATGGTCAGGATGTGAGTGTCCCCCTTTCTCTGCCCACTCACTGCTGCCCTGATCTGTTGTTTTTTTCTTCAGGGGTGGAGTAGTTATTTGTAAAAATAAATAAAATATTTTTTTTCATAATGCAGTACTATTGTTCACTTTTTAATTGTAAAGTGAACAATGATGCTGCACTAACTCACCTTCTCATTTCCCATGATGCCAGCAAATGTGAAGGTGATGGCACAATGCATTATCACGCATTGTTTCATCGAAAACATAAACTGCCGCACTGCAGCGAGGAGCTTTGGAGGTACTTTGGAACCCTGCATCTCTGATTTTTACACTGCACATGGTCAAGTGAGATATCATTGGAAAGGTTAGAGTCTGGCCTCTCCAACGATGCCAAATATGACTATGTAATGTGTAAAAATAGAAACAAAATCAAATGCTAAATTTATTTTTTTTCCTTCTCATTTCTAAGGCGTGGCATTATCAGGGTTATTCAGAGAGCGTGAAAAACAGGAGAATGACTGGAGAATAACTGGAGAATGAAAAATTCTAGGTCAAAATAGCCGATTTGGAAAGTGAGATGTAAGGGAGAATTTTTCTGGTTTGGCTATTTTGACCTAGAATTTTTCATTCTCCAGTCATTCTCCAGTCATTCTCCTGCTTTTCACGCTCTCTGAATAACCCTGTTAGTGCTTTTACTTATAAAGCAAACAGTGCCGCTGCAATAACTCACCTTCTCATTTCCCATGACAGGACCAAATGTGGAAATGATGGCACAATGTGTTATTACACATTATAAAACTAAGATAAAAATCCAGAATTGTCAAGCACTGGAAACAAATGGATGAATACAGTATGTGCAGGTATCATGCAGCTTTATACACATGTGATAGTGCAACAAATCCCAAAAAGGTCACACTGAAAAAGCAACAGTGGATATTATGTACAAATTCAGAGCGCAACAAGTATCTCTCTCTCTCTCTCTATATATATAACAACCATGTGAAATACATACGCATAAAACTAGTGGTGCCAATAATAACATAGAATAAAAAACAGTTTAAGTGCAATATATATACTTCAATAATTGTGAATGAACCAAGCTATATCAATACTTAAATATATAGTCTTTCTTCAAAGAATTAACAATTAAAGCATGGAAGATTCATTTGTAGCAGCCAAATAACAGTGGCTCTCCCTCAGCGTGCAACAGATGATCATTCAGGGTGAGGTCACTGTATTCTCCTCCCAGAAGGAACGGCACAGTTGCCCATAACATCAATGGCAGTGTGAGGGTGTGCTTTGCAGAGCTCACGTGTTGCAGCCTCGCGTCAATGTGGAGGTGCTGGCACAATGTGTTATTACTCTTTTGTTCATCTAATACACAATTCTCTGCACTGCTGTGAGAAGAGTTAGGGGTACTTAGGACCCCAGAATTTGCATTCCTTACAGTCCACAAAATCATATTAGGTGTCATTGGATAGGTTTGAGTCTGGCCTTTCTAATGATACCAAACATGAGCATGTAAAATGTAACCCCCCCTCACAAATAACAAAAAATATTTGTTTTTCATTTTTTTTATGTTCCAAAGCAATAGCATAGTCCATTTGTCAGATATACAATGAGCAATACCACTGCCATTACTCAGCTTCGCATTTCCCACGCCTTGGATCAAGGTCAGTGTTTTATACACAGTCATATTTTTCATAAGACACAATCTTCCAAAATACATGTGAACAATTTTATTTTTTTCTAAGTTTTAGATAAAATTGCGTATTTTCTCAGAAAAATGCAATAACAGGCAGAGGCGTAACTAGAAACCTCAGGGCCCCGGTGCAAGAATCCATGAAGGACACCCCCTTTGTCGGCTATGGGGAGGGGCCGAGGTGGGCCATTGAAGTCAGCGGGGTGTACCAGACGCCCTGCGCCTTCAAGACCCACCACCCTCTGCGCGGACCCCAGATATTAGACAGCCAGTATCAGACCCCCAGTAATTAGCCGGTATCAGACCCCCAGTAATTAGCCAGTACCAGAACCCCAGTAATTAGCCAGTATAAGACCCCCAGTAATTAGCCAGTATCAGTCCCCAGTAATTAGCCAGTACCAGAACCCCAGTAATTAGCCAGTGTCAGACCCCCAGTAATTAGCCAGTATCAGACCCCAGTAATTAGCCAGTATCAGAGACCCCCGTAATTAGCCAGTATCAGAGACCCCAGTAATTAGCCAGTATCAGACCCCCAGTAATTAGCCTGTATCAGACCCCAGTAATTAGCCGGTATCAGACCCCAGTAAATAGCCATTATCAGAGACCCCCAGTAATAAGCCAGTATCAGAGGCCCCCAGTAATTTGCCAGTATCAGAACCCCAGTAATTAGCCAGTATCAGACTCCAGTAATTAGCCAGTATCAGAGACCCCCAGTAATTACCAGTATCAGAACCCCAGTAATTAGCCAGTATCAGAGATCCCCCAGTAATTAGCCAGTATCAGACCCCCAGTAATTAGCCAGTATCAGAGGCCCTCAGTAATTACCCAGTATCAGAACCCCAGTAATTAGCCAGTATCAGACCCTCAGTAATTAGCCAGTATCAGAACCCCAGTAATTAGCCAATATCACAACTCCAGTAATTATTCAGTATCAGAGACCCCCAGTAATTAGCCAGTATCAGAGACCTCCAGTAAATAGCCAGTATCAGACCCCCAGTAATTATCCAGTATCAGAGACCTCCAGTAAATAGCCAGTATCAGACCCCCAGTAATTATCCAGTATCAGACCCCAGTAATTAGCCAGTATCAGAGACCTCCAGTAAATAGCCAGTATCAGACCTCCAGTAAATAGCCAGTATCAGAACCCCAGTAATTAGCCAGTATCAGAGACCCCATTAATTAGCCAGTATCAGACCCCCAGTAATTCACCAGTATCAGAGACCCCAGTAATTAGCCAGTATCAGAACCCCCAGTAAATAGCCAATATCAGAGACCCCCAGTAATTAGCCAGTATCAGAACCCCAGTAATTAGCCAGTATCAGAACCCCCAGTAATTAGCCAGTATCAGAGACCCCAGTAAATAGCCAGTACCAGAGCCCCCAGTAAATAGCCAATATCAGAGACCCCCAGTAATTAGCCAGTATCACAGGCCCCCAGTAATTAGCCAGCCAGGGACCCCCTCCACAGGGCCCCATACCAGATTAATGCGTGTACCCCCCTGATGGTGGCCTTGCAAATACAAACACACATAAACCACCCTCTGCTCGCTCCATCCGGTTGTGGGCCCCCGGACTCAGGGGCCCGTGTGCAGTGGCACCCCTTGTAGTTACGCCCCTGAACAGGTTCCCAACTCTAGTTTTTATTTTTAAAAAGACTACCCCATAGAATATATAACCACAAAGATTTGGATGATAAAATGTGAAAAAAATAATTCTACAAGTTTTAAGTGAGTGAAATCTGAATGTAAATTTACATTATATTTACATTTATTGTTTTAGTATTCTGACAGGACATGACCTATATACACAATAATGATATATTTTGAATCTGTTGAGTTTGCTGAAAATAAGCATATATATGTCTGGGTCCGATAAAAAAACCATAACTTCAAATCGTGCTTGTACATGATTTATTTATTTATTTATTTATTTACAAAGTATTTTACCAGGAAGGATACATTGAGATTTCTCTCGTTTTCAAGTATGTCCTGGGTTCGAGAACATTGAGTGGTTACAGAAATACAAAATAGTAAAATGCAAGATGAGCCCAAAACGATCAACGTGAGCACAGCACAGCGGTGAAATGTCTCAGCAATGAAGGGGTTAAGGCACGGCACATTGGAGTTGGTGACTTGCTGCAGGAGACGCATTGTTTTTTCTGTGTTTTATTTACTTTTGTTTTCACGAAAGCCGATTTTATTTGGGGTATTTCCCATGACTTTGTTTTGGACAGTACATAGGTACTCATGGGTTGCTATACTTTGATGGCGAGGAGATCATGGCTCCAGTTGGTGGTCTCCGTTGAAGTCTTTTGCAAGGTTTTCTGAGGTGATTTACTCATGGGAACTCTCCCACTTACAATCTGAGGAATAGTGAATATATGCATTTAGCAGCTCACTAAATGGATTTCACCACTAAGTAGATCATTGGACAAGTCAAGAACTTCATCCGATTTCATTATGATTCCTTGAGCAGCAGGACATCCCTTTGGACGGATGTTATAGAAGCTTCAACCAAATATATACTATTAGGTCTATTCAAAGAAAGGTGAAACTCAGGTGAATGACTAGAGAAGTGAAAATTCTAGGTCAAAATAGTCGATTTGGAAAGTGAGATAAATTGGAGAATTTTTGTGGTTTGGCTATTTGGTCTAGATTGTTCTCCTTTCCTGCCAATTCTCCTGAGTTTCACCTTTCTCCGAATAACCCTGTATATGTACAATACTACTATCTGTACACACTGTCTATGTGAATGTTTTCCCCCCTTTAGGTGGATCTCTCCAGTAAGTGGATCACTGAGCTAGTCAGCAAGGTCTTCTGATTTCGCCACGGGCACTTGAGCAGCAGGACCCCTCCCTTTAGTTAATGCTATGGTGGCCAAATCCTTATATCTTCTACATGTACAACATAAATATATTCTGAATATATATCTCTATGAATGTATTTATTTCTTTCTTTAAATTGATCTTTCCAATTAGAGGGTCAGTGGACAAGTTGGCAAGATCCGCTGATTGGAGCCCTCGAGCAGCAGCTCTTGTATGGGCCATTTGAGGGTAATGAGTAGCAGGAAACAGTGACATGGTGATCGGCTTAACAGGATTTGACACGGTTAATAATTTTTTTTTTTTTAAATTTAAGCTGAGGTTACAATTTAAAGCACCAGCGTCTGGGTGGGGGGAGGCTGCTGAGGGGACAAACCATGTGCTCATGTTCTCTTCTAGCTCCAGAAGCAATCCTTACAAAAGCATCTTTTTACCCAAATTATCGCTGATAAAGGGTTGAGAAAGCATTGTTTGAATTGAACATGAAATGGGTAAAGGAATAATTTTCCAAGTCACACTTTTTGTGGCAGGTTACCATGAGAAATCTTTGGGTCCCTTACTGAGCCGCTAGTTATGGCCCTCTTACCCTCAGCTGCCCATTTCCGTAAAACTATCTAAGGCTGGGGTCAGACTAACGCATTTTTAACGTGCGTTTAGGCGCACTTAATCACGGCCGCACTAGCAGCAAATGATGGCCAATATACGAAGTACAGCCACACGAAAGTCTGGCCGCGCAATGCAAGTGGAAAATGAACGCATTATTTTGAGAACGCAGAACCGCTAGTACTGCCGTACAGAGTGCGCTGCGTCGGCATAGCGGCGTGTTTGCGTGATTAGGAGATGTCAGACGCTGCTAATGTCCAGCCTACATAACGTCCAGACGCAAAAAGTGTTTTTTTGACGATCCGTAAAAAATCACGCATGAAAATGCGCGTCGTCTGACCATTTTCGCACATTCCGACAAAAAATACGTCAATGCGTTCAGACGCACTTTTTGACGGTCGCTGCGAATAATGCGTTCGTTTGACCCTAGCCTTAAAGTAAAAGATATATTTCCTGGTTGTTGTCCCCCCCCCCTTTTTTTCTTTTCTGGTCCCCCTTACCCTTTTAGTATTTCTTCTGGGAAAAATAATACATTTATATTTTAAAAAAAGGAAAATATATATTTCCCCTTTCCTGCTTACCTTTTTTACAGAGAGGGGGCTATATCCTTTGTGGTGCATTTCTGCCAAGTGCAGGCATACTAATAGCTCCCTCAATGATTAGTCAGAGAGTGTTAACTGGCCCCAGATTCCAAGGCCCACTGGGAAATTTCCTGGTATCCTGAGAGGCATGGAGGGGTCCTTACACCTGTGGCATGAGGATTGGCAGAAGCCAGGGTCCCTTGAAGCCATTGGGCCCTTCGGCATATCATGGGCTGTCAACCACCTGAAGACTCTTTCCTTTCATATTGTATGCTCACAGGCAGCCCTGCTTAGGACTTTCTTTATAACTATTTAAAACAAAAATCAGGAGGCGAGAGCAGATAAGGAGAAACTGTTTGTCCTTTAGCTTTCAAATTATAGACCTCTATACTTCTTTATTATATGTATTGTTTAAATAAAACATTTAGGCTGGGGTCAGACGAGCGTAGTGTTCACATCTGTGATTGTGCCTAAGGCTAAGGTCAGACGAAAGCAGTTTTAACGTGCGTTTAGCCGCACAAAATCACGGCCGTGCTAGCAGCAAATGACGTCCAATGCCGGGGAACATACGACGAACGGCCGCACGAAAGTCCGTCCACGCAACGCAAGTGGCAAACGAACGCATTTTTTCGAGAACGTCAAACCGCTACTACTGACGTACAGAGTGCGCTGCGTCCGCTAGCGGCGTGTGTGCGTGATTAGGAGACGTCAGACGCTGCACACGTCCGGCCAACATAACGTCCAGACGCAAAAGGGTTTTATTGATGATCCGTACATAATCACGGACGAAAATGCGCATCGTATGACCGCTATCGCGTATTCCGTGAAAAATACGTCCATTCGTTCGAACGCACTTTTTCACGGACAACGTGAAAAATGCGTTCGTTTGACCCTAGCCTAAAAGTACGTCCGTGATAGCATGACAGAAAGCCCATCGGAGCCTGTTACACAAAGTCCGTCCGCACTGAACTGCGGACGCACAACAGCCGCGGCCCACAAGAACGTACAACCCCTAGAACGGCCGCACAAAGTGCGCTGCGTCTGCAACATCCACATAGCTTTGTGTGTGAGTGATGGAACGTGGTCAGACGGACTGCATTTATACGTCCAGTATTTTTCACGGACAAAATGGTTCTGCTTTTTAATTTATTTTCTCTCCTACATCCGTCAAAATATACGTCAGTGAATAAACGGACTGTGTGGCCACTACTGCGTCTTCCGTACTGACGTACGTCCGTGTGCACGGACGTACAGTCTGTAGAAATCACGCTCGTCTGACCCTAGCCTCAAAAGCAAAGCTGTGATAAAACACAGGACACAATAATACTATCAGGGTTATTCAGAGAGAGGTGAAAACCAAGAGAATAACTGGAGAAGTGAAAATTCTAGGTCAAAATAGCCAAACCATAAAAATTCGCCCATTTATCTCACTTTCCAAATCAGCTATTTTCACTTATAATTTTCTCTTCTCCAGTCATTCTCCTGGTTTTCACCTCTCTCTGAATAACTCTGCAAATTTAATAGAAAGAATATTCTAATGATACTAATATATTACTTTGTTTTTAACATAAATGAGGAAATGAAGCCGCTCTCCTGCAGTGCTATGTGTATAGATATCCCAGTGCATCTCACACTGCATTTACAGGGAAGTCTATGGCGAAAAAAATCCAAGGAGTTACTTATAAGGCTAAGGTCAGACGAAAGCAGTTTTAACGTGCGTTTAGCCGCACGAAATCACGGCCGTGCTAGCAGCAAATGACGTCCAATGCCAGGGAACATACGACGAACGGCCGCACGAAAGTTCGTCCGCGCAACGCAAGTGGCAAACGAACGCATTTTTTCGAGAACGTCAAACCGCTACTACTGACGTACAGAGTGCGCTGCGGCCGCTAGCGGCGTGTGTGCGTGATTAGGAGACGTCAGACGCTGCACACGTCCGGCCAACATAACGTCCAGACGCAAAAGGGTTTTATTGATGATCCGTACAAAATCACGGACGAAAATGCGCATCGTATGACCGCTATCGCGTATTCCGTGAAAAAATACGTCCATTCGTTCGAACGCACTTTTTCACGGACAACGTGAAAAATGCGTTCGTCTGACCCTAGCCTTAATCGAAAGAGGCAGAAAACCTTCCCTTCTTTCTATCTTTTTTGATTCCTCTTCTTATCTGTCACCTGTATCTAGCTACAGGAAGTAGCTAGGCACCCGGTTGTTCATTGATATTTATTTATTTATTTATAAAGTATTTTACCAGGAAGGTTACATTGAGACTTCTCTATGTCTTGCGTTCAAGAACATTGAATTTTTACAGTAGGGTACAGATATGCATCTTACAGAAGTAGTAAGGACAATCAATGCGAACAAGGCTAGCATACACGCAGTTAAGAAGGGAGAAACTTACAGGGTTATTCAAAGAGAATCGAAAAGTCACCGCGCATTCGGTGACTTTTCGTTCTTTTCAATTCGGTGCGATTCGGCGATCCTATTTTGGCGACCCTGCGGTGTGTTCAGCAAACACCACAGGGCCGTCGTAGTGCAGGGAAAAGCCGCCGCAAACCCGCCGAATGCTCACCGCAAATCCGAATGCTCACCGAAACCCGCAAAAACATCTGGATTAACCCTGCCGAACACGCCGGAGAAACCCGACTAGCCGCCAATCACAGCGCAGAGCGAATGAGGTGAAATAAAAAAAACTGTTCGCTTGAAAGTTGGAAAATTGAAACGCTGTTTGAAAACAAAAACTACTGAGCAGAAATGTCTGGAATTTACATATAAGATCCAATGAATGATAATAAAAAGGGCTGTTACAGTAAAAAGAAAAAACAATTAAAAAAAATAAACGGAAAAAAGTTTCGCAATAAAATTCTGAAAAAATGCCTAAAAGATTCTAAAAAATCTAAAAATAAAGAGACTTTTTACTGCAGAATATTATATTAAACAGTTTATTAGATATTGAATTAAAACAGGAATATTTTTAACTTTGAAGCCTATGGGATTTGTCTGAATAAATCTGTCGAATGGGACCACGAACAACAGGGCATTTCGTCAACTTTTCCCTGCTGTTTGGTGTTCTCTGAATAGACGAAGCAATGCTTCTCTATAGGGATTTCACTGCCCTCGAACAGGCACCGTATGTGCAGGCAATTCGCCAAGAATTGGCGAACTGCCTGCTCTCTGAATAGCCGAATGGCCAGGAAAGGTAACCGTACACTGAATTTCACTGTTTGGTTACCTTTTGGGGCCAGATCGGCTCTCTTTGAATAACCCTGATAATTAACTATCATTAGGTGTCTTTGAATAGGGAGGACAATAGTTACATCTGGGCATTGCAACATACTTAAAACACAGGAGGTTCTCTATAAATACAAGGTTATTCAAAGAGCTCCGAATTGCTTGAGAAAGGTAACCGAACGCTGAAAATCAGCGTTCGGTTACCTTTCCTGGCCATTCGGCTATCCAGAGAGCAGGCAATTCGCCAAATCCTGGCGAATTGCCTGAACATACGGTGCCTGTTCGGTGCCTTTTTGAGGGCAGTGAAATCCCCATAAAAAGCACTGCTTCGGCTATTCAGAGGACAAAAACCAGCAGTGAAAGGTTCCCAAAATGCCCTGCCATTCGGTGGTTTAATTCGGCAAGTTTATTCAGGAGAATCCCATAGGCTTCAATGTTAAAAATAATCCCGTTTTAATTCAATATCTAATAAACCATTCATTATAAAATTCTGCAGTAAAGAGTCTCTTTATTTATAGATTTTTTAGGATAGTTTAAGCATTTTTCAGATTTTTTTTTTTTAAAAGTCTGTTTCCCCCCCCCCTTAAGTTTTCTTATTTTTTCTGTAACAGCCCTCTTTATTATCATTCCCTGGACATCATATGTAAATTTCAGACATTTTCGCTCGGTAGTTTCTTTGCAAACAGTGTTTCACTTTTCAAACATTCATGCAAACTGTTTTTCTAATTTATTCACTTCACTCTGTCTGCGGTCTTGGCTTTCTCGGCTTTTTCCGGCGGCTTCGCTGCGTGTGATCGGCTCCTGCTCGGGTTTTTCCGGGGTTTTCGGCAGGTTAATCCAGATGTTTTTGCGGGTTTTCGGCGTGCATTCGCTGGGTTTTGCAGTGTGTTTTCGTTGGGTTTGCGGCAGCGTTTTCCCTGCAATTCGGGGACCCTGTGGTGCTCGTTGAATACACCGCAGGGTCACCGAAATGGGATCGGCAAAAGGAACCGAATTGAAGAGAACAAAAAGTCACTGAACGTGCGGTGACTTTTCGAATCTCTTTGAATAACCCCGAATGTCTTGTTCTTGGGAATCCAATCTGTTCAAATTAGGCTGAAGAATCTGCTGTACTTTCTGTTGTGTCGGTTTTTCCTTTGGTAACCTGCAATAAGGAGCTGAGTGATCACGTTCCAGTTCCCTGTGTCAATAAAATAATTTTTAAACTATCAGGGTTATTTAGAGAAAGGTGGAACTCTGGAGAACTTTTGGAGAAGTGAAAATTCTAGGTCAAAATAGCCAAACCAGAAAAGTTCTCCCATTTATCTCATTTTCCAAATCAGCTATTTTGACCTAGAATTTTCACTTCTCCAAAAGTTCTCCAGAGTTTCACCTTTTCTCTGAATAACCTTGTATGTTTTACCACTATTACAGCGAGAAAAATACCCTTGTCGTTTACAATAATTTATAAATAAAAAACTTAACCGGGTGAATTCTTTGGTTAGTAGTAGAACCAGTGTTAGCATGGCAGATCCAGGTCTGCGCCTCAAAATAGGCCCAGGCAATAGTTAACTATATCAGCGCTGATAATAAACAACACAATGAGGATATGGATGTGGCAAAATGGCATTGGAAGGTTAGAAGGATATGGCAGAGGTTAGGTACAATGGGAGGTGAAAAGAATAGAGTAAAAGGTGAAAAGAATAAACAACATGAGGCGAGAAATGGAGCAGAGAATTGATGAGAGATAAGAGGAAAGGTGCAGAGAAACAATGGGAGGTGAGAAGAATGTGAGGTATAATGTAGCTGAGAGGGATGCAGCAAAGTCACACAAAAATCTTCAGAGCCACACCTTTTAACCCCTTCACTGTGGAAGACGTGTGGGAACGTCATGGGATTCTCCTGCTATATGCGGAGGACATTCCCCACACATCTTCCGTTAAGCGGGCTCTGCTCGCTATACTCACCTGTCTCCTTTGGGGTCCCACAGCGATCTGACTTCATGGAAGTCAGACACTGCTTTATACCCCCGGAAGAGCGCCTGAAAGGAATGGGTCCTTTGGAAGAGATACAAGAGAAAGAGAGGCACAGCCGGAAAGGGCAGAGCATGAGAGGGCCAGAGGTTAATGTTTGGTATCATTGGAAAGGCCAGAGCATGTCACCGCATGTTCCGACAGCCACGTCTCCAAGAAGCTAGAAACTCTGCAAATGTCACTTAACCACACAAGTCGCAAAAAGCAAAAAATGAACTGTCTGTAAGAAAATACAAGTGAATTTAACATAAATATAAAATAATGCTATGAGTATTGGACTATAGTTAAACTGGCCTCAGCCCGCTTTGTTCCTGATTGTTTTACCCAATACTGATCAGCTCACACATTCACTGTATGGGATGCATTGTGATTTAGGACTCTGTAAATGGGATTATGTAGGGTCAGTGAATGTACACTGGGAAATAGTTGTTCCCAGTTTCCTTCTGCAGTCAGAGGAGGTGGCACATTGCGCCATGCCATCCTCTGCATGGGGTAATTAAAGATAAGGGATTTTTAAGAGGTTTAATAGGTGTTAAGCAGTTTTGTTTCTAAAAGTTACTTAGCAACAGAATTTCTGAGCCGATATTATTCTTTAAATACCAGCTCGAGACAAGAATAATGAGTGAGCTTCATAACAATTGTCATTCTATGGCTGCTGACACATTAATGCTTCCAATGCAACATATGGGAAGTATTAAACAGAGAGGTTTGTGAGGGTCCTGAGAACAAGCATCGGCACTTGTGACCTGCTTTACGGTGGAACCCGCTCAGATCTCACAATGCTTTAGCTCGATTGTGCCATTACAGGGACAACTGCTCCATATGCAAATCAGACTGTAATCACCCAGAAAGGGTGGCCAGTACTGAATGCCAAGGAAGTCATCCCTCCACGAGAGGTGCAGCAACCCCCGACGATCGTTTCGGCCTTGTTTGGCCTTGTCAGGAGGGTATAGCTGACACCACTCTAGGCACACCGAGCAAGGGGTCCACGTCTGGATTACCCTGTAGACTTAAAGTGAGAAACAGAGAGGTTTGTGAGGGTCTTGAGAACAAGCATCGACACTAGTGGCCTGCTTTATGGTGGGTGCCTGCTCAGGTCTGGGAAGTATTAATTTACTGTAATCATTTTTCTGGTTTGGCTATTTTGACCTAGAATTTCCACTTTTCCAGTCATTCTCCTGAGTTTCACCTTTCTTTAAATAGACATGTTGTAACTCTGCCAACAGCGTCCCATGCGTTATGATTCCACTGTCCATATGTTCAATGAAATCATCAAGGAACAATGAGAGCTACCACAAAGACTAACCTATAACATACTTCACTGGCTTCGATATAGCACCCCGCATGTCTTGTTGGTGCTTTATTGACTGCACACATATCACATCAGTCAGTAATTTATCTTTTCAGTTATGAGGCACAGCCTGCATCTTCTTTATTAAAGTTGCCCTTATGATCTAATAATGTAGATGTTGAGGATTGTTTGGCTTTTGACATGAGATATGATCAGGTCCGAGCCTTAAAGGGTTCAGATGGGACCCAGGATGCACATTATGGGAGGCGTCACTCCATTGGAATACCAAGAAATTTCCCACTGGATCACAGCATTTGGGGCTGGTAACAGGCTCAGGCTAACAGACAGATAAGCACCTGACACTCCGGCTGTCCAACAGAAACTGCTTGCTACTACAAGGCACAAAGACCGGGGAAGGAGCAGAATCTACTAGACGATGCCAGACAGCAATCACTTAATACAATCTCTGGCACCAGGTGACATCAGGGGAGTGATGCACCCCCTTCATTAGACTAAGAAGTATGCATTAGTAAAACCATGAAAAAGTAAAACAAACTGTAAGCATGGAGCGATATCCCAATGCCCCCTCCTATACTCAACCATACTCACGTAACTCCCATTTCTTAAATACAATTTCCCATTTCACATACAAAACCCATTGCACTCACAAAGCCCTACCGAAACACAGACCTTCCACTTTATTTGTCCCATTCATACATACAGCCCATACATTCACACAGCCCCATTTACATATACAACTCCCATAAACTCATACAGCCACCTATACTCTAACCCAGTGGTTCTCAATTGTCCGTGGTCATGAAGTCGCGACCCAAAAATAATTGAATATCTGAAACATAATTTATTCCACAAAACAACATGTGCGATATTCTACAATGTGTGCACTTTATAAACAATTTTGTAAACAGACAGGGATTCTTTCCAAAAAGGATAGTGCAGTAATCACAGAACTAGTGAAAAGGAAAGTGCAGTAATCACAGAACTAGTGAAAAGGATAGTGCAGTAATCACAGAACTAGTGAAAAGGAAAGTGCAGTAATCACAGAACTAGTGAAAAGGAAAGTGCAGTAATCACAGAACTAGTGAAAAGGAAGGGCAGTAATCACAGAACTAGTGAAAAGGAAAGTGCAGTAATCACAGAACTAGTGAAAAGGATAGTGCAGTAATCACAGAACTAGTGAAAAGGAAAGTGCAGTAATCACAGAACTAGTGAAAAGGATAGGGCAGTAATCACAGAACTAGTGAAAAGGAAAGTGCAGTAATCACAGAACTAGTGAAAAGGATAGTGCAGTAATCACAGAACTAGTGAAAAGGAAGGCAGTAATCACAGAACTAGTGAAAAGGATAGTGCAGTAATCACAGAACTAGTGAAAAGGAAA
This sequence comes from Leptobrachium leishanense, assembly GCA_009667805.1. NCBI lineage: Eukaryota > Metazoa > Chordata > Amphibia > Anura > Megophryidae > Leptobrachium > Leptobrachium leishanense. Next base: position 286,690,800 of record CM019066.1, read on the forward strand.
GTGCAGTAATCACAGAACTAGTGAAAAGGAAAGTGCAGTAATCACAGAACTAGTGAAAAGGAAAGTGCAGTAATCACAGAACTAGTGAAAAGGATAGGGCAGTAATCACAGAACTAGTGAAAAGGAAAGTGCAGTAATCACAGAACTAGTGAAAAGGATAGTGCAGTAATCACAGAACTAGTGAAAAGGAAAGTGCAGTAATCACAGAACTAGTGAAAAGGATAGGGCAGTAATCACAGAACTAGTGAAAAGGAAAGTGCAGTAATCACAGAACTAGTGAAAAGGAAAGGGCAGTAATCACAGAACTAGTGAAAAGGAAAGTGCAGTAATCACAGAACTAGTGAAAAGGAAAGTGCAGTAATCACAGAACTAGTGAAAAGGAAAGTGCAGTAATCACAGAACTAGTGAAAAGGAAAGTGCAGTAATCACAGAACTAGTGAAAAGGAAAGTGCAGTAATCACAGAACTAGTGAAAAGGATAGACAAGTAACACAAGAACTAGTGAAGGAAAGTGAAGCAGTAAAAAGAACTAGTGAAAAGGATAGGCAGTAATCACAGAACTACTGAAAGGAAAGTGCAGTAATCACAGAACTAGTGAAAAGGAAAGTGCAGTAACACAGAACTAGTGAAAAGGAAGTGCAGTAATCACAGAACTAGTGAAAAGGAAGGCAGTAATCACAGAACTAGTGAAAAGGAAAGTGCAGTAATCACAGAACTAGTGAAAAGGAAAGTGCAGTAATCACAGAACTAGTGAAAAGGAAGTGCAGTAATCACAGAACTGAATGAAAAGGAAAGTGAGTAATCACAGAACTAGTGAAAAGGAAAGTGGCAGTAATCACAGAACATTGAAAAGGATGTGCGTCACAGAACTAGTGAAAAGGCTGGCCTCCCATGCATTGACAGTCATTTGACTGTCCTCATCTCGCTCAGTCAGTGTGTGCAGGGCTGTGCACGGGGTGTGACTGTTCACTGTTTCGGCACCTCCTTCCTGCAGGTGGAGGGGGCAGTGCGCTGTTGCCTGGAGTGGATGATGCAGATCCTAGGGAGCACTGAGAGCAGCCAGTTCCTGGTGAGCACTGAGAGCTGCCAGTTCCTGTTGAGCACTGAGAGCAGCCAGTTCCTGGGGAGCACTGAGAGCAGCCAGATTCTGGGAGCACTGACCCTATGTAACCTGTGTATATCTGACTCTGATACCAGCCAGTGCCTCACCAGCCACTGACCTCACCGCACCTCCCTGGTATGCAGGAAGGCTAGGATCAGGAAGCGATGTGTGATTCTGCTAAGAATTCTCAGTGTACAGTCTAGTTTTCTGCAGGGGTTATCACATCGGGAGGAAGGCAGGAAAGGAAGAGGAGCGAGAGATTTATAGAGTAAAAGGGAGAGCGTGATAGAGGGAGAAAGGAGAGAGATGAGGAGAAATGGAGAGGAAGACATAGATACGAGGACAGATCGAAATATACACAGGACACACAGATATAGATGGACAGCCAGAATATACGATATTCAGAAAGAAGGCTACATAAATAGATAAAAGGCCAGAGTAACAAAAGGGCAGAGAAAACCACAAATATACATCGGGAGCCCCCCGTTACTCAACAGCCTTTTGCTTCATTGAGATGTGCATTGTGCACAGTGGCTTCTGGTGTTGGGAGTACAGAGCTGCTGCCAGTCACTGAGTCCCACCACCACACCTTCCCATTACAGATTCTCGCCCCCCCCACTTTGCAATTACAGAGTATCTTAACCTGATGCAGCGGGCCCCAGGTGGCACCTGGGAACATTCAGAGGTAGCCGCACTGCCTGGGACTCGCTGCTGCAGGTAAGATGCATCAGTGGGTTCCAGGCATTAGAGAGGGGCGACCCTGTCCGCCCCTGGTCGCGACCCACTTTTGGGTCGCGACCCACCACTTGAGAAACACTGCTCTAACACATTTATTCACAGACTGCCTCCATAACTCACACATACCCATTCACACGCTTGCAGCATCCATGCACTCATACAGCCCCATTCACTGATAAAAAGTTTAAACATATACCATATAGCCAACTGATGAAGTCAAGCAAGGTTCTGATGAAACGCATATTGGTGGGTATTTACTTTCTTATTTGTTTTTATGTTTAAACTTTTTATCTGAATAAATGTTTTCTATGGAGAAATCTGACTGCCATTCTGGGGTCGAGGGAATTTTTTCCCAGTATGTTGCATATTGGCGAGCGCTTCAGACTGGGTTTTTTTGCTTTCTTTTGCATCAACAGCAGTAGGTTATGTGTGAAAGGCTGAACCCGATGGACGCATGTAACTATGTAGAACCGCTGGTTTATGGATACATTCTGAACAAGAAAGGTTGTGGATGAGAGAGCGTGAGGGCTAGTGATCCAGAAAATACAGCAAGGTTACTTGTGCAGCAGAGCCTCTGTTTCCCAGGCTCCCAATCTCGTGAGTGAACCCACTTATGATCTTATATTTTCGATTGATTAGAAGGCATCTGCGCTATGTCTTTTTTACACGTGCCGTGGAATACTGAAGAGGGACTGACTATCCTCGGTATTACCATCCTGGAGTGAAATCTGAACGCATGAGAGAAACTTACGTGTATATCTACAGTTGTTACTCTGCATGGAAGAAAACCCTATGTAGCAGTTTTTCCCAAACCTGTCCTCAGGACCCTCAACCAGGCCAGATATTGCAGATCACCTTGGGGAAATGCAGATCGAATCCTGCAATCACTGAGAAGCAAATCATATAACCTGTGCTGTGCTTCAGATATCTGGCAAACCTGGCGAGGCAGAGGGTCCTGAGGACAGGTTTGGGAAACACTGCTATATAGGGACACAGCGTGGATACATCTATACTTTTGTCTATAAGTATCAGTGTGACCGTATAAGATTATAGACTAGAGTGTGTGCCCAAAGAGAGCAATGCACCTATACTGGGTACACACTGTTTGAACATATAAAGGGGATTTGATCCACGACAGCGCTCTACTTTGTTGTGTATTTGGACTTTACAATACGTTATTTACTAAACTGATGTACATTTTAGCCTAATACAGTATAAACAAATTAAAATATAACTCTGGTCATTTCCCCCAGTTTTCCTTGATATATTATTTCATATTGGTTTGCAATTCCCCTTTTCCCTTGAGGGTCTATTCACTAAGCACCAAAAGGTGAATTTAACCGTTCGGTGCAATTTCGAGGCAGTTTGGCTATTCATTAAGCTGTCAATTCGTCAAATACTGGCAAATTGACAGTGAAATATGGTGCAGTTTGCTGCAGTTCGGTGGTGTTCGGCAGCAGTGAAATTATCCCATAGAGAACTAATGGTCCGTCTATTCACAGAACGCTGAAATGTCAGTGAAATGCCCTAATTTTAAGTGTTCTGTGCGACAGGTTTAAAAAGGCGAATCCAATAGGATTCAATGTAAAACGTAACATTATTTTTATATTCTTTTTAAAAAAAGACCATTAATTGTTTTCATTTTCAGAAAAAAACATTTTTTTTAACACCTTTTTATTTATTTTTTTGACGGAATTTTTGCTTCCTGATTTTTTTCTTCTTCTTTTTTACAGCAGTTTTATATACAGTATTTAAAGGTTCTTTTTTTTATTATTTAGACACATTTTAATAAATTTTTATTGGTTTAAATAATTATTATGAGAATAGGAGAGTTAAGTTTGTTTTTTTGCAGTTTGGTGGAATTCACTAAGGCCACTTCGGTGCTTTTCGGTGCTCTTTGGTGACGGTCTCCAACTTTTTCGGGGTACTTTGGTGACTCCATCTTCAGCACCCTACGATGACCATTCTGTGAATTCACTGAAATGTTGGTGAAATGGAGTCACCGAAGTGAAAAGCATCGAAATTTCCCTGAAATTTTGGTACTTAGTGAATAGACCCTTTGGTCTCTTCAAATTCACAGGTTAGTAAATAGCCTATGCCAATATTGTGACTGGTATATTATGTATTCTATAGTTTATTCATCCAAAGCACATTCTGTATATGATGAAAACGGCAAATAGTGCTGTATCGTAAAGAGAGAATTAAAGAAGCTTTTAATAGCCTCCAAGCATTATAATCAATCCTTATTACTATACAGGTATGAAGTGTACATCTGAACACAGGTCATTCTATATACTATACATTGTGTCAATATTTTGATAGTAATGGGGTCATGTTTGTTGTAGCTATTACTAGTATTTTGATTTGTTTTTTTTATTATTATTTATTATATTTGTTCTTCACTTTCTAATGTCTTTGCTTTATAATAGCGGGAACGGCTTCTGGTGCAGATATTACTTTTGCTTGGACTGGTGTGATATTACAGTGATAAGGACTGTCCCTGATGCTACTAATTTTAATAGATGCTACTATTAATACTGCCATCCTTTTGGTGTGGTTTTATGTTAATGAGAAATACCATTGTTGTAGGTATTATTAATATTACTTTTTCTATTATTTTTAATAGTTTTAGCAATGGTTTTATTATTGGATTTTTTTTTTTTACCTTACACTTGGTCTGGTTTCATACTGATGGGGTTTACTTTTCTTGCAGTTGTCAATTATTATTATTTTTTTTTTTTGAGAAAGGATTTTACCAGGAAGGATACATTGAGATTTCTCTCGTTTTCAAGTATGTCCTGGGTTCCTGCTACAGTTGCTATTATTCTTATTATTACTATTAGTAGTAGTATTTTTCTTGGCTTATGTCTGGTACAGTTTTATATCAACAGGGATTACTACAGATGCTGGCAATATTATTATTATTATTGCTGTTTTTAGAACTTATGGTCTTTTTTAGCAATGGCAATTACACTTGTTGCTAGTATTTTAATTATTTCTGATGGCTTCTTATACTACTATAATGTACCGTTGGAGTTTTATGACACAAAATCTCACAATGGTGTTACATTTCTGTTATAAATGTTTTCATGTTTTCATCTGATATTTATACTTTAATGTTTCCATGCAAGGCATTTAAGACTATAGATTACTACACATAACTATTATTCAATAAAATATAAATATATATTATAAATATAATATTTTTACTGAACAAGTCCTCGAGTGCCTCCCTCCACCTATATTTTTTCTATATATATATATATATATGTGTGTGTAAATATATAATACTGTAGAAGAATAATATTAACCATTCGTTAATAATAATACTATTCAGTACTGTCCATAAATCAAGACAATTATATTGATATTAAAAGGACCAAATATTTTTTTACATTCAGAATTATCGAAATAAAAATAATTAATCCTAACTATAATGACTTTATTTCCTACATATTTATTTTTCTGTTAATCTGTATATTTGGTTTTGTGTTAATATCTTGCATTTTATTATTTTGTATTTCTGTAACCACTCAATGTTCTCGAACCCAGGACATACTTGAAAACGAGAGAAATCTCAATGTATCCTTCCTGGTAAAATCCTTTATAAGTAAATAAATAAAATAAATAACTCTGCTATGTAACCATAATAATTATAAAATTTGTATTAAATTAATATTTTCAGTTGTTAGTAGTATAAAAATTGACATAAAAAGTACCATTATGCATATAATACATATAACAGTTATAATGAAATAATATTACGACAGAGGTGATTTTTTTAACTTTAATTAAAAAGTAATCAGAATTTAAAGTGTTTTCTTTAGAACCTGTTTATTTGGATTGCACTGCATTCTGCAGTATATAATACTATAGTTAGTACTATTACAGTTACAAGTTCAACACACACAGTACAGAAGGAGAGAGGACCCTGCTCAAGAGCTTACAATCTAAATTGAAAATAAATAGTAGCAATCCTACAAAAATTTTTACTTTCAGGCATGTCCTGTAATGTTATGCATATAATACTCTCATCAATAGGATTAATAAATAAGATGTTTGTTACTGTAAATAAACGTAATTAGAAATTAGAGGCTTTTTTAGATCTCTTTTACTGCATTCTGCACAGGATGGTAATAATAATAATTATAATAATAATATTTGGGAGATGTCTCCTATTCTGCACTGTATTCTCACATTCTCACACTGCTGTTTTGTATACTTTATACAGTTTTTTAATTACATTTTTTTATTAACAATTTAAATAAATATTTAAATATTATTTGTTTATAAAAAAATTAAGTTATTTTCGTAATTCAAATAAACAACTGTATATGGCGTACAAAACAGCAGCGTGAGAATGAGAGAATACACTGCAGAATCGAAAAATAGAAATAGAAATAATCTCTTTATTATTATTTTTGCTCTCCTTGGGATTTTTTTGTGCTGCTGCTACTGTGTTGCTGTAATGGTTCAGCTCAGTGTTTAATGTGTACATATGCATATGACATGGCTGGAGGAGCAGAGACCCCTGGAAGCCTCCCTGCACCTGTCTTGTCCTTCAAGCTGGTGCTACATGTGATGCAGAATAGCGCTGCGGAATATGTTGGCGCTTTATAAATAAAGATTAATAATTATAATAATAATGCTGATGCTCAGAGGGAACAGGAGGGGTGCTGAGCCCTCCTAAAAGATACCTGTGGGATCAGGTCAGAAATGCGGGATCTGCTCCTCCTCATTTGGTTACTAATTGCTTTCTTGTTTTAGAAATCGAAATCTCATTTCAGGAAATTACAAATACCTCGCAGCTAGTCCATCGAGGTAATCCCCGGGTCGAGGGGTCAGGATGGAGATATCTGCGGAGCTTCCAGTGGGGAGGGGGGCTGAGACACTGCACAGAGACATACAGGGTTATTCAGAGAGATGTGAAAAGCAGGAGAATGGCTGGAGAATGGAAAATTCTAGGTCAAAATAGCCGAACCAGAAAAATTCTCACTTTCCGAATCGGCTATTTTGACCTAGAATTTTCCATTCTCCAGCCATTCTCCTGTTTTTCACCTCTCTCTGAATTACCCTGTTAATATAAATTATATTCACTCCACATGGCCATGGATGCCATGAGCTTCTATTTATGTGTATCTAAATATGTATATGCACTTGTCAATCTGATCCATCCGTCCATGCAATGTTTCTCCCAAATTATCCCAATTGTCCCTTGCTGGGAAAATCCTTTAAGCCGTGTAAATGATCTGGTTAGTTTCCCTTTCTCTCTGGAAGCTGGGGGGCTCCAGCCTGGTCCCACCAGCACCACATCTTCTCCATATAATAAAGGAGTCCTCCCTCCCACCGTAATCCTGATGAGAAAAGGGCTAGTGATTTCCATTTATTTCAAAACAGACTTAATCAAAGGATTTTCCGATTTTCCTGCGGTAAATCAAGTGCACGGAATAAAAAAAACAAGCCCCGTCACAAAAGAAAAAGTTAAGGATCTCTTTCTCTGAGTCCCAGCAGCTAATTATATACACTTTTTGATCCTAACGCTTTTAATGGATTGCGCCATGCAAGGAAATACAATGACAGGAAAAAAAACCACCCATAAAAAAATAATAAAAATCAACTTTATTTCACATCATACTGAATGGAGTTTAAAAAAGAAGAAAGAAATTTGAATAATGAAGCTTTAAATATAAATTGGAGACCCATCCCTGCGTGGAGAAATGATTCCAGGCAAAGCAGAGCTCTCGTTAAAGCCTAATGTGAGGAGGTTATTTATTAACAGCAAACTGTCATTTTATTTCCTGTCTAAATGTCCACAGTAATTAGGCTTCTCATTTAGGATTAATAAACAACTCCCGCACCTCCACCCCCAGTACTCTGATATCTGTGTAAGAATATAAGAACAAATCATGCTCTGTGGATATAATATATATATATATATATATACAAAAAACTTTCTCGGTGCACACGAAGACTGTAGTTACACAAATTTACATTTTTATTCCATAGATCGACGTTTCAGTCCTATCTGGGACTAGAGAAAAGTCCCAGATAGGACTGAAACGTCGATCTATGGAATAAAAATTTAAATTTGTGGAACTACAGTCTTCGTGTGCACCGAGAATTTTTTTTGTGTATACATCATGCAGTTGGGTTTGCACTGAAGCAAGTAACGGTATTTATTCAGTGCGGGGTTTATTGAGTGCAGGGTTTCTTGGAACATATATATATATACTGTATATATATATATATAGTAACTGTACCATGTTACCATTGAAGAATAATATATATATAGTAACTGTACCATGTTACCATTGAAGAATAATATATATATAGTAACTGTACCGTGTTACCATTGAAGAATAATATATATATAGTAACTGTACCATGTTACCATTGAGGAATAATATATATATAGTAACTGTACCATGTTACCATTGAAGAATAATATATATATAGTAACTGTACCATGTTACCATTGAAGAATAATATATATATAGTAACTGTACCATGTTACCATTGAGAATAATATATATATAGTAACTGTACCATGTTACCATTGAAGAATAATATATATATAGTAACTGTACCATGTTACCATTGAAGAATAATATATATATAGTAACTGTACCATGTTACCATTGAAGAATAATATATATATAGTAACTGTACCATGTTACCATTGAAGAATAATACCTACTCATCAAGCTGTGCAACTTATTTGTATTACAATGAAGTTTAGTTTATTCATTTACAGATAGTATAACAATTATGGTATTTGTATATCACACACATTTATTTATAAGCTTTCAAATACTTAATTTGTAAATGTGTTTATATATGTTTTAGTAACTACAGTATTAATAATACATTTATATAAATATTAGCTATATATATGTGACCGAAAATGTTTTGAAAAAAAGGTATACCCACAAATAACTCCATGATGATATATTGCTTTAAGACCTGAAGAAGAGAGGTATACTCTCGAAAGCTTGTAACATACAGCTATACTCTGGTGCTATACTCTTGCCAATACCATGCCATGCAACACTAGATGGCTTTTTTTTTTTAGCAATGGCCAGAATATATATAAGGGTTTTGGTGGAGATCAAAAAGTGAGATAATAAGCCTCCGCACTATAATAAGTGTGTTTATTATCGCATATATATATATTCTGACCATTGCAAAGAAAAAAGCCATCTAGTGTTGCATGGCATGGTATTGGCAAGGAGGGTTCTGTGTTATTGCAGACCCTAGATGCAAAAAAAGTGAGAAGTTGCATGTCCTACCCAGAGTTCTTTGCTGCATATGGGGAATATAGCATATAGCTCTGTAAGCAGTTCTCTGAATTGCTGGGATGTGTAAATGTTTTCTGCAACTATAAACTATATATATAGTATAGTATAAAGTTATTTGTTGGCATGGTTTTTTTGCATTTTTTTTCAAATTCAATTTTGTAATATAAAATAAAGAAATTAATTAAAAATATTTAAATACAATTTATATAAATGAATGTGATGTGTAGAGGCTTTAGAGTTAGCATTGGAGTAGGGATAAATTCAGCTAGAGCTATGGGCCAAGTGGCTGGGTGGAGTAGAGGCAACATCACTGCTCTGCGTGGAGAGAGCCTGTGGAGACATGGGTTCAATTCTGGCAAGAGCACCTCTCCAGTAAGGCTAGGGTCAGACGAGCGTGATTTCTTCGGACTGTACGTCCGTGCACACGGATGGACGTCAGTACGGAAGACACAGTAGTGGTCACACAGTCCGTTTTTTTCACTGACGTTTATTTTTTGACGAATGTAGGAGGAAAAATAAATTAAAAAGCAAAACCATTTTGTCCTTGAAAAATGCTGGACGTATAAATGCAGTCCGTCTGACCACGTTCCATCACTCACACACAAAGCTATGCAGACGTTGCGGACGCAGCGCACTTTGTGCGGCCGTTCTAGGGGATGTACGTTCTTGCCTGCCTTGCGTCCGTGGGCTGCGGCCGTTGTGCGTCCGCAGTTCAGTGCGGTCGTACTTCGTGTGTCGGGCTCCGATGGGCTTTCTGTCATGCTATCACAGACGTACTTTTAGGCGCAATCACGGACGTGAACACTACGCTCGTCTGACCCCAGCCTAAGTGTCCTTGGGCAAGACACCCAACGGTACACACTCACCACCCAGGACACACCTGAAAACGAGAGAAATCTCAATGTATCCTTCCTGGTAAAATACTTTCTCAAAAAAAAAATAATAATAATAAAAAAAAAAATGTGTGTTTGGATAGTGGGGATTTGTGTTTTTTCCTGTGTGGGTGTGCTCGGTGCAGATCATTGGGGTAGGCATGGAGAGTGGAAGAGAAGACAGATTGCTATGCAGGGTATTCCAGGTCTACTCTTCCTGCATCTGGATAATTATTCTGGAACAAAATGCTTCAAGACAAATAAATCGATGTCCTTGTATGGTGCTGTTATTCCATGTGATATTTGCTGCAGCTCCTGGGAGTACATTACTAGACACTGTGCATTTCTGGATTCAGTCACAGCTACTAAATCATAACCCTGACAACCTGAGACTGATGTAATGGAAGAAAAATAAAATTGGTGACATTTAAGGAAACTGACCCCAAGGTGGCCACAGAGATTGAGATCAGGAGCTTGTAAATCAGAGGGAAGGACAGGACACTGGGTTGCAATGACAGACTGACATTTGTGTGAGGACAAATTCCAGGACTAAGTTAAAATCAGAAGAATGATACAATTTAATCGCAATACACTGAAGGAGTTAAAAAGAAACTGTGTTGAGGGAGCAGGGAGACTCAGATCTGATTCTACAACCAGTGTAACCTGATGGGTAAGTGGAATTACAACACTGGTCTATGCAAAATCTGAGATTAGTGCTTCCGCAAGGCTCCATTATGACAGGGCTACATGGAACACTTAACTCTTTGGGCTCCAGAGAAATTTGCATTTGCCATCTGTGGTTTTGGATTTGATGGCCTTTGATTTTATAAAACAATTTAATCTTTCAGACCCAACATTTTACCAGGGAAGATCTCAGCAGAAAAATCTGTGAATAGTTTGTCCTTATTTAACCTTTTCAATTCCAAAGTGAGAAACTGTATCACAGAGGGAAATCTCTTAATCTTAATAATGTTTCTAGCTCTGTCTTGACTTAATCATATATTAAACACATCCCTATTAGGTGCATATATATATATATATATATGAATAAATTCAATAGGCCGTGTTAGTCCAGATTCCAAAATCGTGATTTTATATATACTGTATATATACAGTATATATGTGTAGAGGATATGATTTTCATGTTTGTGTGTTTATTCAGTGGCTCATTTGTCCTAATTTAACCTTTACTTTTCCAATTCATTGACCAGTTTGCCCTGATTTAACATTTTCTATTCCTAATAAAACAACTGTATCATAGAGGGAAATGTTTGCGATTTTAATTGCAAATATTTATACCTCTCCTTTGACTGAACCATATATTGAAAAACAAGGCTTTAATCTCTATACTTCTTATATTTAAAACTAAGGAGCTGATTTTCATGTTTGTGTTTTATTTAGTATTCCATCATTTCAGTTTTCTTTCTTTTCTATCAGGGTTATTCAGAGAGAGGTGAAAAGCAGGAGAATGACTGGAGAATGGAAAATTCGAGATCAAAATATCCAAGCCAAAAAATTCACCTATTCATCTCACTTTTCAAATCGGCTATTTTGACCTAGAATTTTCCATTCTCCAGTCATTCTCCAGCTTTTCACCGCTCTCTGAATAACCCTGTATGAATCAGGTAATATGCATTTCTTAAACAAAATGCTTTTGTCCTCCATTTACATTATTTAGAAGCCATGTCTTGATAAATGACTTGCACGTAAAAACCTATAGAAGTATATTGCAAACAAATATAAAGCAACACCCCAAAGCTTTCAGTGCAACTTTTGCTGAGAACCTTTCCTTGCTCTTTTGATGTATATTTATTTTCAGGGTTATTGAGAGAGAGGTGACAAGCAGGAGAATGACTGGAGAATGGAAAATTCTAGGTCAAAATAGACGATTTGGAAAGTGAGATGAAAGGGAGAATTTTTCTGGTTTGCCAATTTTACCTAGAATTTTCCGTTTTCCAGTCATTCTCCTGCTTTTCACCGCTCTCTGAATAACCCAGGTTGTATATGCTGATGCTGAAGTCATCAAAACCCATAGTTTATTGAATAGACCATAAATATAAAATGATATCTCAAAATTGATTCTTTATATATATGAGTTTATTATTGCAGAGGCCATTTACACATCATAACAATTCAGTGCGGAGGCTTTTAATTCCATTTATTGCCCTCCACCACAATTTATATATATGTACATATATATATCACGAGTATAGCAGTACTTAGTGACACCTTTTTCATTGGACTAAAAAAGGTTTCACTACATACTGCTATACTCGTGATTTTGGCATCTGGACTAACTCAACCTACTTAATCTATATATACTGAATATCTCACTTCCTGAGTGTATGCATATATTAAAATTTATGCTTTAATTTTGCAGCGATTTTCTTCAAATTTGAAATATTCAATTATCAGTTTTTATCTGGGCTTTTATGTATAGTTGACTTTTCTGTAAAATAAATCCTTGTTTCCTGCTGTAGCTTGATTTGGTACAGGAGAGTATGAAATGTAAGACTCCAATATTCTCACCATCATTTTCTGTCATTTATCTGCACAGGGCTTGGGGAGGCCTGGGGTCATCCTGCGCGACCCAGCTCCTTGGACAATGTGGGCAGAGAGCTGGGAGCCCATCTTTTACAGGTACTAAATGTGCTATAAAAAGGACAACTTTCCATTAATGATTAAAGAACACAGACCTTTCTGTGAACCCTTAATTACCCACCTGTAAAATTCGCAATCTCTACCCGCCTGCATGAAAACATTGTGACTTTACACTTTCCATTGACTGTTTGCAAGGTAATGCCATACTGGTTATTCCTCATTTATTCTCGTTGAGGTGTGAGACGCAGGCATTTGGTAGACATATGTAAATACACTTATAGCCTACCTGACCTTTCTCCATTCATTTCCCCTCATCCTTATTTCTCATGCAGATTCATTTGTGTTAATTGAAATAATAATAAATAGGAACTTATTCACCGAGTTGTGATGAGCTGAACCCAACAACAACCAAACGCTATAAAAAATCTAAAAAATAACTTGGCTAAATTAAAGATCATTTTGTCCTGTGATTGTCAGGATCAGTGTCGATTTACTGCAAAATAAATGCCTAATATGATAATCTATCGATCTATCTTCTCTCAATCTCATGGAAAACATTTTTAAGGCAATCTACACTTTAAGACATTCACATTCATAAATCTCTTCCGATACGGATTGTAAAATTCAAACATATGCTTTTGTTACAAAATGATTCTTCTTTTGCTTTTACGTTTAGGCAAATAGAATTCTAATCCCCTGGTGTTACTCATCCGAACTGTTTATCAGCCATCACTGGAGTAAGAGCTGGAGTGCTCTGTAAAGTCCATTTCTGCATTGTACAAGCTTAAAACCACTTTCCCCTGCTGGGAGAGACATATCACATCCCAGTGTTTACAGGTGATAAACTGAGTTATGCTGAACAATGAAAGATTTAATACATTTCCCATACAGCACTCCCTGCTAACGATCATGCTTGATTCAACAATGAGATGCTTAAAGTTGAGGTGAAGGGACTTCTGACCACCCAAGTGATTTGTAAATGTAAATCATATTTAAATTGCCTCGCTACAGGTACACAGATAAAAGCAAGCTGATTTTCCAGCTCATTTTAAATTATTTTCACTATTTTTCTGCACAGACCTTGGATGGTTTCATCTTCGTGGTGGCCCCCGATGGGAAAATCATGTATATCTCTGAAACAGCTTCAGTACATCTTGGCTTATCACAGGTAGGACTATCTGACTGTTTGTTCATGGGTAATTACTCACACAAGCAAGTGTGAATAAGAAAAATGCATGGAGCATTTAGAATTATTAGTTGACAGCTTAACCAAGAGATAGGGCCTTGAGTCAGGTCTCCACCTACATGGCGTCTAGGAATATTCATTAGGTCTTGTCTTGTAGGCTGCTTGACCCATTCTTCTTTATCTATATGTAAATATATCTTGAGAATCGGGGTTTATTCAGATTTTACAAATTGCTATGTTTGTATTCAGATGTGTTCTAGTATTGTAGGGATAGCGGCCCCTACAGTTATATGTTTTTTTATTTATGTAGTGCGTGTGTGCTCTGAATAAACACAAATCCATCAAGTCCATCAAATAAACTGTGATAAGTTGATAATGGTTAGGGAAGGCACCTGTTGGATTGTGGATGAGAGTAAAACATCCTTATCAATGCACAAGCAAACTACGAGTTACATTCCTTGAGGTTTATTATTAAGCTGGTTTTGAATTGTTGACATTCAAATATAGGGCTCGATTTAGTTCAGCCAGATGGCCGAAATAAGGACCATATTTTTCAGTTTGGGAGATTCCAATCCTGGTTTACTGGCAATTCGATTCCCAATAAAAATTCAAATCGAATGTCGGCTCTCGTAAATATTGGTTCCAATGGAAATTTTGGCTATATTGATCCAATTTGAGTTTATCGGTATGCTGATTTCCGAAAATATTTTTCAAATGCTAAAAGGTGTTGATAAATGGATTTTCACACAGGGAAATCGAGGGAATTAGGCTGAAACCTTTTAAACATTGGATTTTTCTAATAGTCTTGTTTAAAGGCACAAATCTGTATAATGATGCCTGAAAATAAGCTTTTTCGACCATTTTACTGGCCAGCTCTTTTTTCGGTCCAGCGACATTTTCCAAATAGGTCCATCTCAATTTTTTAAGTGTCATACAGCTGATAATTTGGAAAAAGTGTTGTCCCTAAAGCATATATATATATTTTTTTTAAAAAATGGCCAGTACAATTAAATCAAGCCCAAAGTAAGATTCAAGGGGCTTCTTTATTTTTTTCATTACGTCCTATGAATAAAATGTGTACCTGTCAATCTGATCTTTATTTCTCTTTAACACAGGTAGAACTGACTGGTAACAGCATATTTGAATATATTCACCCAGCTGACCATGATGAGATGACTGCAGTGTTAACAGCCCACCAGCCTTACCATTCTCATTTTGTCCAGGGTAAAGCAAGTATTTGTTACCTCTTTGAAGAGTCATGTACGATAAGTAGTTCTGGGAAAAAGTCCTAGAACGGAAGCGTGTCCATGAAATTCAAGGAAAAAAATTCTTCTCCATCATTCACCACATTTAAAATCTTTCTCCTGTGGTGCTCTTTGTGTGATACATCCCATTCTGTAATGATGTGTAAATTCAGAGCTAATACAGCATGATACTAATGCGAACAATTTTTTTTTTTTTTTACAGAATATGAGATTGAGCGATCTTTCTTTTTGAGGATGAAATGTGTTTTGGCCAAGAGGAATGCAGGCCTAACCTGTGGTGGGTATAAGGTAGGTTTCCTATCTAGGAAATGCTCCTAGAAACAAATGTTGATATATTTGCTCCTCTGGGTCTGCTTAAATAGACTTATATTTTTATGATATATAAATGTTAATGTGTGCTCAAAGGCCTTTTAGTTATAGCATACAATCATATGCTCTGGTCTTCTACCTGATCTGCCAAATTTCTCTGACTTTATAAGCTTTTTTGCGCTGTTTTTTTGTAATTTAGTTTTGTAAATGCAAATTTGGTATAAAACAGACACACACGCACACACAAATACACACACACACACACTTATTTTAATTGGCTTTACTGTAAGCTGCATGGAAGTGGTTAATTTTTTGATATTGTGCCTTCCAGGTCATACATTGCAGTGGTTACCTGAAGATCCGCCAGTACAGTTTGGACATGTCCCCTTTTGATGGTTGCTACCAAAATGTAGGCTTAGTGGCTGTTGGTCATTCTCTGCCGCCCAGTGCAGTGACTGAAATAAAACTTCACAGCAATATGTTCATGTTCAGGGCCAGTCTGGATATGAAGTTGATATTTCTAGATTCAAGGTGAGTTTGTGAATGATCAGATGAATGTGAGAGCTGCTACATAATGCACTTACATTTATTAATGGATTATTAATGTGGCATAACAATAAGTAGTATCATATAATAATTGTAAATATTTACAGTGGCTAAGGTATAGGGGTAATCTTGATTGCCATACTAGTCTAAGTTTCAAAGCACCACATATACATCTAAATTTCAAAGTTTGGACGTATCGAAATCTAACAAACACCTTGCGACAGCAATGAGTTTGGTGGATCAGTCTCACTATTCCTATACTTATACAGGGTTCAGAAGGACCCCGTATTAAGAAGAACTTTAGAGTAATCAAGCCATGGTGGCAGGGACGGATTTGCATCTCAGGAGCCTGCAGTCACAGAAATGTAGAGCACCCCTACCCCCGCTCAACAAAAAAACACACCAAAATGACTTTTAAAATTTTCTGTTTGGGGAAAAACTAAAGAAAAATTTAAAAAATACTTTATAAAACTGAGAAACCGTTTCTCTCTGCGCTCAAATCAACAGAGGGGGCAGGATCTGCTGCCTTAGCGGAGTTAGAACAATGGCATTGTTTGTTTTATATTTAAAAGCATATATTGCCTCTGCCGTAGGAGGAGAAAATAAATTTTGCATTTACTTTTTTATTTTTTTTATTTTTACACATTACATAGTCAAGTTTGGTATCACTATAAACACCAGACTCTGACCTTTCCAATGACACCTCACGTAACCTTGTGCGGTGTACAATTCAGGGATGCAGGTTCCAAAGTCCCCCGTCTCTCCTCAATGCAGTGCCATGGTCTAGGTTGTTGATGAAACAATGTGTTGCATCATCAGCTTCTCACTTGCTGGCAGTGTGGGAAATGAGAAGGTGAGTTAGCGCATCATCACTGTTCACTTTATAACTGTAAACTAAATAATAGAAAAAAAGAGAAAAATACTATTTTATTTGATATTATATTTGGTATCACTGGAAAAGCAATAATCTGGCCTTTCCAATTATGCCTCAGATGTCACTCTAGCCTTTAGGGCTCCAGAGATACAGTGGTCAATGATTGTAAATTGTAAAAAAAAAAGAAGTTATTTTTTCTTCCAGAGCAAGGCGCCCCCTTGTGACAGGCTCCTATAGGCACATGCCTACTCTGCCTAGTTATAAATACGGCCTTGCGTGGTGGTTGTGATGCTTAGCATGTCTCTTTAAAGAGGCACAGTAATGAAAGAATGCCCGACCTTTTTATGTCCTTAAATAATTGGGCAGATGCTGCTGACAGCATCTGCCCAATTTATTATTTTTTCGATTAATTTAATTTTTTTTTCTCGTCACTCGCTGCTCGACCCCATCAACTCAGGGCTTCCAAAATGTGTTTAGTCTCTGAAGCTTTTCTACAAACTTGCATACATTTGCAACTTGCTTTACGTAAGATTTGCAAATTCTGCTTTGCTTGGAACTTGTGTAGCTTTGTACTCAGGTTCAGTAGCGCTTGCTCAGAACGATTAATTGGAGTTGCATATATGCTCATTGAACCAATCCATAGGCTGCTTCTCTCAGGACACTTGCCATTGCTGAGCATGATGATATTACCGGTGAATGATCTGGTGATTGGCAGTGAGAAAGTTCAAAACCCCCAGCTGCTTTGTGATGTACATGTGGGCTGAGGAAACTCCTCCACTTCACACCACCTTTTCTGCTGACTACTTTGAAAAGCTAAAGTGGTCAGGGTGTGTGTAGAGTGTCCCTTTAATGGAAATGCATCTCCATGGCTCTGTTATTAGATTGGCATGTGGGTGAAGTTTCAATCTCAATGTTAAAAACACTACTTTAAGAAAACAAAATAGTTTTCCTCACACTATATCTATTCTAGTAAGCTAAAGCAGGTTACTGTAGCTAAGTGTCTCATTCCACATTGTATTTATTCTGAAAATGACTCTTTGTCTTCCTGTCAGGGTCGCAGAACTGACTGGCTACGAACCTCAGGATCTGATTGAAAAGACCTTGTATCACCATGTCCATGGGTGTGACACGTTTCACCTCCGATGTGCGCATCACTTGTGTAAGGATTTGACATGTTAACCTGACCTCATTGTTAGATAACCAGTCACATACTGTATATGCACACTACCACTCCTTCAGAGATACCCTCTCCTGACATTGGTGGTTTACTTATGATAGTTATGCAATGGATTTTCTCAGTAATTATGGAAAAATAACAATAACATCTTTATACAGTCATCATGTACTTATATGTAGGGTAACCGCAATTAGTGATCTATTATTCATACGTACGTATGCATACACAGACTATGTGTAAAGAGCTCTAGATACACAACGCTTACTATAAAGCACCTGTCGGAGTCCTCTTATATAAAAATGGTTTATGTGAAGACACGTTGCAAGGGTGAGGGGTATACAGTCTTATGTTCCTAATTTGTGTAAGAGTGTATTCTCCCTTTATTAATAATACTAGTTGTAAAGCCTGCCCAGAGGGCAGTCTATTGTGGATATACTGCCCCTGCTCATGGATATACTGCCCCAGCTCGTGGATACTGCCCCAGCACGTGGATACTGCCCCAGCACGTGGATACTGCCCCCGCACGTGGATACTGCCCCCGCACGTGGATACTGCCCCCGCACGTGGATACTGCCCCAGCCTGCCCAGAGGGCAGTCTATTGTGGGTATACTGCCCCAGCTCGTGGATACTGCCCCAGCACGTGGATATTGCCCCAGCATGTGGATATTTGCCCCCAGCTCATGGATTTGCCCCCAGCACATGGATTTGCCCCCAGCTCATGGAGTTGCCCAGCTCATGGATTTGCCCAGCACATGGATTTGCCCCCAGCTCATGGATTTGCCCAGCACATGGATTTGCCCCAGCTCATGGATTTGCCCAGCACGTGGATTTGCCCAGCTCGTGGATTTGCCCAGCTCGTGGATTTGCCCCCAGGTCGTGGATATGGTCCCCCCCAGCTCGTGGATATTGACCCCCCCCCACCAGCGCTCATACTTACCTGTCGAGCGGCGCCAGGGAAGTGAAGATTTCCCCGCTTCCGGTCTTTGAAGGACCCAAGCCGCGGTCACGTGACCGGGGCTTGGGTCCTTCAAAGCGGAAGCGAGGGAACTTTCCCTCCGCCGCTCGGGGGGTTGGATGCGCGCGGCAGCCGGGTAGAGGCTGCGCCTCTACCCGGCTACCGCGCGCATCCTACCCCTGAGCGGCGGAGGGAACTTTCCCTTCGCCGCTCGGGGGACCCGTTAGATGCACACAGCAGCCGGGTAGAGGCTGCGCTCGCAGCCTCTACCCGGCTGCCGCGCGCATCCAACCCCCGAGCGGCGGAGGAAACTTTCCCTTCGCCGCTCTGGGGTTGGATGCGCGCGGCAGCCGGGTAGAGGCTGCGAGCGCAGCCTCTACCCGGCTGCTGTGTGCATGTGTAACCGCCGCGGCGAGCCGGCAGCCGGCTCGTGCCGCGGCGGTTGCATGCGCACGCAACCAACCGCCGCTGGTTGCGCGCGCATGCGCAGTAAGGCTTTGGCGACGGACAGCCAAAGCCTTACTCTTTTATTATATAGATAAGGCATGTGAAGAGCTTTCATATTAAGATCGGTATATGTCTTCTGCTTTAAAGAACTTACATTCCTTGGGAGTATAGCTCTCATTTGTCCTTCCGTACTGATGTGCCTCCCGGCGTCCGTCGCAGCATTGTGATGCTTCAAAGGGGGCCGGCCACAAGTTGTAGCGCGTGCATGAATTGCGCATGCAACAATGGACTTGCTGTGACCATGCTGAAAGCCTCCCCGTCGAAGCGCTACAACGCGCATTCGACGAGGCTGCAAAGCGCGATCATCTATAGGAGGATCAAGTCTTGCAGCACTGAGCGCACTAACTGCTCTCAGCGAGGTGACCAGACGGGCGTCAGAGTGGAAGGAACGTCTACTCTCAAGGACGTTCCTTCCGCTCTGCAAAACGCTCGTCTGACCCCGGCTTAAGAGGGACAAACAGCTTACCATTTCTAGGAGCTCATGATGTGTGTATGACTGTATAATGAAGCTCAAAGTGCATCGCAGTTAGATTATTGCAAATACATTGAAAAATCATTTGAGAAGAAGGTTTTGTTGTTTGCATTTTTCTTTCAGTAGGCCAAGTAACTTAAATGTTGTAAACTACCAGATATCTTCTCTAGCCACAAGTACTAAAATAGAACATTCCCCTCTGGTCTTTTAAATAGTTGCATGGTACAAACTCTATCTTTAGTAGCCTTCAGTCCACACATTGTATTAATATGATGACTTATAACCATCATGTACACACTCAAAGTCTTCAGTGTCTCACATACTTAATTGTTCTGGGGGTTAGATTGATATAACTTGGAATTTATAATGCTGCAGGGTGAGCTTTTGGTGTATTTGGAGACATTTACCAAGTTGAGAATGTCAGACAGGAAATATGAAATATCACCCCTAAATGTGTGTTTACTGAGGTAAATGATATGAACATAGGGATCACATACCCTTCTATCAGCACCTCTAAAATAGTTTTTGGCAGGGGTGGTTAAATTCTTTAAGTGTGTAAGTAGATGAGGCTGCATTATTTGATGCCTTTTATAGTACATAATTTGCAGCAGAGTGGAAATGGGGCTGGTGGTTTGATTGTGTAAAGGCTGGGAACAGTAAATAGGCCCTGTTGACCCTATACTGCCTGAAGTACCGAACGATAGGTTCCCATATTTCTAGAACCCCCTAAAAATCCCCTCTGGTTCTTTGGTATAGAACATTGTTTCCCAAACCTGTCTTCAGCACCCGCTGACACACCAGGTTTGCCAGATATCTGAAGCAGAGCACAGGTGATATAATTTGCTTCTCAGTGATTGCAGGATTCAGTCTGCATTTTCCCAAGGTGATCTGCAAAATCTGACCTGGTAGAGGGTTCCGAGGACAGATTTGGGAAACACTGGTATAGAAGGTACTCTATTCAGTAGTCACACTGGTCTGAGCTCCCTGCTCTCTCTTCCCATTTGATGGGGGCTTGGAGGGCTGATTCAGTCATCTGATATTAGGTGCTAAATCCCACCTGTAACCCTAGCTCAGCAAAGACTGAGCTCAGTTTCCAGGGCTGTGAGACTAATGGGAATTAAGTCCCAAAAATGACTCTGAATACCTTCTGGCAATGAGAGCTATGGGATTGGCTGGAGTGTACAGCCCCCCCCCCATGGTCACCTGGCAGAGTGGTCACATCCTGCATGTCTTAGAGAGAGACCATGACTAAATCCTGGGACATTTTTAATGGAAAAGAAAAAGTTGAAATTAGAGGGGGAGTGATATTGGTGTCAGGAGGGGTTAAGAGTTAAGTACTCTGATTCTTCACCCTCCTGTTATAACCCCATAATATCCCTTAAAATTTCCAAAAGTACCAAACTTTACCCTTCTTTATCAATTTGATATATAAGATTTATCTGTAAAGTTTATGATAAGCCTGTTGTCGAGTGAAGTTCTAAAATCAGCAACCGCTTTCAGCTGAAACCAACACAGTATGCAACACTTTCTTTATCTTGAGCCAACTGTGTAATTTATTAAAGCAGACTTATACTATCATTGTATGACCTCTAATGCCTCTCTCAAGGACTCTAAAAAGACAAAGTGGTGATATATAAAGCCAGTTTTGGTACAATGCTCAGGGCCCTATTAGCTGCCCCTCAGTAAAACTGGGATGCTAAGGGGAAAAATTAGCGTTCGCTAATCTCCCTTTAGCGCCCCATTTCACCAGTGGATTACAGGGCAGGCGTTGAGTTCAGCAGCCTGCCCCATAGTGGCCGCCATGGTCCAGAATGCTTGGGACAACGCTAAAGCACAGTCCCGGGTTCTGCTGCCGAGATCCTGCAGGTCGGCGGAATGATCACGGAGGGAGACTGGGGACTTTTCCCCCCCAGTCTCACTCTGCTCCCGACGGCCAGAAGCGGCGGATCGGGCCGCCGCTCTTGCCGTGGGATGAGAGGTGAGTATTTCAATTGGGCGGGATTACAGCTGGGGTCTACAAACTTTTTGAGTTAGCAACAGCTGAGAGCAACTAGCATTAGAACTGTGTGATCCTAACGGTGGTTACTCTCTGCTTACACTTTGCACTCCCCATGTTAAGTATATGGAGCGCAAAGTACAGTAAGCTTGTGCTAAAGAGCGCTAATACCGATGCACTAACAGGTTTTTTAACCCGTTATCGATTGGGAGGTGATACGGGCGTAATGCTATCACCTCAAGTAACCTAGTGCTTATGCTCATTCATGTGAACGTTAGTGCTAGCGTTAAGGAGATGATAGACTGTAAGCGCCTATGAGCCGGGCCCTCTACACCTCTTGTTTCCATCTTATGCCCATTTATATGTATTTCGTTCCCTTTGGGTATTGTGAAGCGCTGCAGAAACTGTTGGCTCTAAATAAATGATGGCAATAATAATAATACTAATAATAATAGAGCCCTCAGAGTTTTAAAGTCAGTTGAATGAGTGAAATATAATTAATATATTTATGATGTTTTTTGGATGATGTCACTTGCAGCATGACATCACCCATTTTGAATTTTGTGTGTGTAAATGTCTGCATCCTGTCTTTCATTCTGCAATTAAGGACAATCTTCATAATGTGTGTATTTACTTTTGTGTTGGCAGTGTTGGTGAAAGGACAGGTCACCACCAAGTACTACCGATTTCTGGCCAAACAAGGCGGCTGGGTTTGGGTGCAGAGCTACGCTACTATCGTGCACAACAGCAGATCCTCCAGACCACACTGCATAGTCAGTGTCAATTACGTCCTCACGTGAGTAAGAAAGGACATCATCCCTTTTCTGTGTGCCACATGTATGGACAGTATACAAAAGTTGTTTTTCGAAGCAGGCAACGATGGTTGTGACGGAGGAAAATACTTGTGTGCTTGTTCATGGTTCACACGTTAAAATTTAGTGGGAATATTTATATAGCATTTAACAAGCGGGACATCTGGTTTTCTTCTCAGCATCAGCATCAGAGTGTCTTAATTTCATCCAGATTGGCTAATAAATCTATATAAAAGAAAAGTGATGGGCTATTTTTTTTTAATCTCTTACTTATTTATGACAACAGGCTGAAGCAAGGAGCTATTGATGTGCACTTACATAGCAGAAATCTGGCTCCTGAGAGAATAGTGGCAGCCTGACAGAGAGGCTTTTCCATGGGAATATGTGCAATGCATGGAGAGTGCTCTATGAAAGACATACACCCCAATCATGAATGCAGTATGGTTCAGAACATGCCTTGGGCCCAAACTATAAATCTCATTTTAACAAATAAAAACAATGTTCCTCTTTTAACTCTCTCTACCCACCATGTTTCTTTTTTCTCCCTCGCTCACCCATGTTTTTCTTCTTTCTCTTTTTCCCTGCATTTCTCAAGCCCCCCCTCTCTTGTGGTGCCTGTACCCCTCCACAATCCCTGGATAATAAAAAAAACTGTAAATGAGGATACGCGCTAAGCCGTGCATTTAAGAAGAATTGCAAGGATACTGCAAATTTTAGGCCCGAGTGGTCAAGCCGAGTAAAAAACAAAACAATGAAATTTTCAAAGGCTTTGGCCTACAATTTGTATTTCCTCTGGCAATTCTCTGCACGTGAATAACTACTTAAGTGTTTGTCTGCAAGCACTTTCATTAATCTCCTCTTCGGGAGCTGTGTGGTCGCTCCTGGTGAATGAGCTTGTTTCCTCTGAAAGAGACTGCCCCTCCCATCTTGTTTCTAGAATTAAAGCAATTTGCAGGGCTTTATTTTCCGCCCTTGTTTATCCACATGACTTTGGGAGGCAAACAATATCCCTTTCATCATCCTGCAGTAACAAAAACATACAGGGCTATTCAAAGAGAGCCCAACTGGCCCCGAAATTGCACCGAACAGTGAATTTCCCCCTATGATGCAATTTTGTGGCCATTCGGCTATTCAAAAGCTGGCAATTCGCCAAATATTGCAAGTGAAATACGGGTGATCTTCGGGAGCAGTGAAATCCCCATAGAGAAGTAATGGTTAATCTATTCAAAGAATGCTGAGCAGCACCGAAATGTCATTGAAATGCCCTGATTTTCAGTGGTTTCGTTAGACAGGTTTAATCAGGCGAATCCCATAGGTTTCAATACAATTTTTTTTCCCGTTTATTGAATATTTATTGAGCCGTTTATTCTCTTAATCTGCAGAAAAAAGTCTCTTTATTCTGTTTTCTCCTCCCCCCATTACAGACCTTTTTATTATTATTATTCGTAGGACCTTCTATATTAATTCCAGACATTTCCGTGCAGTAGTTTTTTTTGCAAACAGCTTTTAACCACTTGGCTGCTAAGGACTCGCTCAGTGCGTCCTGCCAAGTGCACCTCCTGTGCTATGGACGCACTGAGCGCATCCTAGCACAGGAGGCAGCAATCAGCCGGGCATCCGGATGATTGCTGGCCCCCCCCGGTGCGGGCTGACATCTTGAATGTCATCCCGGCACTCCAGGACCCCGGGGGGAAGATAGGTGTCATCGCGATGACATCTATTTCAGGCGTCCCCCCCCGTGAGTGCGGAGGAGGTGCCTGAAAGGGAGGGGGGAGATCCTTCGGACCTCTTTCCCTCCCGATCGCCGGGGGCCAGCGATCAAAGCCAGGCACGGTTTGGAAGGGCAAGCCTGCCCTTCCAAACCGTGCCTGGCTTTAACCCCTTGGGTGCCGGATCACGATTTGGCTTCAAAAAGCGCCGAATCATGATCCTCTCCCGGAGCTGGCCGACATCCTGGATGTCGGCCAAGCTTCTGGGAACTCCCCCTGATGACTGGCATCATCGTGCATAGCACGATGACGTCAGTCCTGGAGTTAACCCCTAGTTGCCACCAATGGTGGAGATAGGGGTTCCAATGAACATCCTATCTCCCGATCTGTGGCAGCTAGGGGTTAATATTTGATATTGTTGGATCGGCTAGAGCATGGCCTTTCCAACGATATAAAACATGACCATGTAAAAGTTAATTAAAAAATGAATAAATAAATAAATAAAAATAAAAAAAATAATAAAAAAATAATAAAAAAATAAACAATTTTTTTTATTAATGCAGCAATATTGTTCCCATTTCAATTATAATGTGAACAATGATGCTGCACAAATGATTTTTTTGTATGCGGTGCGTTTGTTAAAAATCACGTAATTTAGCCCCCAAAAAAATGTAACGAGACCCCATTTCTAATTTTTTTAACAAGCGCAACCCATAGAAAATATAACCGCAAATGCTCGCATGGTAAAATGTGAAAAAAAAAACACTTTACACATTGTAAATTATTGAAAATTCTAATTTTATTGCATTTCTTGTTATAATATACAGACAGGACATGACGTATACATATAATAATGATATATTATGAATCTGCCGAGTCTGCCGGAAAGAACGATATATGTCTGGGTCATATATTAAAATAAGGCTTCAAAACGCAGTTAAACATGATGAGCGAAACCAGTAAAAATTAGCTCAGCACACAGGTGTGAAATGCCTCAGCAGCGAAAGGGTTAAAAGTTGTGGTTTGTGTGTTTTTTTTTTATTTTTTATAACCCCATTCGTCTGCTTGCTGGCTGCTGTTCAGGACTTTGTTCGGCGGATCGTCGGCTTTTTTTCAGCATTTTTGCGGCGGGTCATCAGGTGCGTTCGGCTTATTTTTTGTGGTTATGCGGCGGATTGTCGGGTGCGAAGGCTTTTTTTCGCCAGTGATTTTTGCTTTCAAATCAGTGGTTTTTTGCACTCAATTCTGTGGTTTTTGCGTTCGAATCGGCAGTTTCCCAGTGTTTTTTCGGATGCGATCGGTGCCTTTTCCCTGCACTTTGGGGGCCCTGCAGTGAATGCTAAATTCACTGCAGGTTCGTGGAATTTGATTCCCTAAAGTGCAGGGAACGTAAGAGCACCCCTTTTAGTTCACAAAGTGCTCATGTTTGCTGTTGCTGTAAATACCGGTTCTCATCACACCGACATACGCTAGCATTTTTTAAAAAAACTAAAATCCAAAGAGCCACAGGAGAAGATTTACAATGCAGCTTCTCCCGTCACTCTTTGGATTTTAGTTTTGTGAAATGCCGGCATTTGTCAGCAATAACGACATATTTTGAAGGTATTTGCAATGCTGGCAATCACAGACACATTGTAAATACCCCCCTGTATATTCACCATGCAGTCCAGCAGGGATTTTTTTCTGGTTATATTACTATTGACATATGTCAAAATTGTCTCATTGGAAGAAACAAAATTAATTCAAAAGTTGTCTGTCTATTTTAACTGAGAAAGAATGCTATTTTAACAAGTGTAAGAACATCAGTAGTCCCCACTATATATAACCATACAGCACCATGATAAAGATTATATCTATGTTAAAAGCTACAAAGAAACACAAAATAATAGACATAGGGCCCTATTACATTCTTCACGCAATTTCGCTTGCGCAGCGCATTTTTTTTGCGTGCAGCGTCAAGCGTTATGGCGTGAAAATTACCAGTGGTATTACGATGCGAACGCATTTTTTTCATCCGTCAAAAAATAACTTTCGGAAACCCGACGCGCAAAACGAAGAGAAATACGAGCGTAGTAACGTAGCGCACGTAAATCAGTGTGCGGACTGTTTTTTTCACGGGATTCGGCCAATCAGACTTAAGAACCTTAATTGACATCAATTCACCATAATTGACCTTAATTGACACACTTAAGTTTTTGCACCTGTCAAAGTAAATCTGAGTATACATGCTGCAGCAATAAAAAAAAAAACACGCACAAATTCAAAATTTTATGGTTTGGGTATGTGTAGAATGTTTAACTATACTCTGCTGTATTTTTTTTGTTTGTGCTGGTGTATTCTGTTTCGACCAGGACGTTCGGATTTGACAATAACACCAGCTTTTCAGAAACGTTAAAATTATGCGAGCAAAAGTCGTTCGTAGGAATTTGCGCATCGATTGTAATACCATCCGCGTACCAGCGCACGAACGCATTTGCGCTCACAATGTTAAGTATAGGACGCGCAAAGTATCGTGAGCTCGCGCAGCGTTCGCGTAGGTTCACCCGTGGTAGAAGAAAATGCGCATTCGTTTCGCAAACATTGTAATACGACATTTTGCGCAAATGCGTTAATGCGTTTTTGTGCACGCTTTATTTTTTGCGCGAAGAATGTAATAGGCCCCATAATAACTAATAAACACGTTGAAGCCTCTTATGTGGTAAAGTAACACACATGCAATAAAATACTATATATCAACCAATGTACTGTAATATTCCTTAATATAGCAAGGGTGGGCATGTGGCTGTTTTAGTTGGCGATGTATGCAATGCATGGAATAACATATACATTTACATCTAGGATTATCCTGGCTCTTGCAAAGTGCATATTAGAAGAATAGGGAGTTAGCTGTGCGAGGCTCATGACATCATCAGTCATCACCTCATTGTGAGAAGGTATACGGAGCAGCAACAACAGATGAGGCTAAAGAGCTAATTGACTCTAGGCATCTGAAATGAATAATACAGCCCCCTGGCTGGTTATAGTATGTGAGAGCACAGGGGATGAAGACTGCCTGGAATGTCATTATTAGCAGCCTGTTAACACCAACACTCTTTAGATATCACACTGGGCTAATCTGCGGATTGGATGCCTTCAGTTCAGACCTGGCTTTGGATGAAGTAAATTCATTTTCAAGACGGGTCTATATTTACATCACTTTGCCTTTGTAATATGGATCTGCTCCGAGGAAGAAAGCCGTCCATAGCTTCCCCTTCTTCTGGGTTCATACGAATTACATTTCACTGCAAATGTTTAAAACAGAAACAACTAACACCTTTTTATGTTGCTACATTTTAGCGGAATTTTCAATGAGCCAATGAATGGCTTCACTTGAGTAAAATGCACTTAAAAAAAGGTGTTTTATACTGTTTTTTACATTTAGAATTAAGTTAAATAAGAAATATCTTTTAATTGTTTTAAATTAGTTACATTTAAAACATGAAGTTAATTTTCAAATTAATATCTTGGGTTGAATACAAAATCGTCTTGAAAAATAATCTAACATGAAAACAATCTGGCGCTTAAAGAATAGCAGATTTGTGGGTTTTTTTGTGGTAATGACGGCCAGGGTGGTTACGTTTTTTTACTTAAAAAAAACAACCCTTATAACACAGTGTTTGTCTTGTTTAAATTATATTTTGTTTTTCCACACACTGAATTAATTATGTTGCTAGTATATATATTTATTAGAATATAATAACACATGGCCTTTTTTTTTTAGAATTTGAAAGACATTTTTAAAATAGATAAATGTTATTTAAAACAAAAGAAGAGAAAATTTTAAAAACAAAGGGCAAGGAGATTTATTATACAATTTTTAATAGTTTTAACTAGCTAAAAATGTCTTCACTTTTTATGGTGAAAATACCAAAGAGATTTTAGGAATAAAGTGCCTTATTCTCATTTCATGTGAGTATAATTCAAAATTCATTGGCCCCTAGAGATATAATCTGATATTCTGTAGATAATTGAGTTTATTTCGAATTTATACAGACGTCCTATAGTGTATTTTATCCTTTATGTTTAAAGATATGTGTTTTCTGTTATTGCATCAAACTGTTTTTCACTGTTAGCTGATTAGTAGCTGTTGGAAACCTACCAGGTGCACGCAGCTAAAAAAAAATAAAAAATGATTTGATGGAAGAAATATGAGTATTTTGGAACATTTAACTGTAGCAGGCTCCTGGAGATATATTTAATATGAAAATCAGTTCACCCATTCTTAAGAGGTGTGCGTCCAGATAAACCATATGTAATTGTACGCAATATTCACAGTAATTTATTTTTAAAATCCTATATTTTGTTCTACTGATGCCTAAGAGGTCAATAAACAGCCTCCCCTTCATTTTTCGTTTTTCAGGACTAAATGAAACAAAGCACAGAGCAGACTTCTTACTTTAAATACAATCTATTTTTTTGAAACTGAACAACTTCTTACGTTCGCCGAAATATCATGCAGTAGACATACCGTTACATATTATGGAGTGACATAGGTGGTTTTCCTGATTGACCCAAAATTCTTGGATGCTGCCTATCTGGCTCAAGATAAATATCTTAAAAAATAATCTTAAATCTTTATAAAATGGATTATTTATGAATAAAAAAAGCTGCTACATCTAGAAAAAAGATACAGCCTATTCTATATTGTACAACAGAAAGCAAAGGCTTAGACCCGGCACGTCATATATCCGAGTGAAGGCAATTTATTGGGGGAACGATACAATGTACAAAGGTGCTGGTTCCTCCAGGGATCTAATCTAATCAAATCAAATCAAAATAAGCTTTATTGGCAGGACCAAATACATTTTAGCATTGCCAAAGCATATGGGGAGGTTATATGGGGTGGAGGGGGGGGGTAGTGGGACATATATGGGGGGAATGGGCATCTAATGACAACTGGCTGAGTGATAGACAACAGAGGGTTGTGGTAAATGGAGTTTATTCGGCGCAAGGTCTTGTTACCAGTGGGGTACCTCAGGGGTCAGTACTTGGACCCATTCTCTTTAATATTTTTATTAGTGATATTACAGAAGGTATTAATGGTAAAGTATGTCTTTTTGCTGATGACACAAAGATTTGCAACAGGGTTGACGTTCCTGGAGGGATCAGCCAAATGACAAATGATTTAGGTAAACTAAAAAATGGTCGGAGCTGTGGCAATTGAGTTTTAATGTGGATAAGTGCAAGATAATGCACCTGGGGGCGTAAAAACCCAAGGGCTGAATATAGAATATTTGATACAGTCCTAACCTCAACATCTGAGGGTTGGGATTTAGGGGTCATTATTTCAGAGGATCTAAGGGTAAGTAGTCAATGTAATAGAGCAGCAGGAAATGCTGGCAGAATGCTTGGTTGTGTAGGGAGAGGTATTAGCAGTAGGAAAAGGGAAGTGCTCATGCCACTGTACAGAGCACTGGTGAGACCTCACTTGGAGTACTGTGTGCAGTACTGGGGACCGTATCTCCAGAAGGATATAGACATCTTAGAGAGAGTTCAGAGAAGGGCTACTAAAATGGTGTACGGCTTGAAGGAGAAAAGTTACCAGGAAAGGCTTAATGATCTTAACATGTACAGCTTGGAAAAAAGACGAGACAGAGGAGATATGATAGAAACATTTGAATACGTAAAGGGAATCCACAAGGTAGAGGAAGGGAGTATATTTAAATGGAAACAAAGTAGCAAAACAAGAGGACATAGTCTTAGATTAGAGGGGCAAAGGTTTAAAAGTAACATCAGGAAGCATTATTTTACTGAGAGGGTGGTGGATACATGGAACAGTCTTCTAGTTGAAGTGGTAGAGGCCAAAACAGTAATTGAATTTAAGCAAGCATGGGATAGACATAAGGCTATCCTAAACAAAAGATAAATCCAGGTAAAGTATCTATGTAATTGGGCAGACTAGATGGACCGAAAGGTTCTTATCTGCCGACATTTTCTATGTTTCTAACTCCCTTTTTGGATACAGTTGCAGAGTGACAGGCTGTGTGCTATATTCTCTTTTGGTCCATGGATGCACACCTAACTTCAGCTCTCGGGGTTCCTGAGGGTACCTGGGTCCTTTAACACAAAATATTGTAAACATTCGACATTCTCAATCAAGTTAAAAAATGCAAAAGAAGCTTAACTCAAGCTAAAGCAGAAAGTAATGGCTCTTAAAATTTACTATTTTGATCCATTCCTCACTTTCAACATTTTCCTTTCTAGACATAGGCATCTCTCAGGCTTTCACAGTAGAAACATTATAGTCAAACAAATCACAGAAACTGAGTATCTGATGAAGGCGAGGGAGGTATTCTGGCACAGTGTAAATTAAACGCATATGCTTGAAAGACTAAAAGAGCCACAGCTTCTTTTCTTAAAGCGGCATGTGTGCGAATCGTTAATATCCTTCAACCAAAGTACTTATTTGGTTGATTGCAGCAGCTTTATTACTCTGCAAATTCTGCCAAGTGGAACACAAACTTTGCAGGTCTCTATCAAGTTAAATGTCATCTCTTTCGACAGGAATGGTATTCTGACGCCAAATTAAGTAGAGAACCAAGACACTGCTCATACTTTGGAACATGTTTACCAAAGGTTCATTACAAAAAACCACAACTCTGATGTATTTTAGGAGCTCACTGGTATATACCTTCACACTTGCAAGAGTAGGGTTAGGATTCTGGTTTGGAGAGGTTATTGTTAGTAAAATATTTATTGTATTTTTTTTTAATTCTTTTCTTTATGATTTTTTGAAATCACAAAAAAGGCACATCGATAAGCGGCCGCGCAGGGTGATCATATAAAGACTCAGAAACACTCAATATAGCAACAGAAAGGGTTTGCAAAAGGCAACAAGTAGAAAAAGTAATCACAGTGTCATCACAGAAAAATACCGAAAAGACACAAATGTCCACAAGAGATGTCACAAGAGAGAAAAAAAGAAAAAGAAGAAAAAAAAGGGGGTGGAAAACCAGCAGGAGGGGGGAAGGGTATGGGGATGGAAGGGACTGGCCAAAAATTTCCGTAGCATTTCCGGCTTGCCCTGAGAACCCAAAAGGAAACTGGGGCAATGGAAGAGGCCACAAGGCCGGGATAGCTGGGGCCAAGAGGACGACCAGAGCCATGTTTGCCATCCCAACGGCTTTCCCAGGTTACTACCCAGTGTCCCAGACACAAAAAAAGGGGGGGCACAAAAAAAGGGGGGGGGGAATAAAAAGGGTCATCAGTATGGTCCAGCATGCAAAAAAGGAAACAGCCATCAGTGTGGGGGGGGGGGGGAGAGAACACAAAGTGAATCGCAAAGGCACAAACATAGAAATGAAAACAACCAAAAAGAGGAGAGTCAGTCCTCAAGAAAAAATCAACGCAAAGGGATCGCCACAGCAGAGGTTAGGGTTGGCATGACAAGGCAAGTGGAACAGGGATCAACAGCCTGTGTCCAGCCAGGAAGTGGGACATATAACATCCCTGGAAACCGCAACATCACAGGGAGGGTACACAGGGCAAACCACCACCTGGTAGCTCTGACAGAATCCCCATCAGTGCTGCAAACCCGGGGGAAACTTGAGTAATAACATCAACTAGATTGTCATACAACTTACTGGACATTTTGTAAGGAAGATGTATAAAATATTGAGAGATTAAAGTAGGGTAAATTTGGAGTCATCCATAGGAAGAGTGTACTAATTTCCATTATCATTTATCTACTTTTTGTTGTAGCAGAACAGCCAAAAATGGTATATGTTTGACGAAAGGCCCAACAGGAAAAGTACTATACTTAAGCATTGTTGGTAATTTAAAGTAATGTGTAACATTTGATGACAGACATTGTGTTTTTGAAGAAACCTTAGGATTTCAATAAATAGTAAATCCATCTAGGTATAGAATACAGGGTAAAATATGATTTTTAGACTTATATTGGTCATTCTCTGGGTTCCGATTGTGTGGTCTTATTATGCATAATTTCTTTGTTCCGTGTCCTTGGATATAAGTAATCTTGTGAATGACTGGTCTTCCATAAGTTCCAGCTTTGAAGCTTGTGACATTCGGTGTCAGTTGTGACACTCTTGAACATTTTAAACATTTGATCAATGCACCCCAATTCTGGTTTTGCTAAATTCAGTTAGTAAACTTAAGTTGATTTGAAACCTCAAAATATTACTAAACACCAAACTCAAAAGAGGCTATTGCAGAGACACCTCCAATAAAAAGACAAAAATCCCTGAGGCGTCCCTGTGGAGCGACAGAGAAACACGTGGGACGCGCACGCAGATTCATTGTATCCCCGCAGTAACTTTAAAATTACTTTTCAAAGCTCCTGATACCCAGCGGGTTTTTTTGAGTGTATTTTGGGACCATATTCAATGCGCAATCTTTCTGTACTCAGCTTGGCTTTAGTATTATTTTCCCATGGATACATCAGTATATTTATATGGTCGATACAGGGCTATATTTAATATTACTATACTAGGAGTACATGTTCTTTGGGAAAGTTCCAAGATACAGTTTTCCAATTTCTTTATGTACCACTACCTTCCGTTTTGTCTTCCCCAGCATATGCAAATTGTAACGAGTTGTGTTATTGTCTTCTATTTATAGATACACTTTGGGCTTTTTTTTGGTGCAGCTTAGGCCGTCCAGTTGTTTTTATAGCAGGCTTTTGCCATATTTATCGTTTAATTGCATTTATGTTGAGTAAAGGATTTTTGGCTTTTAATTGGAGGTGTCTCTGCAATAGCCTCATGTGGGCTTGGTGTTTAGTCGTGGGGGTTATCCCTCCTTTTGCCTGTAGAGTAGACTCGATTTGTTACTGGTTAACATATTGTTTGTATCCTCTTTGTCCCTGCTGGGATTTCCTTTGTATCTCAAAATATCACTTTAGTAATTTATGGGAGGGGGTCAAATTGTTTATGACTCGCTTTTGTTATTGTACTTCTTTTATGTTAAATTTTATGGTGAATATTGAGTCTTTTCGCAGTCAATATAAGCACTCCTCAAGTTACAAGTTCTGTACTATGAATGGGAAATATCTGAAATGTTAAGCCTTGAGTAAGCCATTCAATTTTGGAAACAGAAGCTGCAGAATGAGGAAGGCTTGTTTTGGTCTCCCTGTAGTCAGTGGCGTAGCGTGGGGGGGCCTTGGAGGCGGTCGTCCCGGGCACAATTTTCTTAGGGGGTGCAAAATTTCAAATTTGAACCACTAATATTTTCCAGCAGGGATTAGCAAGGTGTCCGCCAGTTTTGTGGCGCCGGCGGTGACTTAGCACTCAGTGTCCAGAAGGGAGGACAGGACAGAAAATTCTGGTCCTGTCCTGACTCCTCCTTAACACTGACATGAGTCACGTGACGCTGCGCAGCATTATTCGACGGAACACCCTGTACCATGCTCGTCAGCCCCCCTTGAAGCCCTGTTCCAGCCGCCCTGCCACTGGCAGCCCTGCAGCCGCTGAACAGGAAGGAGGGAGGAAAGCGTCTGCCCTGCAGCAAATTTAAAATCCGGTCTCCACTAAGCCCCCTGGACAGCTCCCCCCCCCGGGCAACCAGCAACTCCACGCAGGTAGGCGACCAGTGGCGTAGCGTGGGTTGTCAGTGCCCGGGGCCAGCCAAGAATTGTGCGCCCCCCCCAACCTGTGGACACGTTATCGATATTGCCCCAGCTCACACATGGATATTGCCCCAGCTCACACATGGATATTGCCCCAGCTCATGGATTTGCCCCAGCTCACACATGGATTTGCCCCAGCTCATGGATTTGCCCCAGTTCATGGATTTGCCCCAGCTCATGGATACTGCCCCAGCTCATGGAAATGCCCCAGCTCACACATGGATTTGCCCCCAGTTCATGGATTTGCCCCAGCTCATGGATTTTCCCCAGCTCATGGATACTGCCCCAGCTCATGGAAATGCCCCAGCTCACACATGGATTTGCCCCCAGTTCATGGATTTGCCCCAGCTCATGGATTTGCCCCAGCTCATGGATTTGCCCCAGCACATGGATTTGCCCCAGCTCATGGAAATGCCCCAGCACATGGATTTGCCCCTGCTCATGGATTTGCCCCAGCACATGGATTTGCCCCAGCTCTCACCTGGATATTGCCCCAGCTCCGGATCCAGCAGGGGTTGAGGGGGCCCAGATGCCGGGCAGCGGGAGTGCCTGCCGGCTGCCCGGTCCTGAACAGCGTGCGAGTCCATCCTGTTGAAGGGGAGGCGGCTGCGTGCGTGCGCAGGTCACGCGGTCTGGCCAGTCAGGTGGTACAGAGACTCAGTACCACCTGATTAGACGGACCACGTGACCTGGGCCTGCACGCAGCCGCATCCCCTTCAATCAACAGGACGGACTCACTGTTCAGGACCGGGCAGCCGGCAGGCACTCCCGCTGCCCGGCATCTGGGTCCCCTCAACCCGCGGGCCCTTGGGCGGCACCCGAGGGCCCGGCGGGTCAGTCCGGGCCACAAGTTTTAGGGGCGCAAATTTCTTTTGAAATTATGCGCCCTAAGAAAACTGCGCCCGGGGCCACGGCCCCCCCAGCCCCCCCACGCTACGCCACTGTAGGCGACACTGTGTGACACTAGAGCAGCATGAACACCACACAGTGAGGGTGACTGGGGGTACAGGGAGAGGGTGACTGGAGGTTCGGGGAGAGAATGACTGGGGATACTTGGAGAAAGTGACTGGGGATACTTGGATAGAGAGAGAGAGTGACGGAGTACTGGGAGAAAGTGGGGATACTTGGAGAGAGAAAGAATGAGGGGGTACTGGGAGAGAGAGAGTGACTGGGGCATACAGGGAGGGAGTGAGTGACTGAGGGGTACTGGGAGAGAGTGAGTGACTGGGGTGTACAGGGAGAGAGTGAGTGACTGGGTTGTACAGGGAGGGAGTGAGTAACTGGGGGTACTGGGAGGGACTGGGGTACTGGGAGAAAGTGGGGGTACTTGGAGAGAAAAAGAGAGGAGAGAGTGACTGGGGGTACTGGGAGAGAGTGACTGGGGGAACTGGGAGAGAGTGAATGACTGGTAGGTACTGACTGGGGTACTGGGAGAGATAGAGAGTAAGTGGGGTACTCGAAGAGAGAGACTGGGGTACTGAGAAAAAGTAGGGGTACTGAGTGACTAGGGGTACTGGGAGGGAGTGACTGGGGGTGCTTGGAGAGAGTGACTGGGGTTTTGGGATAAAGTGGGGGTACTGAGAGAGTTACTGGGAGGTACTGGGAGAAAGTAACTGGGGGTACTTGGAGAGAGAGTGACTGGGGGTACTTGGATAGAGAGTGACTGGGGTATTCTGAGAAAGTGGGGGTACTGAGAGTGACTGGGTATAGTGTGAGAGTGGAACTATGCTAGGGTATGCTGGAATAGGGTGACTGGTAGTGGCGCAACGTGGGGGGCGTGTGTGTGTTTTTTTTTTATATCAGTATTTTGTTCATATACAATACATGTGCTTGTGGGGTGAGGGGGTCAATACTCTACTGGTGAAAGGGAATCATGGTGTGTTACCGTGTCCACAGGTTGGGGGGGGGCGCACACAATTCTTGCCTTGCCCTGGGCGTTGACAACCCACGCTACGCCACTGCTTGTAGTCTTATGAATAGGCACTACTGCTGTTTGTCATAATACACTCAGAGCAATTATGAGTTTGGCCACTAATAAATCGTCTGACTCCTAGCCGAGCTGGTATTAAAGAGATGCAAACCCTTTTAATGGCTCATGTTAAACTTCTACTTTTTTTCCAGACACCTATTTATTGGCCGAACTAGAATAGGGGACATCCTAGGGGCCTAGTCCTACCGCCGAGTCATAAAAGGCTGAGAGCAACTATGGGTTTAGTCAGTAATAAATCGACTGACTCGAAGTTTTAATGGCTCACAACAAATTTTTAGTTGTTTCAGACACCCTGCTAATGGCCAAGCTAGAATAGAGGCCATCATTTTTTTATTAACATTACTAAAAAATTAAGCCACTCCTTCATACATTTCAATCAATTCCAAAGCACACAGGTTTATACTTTAGGTTGAACCACTTCCTTGAGGATTGAGAGAAAGGAGAGACCTGGAAAGCCATCATATAGGCAGGTCTTGTACACTGAAAATATAAAGACCTAGCCAGAGGCATAACTAGAAACCACAGGGCCCAGGCGCAGGAATTCGTGAAGGTCTCCCCACCCTTGGCAAAACACCCTCCCATCATCCCACTGCACCTGACCCCTCCAGGTCCACAATATTGACAAAAGACAATCAGTGTCCCACATTTTTACAGGACCACTACGACCACTTCAGTCAATCCAATTTTTAATGTGATGTGCACCATGTATATATCAGAGCCCCACAGCAATAAAACTCACAGTAATGTGTGTTGTGTATGAGCGAATCATAGGTGAGGCCCTGGACCTTGCCAAGCTGCCCAGGTGAGGCCGCGGCCGGCTGTGTGTGGGCCCCTCCGAACTCAGGGACCCGGTTGCAGTGGCACTCTTTGTATCCCAGGTAGGTACACCCGTGGACAGATGCTGTAATCTACTAATATGTGATGATCAGTTGGTATTTCCAGACATTACAAATCTCTCCTTCCAGTACACCTAGGGCTAGATTACATACTGAAAATTAACTGTAGCGTTCAGATATGTAAGTGCTAAAGTAAGGATAAGTAACTTTAACGCATGCCCCCATATTACATCCCTAACGCTAAACCCTTTAAAAATCCGTTAGTGCATCAGTGATTACGTTAGCTTGCGCGAGTTTACTGTACTTTGCTAATCCTATACTTAACATGGGGAGCACAATCATTAATTACTAGCGTTAGAATAAGTAACGTATTACAAGGCCTAGCGCTAATTGCTGCACTGATTGGTTAATAAAAATTTTCAGTGACACCTAAAAGCTGGTGCTAACTGACTCCGCTTTTGCAGAATCATTTAGCACCCCCTAAACCCCACCAATAAATCCAATATTTTCCTCTCATCCCATGGCAAGAACGATGGCCCAATCCGCCGTTTGTCCTGGACGCGAGCTGAGTGAGACTGGGGACAAATAGTTCCCAGTCTCCGTCTGCGAGCACTCCACGGCGATCCGAAAGTGCAACCCTCCATGGAGTCTTATGGATTCCAGGAGGTGATATTCGTGCCTGCCATGGAATCGAATGCTAAAATAGAGACGCTACAGGGAAACCTGCAAGCGTAGATTTTCCCCATAGCGTCCCCATTTTAGCTTTACATTTGTAATCTGGCCCTTAGTGTTTTCCTTGCTTGTTTATAGTTGTCAACAAAGGAGTAATTTCTTTTCGATTTTACCAGGTCTCAATGGATAAATAATTAATTTTAGAAAAAATTTGGAGAGAAGTACTTCTATGCAGATGGCAATGCACATTTTTTTCAGCTCCTTACAGTTAGAACATCCTTTTTTAATTCCAAGATTATTCAGTGCAGAGATTTCCATTCACTGATGCTTATAACTATGCGATGATCAGGGCAGCTGGGGGACTGATAAAATACTCCCTTCGGGGCTATTAGTCAAACTCTTCCAGCTGCAAAAACTACTCAATACTAAAGGGACTGTTTTCAACAGATTCGTGAAATAAAAATATTATTTCTTTCAATTACCCTTTTTTTATTGAAACGTTGATAAATCTGGTGTTTGGGATAATTCTTGCAATAGTCAAGGATTAAGACTTTGATAAATGTTTATGGTGTGAAATTCTGGGATATGTGTGCATTGTAGCTGTAATTTAACCTTATTTAGGGAGTTGTACAGATGTGGTCTGAATTATTGTGCCAAATGGTGAGCCGAAGCAAGTAGTGTTTTGAGACTCGCAAGGCTTGTTGTGCGATGAGAAAGTTTTATAACATTTGTTCTGTTAACGTTCTTTTCAGCGGAATAATATATAAAGAAATTGTGACATTATTACATACTGTATATTATATGACACTAATTATATTTGCCTGTTTTGGGAAGGAGCATAACCTTTTAGTTAATATCCAATACTAGAATACTTCATAGATGTCCCATAGCTCTGGACTGTCACCAGTACTAATCTTACCGGCATCAGAGTAAGGCAAGGTAAGGTATGACTGAGGTTATGTACACTTTGTGAACTATCACCTGGTGCCGGTTAACCCTAACGTCAGCATGTTTTTGCATACTGCCAGGTAAATTCAGTCTAGCGCCGGACCAACAGATCGTTTGCCTCTCGCAACAAATGGAGAAAACCACTTAGTGCGCGGTAATTAATGATTCATAGCGCGAGTTTACTGTACTTACCACGTCCTATACTTAACATGGGCAGCTCTAGAGATCACTTGCCCTTTTGTAACCAACAGATCGTTTGGTCCCGGAGCTAATTTCTACGCGTAAGCTAATCGTAAAAATTTACCTATTGCTGGTGTTAACTGACGGAAAAGAGCAAAAAAGGAAAAAAAAAAAAGACCTTACACTAAATTAACAGGCAATTGAAAGGAATGCAGCACAGGTGTTCTCTTTGCCCCAAACACCATAGTAATGGATTTGGTCAGCAATGTCGCTGCTGTTGCAGTAAGCTATATTATAAATGTATCCTTTATTGACATGTATCCTAAATCTACTATATTGTCTAATTCTAAACATTTTATGCTGGGGGTTATTCATAGTAAGTAAGTGGTTGAGTATTAGGGTTAGGACCATGTTTAAAGGGACACATGGATAAGTCTTGAACTGAAACATGTATTATTTATATGCTGCAGCAGGGAAATTATTGTCGCTCAACTGGCCTTCCTTTTGGATCTATTAAATCCATTGTAATGATTCTACATGTTGTTGGGTGGTATTTATCATGCAATGCCCATCAGCCTTAATTAATATATGTGTGCATATAAACATGGATGATATGACACCTAGGAGGATTTTAATAATGCATGGGTGTGAGTGCTTTTTACTGGATGTGTTCCTATTGTGACAGGGTGAGGGGCAGGGTTGTAGACCACACGTGTATTAGGCGTCTGGAGAATGCTATTTTTCCACAAAAGGGGTGATTCTGAACCAAGGCCTAATTAAGACTGCCCTGCCCATATAGGTATGCATGTGGTTCCAGGAGAGACACAGACACAGAGAGAGAGAGACAGATAGAGAGAGAGCTGTTGTATGGACAGTCTGTGCTGGCTGAAGCGAGGAGAGGAACTCCTGAACTTTATGTGCTAAAAAGGTATGCTGTTTATTTGACTGGGAACCAGCTTAGCTGGCCAGTATTTGTCAGATAGGCTCCATAGACGGAGTAGGTGTTTATTTTGATATTTTGATGAGCTGCTGTACCCTGCTGCTTTTATGATTAGGAGCTAATTAGGAGCTAAGAGCTAATTGGAGCCAGGAGTGAGCCAACCTTGAGTCCAATCAGTGTGATATTATTGGATGTGTTGCTGAAAGCTGTCCTGCCCTTTAAAAACATACACCAGTTTTGGATTTACTGGTTTCAAGAAGCATTGCCTGATGTGAACCATGCCTCGCAGAAAAGAGCTCTCAGAAGACCTACGATCAACAATTGTTGACTTGCAGAAAGCTGGAAAGGGTTACTAAAGTATCTCCAAAAGCCTTGATGTTCATGTGTCCACGGTAAGACAGACTGTCTACAAATGGAGAAAGTTCAGCACTGTTGCTACTCTCCCTAGGCGTGGTTGTCCTCTAAAGATGACTGCAAGACCACAGCGCAGAATGCTTAATGAGGTAAAGAAGAATCCTAGAGTGTCAGCAAAGACTTACAGAAATCTCTGGCACATGCTAACATTTTTGTTGACACATCTACAATAAGGAAAACATTAAACAAGAATGGAGTACATGGGAGGACACCACGGAGGAAGCCATTGCTGTCCAATAAGAATATTGATGCACATTTGAAGTTTGCAAACGAGCACCTGGATGTTCCACAGCAGTATTGGCAAAATATTTTGTGGACAGATGAAACCAAAATTGAGTTGTTCAGAAAAAACACACAACACTATGTGTGGAGAAAAAAAGGCACATCACACCAACATCAATACCTCATCCCCACTGTAAAACATGGGAGCCTCATAGTTTGGGGCTGCTTTGCTGTCTCAGGGCCTGGACTGATTGTTGTCATTGATGGAAAAATTAATTCCAGAGTTTATCAAGACATGTTGCAGGAAAATGTAAGACCATCTGTCCGCCAACTGAAGCTCCGCAGAGGATGGGTGATGCAACAGGACAATGACCCAAAGCATACAAGTAATTCAACAAAAGAATGGCTTCAACAAAACAAAATACGCCTTCTGGAGTGGCCCAGTCATAGTCCTGACCTCAACCCGATTGAAATGCTGTGGCATGACCTTAAGAGAGCGATTCACACCAGACATCCCAAGAATATTGCTACACTGAAACAGTTTTGTGAAGAGGAGTGGTCCAAAATTACTCCAGATCGTTGTGCAGGTCTGATCTGCAACTACAGGAAACGTTTGGTTGAGGTTATTGCTGCCAAAGGAGGGTCATCCAGTTATTAAGTCCAAAGGTTCACATACTTTTTCCACCCTGCACTGTGAATGTTTACATGTTCTATTCAATAAAAACATGAAAACATATAATGTTTGTGTTGTATTATTTTAAGCAGACTGTGTTTTTCAAATTGTTGTGACTTAGATGAAGATCAGAGCACATTTTATGACCAATTCATGCAAAACTCCACGTAATCCCAAAGGGTTCACATACTTTTTCTTGCCACTGTATAGTCCGACCATTAACCTATGCACTGCCGAGCCATTTCAACCCTGAATGAAAAAAACAAAAGAGTTTACGTTTATATTGTATTATTTATGATTTTCCATTTACACTGAATATGGTCATGTTGAGTATCATTCAGACTCTGCCCTTTCCAAAGACAGCTTGATTGACCATGTCCAGTGCACGGTAATGGAGATACAGTGGTCTGAAGGAAGTGGGAAGCTGGATGCTGCTCCCTGGCATGGGGGCACAAGGGAGGCAAGGAATAACCTAAGGGGGCCATTGCCCCCCTGTAGTGACACCTATACACATAAGCAATGAAAAGGTGCTGTTGACTTCAGAGCATGAAATGTGATGGACGATAGATATCTGTGTGAAATTACAAGATACACTCTTGTACCTCCATGCTCATTAGATCATGGGTAAGCTTGTGAAGTAAAGGAGATGTCACCGAAGCTCTTCTCCTATAAATACAGACTCAACTGCTATGGTAACCAGGTCAATGTGTTTAATCTCGAATGGGAAACATTAGTGGAGTCTGTATGCAAACAAACATGCTAATTGGTAGATTCCATGATGTTTAAGCTGTTATCATTTGCAGACACATTCACATACAGATACATGCCATTCATTTTTTTTCTCGTAGGGTATGTAAAGAATAGTTTTCAGATAAAAGGTAAACAAAAGCAAAGACTAACATATAGTACTGAATCAGACAGTGACTGATGTTCAGATCGCAGATGATATATTGAATTTTTATATGACATTCCTTTGGTGAAGGCACAAGAAGGCGTGTAAGGGAAATATAAGCAAATCAGGACATTCACCAGGATTCCATAAATTCCATGTACACTCAATTGTGATAAAGTTTCCCAATCATTTGCACCTGCAAGGTCATGCCTTGGTGAAAATTGCTACAGCATGGGTTCAGAGAGACCAGTAGAGTATAGAATCCTAAGTATTTTTATAGAAAAACTATCCATCCATAGTACCTAACTGGGTGGTGTCGGTAAGAGGACGCTGTAACATGTAATGAGTTCCATTTTGCAATTTAATATTATTCCAAGTATTGGTCAAATTGGGGATAATAATTGCAATCAAAAATGAAAATAAATACATAATTATATAAACTTTCTGGTTTTCTTATTCTTTTCGAAAGAGTGACGGTCACCAACAAAGAGAAACACAGAGACAGACACGCAGAGAAGCGTAGAGAAAAAGAGACTTCAAAATACAGAGGCACTGAAAGTTACACAGAGAAACACAGACACTGACAAACACAGACACAGATTGATGAAGACACATATACCAACATAGACAAAGGAAAACAGATGGTAACACTCAGCAACATCAAAAGCAAAGTCACTGACAGCAACCGATAGACATGAAGAGACACAGACAAAAACACTGTGCAACATACAAAGACAGTGACACAAACCAGAAGAACAGAGATGTTGACAAATCCATAAATAAAGAAATACAAAATATCAACACCCCACACACATACATTTATAAACACCACCCCACACAAACACTGACACACCACATAAACAATCATCACACACAGACAACCAACACACAATGGACACCTCATCCTGACCCATCATACAACAGAGTTTAAGAATATTTCCTGGCAGGTGGGGGGAGAGTCTCCATGTGGCTCCCAGACTCACTGCACTGTACATGGGCTCACCGGTGCTACTGCTTTCCCTTGTCATAGCATGGCACATGGAGTGGCAAAGAGTGGGGGTGCCTTCTGGCAGCACATATCACAGCTTGCAATGTGATGGCAGGCCTCATGCCTGAGGCATGTAGCCTACCCATTAACTCCTAAAATGTCATTAATTATGGAAAAAATATAATGTATACTGTGAGGGATGAAGCCTGCCCAAGTATCCCTTAATATACAACTAAACGAAGGCAAAATGAAAGCAAAACACAATGTAATATATAGTCTGCCCATTAACCCTTTCACTGCAAAACCATTTCAACCCTGTGAATTTTTTTTTATGATTTTATTTTATAATGTATGAACGTTACTTCACACGTAATATGTGTTGGGTATCATTGGATGGGGCAGACTCTGCCCTTTCCAATGACGCCTGGATCGAACACATATGATGCAGGTGGACGGAGATACAGCAGTCCGAATAAGTGGGGGTTGCTGGATGCTGATCCCTGGTCAGGGGGCACATGGGGCAAGGAATAACTTTGGCAGGGGCAATTCCCCCCACCAGCCCCCTCTAGAGACGCCTATGGAGAATGGGGAAACGAAAAAGATTTAATGGATAGGAACCAGTACAGGACAGTAAGGGCAGGAGATGAAAAATCGGAAAAAAAAGGTGGACTAGCAAGCAAACCATTTAACTAAACACTGGCGTAAGTCAATCCAGATGACTTGCTACATAGTAAAATCCTTGCGACTTTCCTGACTGTGTCCTGTCACTGTACCGGGATAAATGACATCTAGCTTATTTAACAAGTCTGAAGGGAGCTAAATAGATTAGCGTATAACAGCACTGAGGGCATTGATTTTCCCCATCAGAATAAACAGATCGGTGAAGTAATCATCTTAATTGATCTGTTGAATGATAACTTGCAAAAAATGCAAATTAAAGCTGATTATTCTAAGCTGTTATTTGCACATTTGTTAGTTATTGCAAGCTATCCTGAGGTAATGTATTTAGATAAGAACGTATAAAGTGACAGATGTGGATAATTATATGAATAGATCACCGTTTGCGGCATACTGTTTTTCAGATTACTATAAAGGAACATTCATTTCTATATATATGACTCTGGTAGGTGAGGTTAAAATGCAGAATGTATGGGGTCAGCAATGAAATTTTAAGGGTAATCAACGTCCTTAGCATTAATACAGACACTTTGTTATTATTTTATAATGTAAAGTGAAGAGTCTTCATAAACTGAATCTCAGTCTGCAATTTAATTTATTTATTGCTATATATTAGTCACAAATAGCTTGGATGAAATATATAAGTATTAAAAGAAGAAAAACAGCGACATATACGATATTATTTCCATTAAAAAGCATTTGGTCCTGTGATATAAAACATACTGGGGATTTTTATGACATCCCATCTTGATGCCAAACCACCAGATGAATGACCTATATAAAAGGCTTAAATAAAAAAAATACTGCAATTGCAACACAATGGTCATTTAAATTTGTATTGAAGCGCACCCTGTACTCTTTATTTCACATGCAAAGTTCTCGTGATATCATACACTTTTTTAAACTCGATAAACATGCCAAAATGCAAAATGATAATCTAGTGTTTAACTCTTCACTGCTGCGCCATTGGTACAGCACCCACTACAATACAAATATAGCATAGACAGAATATCATACGTTGACTATCAACAGGGTGAGCTTCTCCGTAGAATATTTTCCAATCTTCCATCAA
Organism: Leptobrachium leishanense; assembly: GCA_009667805.1. Classification (NCBI taxonomy): domain Eukaryota; kingdom Metazoa; phylum Chordata; class Amphibia; order Anura; family Megophryidae; genus Leptobrachium; species Leptobrachium leishanense. The sequence goes on from CM019066.1 coordinate 286,735,349, forward strand.
TGCTCAAAGGGAAGCCAACACAAAAGCATCATTGTGTGCAATATGTTCATTAGCTTATAAACAATGCTAACAACTCAGGGCCGTATTACATTCTTCACGCAAAAATGCACGCCGAACGCGTGAATTTTTGCACGAAGCATTAAACGATAACGCGCGTAAATCAACACTGGTATTACAATCCTCGTGCATTTTTTTATTTGTCAAAAAATAACGCACGTAAAACGGACGTGCAAAAACGCGCGCGCAGCAACGTTGCGTGCAGAAATCCGTGCGCGGACTGTTTTTTCACACGATCAGAATTAAGAACCACCATTGTTCACGTTAAGTTTTTGCGCCTGTCAAAGTCAATCTGCGCATATATGCTTCATCAATAAAAGAAACACGCACAACTTCTCAAATTTATTGTTTGGGTATGAGTAGAATGTGTAACTATACTTTGCTGCGTATTTTTTTGGGCTGGTGTATTTGGTTTCGGCCAGGTTGATAGAATTTGCCATTAACACCAGCTTTCAGGAGTCGCTAAAATTATGCGCGCAAAGGCTGTGCGTTACAAACTGCGCATAGATTGTAATACCATCCGCGTACCAGCGCACAAAGGCATTTGCGCAGACAATGTTAAGTATAGGACGCGCGAAGTACAGTAAGCTCTCGCAGCGTTCGCGCAAGTTCACCTGCGGTAGATGTATACGCGCGTTTGTTGCGCTGAGATTGTAATATGACGTTCTGCACGAAGGGTTTTGCCCCTCGAGTTAATGCGTTTTTGCACGGGCGCAAACGTATGCGCAAAGAATGTAATAGGGCCCTCAGAGTTTTAAGTCTTATACTGGCTCTGAGTATGCTGCCTGTGGGTCTTTTCATCTCATCAAATCAGGTACCCATCTACCTGTGTATTATTTTTCTTCATATACCCGCAAAGATTAAAGACAATAGGAGGAGAGCCCCTAGCATAATTCTGTATATAACAGGTCACAAAGTTAGATATACAGAGGGCCAGTTTCCTACTCACTTTTGGTGGATCCCTCCTAGACTCTAAGGTGATCGCTCAGGGATATTTGGAAGGGAAAAATCCCCCTGAAAACCAACTCAACAAGATATAGGGTAGGATACTATTTAAAAAGTGTTTTAATTAAAAACAACAAGTTTTCACAAAAAAAGGCACGCTTCGCTGATGGCTGGCTTCTTTAGCTAGTAAAAAAAGGTGTGTAGATTAAACCTTGCCCTTATATACCCTCCCCAATTAAATATAAGTGTTTTTAGTTATCCCATTGACTAATTAGTGTATTCCTCTATAGCCTCTATTTCAATGGGTGTTGCCATATTGGGAGTCCGTATGCTCCGATCGCCATCTTGCGCCTGCACACATCACATGCGTTCCAACATGAAACGCGGAAGTATACATATGCTCCGGTTACCATATGATACATGTGCACGTTTTATGTGTTCCAATGTGGAACGAGGAAGTATCATAGCTGTCCGACATTTTAATCTGTCCACGATTGTCCTACATAGTGGTAACAATATTTTTACATGCCGGAGTGTCTCCCACGCATCTTCCACATGGTCTCACTTTCCATGGAGACTACATTACATAGATCTCTCCTCATGTAGCTGCTCATCAATCCCTTGGCATGAAATTAAAGCAATTTACATTGCATATATTGTACCGCTCGATTATATAATCTATCTTTCATGGTGGTCCCACTTCTTTTAAATACAATGATCCATCCTCCAATATCAAACTTATAAATTCATAAATCTACTACCTAGCTGGTATACTCTAAAAAATCTTTGTCTAATATACTATTTCGACCTAATCCCTAATTAATAAATATATAATTTTGTATCCAAAATACAGTATAATTGTCCCTATTCACTTCTAAAAAGTGCACATAGTAAAACATTAATTAGAAATTTATGTGATATGAAGTCTCTAATTATTCTATTAAAAATACCTATAAATAGTGACTATTTGTTTTTTGAAAAAATACAATATTTAATATAACAATTATATATATTTTTAAGGTATTTTTATTAGAATACTTGTTTGGGCATGAGTCGTGCACTTTAAGAGAGCTGGATAAAACTCTGCATGCCTTTTCACTTTTGTGGCTTTTCATCAATGGATCAATTTTAGTCGGGTCACTGTATCGGCAGTTCGATCTGGTTTTCCAGCTGCTGACCGGTACTGGCAGTGGCACCTTGGATTTCTTCTCCAGGACTCCATATTATGAGCTCTGCCAAAGTATCCAATCAATATCCTTGCTTGCAGCTCGGCTGTGATACCCGCAGTAGGAAACTGATACTCAAATAGTAGTCGGGGTGGAAATATGTGGATCTTCATAGTATAATTTTGAAACCTCCAGAATTCTCCTTTAGGTTTGGCACAGTCTTGTGAACAAATTGGCATATGGAAACCGCAAAATTATTAAATAGTAATAAAATAGAAAAAACTCTTTCAGAAAACACAAATTATTTAGTTCCATTTTAATACATCCTGAACTATAACTATAAAAGTTATTTCAAAATAAGTGATAAGGGACAGTCGGATCATGAAAATCTATTTTTATGTATTTAATTATTTGGTTTTCTCATGCAAAATCTTTGTATATCGCATGGATGTTTTCACATGTCTGTTAATCTGTAGACTTTCAGAATTTTATTAGACTGTGATAATTCAGGATTCCTTATGAGCTGATTAGGTCATTATTTGAAATAAACATATGCAGATAAAAATAATTTCACATTCAATAATGTCACCAAATTATGCATATGATTAGATTACTCTTATCAACCTGCAGGACATTTTGTAACTGAAATCCAGGGCCGGATTAACATAGGTGCTGATGGAGCAGCAGCTCCAGGCCCATGCCCCAGAATAGGCCCAGAGAAACGATAACTATGTCTGCATTGATTGGCATTTGGACCACTGTATCTCCAACGCCATATGATACCAAACATGATAAGGTTTTATGTAACAATAAAAAAAAATAATAAATATTTCTTTATTTTTTTCTTTCTAACACAGCAATATTTTTCACTTTACTATTATAAAGTGAACAATGATGCTGCACTAACTCACCATCTCATTTCTCATGTCACCAACAAGTGTGGAGGTGATGGCACAATCCGTTATTACAAATTGTTACATCAAAAACCTAAATGCCGCACTGCAGCAAAGAGCTCTGGGGTACTATGGAACCCTGTGTCACTAATCTTTACACCTCACAAGGTCAAGTGAGGTGTCATTGGACAGGTCAGAGTCTAAACGTGACCATGTAAAATCTAAAAGAAAAGAAAAGAATAAAAAAAAAAACTTTTTTGCTCCAAAGCGATGGCATTGTCCATTTGTCGCGTATAAAATGAGCAATACCACTGCCATTACTCACCTCATTTCCCACGCTGGGAGCAAGTTTAGTATTTTATATATTATTATTATATATATATTATTCATAAAACATAATCCTCCTAAACACAAGGGAAATATTAATTTTTTTTAAATTTTTGTTTAAAATTGTATATTTTTTTCAGGAAAATGCAGTAACAGGTTCCCATTTCAATTTTTTTTAACCCGAATTCCCCATAGAATATGTAAGACTTGATATTCTTACAAATATAGAACCACAAAGGATTGGATGATAAAATGTGAAAAAAAATAATTTTGCACATCTGAATGGAAATTTCCTCAAACAGTATCTGTCTGGTCAGATATACCCGTATCTGCACCCATTAAGTAACTTAAAATGTGTTTTCATTCCACTAAATTCCAAAAAAAGCCACCAAAATCTTCAGCTCCAGGCCCATAGAGAGCTTTCTTAATCCGGCCCTGCTGAAATCTGTATTGAATAAAAGTGCAGAAAAGGGAAAGCTGTTCTAGGCATGCGCTCTATTTTTCATTTTCAGTGATTCATTGTGTGGATGAGAACTATTTGCATTTGGCATACCAGAAAATTGTTTTAGGAGTTTAAATAAAAGAGTATAATGCATATTTAGTCAAGCATTACTGTACTACAGCATTAAATAGATTAGAAATAAATGAAAGCAATTAAGGAACCCGTCTAAAAAATGTAATATATCAGAGACATGAATCAATTGTTTGCACAAAACATTATTACTGGCAGTAGAGAAGATTTAATCAAGTATGTGTGTTCTACAACATTTGTGTTTAAGAAAAATGATTAACGAACACAAACTAACTGTAGTTTCAGTCTTCAGCAATCCAGAATGTTTAATCTTCCTTTGTTCATGCAAAAAGGCCTAGAAATGCTGAAAAACATCAGGGGACACAGGGGAGAGTCAGAATAGATTGCTAAGATTTCACGGAAGCGTGATAGAACTCCCATTTACTTATGTCTTGTGCGAAAGAACAATACGAAAATTACCATAAAAAATACAAAAGAAGCATAATATTAAACACTGTAAAATACACAGAATGCTGAAATTTAAATACACAGAAACAAAGTAAAAAATCATAAGACGTGAATAGAAAATTAAACAAAATTTGTCCTGAATAATAGAAAAAAAATACTAGAATAAACAATAATATTTATGTCAAAAGCAAGTTGGGCTCATTTGAGAGGGAAACACTTTATATATGGTAGTTATTCAATTTCAAAGTTTTTCTCTCCCTCACGTGACTGTGTCATGCTACAGGTGGGCAGGGTGGGGGGAGTGGCAGTCCGCTACTCAGAGCGCCCAATTGGCTGTTGGTGTCAGCTGTTGGACAAGTCAACATACAGACACCACTGCTGAGGGCCAATCACATATCGCTGCATGATGGCAGCCAGGTTAGCCATGCCCAGGGCAAGTGAAACATGGTGGCTCCCGTTGCTGGTCTGAGTAGAGTGCAAACTATAATATCTCATCAAGGGATGAGGTATTGCATTTCTGTTAAGAGATAGGATATCACAAGAAAATTGCTTTTCTCCTGTACGGGCGCACTTTAAATAATAGTGTAAACAATTCTGATAAATGAGCAAAAGAGTTAATACATTTTTTTCAGATGCAGTCCTTCGATTTTAAGTCATTACACCAATCGAAGTGATAGAATAAAAATTGAGGAAATCTCTTTGTGTTTTTCCAGAAGATCGACATTTTGTGTAGATACATGAATTTGATGTTGTGAAATGCAATTTGTAACTTTTATCTCTGTATAAACATATCTCGCGAATTCTTACTCCCTTGTAAAAAATGTGGGTTGGGACCATACATACATTGATACACATGTAGACATTATGCATGGCCTTCTACATAAATCCACATGGTAGGGTTATACACGGACATATGTTTTCATCAGACTTATATCTAACATGTTCACGGACCCTACTTGTTTGAATTAACCTATTGTACTTGGTGTACATTGCATTGTGCAGTAAACTAGATACTGGGGCTCATTACAAAGACTTGGTTAGATGTTTTTTGGCCCACAGCCTATATGGGCTTGATTGTGAATGACTGGTGTATATGTACTCATATATATGGTGTGTATAGAATAGAATACTTTTGTTAGTTCTTTTATTAGAATTACATCCAGGGTGTTCCCCTTCTGTAAATATATCCTTTCTGACATTGAAGGGTTGTATCATCATTATAGACTTTGTTTACCATCTGGATTTAGAAGAAACTCATTGTCCCATATCTCTTGTTTGGATACAAAGCCACAAAAAGTCATAAAAATCAAATAGAGGACAACCACTAGATATAAAAAGGTGTTTTAACTAAGAACCCAAACACTCGATCTACGAGAAGATAACTCCACCTGCTTGCAATTTTACCAGCTATGTCTCGATTGCAAATAGATGGATGACAACTCATACTTTGGATGAGAAGTGATTCTGTGTGAAATGTCCTCTTATTTTGTAGCTATGCTTCAACAAGATGTTCATAAATAGCTTTATAAACTATAATCCCCGAATTACACTCATATATAATTTTTCAGTAGCAGAAATAACTATATGTGTATTAAAATATATTTGTCATTTTAATCTATTTTTAATCATAAATGACATGTTTTATGTTTAAATCTTAAACAGAGACACAGAGTACAAGGGGCTACAACTGTCTCTGGATCAAGTAACCACAAAACCTTCATTTTCGTATGCAAATTCAAATCCAGCCATAAGTGATGTCAGGAAGACCAGTAAGTCACGCATATCCAGTGGAAAGTCTAAATCAAGGACATCACCGTACCCACAGGTAGGTGCCTTAACCTCTTCACATATATATATATTTAGAATTTGATATTGCGGCACACAGCTGAGCATCTCCATTCTTCGCAATTCCTTGTAGCATCATGCAATGTAAAGCCATTAAAATTTTACAAATGTCTTCCACTGGTTATAATTTTATATGTTCTATTTTGTTCTACTATAGAGAGACATAAAACATATTACTTATCATAGCAAACATATTCAAAGTTATACAATAGCTTTGATTTTTTGTGTTAAGTAATTTATGTCTTACATATAATTTTATGAATTTATATTCTTAAATATATTTATCAGCATTAATATAATGTCAATTGGTAGCACTTGCTCATGTTATTCAACAGGTTTGGAACAAAGATCTAGAGAAACAGGATGTGTCCGTGGATAATTTACTTTTAGAACTCTACAATCATTTGCCTTATATGTATAAAAATGACCAGTTTGTATGGATCGGACACTGCCTGAAATGATTATGTCTTTGAATATTGAATAAGAGGATGTTCTGGATGGTTTATCAAGTGGATTTATTTTTCATTTATATAATCCTGATCATATATTAAAAAATGTAACACTCCTGGCAGTTCCCAGGGCTGTGATTCAGAGTATTATGCGTTGGGAAGAGATCTATGTATGGATTCTGGAATTCGTACGAGCTTTGTCTGTTTCGGTCAGAACAGATGGATGAAAAATGTATTTTATGAACATAATGAGCAAAGGATGTAGTTGTGTCTTTGCTCTTAATTGAAAGGTCATAATCTCCTTTTTACTCAGACTACGTTCAATGAGTGCTATCAGGAGAGAGTGCATCTGTCCTTCTCTTAAATAGAGCAAATAGGCGCTAACACTCAGTGCCTGCAATGCTGATTAGTCCGGGGTCAGTGCAGCATGTGCGGAGTGCATACAGCTCAGGTGCTGAGCAGTGTTTTACTTGTTCTGATGAATGAATTCTGTGCTCATTATATTTATTGAGAAATCGCTAGGGCAGTCCTGGGGTTCGATCAAAACCTTGCATATATTCAGGAACATGAGTCCCTGTTACAATGTAAAGAATGACACCACGATAAATACACAACTTTCATAATATTAATAATATAAAGAACTTCTACCAAAGAACAGAGGTTTTAATAATTTCCTTAAGTGCTATACACATTGTGAATATAAGACCTACAATGACTTTTTCCTATTCTTATAGGAAAAAAAAAGAAAAAACAAGAAATGGGGCAAACAAGCAAGTGGGATTTTATGAGACTAAAACCCACTATATATGTGTATTAATGAGCAATAAAATCAGTGAATTCTGTGGACAAAACACTTTCTTTCAGTCCCATCATCTTAATCTCTGAATAGATCTCTGTGCATTTATACAGATTCCGTGGCTGCCTATCAGACCATATACCTGTACCTACATCCAACTTCATGTATCGTACACTAAAATGGTGTACGGCTTGAAGGAGAAAAGTTACCAGGAAAGGCTTAATGATCTTAACATGTACAGCTTGGAAAAAAGACGAGACAGAGGAGATATGATAGAAACATTTAAATACGTAAAGGGAATCCACAAGGTAGAGGAAGGGAGTATATTTAAAAGGAAACAAAGTAGCAAAACAAAAGGACATAGTCTTAGATTAGAGGGCCAAAGGTTTAAAAGTAACATCAGAAAGCATTATTTTACTGAGAGGGTGGTGGATACACGGAACAGCCTTCCAGTAGAAGTGGTAGAGGCTAAAACAGTAATTGAATTTAAGCAGGCATGGGATAGGCATAAGGCTATCCTAAACAAAAGATAAATACAGGTAAAGTATCCATGTAATTGGGCAGACTAGATGGGCCGAAAGGTTCTTATCTGCCGAAATTTTTCTATGTTTCTATGTATCTTATATAGTTAGTACTGTGTCTTGTGAGGTACAGTATACAGATTGTCTTGGTCTCTGTAAATCAAACTAATTGACATTCTAAATGAGATGTTATGATTATACATGGGTTCTGCCTATACATGACAGGTTCACTTTAAGACATAGTCTTAGATTAGAGGGGCAAAGGTTTAAAAGTAACATCAGAAAGCATTATTTTACTGAGAGGGTGGTGGATACATGGAACAGCCTTCCAGTTGAAGTGGTAGAGGCCAAAACAGTGATTGAATTTAAGCAGGCATGGGATAGGCATAAGGCTATCCTAAACAAAAGATAAATCCAGGTAAAGTATCCATGTAATTGGGCAGACTAGATGGGCCGAAAGGTTCTTATCTGCCGACATTTTCTATGTTTCTAAGACCCTGTTCTGCTAGAGCAGGGGTTGGCAACCTTGGCTCTCCAGATGTTTCGTAACTACACTTACCACGAGGCACAGTCAATCTGATAAGCGACTGAGGAGCATCGGAGATGAAGCTACAAGACACCTGGAAGTCCAAGGTAACCGACCCCTGAGCTAGAGGAATGGAACATGAGCTGGTGATACATTTGTTGCATTGAGAACTGCACTAACTACAGTTTAAACAAAGGTACAACAAAGAAGTAGCAACAATAACAACAAGGGATATGAGGAATTTTCCTGAATAGAGAATTGACCATAGTTTCACACAGAAGTAAGCTGAAGTTCATTAACCCCTTAGTGTGGCGTGGTACACCCAGCAAAAACTGAGAAAAGTTGGACTTGAAAGACCCTTATATCTATTTTTGGGCATGCTTTCATAGAAGATCCTCCATTAGTCTACGATGTATTGCTATTAATAATACTTCTTCAGGTACCAATATGTCTTCAGTCATGTCTTTATGTGTTCTCCTTCTCTGTTCACTCTTATTTGTTGGATACTGTTGTACAGCTCAGTTATTCGTACTGTTACGTTATTGCAAGGAAACAGGATTACCGACTTGATGAGGATATATGTACGTTACAGCACAACAGAATACATTGGCGTGATACAAATAATTGAGGAATTATAAAAATCACACAAAGTCATTGTATCCTAGCCCCTTGTGGCCAGTGTAATCTGATATCGTGAAAGCTATAACAATAGCAATTTTTTGCAGGGCCCATGTTGATCATAAATAACATTTAGGGATTGATTTAATGCTTTTGGAATTTTTTTTCACAATGTCAGTGAGTTTCGACTGATATTTTTTTCAAAATATTGGCTGAATCAATTGGATGAATTTGGCAGTAGCCAAATACCGATAAATTACCCCATATTGATAACATTTGATCTAGTATTATGCCCGAAAAAAATAGATTTTCTATCAGTTAACAGCTGTTAGTATCCTTAACGCTTCCTAGAACCATAACACCAAAAATTAACCCTGGTGTCCAGGACATTTAGGTTTAGGGTCATGATAGTGTTATTTTCAAGGTTATGGTTATTTTTAGGGTTATTGTTATGGGTAGGCTTTTGTTTAGTGCTAAATTGACACTAATATTTAAAATTGAGGGTATTCGAGGGGATTACAGAGTGATTTTCCTGGTTTTCTTTCCTAAAAAGCCATTTATCAAAGTTTTTCAGCACTTGATATCTATTCGAACATAACATGGTGTTATTGATGGATTAAGGTTAATTTCCGTTCTAAATGTATGCTTTAACGTATACAGTATATATATATATATATTTGTTTAAATCTGTAGGTGAATTCTTTTTGTTGTTATAGTAAGCAAATAAGTTGCACTTTGTTGCCCAGCATGTCTTTATGCACCAAGTCAGGAAACTCATATTAAGTGCAAGTTGGAACTGTATGTGCAGGATATAATGTTGTGGCTGTGTGTGGTTGTCTATGTTGCATGGGAGTGCGTGGATAGTATTGGAGTTTGTGGCTATGTGGAATAGAAGTATGTTTGAGGCTTTCTTTGTGGCATGAGATTGTGTGTGAGGATGACTAAGTAGGATGGAAGTTTGTGTGGCTGACTGGGATTGTGTTGTGAGTTTTGTTGTGTGACAATGAAGTGTATAAACTGATGACCCTTTACTTGTTAGTGCTATGTCAGAGGTCAAAGAGGCTTCCAAAGTCATTCTACCATGTGAGACATTGATGTATTGATATACATTACAATGTGCACCACCTTACATCAAGTATTAGGGATGCACCGATACCAATTTTTTAAGACTGAGTATGAGCACTGATACTTTTTTCAGGTACACACCGATACCGAGTATCGACAGTTTTATTTAATGTCATGTGACCTCTTTCCAATAAATAATTTTGGTTTTTGCTGCAAGCCTATCCAATTTATGTTAATAGTGAAATGTATGGTCAGACACCCCATTTACCCACTGCCTGCACACACCCTGACCACACACACAGACCTCAGATATATATATACCCAGACACAAACCAGACCTCAGACACATGTATACCCAGACACATATCCCAGATACATGTATACCCAGTCACAGACTCCAGATACATGTATACCCACTCAGACCCCAGAATTATGTATACCGACTCAACCCCAGACCAGAGTGTGTTTACGTGTTTATATATATACAGTATATACACACAAACATTTGAAACCTCAGATGCAGACACTGGGACAGCTGGCTGAATGCTTCAGCGGCATTCTACCATGCACCTGCGAATGGCCGTGTTCCTTCGAGCAGCTACAAAGGTTTAGAACGGCCGCTCGGTGGTAACCCCCACCACGATCTCGCAAGATTCTGTGCAGTTCGAGATTTCGTGAACTCCGAGATCTCTCGACATCGCGGCTGGGGGAGGTTACCACTGAGCGGCCGCTCTAAACCTTCGCGGCTGCTCAATGGAATGTGGCCAGCCACCGGAGCATGGTAGAATGCTGCTGGAGCATTCAGCCAGCCACCCCAGCCCCTCGGATGCCAGCAAGCCAGCTGGCTTTCGGTATTGGGGGCACTTGCACGAGTACCAAGTACACGTGCAGATCCTGGTATTGGCACAGATTCCGATACCAATACTGTTACGTACCGTGTTTCTTAAAGGAATCCGCTGCAAACCAATGCTGGATGCCTGATGGAAAAAAATTAAAATAAGGCTTCCAAAAGAGACCTTCTTTACCTTGCAGTTTGACTATCTACCTATTTATCTATCATGAATGCCTATAAATCTCTCCCAAACAATACACTATGGAATCATGAAGCTATACACAAGAAAATCATCTGTTTTATTTATAGATGCCAATAAGTGACGGAAATCTGGAAAGTCTGGTGACACTTGTAATTTGGAGAGTGATTTTACTTTAATAATCTTTGGGGAAAAATAAATTCTAATGGAGAAATAGAAATGTGGTTCATTATCCGCAGCAGGCCTGTTAGATAATATAACAGAGACAGTCGTCGGTGTATAGTATAAATTAGTTACACTTACAAGTTACAAATTAGCTATTTAAAGGTTAAAAGAAATATCTTACAACATTATGCTTAGAGGATGGGAAGGACAAACGATTAGGACAGATGAGCCTAGCTGAAGCAGTTATCACAAATGAAATGTCCTGGTTCCTTGGGTTAATAAGAGACCATTTAGAAGCTATAGCAATATTGATGGAGGGTCATGAAAAAGATGAATTAAATGATTTAAATACAAGTTTCAAGAAAAATTTGTTCACCCTGATCTATGTTCGGGTTTTCAACACACGGCTCTTGTGGCAACCAAGGAAGGTGTTGTTTAATAGCAGTTAGTTAGCCAATAAATTCTCTTGGATGGGAGATGAATACACAGTAGCTGCACATTTCTTTCCCTGCTTGCTAACAACCAATACTATATACTATATATAACACAGCTAGTTTACATGTTCATTGCAAGATACAGCACACACCTAAATAGGAAACATATGGTAATGTCTATAAACAGCAACTTTCCATGATTTAATATGAATATATATAAAAAAATAACATGATCACAGCTAATTACATACTCGCCACCCAGGACATACTTGGAAATGAGAGAAATCGCAATGTATCCTTCCTGGTAAAATACATTCTAAAAAATATATATATCGACAGAAATGTTTACGGGTTTATAATATAACTGGAAATATCTTTTGTTCCACCAAGTGAAAATAATACAATTTTCCTAATTCTTGCAAATTTTAGCAGCAGTATTTTGCTTTCCCTTTGGAATTTTCTCTGGGGTAGTATTCAGAGACTCTGCAAGTTTACCTCTGGGGTGTCTTTGTGCAATATCTTAGGTTAAGGTTGCAAAATGGCGTTATTGTTTTGTATCCGCAGCTGAACATTCTCACTGAGGGACTGAACATCTTTACTGTGTAATATCAAAAAGCATGTGGCTTTTAAGCAGTTCAGTGTGGATGATGCAAGGGGCACATCGCCAGCAGTCAGAGTTCTGTGTGGACATCATGTCCTATACATCATCGGTGCTATTCACCTTCCAATTGCTCCTGCTGCAATTTCTCTATTGTGCAAAGTGACATCACCAAAATCCCGAAGTTAGCTAAGTATGATATGGAAGTGGAGGGGGCGTTAGACACCACATCCTCCACTTTCATAAACTCTAGAGCTGTATTATTGGTGTCAATGGAAAGATAAATATCACTTTTACCCAAATATGGGCTAAATTACAATCTTCACGCAAACGTTTGCGCAGGCGCAAAAAAACATTAACGCGAGTGGTAAAACCATTTGCGCCGAATTCCGTATTACATAGTCAGCGCAACAACCACGTGCAATCGTCTACCGCGGGTGAACCTGCGAGAACCCGGTGCGAGCTTACTGTACTTTGCGCGTCCTATACTTAACATTGTGAGCGCAAATGTGAATGTGCGCTGGTATGCGGATGGTATTACAATCTATTTTGTGGTAATTACCGCATAGCCTTTGCGCATAATTTTAGCAACTCCTAAAAGCTGGTGTTAATGGCAAATCTGAACAACCTGGCCGAACCCAAATACACCAGCCCTAACAAAAATGCAGCAAAGTATAGTTGCCCCTTCACCACATACCAAACAAATAAAATGGATGAAGTTGTGTGTGCATGTATTATTGCTGCAGCATATATGCTCAGATTGACTGTGGCAGGCGCAATTTCTTAACGTGAGTAAATTGTGGTTCTTAATTCTCATTGGCTGAATCGTGAGAAAAACAGTGCGCACACTGATTTTTGCGCGCGACGGTACTGCGCGAGCATTTGGGCGTGTCCTGTTTACGCGAGTTATTGATTGGCAGATGAAAAGACGCGCGAGGATTGCTTTTTTTTTTGCAGACTTTTTGCGTGAAGATTGTAATATATCCCTATGTTTTTTTGGGTATATTTACTGTAAACTAAAAAAATTGATGACATATGATTTAGGTTTAGAATGTGGACATCTATAATGTGGACATTGGCATTGTGAGTCACTGCCGAGTCACTATTCCATTTTGTACACCAATGCCTATGTTGTACCTCAACAACCACGGCCAGTAATGTACTGGTCTTCACTGCTGGACTATGGAAAGCTTGATGTCATCATCCCGCCCAATATGCCAAGAGGAACTGGGCATATTACTGTAGTGAAGGTCAATTAGACCCCACTATCTCCACTGCTATAAGCCCCTTGAACTTCCAAAACACGTTGCTTAAAAGATAATAGCCTGGCCTTTCAAATAGTGTTACTCTTTTGGTATGATTCTTATAAAAATAAAATAGAATAAATTAGTAATCCAGAAAGTAGCATCATGCTTTCCTGCTATGAGACAATTCTCCTCTCCATTTCCTGGAAAATAATCACTGAGATCTACCCCAACAACACAAAGGGTTATTCAAAGAGATCCGAATGGCTGCCGAAAGGGAACCGAACGCTGAAAATCAGCGTTCGGTTACCTTTCTTGGCCATTTGGCTATCCAGAGAGCAGGCAATTCGCCGCGGCGTTCTCTTCTCCTGGGACGCTGATAGAGATTTTAAATTGCTGTGACCCTAATCTGAGGATGCTGGGTGGCTGGCCAACAGGACTGTGCTGACCGGAGCCTGTTTCCCCCCCTCCGGTCCAGAGACTCACCTGCTGGACGCTATCTCCAGCTGGAGCATGCTAATGGCGGGCTGTTTCGCAGATTTCAATGCCCCCCAGTTCTGCGCTGGAGACCATGCCGGCGGCCGGAGCGACGGAGGGGCCACATTTCCCGGCTTTACTGGACACCGTGCTACAACTGCTGGAGGAAGACGAGAGCCCTGTGACTCGGGGCGATATGCGCCGCATCCTGGCGGTACTGTGCTCCGGCTGGAGCACTGAAGACTCGACCAGCGACGATCCTGGGAATGAGCAGCCCGCAGGGGTACCACAGGGCGGTGAGCTACCTGAGAGGGTAGAGGCTGAGGTGCTGCGGGACAAGAAGGCGCCAGATCACCCGAATCCGAAGGATGTTCCCACGAGGGGAGATCTGATCACGTGGCGTGCTTCTGAGATGCCCGCATGTCGAGGGCCTTCAGGCGGGGGGCAGCTGGTGGGTGTGCTGGCGGCACCCGCTGGCACTGGCTGGTGTCTGGAGGCCGACTATCCCCCTATAGCTGCAACAGAGATTCCGCCTGTCCCCCCCTGCGGGGCCCTGCTTTGGAGTCACTTGCGGCCTTACCTTGGGTGGCCAGAAATCCTGATGGCAGTGCGGGTGAGGGCCTACTTGATTTGTCCACCCTTTTCTTCGCCGATGGGCCTCGCCTGCTCTGCCCCACGGGTGCCTCCATTTCGGGACACAGGCTGAGAACGGTCCTTTATTTATCCTGCCTTGTCTTTTCAATGATGACCTACTGTTTCTTCTATAGGAACTTCTTCTCTGTTTGCCCACACGCTGAGACTTTTTACATTTTATTTTTCTTTTCTGATGAGACCCCCCAATTGGGGATGATTTTATGTTATTTTCTGTGATAAATGATGAGACGTTTTTGGTTTTATTGCCGTCATTTAGGTGACATGTTGCTGATCTCCGTAGCTATTTTATTTTCCTTTTTCTTGCTGATGTCTGGATACTTCTCTTTGCATTTTGCTGTGTTAGTTATTGCCGAGTATTCTGGTCCTGCGAGGCCTTATGTTGATGTTTATATGACCTTTACTCAAAATAAAAAATTTAAATCTAAAAAAAATAAAAATATCTAATAAACTGTTGATTATAATTGAATACGTATCTGGTCAGCGCGAAATGGTAGAACGCTAGGGATATGTGGGCAATCTTGTGGTTACATCCGTAGAAGTTCAACATGTGAGAGAATTGGAAGAGAGAAAAAAATACTACATTGGTGCAGTATGCTATATTCAAAAGGTGACAAATTATATTTGGAGAAAATTCCACTCACAAATCTAGAGCCCCAACACTGGCTCTGAGTGGGAAGATGCCTCTGGGTTATTTATCTGAAGATGTTCTCAGGAAACCCACTCCTTCCATCTGCTGTTGATCATAGCTCTCTCGATGGGGCAGATATGCAATAAAGACACAAATAGAAAAACTCTGTGTGTATCTGGATATAAGTATTGGAAAGGAAAACTCCTATCGGAGTGTAAACTCACATTTGATGGAGCTTATTCAAGCTCAAGATATGCGCCTATGGGTTTTGTATGGTCAAACCCAAAAAAAGACCAGTAGATGCCGGATTACGTTCTAAAAAATTTAATAAAATTAACAAAAGTTAAAATAAAACAATTAAGAGTCCAGGACGCGTTTCACCGCTATCACGGCTTCTTCAGCTGGTGTCATCTGAACAAGAACTTCCAAGCATCATGTTATAGTGTCGTAGGTCCAAGAAATAAGTGATTCCACATGTTGTTAATTGGCGAATGGCGTGCGTTCCACGCCTCTCTATGGAGTCTGTCCGAGTTTTGACAGTCGGGCGCCATTTTGCGCAGGCGCAATGCAAAGTTTCCGCGTTTCAAGATGCGTGTCAATGACGTAGCCAGTCTTTATTTCGTTCTTAAACGTTCGGTCACCGACAACAATGCCAAAGACAACAAAAAGATACAATCAATATGCATACCAACACATTATATCATATCCCAGATGAAGAAGGCTATACCTCTATACAACCTCTCATTGTATCTTTTTGTTGTCTTTGGCATTGTTGTCGGTGACCGAACGTTTAAGAACGAAATAAAGACTGGCTACGTCATTGACACGCATCTTGAAACGCGGAAACTTTGCATTGCGCCTGCGCAAAATGGCGCCCGACTGTCAAAACTCGGACAGACTCCATAGAGAGGCGTGGAACGCACGCCATTCGCCAATTAACAACATGTGGAATCACTTATTTCTTGGACCTACGACACTATAACATGATGCTTGGAAGTTCTTGTTCAGATGACACCAGCTGAAGAAGCCGGGATAGCGGTGAAACGCGTCCTGGACTCTTAATTGTTTTATTTTAACTTTTGTTAATTTTATTAAATTTTTTAGAACGTAATCCGGCATCTACTGGTCTTTTTTTGGGTTTGACCATACAAAACCCATAGGCGCATATCTTGAGCTTGAATAAGCTCCATCAAATGTGAGTTTACACTCCGATAGGAGTTTTCCTTTCCAATACTTATATCCAGATACACACAGAGTTTTTCTATTTGTGTCTTTATTGCATATCTGCCCCATCGAGAGAGCTATGATCAACAGCAGATGGAAGGAGTGGGTTTCCTGAGAACATCTTCAGATAAATAACCCAGAGGCATCTTCCCACTCAGAGCCAGTGTTGGGGCTCTAGATTTGTGAGTGGAATTTTCTCCAAATATAATTTGTCACCTTTTGAATATAGCATACTGCACCAATGTAGTATTTTTTTCTCTCTTCCAATTCTCTCACATGTTGAACTTCTACGGATGTAACCACAAGATTGCCCACATATCCCTAGCGTTCTACCATTTCGCGCTGACCAGATACGTATTCAATTGTTAATATCTGTTCTTGGTTTGGGGGAAACCACTAATTTCTGGTCTAGCTGGGTATTGGGCACATCACTTTGTTCTGGGCGCTTACCATCTCCTATTCCTACTGTTGATTATAATATTCTGCAGTAAAGAGTCTCTTTCTTTATAGATTTTTTAGGATATTTTAAGCATTTTTCAGGATTTTTTGTGTTAAAAAAATTTACGATTTTTTTAAAATTGTTTTTTAACTTTACTTATTTTTTTATGTAACAGCCCTCTTTATTATCATTCATTGGACCTCATATGTAAATTTCAGACATTTTCGCTCAGTAGTTTCTTTGCAAACAGCGTTTCACTTTTCAAACATTCAAGCAAACTTCTAATTTATTCACTGCATTCGTCTGCGGTGTTGGCTTTTTCCGGCAGCTGCACTATGTGTGATCTGTACCTGCTCGGGTTTTTCTGGCGTTTTCGGCGGGTTAATCCAGATGTTTTTGCAGGTTTCGGTGTGCGTTCGCCCTCGTTTTGCGGTGAGTTGTCGGCGGGTTTGTGGTGACTTTTCCCTGCAATTCGGGGACCCTGTGGTGTTTGCTGAATACACCGCAGGGTTGCCGAAATCGGATTGCCAAATCGAACCGACTTGAAGAGAACGAAAAGTCACCGAACGTGCGATGGCTTTACGATTCTCTTTGAATAACCCTGACAGACTTTAATATACTTGCTGTCACTGGAGGAATATGGGAGTGGGGTGACAATGGTCACCAGTCACCATGAATAGAAAAGCTGAGTATATGACTGCAGGAGAGGATCTTGTAGATAGCTTTATCTATTTTGGTAAAAGACCCACAGAACCACAAGATTCATCGGGTGCTATTCCCTAGTGAACGCTAATGTTAGCGTTCAGATGTGTAAGCATATCGCTAGGATAAGTGACTTTAACACATGCCCCATATACAGTATTGCCTTACTGATGCTAAAGCTTAAAAAAATCACTTAGCGCATTGGTGATTGCTCTAGCTTCCGCAAGCTTACTGTGCTTTGCACATCCTATACCTAACATGAGGAGCACAATCATTAATTAGCATTAAGATAAGAAAGGTATTACAAAGTGCTAGCGCTAATTACCGCAGGGATGCGCAAGGCAAAATTTGAGCTACACCTAAGAGCTGGTGCTAAATGATTCCAGTTTTGGAAAATCATTTAGCACCCCCTAAAAACGCCCCCCCCCAAATATGTTACTCACCTCTCATCCTGCTGCGTGAATGGTGGCCGCGAGCAATGTGAGACTGGGAAGAATTAGTCCCTGGTCTCTCTCCACAATCGTTCTGCGGCACTGTGCGATCTCACAGCCTAGAAGTGCAAACCCTACAGGAGGTGATACTCTCGGAAGTGCTACCGTGAGTTTCACTGCGGTTAGCGCTGCATTCTGGGGCAAGGTGCCAAGGTAGCGCCTGACACAGAATCGCAGGTGCAGATTTTACCCCGTTAGCGACCCCATTTTGCACACAGTAGGGAATAGGGCCCATCATCCTCAAGAATATTTCTCCCAGTGTGCACAAGGACACATACTAAATTGTGTGTGATGTTTTTTAAATGTATACACACCTTTAAAAAATATACAGGAAAATGCCAGTATCCAAGTTGTACAAAGTACAAGGTACAGGGTTCGTAACTCTTTGTAGGCTGACTCAACCTAATAAAATGGGGCTCCCCCCCAAAAAAATGTTAAACAATGTACTAAAGTCAAATATACCATATCTTAAATCTTTTGGACCAGAATTTTTTCTTTCTGTTTTTGGATTTTGGAATATTTGCATATAAAAATGAGATTTCTTGGGAATGGGACCTGAGTCTAAACAAGAAATTCACTTATGTTTCATATATACTTTATTACTTTATATAAATACCCTTAAGTTGTTTTGTCACATGGGGGGGGGGCAGGTGTGGAATTTTTCATTTCTATTGTCATATTGGTGTTCCAAAAATATTTGGTATTTTGAAAATTTCAAACTTTGGAATTCTGTAAGAGATACTCAAATTGTATGTTATGTTTCTTGTCTATTTTTTTTTAGGAAAACCCTGTAAGAAATAATGACAAATAAATAAATCCACTTCTCCTACAATTATCAGTTTTCATTAGAGAAAATAATATGTACAAAACATTAACTTGTCTTTGGTTATGGATTCTTTTGTACCTTTTAAAAATGAACAGCAATTCCATGCTCACCATTTTAAACACACTCCTTTCATTCCTGACAAGATGTACAAAATACAACCAATCATTTTCAGTTTTCCAATTGTGGTTAATTTTTTTTTTTTTGGAAAATCAATTTTAATTACTTATGCAATATGAAATATTTGGGAATATTACCAATGTAATTCTTACTGTAATATCCTATTTTGCAGGTGGATGTCGCCATCTACTGTAAAAAATAGAGTTACTGCAGTTATAAATGCAGTTCAAGTCTCTGTGCCTTGGCTGGGGAAAGTCTGATAGAGACATTCCAGGACTGATTTTAAAAGGTTTTAACACCTTGGGCTTTATGCCCACAGGGTTAAAAGTTTGGGGGCTCCTTCTGGAGCACAAAAGCATACAAAATTCGTTTGTAACAAACAAATTTTATTTGCAATGATTCAGCACAGTCCCAGATCATTTTAACACGATCTTGGGCTGCTGTGGCTGCTATCGCTGATCGAGTATACACGGTCGCGGTATTGAAGGTGTAAAATACAGTAACATGTGATTTCTGATTATTTTAAAATAGTGCTTAATACAATATATAATCACAGTATTTTGGATGATAAGGATGAGAAAATAAATTATTAAGCTATAAATTATTGAAATCGGGATATAAATTTACACTTTTTTCATTTTATGGTGTAACTTTCTGATGTGACATGACATATAACACATAGCAATGATGTAGTTTGAATGTGTGAAGTACAGTGGAAAAAAAGATCTATTATAAGCAAGGGTTCTGCAATAAAACCTTGCAAGTTCGCTGTCTTGGAGTTACACTTGACTCTGCTCTTTCCTTCATCCCCCACATCCAGTCTCTTTCCTCCTCCTGCCGATACCAACTGCGTAATATTTGCAGTATTCGGCCATTTCTTACCGCTGTCACCACAAAACAACTCATGCACGCCCTGGTAATCTCCCGACTCGACTATTGCAATAATCTCTTATCTGGTCTCCCTCTGTCCCACCTCTCCCCCCTACAATCCATCCTGAACGCCTCCGCCAGGCTAATTCACCTCACCCGCCGCTCTGTCTCTGCCTCTCCCCTCTGCGAGTCCCTTCACTGGCTCCCCATCCACTGCAGAATTAAGTTCAAAATCCTTATCCTTACCTACAAAACCCTCACTAACTCAGCGCCCCACTACCTGTCCTCACTAATCACCAAATACACCCCAGCCGCTCCCTAAGGTCAAACAGTGACCTGCGCCTAGCTTCTCCCCGCATCACCTCTTTCCATGATAGACTGCAGGATTTCTCACGCGCAGCCCCCACTCTCTGGAACGCTCTCCCTCGTACTGTCAGACTTTCCCCTAACTTCTCTTCCTTCAAACGCTCCCTTAAAACGTTCCTATTTAGGGAAGCCTACCACCCAACTCACTGACGCAACCATCAATCACTCTCACCTTACAGTCCTCTCCTCCTGTTTCCAACCCCAACCCTCCTAGATTGTGAGTTCCTACGGGAATAGGGCCCTCATCTCCTCCTGTACTGTTTGTCAAATGTTGTTCAATGTATTGTAACCCTGTCTATACTGTGCTTATTGTACAGCGCTGCGGAATATGCTGGCGCTTTATAAATAAAGAATAATAATAATAATAATGATCAAAAAATGGTCAACATGAGCTCAGCACATGTGGTTGAATTGGCTCACCACTGAAGGGGTTGATGCTGATGTGATTTTATATAGCATTCTGCAGTTGAAGAGAACTGTACACATTGTCTTAGACAAATCAGCAGCAAATGAAAAGTAGGTGTAAAAGTTACTTTACTACAAGAACGACTGTGTATTCTAATGGCAAACCTTCTTAGCGGCAGTAATAATATGAGAAATGCGGCACTGGAGGTGGATGTGAGTAGCTATGTGTGTGACTTTGTTATAATAATGCACACGCATTCTCTCGCATCCGTTTTGGTAGCAATCTATGAAAAATAGTTTTTGATATTCAGATAATTATAACTTTTCGAACCTGCAGAGCAAATAACTGCTTTTCAACCACAATATAGAAAATAAATGAAATAAATTTACAAGTGCCTAATGTGACCCTCTCATCTATGTGAACATTTAACTATCATTGATAAATATAATAAAATGTATAATTAAGGTGTGTTTAGGATTATTGTACACTTGAAAACTCATGTTATTTATAGCGGCTATATTAATAAAGCTCTAAAAACTGTCCTTTAGCTGTCGTCAAAACCACCAATACCCTCTGATTACATACCATTTTTTTTAAAAATTCAGACCTGCACATATTAAATCTCCACGCTACACCCATGATCATCATAATATTGCATTAAAATGTGCTTAATTGATTAATTACACTATAAAAATAATTTGTTCTCAGGCATATAATGCCAAAGACACATTTACAATTTCATTGAGATGAGGAAGTGTTTTAGATATAGGAAACTTTTGCTTTATTACATTTTTTGTTGCTTTAATATTTTTTTTATCAGCCCACTGCTTTAATGATGAAGCTGGAGCTGATGCTTCCTGCTTCTTTTTAGCAGGTAGATGGTCTACTGTTCACCACCAACCCTGTGATATCACACCCGCTTCAGTGCACAACTCTGCAGTGCTGTATTTTAGAGCAAATGTGACAACTCCAAAAGGTACTCTTTAAATCTACAATTTTTATTCACCTTAGTTTGTTGCACCATGGCCTTAATAGATGTTTTTTTGTGCATGTAATTGTGTCACGTGTCCCCCTGCTGTAGATGTGTGCAGATCATATTAGTGTTTGAGCAGAGAAGTGATACTGTTGATGATATTACAGAAGTTCACCTTGTATCAAGCCTTTACATCAGAAGCAGGAAGAAAGCTGAAGCTGGAAACATATGGTGACCATAGTTCCATTTGCGATGCATTTGGAATTCCTGCAGCCACATGTATACATACACATAAATAAACCAATAAGACATCTTTCAGTGACACAACCAAAGTACAAAGCAAAAATTAAAAAGAAAAAACAAAGAATTATGGTTGGTTAAGTGAAAACCTATAAAATGCCAATTAATTATAGGCATTATAAAACCAGACATTAAACAAAAGAAAATTAAGTCTTAAAACAATATCACCTGCCCTCACATTCAGAGAAAATGCATATAACTTTCAGATCAATCTTAACAGAAAACAAACTAAAAGAAAATGAAAAGAGCATAATGTCTAAGTTCCCTTTAGGCTAGGGTCAGACGAGCGCAGTGCGAACGCGCGTGCAGGCGCACTTAATCACGGCCGTAGTAGCAGCAAGTGCCAGGCAATGACGGCCAATATACGAAGTACGGTCGCACAAAAGTCCGGCTGCGCAACGCAAGTGGAAAACGAATGCATTTTTTCGAGAACGTTAAACTGCTAGTACTGACGTACAGAGTGCGCTGCGCCCGCTAGCGGCGTGTGTGCGTGATTTGGAGATGTCAGACACTGCTAATGTCCAGCCAACATAACGTCCAGATGCACAAAGTGTTTTATTGATGATCCGTACAAAATCACGGATGCAAATGCGCATCGTATGACCGCTATCGCGTATTCCGTGAAAAAATGCGTCCATTCGTTCGAACGCACTTTTTCACAGACAACGTGAAAATGCGTTCGTCTGACCCTAGCCTTAACTGTCCAAGCAAAAATCAAAAATAACTATTATTGCTGATTTTATATATATCATACCAAATTCAGGCACTCCACTCTAACATATTTTAAAATCAACTAACTTGATTAAAAACTGTATTAAACAATAGCGATTTAGTTACAAAAATATGATCATACATTGTATAAGCCTGTATATACAAAATGAAGAGGTGAGTATATTGTGAGTCTATACACCAACAACAAGTTCACGATATGATTGTGTATAGTGTCACAATATACACACCTCTTCTTGATTGTATTTGCAATGGAGGAAATGCCTTTCAGAGTTTTGTGCTTTGTTATAAAGTGACTAGAAATGCTTTTCAGTTATATTTATAGGCCTGTATGTAACATCAACATGGGGTTTATACTAGTACTCTTTAAGGCCAGGTGACGGTTATTGCTGGCCAGCAGTTTCTGTGAGTTATTGACTTGTTCCGACATAGACCGTCATGCGGTCAAAACACTCTTCTGTCCTGCACACATCAAGGACCATTATCTCTCTAAGTGATCAGTGTGGCATCTCTGACATCGATGGCTGTGGTCTGGATACAAAAATAAATATTCAAACATTTATTTTGTATCTTATTTCTGACTCTTTGTATATTCAATGAATACATATAGTCACAGTTAAAAGCAGAGCACCCAGTCCCTCTAAGTATTTTAATAAAATGAAAGTCATCCCTCTCTCCCTTTTCCCCAATATATTAATATATTTTTTTAAGTGTGTTTATTATTGCAGAAGCCCCTTGCACATCACAGCAATTCGATGAATTGCATCCCAGAGCTCCTGTGCCACATTCCCCATATGCAGCAAGGAATTCTGGGTAGGATATGCAAATGACATCTGTCTCACTTTTATGCATCCTGGTTCTGTTATTACACAGAGCCCTAAAATCAATGCTATGCCACACTGTGGCTTTGTAGCAGAGATAAGGTTTATATATACACACACAGTTGACTTTGGAGTCTTCAACTCAAGGACTTACAAAATTTGTGAATGCCAAACCAGCCCTAACCCTACACACCCTGTCTTGAAAGCCTCATTATCCCAGCCCAAAATTCCCTAACACAACATACCTCTAAACTTATTATCTCTTGATAACCCCTTTTATAATCTCTACCCTAAAAAAATAAATTAAAATAATATTAACTTTTTCACAACCATTATCGAGTTAACTTGATTTTGAAAACCCCTTCAGATGCCAGAGTTTGAGTTAACGCAATATGGTCTTGTTCTAAACGAATGTAAAGATTTTCAGTTCTTGCAAACAATTGGGCTCAAGATTATGCCCCTGTAATTACCAGTATATAAGTCATGACATCAAATGTACTGAAACTCTTTGAAGTGCTGGAACCTCCCTGTAGGCCTGGCTGCATTGCAACTGCAATTCCGTTCTTGACCAGCAGAGCAAGCCCTGTGCCTGTCAAATAATGATATTACAGTGCATTTAAACTGTATGTGTAGGTGTATGTTGCTGTATGTGTATGTGTGTAGGTTTGGGCGCACATGTGTGATGGTCATAGAGTTTGGGGTGATATACAGTGGTTTTCCACAAAACCATTGGGTTCTGCCAGTATTTTTATGGAAAACCACTTGGTAGTGTAGAGGTTAACATTGTAAAAAATTAAATCTTGTGCAGCAAGGTTATTGAACCATTGTTGCTTCTTTCTAAAATATTTGTTGAAATATAATTTTTTGCTACAAATATTTGCATATATCTGCAAGCATAAATTAAAAGTAATAGTAGTATTTCAGCTCATAAGAGGCAGATAAATATCAGTGTTTTTTAAAAAGATTTTACATACCTTTAGCACCACCACCATCACTTATTCAACATTGTTTTCTGCACTGTTCTTTATATTTCTTTCTTTCCTTTCTTTTTTTTTTGTTGCTAAAATGGGGATAGAAAAAGGCAAAAATTTACAGTCAAATTATATATTCAATATTATAATGTATTAGAAACTTTTGCATGTTTTTAATTTCCCTATTATATTTAGTATGTAGCCTGAGTACATCTTTTAAATTCTAAACATTAAGATTTTGGAAGAACAAACATATTACATATGTTATGGGAAACCTTTGTGATAGACTGGACTAACTTTTCAGTTCGTTGAATTCCACCTACTGTACATCAAATGGTTTGAACTTGCCTGTTTCCAACACATTTGCATTTGTGTTGAAAGATTTATATCAGAAATTGATTAATAAATACCTTTCAAAGCTCAGCAGAAACATTTGATAAATGTTCATCCTTACATCAGCTTTAAACACATGTTTTACGGGATTTAAATTCTTGAGGCTTTGGCTTTACATTGTGATCTTCTATTTGTCAAAGTTCCCTTTTAAAGCAGTTTCATTGAACTGTTGGAATATTTTCATATATCACACTTTTATAATCATGTGGTTATTTGGATTATCTTTGCCTCAAAGATTATGTTAAAGACAAGAGGCCCCTTGCTGTAGATATGGTGGTTTTAATATGTAAGGCATAGGTTTGTTATGGTTAACTTCAGCTGACTTTACAAATATTGACTAAAATACATAACAAATGCCTACCTTAGTGACAGAACTCAAATGACTACTGAGAAAATAATGTAGGCTGTGATGGTCATCAAAGTATCACACCAACTGAACCATGTAGGGCCAATAATATCATTGAGCTCTGTTGCTCTGGGGTCCATTGTGGAGATCAAACAAACTCCGTGATGGGCGTGATCTTTTCCCCAGACCTGGCAAAGCATGGGCTAAAACCAATAAGCATTTCTCTTACTTACCCTCAAAACATCTATTGTACTACAGAACACTGAAGCTGTAGGCAGCCAATGAAACTGGTGTGTCAACCTGTACTGGTCCGTTAGATGCAACGTGGTGCATGCAGGAATCTGCAAATTGGAAGTGACCTCATCACAACAACATTTATCAAGGATCTTTAGGAACCTTGATCTTTTCATGTCATAATGAGGTATTACATCAGGGCTGAAAACTCAAGGTCCTCCAGATGCTTATACCTACATTTCACAGAATTCTTTCAAAGCAATAGATGGCCAGGGAATCATGGGAGTTGTAGTTCAGACAGATCATATTTAGATGATATCAAACCCTATACAACCACAAATGTATTTCTCTTCCCATCTGAAGCTTAGCCATATTTTTTTCTTGGTCTCCACCTTCTTTCTAGTACTGCAATGGTCTCCGCAGGGGAGCTGGGCACTCAAGGGAGCTTCCAATCAATCCAGTGGTTGGGAGGGAGGTGGGAACAAAATTGGTTCTCTCTTCCTGGTCCTGAGGTTTGATGCTAAGGTCATCCCTCACTTATCTGTGCTTCAAGGAGGAGCTAAGAATGGCTGAATCAGCCCTCCAAAAGTCCTACAGAGGGGAGAGAGGTGAGGACGCTCAAAGCACTGTGACCACTCGATTTACATTGGTCGCTCAAATTACATTGAGTGGTAAGAGTGCGAAGAGTGTCCCCTTAAACAAATGTTGTGAGTAAATGATATTCACATGATCAAGCAACATGCTATTCACTCAAATGATGAATATACAATGAAAACAGAGTCAGACAAAAACCAATGTAGAAATTAACTGTAGCACCACAGACAATGGAACAATTCTGGAAAAAACACAACCAATAATCCAATCTGTGAAAGGAGACATTTTCATACAATTCTCATACAAAACGCATACAATTTCCTTATGTAAACTAGAAGAAGTTCACTTTAACAGGTGCAAATGTAAAGCCACATACTTAAATGTGACCTTGACCTTTTAGGTGTTAAACAAAATGATTGCTTAGCACTCTTATTAAGATATATAAATATTCATATTTTTGGAAATGTGTATTCACTATTGTACAGAATAACACAAATGCATTTTTCTCTATGCCCATGATGTGCAAGAGTTTGCGGTTTGTTAGTGTTAGTAGGGATAGCAGAGATTTTCTTGAGTTATTGCTTATAACAATATTACTTACTATTTTGCTAAACAAACCTTTACTGTATGCCTAACTTTATTTCTCAGAAAACCAAAATACATACAGTTGTAGCAAGATATGCATGTTTATTTCCGCGTGGACATTTTATGTTATTGACAGCTTTTAAATATAGCAACTGAGAACATTGTAAGTAACCCATTATTTTTATGGGTGCATTGCATTACTTTAAAGTAAGCTTCTGCCATCTGTGCGAGACGATAATAGCCAATGCAAAAAACATATTTTATCTTTCAGGTTCACATTAGTAAAATATAAGATAAAAGTGATTTAATGGTCACCATCTGGCCGGCGTACAAGGCGGCTGTGGCATTTTCCCCTGTGATTCAGGTACAGCTTAGTAGGGAAACATACTGCTATAATCCCACATAAAGCATAGCCCATTCTTGTGTTGAAATGTAGTGTAAGCTAGTGTTTCTTATAATTTTTTGTGTGTGTGTCCGAAAGATAATAATTACAACATAGGTGATTAAAAAGATAATAATAATAATAATGATAACAGAAACACGCAAGAATAATAGTAATATAGCCTTCAAGATCGGTCACTTGTCAACTTTTTTTTTTTTTTTTTTTTTTTTTAAATGTGAAATTTATTAACAATTGCAAAAAACAAAAAAAAAGCATATCGTGAAAGAGAATTAGAAAGGACACAGAAAAGAAAAAAAAAGGGGGAGTACAAATCTCCATATCGCAACAGCCTGAGTGATAATAAAAATAAAAAAGGCAATCAGGCTTATTAAAAAAGGACGCCCACAGATATGCATCAAAAAAATGTACGAAGATACTCAAATCACAATGTTAATTCAAACGTGTGCCATATAAACCAGTTGTCATCCTTTTCAAGGGCGAGGTTATCATTTTTTGTATGTTTGTCTGTAAATGATGCTAAGTATTTGACAATGGCGAGCAGTGACTTTTTTATTTTTATTATATTGTAAGAGTATCTCCATCATTGATAATAAATTCCAGATCCCACTTCTTTGGAGAAAAATTGCATTTAACAGGAAAGTTGTGTTTTGGGTTATGTGGTTGATGCCAAGATCAATGAATTGGATACTCTATTTATCTATCTATGTACTTTTAAATTGTCACAAAAGATTTAATTATTTGTGTTTCATATCTATTGGCTTCCATAAAGTACCTGAAACATTGCTGAGTCTTCATGGTACAGTGTAATAATTAAGAAACATTCAAACATTGGAGAATCTTGTCCTTATTTTCATTTTTCATATCAAATGTTTCATTTAAATGATGATTTTGTTTGTTTTTGACTTCTTGGAGAGTTGTATAGGCTTGGTCATTGAAGCAGGTTTCATAGGTGTTATGATGTAAAGGAGAAATCTTTGAGATTGTATCAGATGTCTTACACAGTGGTCTCCCACTACTTGTAACAGGTGCAGCATATTGGTCAGTTATGAGGCAACTGACGCAATTAAACTGATTATTGCAATAGCAACAACAACAAGTTGAGTGATTTTGTATCTATCTTACTACTGTTATCGAATGGGTCATGAAGCTCATGCCGTGTTTCAAATTTCAGCTGCCTCACAAAAGAGTTAAAGGGATGTGTCGAAAATAAAGTTCCTTTTGTGCTGCTCACATCTTCTGACCAATAAGTTTTTTTAATATATTAGTTATTTCAGGTGTTTTTACTCACCTTTTGTCCCTCGCTACGTGCATCTCCTCCTCTTTAGCTCAGTGACTCCCTTACCCAGAAGTCCCTGAAGCTTTTCTGTGCATTTCGCTCCTATGCAACTTACGTAGCACAGGAACAGCAAATTGAGCACTCCTATGGGACTTACAGACTATACATATGCAACTTCCTGTGCAGAACGATGGATTAGATCTGAGCACAGGTGCAGATCTGATCCTTCAACTGCCTGAGACTGCTCGCCACAGCGATTGGTCTCAGAGAGGGTGATGTTGGCACGCTCTCTGTGTGCAGAGTCAATAGTGACTGATCTGGTGACCGGCTGCTGGTGATGCTGGGTGGGGCGGAGGAAACTACTCCACTCCACCTAGCATTTCTGTCAGATCGGGACAGCTTCGAGGAGGGTAGAAGAAGGGGGCACTCTTCACATCCTGACCACTTTAAAACTATAAATTGATCAGAATTAGAAGAGTGTTCCTTTAAGAATGTTTGGGTATCATGAATCCTAAATGGGTAACTATACAATGCGGTGTCTGTTGCGGAAATAGCGACGGGGCTTAATGATCAAGAAAACCAGAAGGTCCATGTCTCCACCAGTTTCGTCAGCAAATGAAAATCTATTTTCCTCTCAAGATGTTCTTTTTGAGCTTTAAGGCAAAATATTGTTCAATTGCACATAAAAATAAAATTAGTTTTCTGACAAAACAGCGGTAGCCATGAATCTCCCATTTTATTTTCCTTAGAAATAATTTGCACAACAGAACCATGCAAGACCTTCATCTCCTCTGGGAGTAGGTAATGGTCTAATTACATATTTTTATTGGGGGCTTGATGATAGCAATTAGACAATCATTAAATGAGAAACGGTGTTTGAAGTGTCACACACCTGCATGTCTGTGCATTGGTTTCTTTTATTTATTTCTCTGTCTATTTTGTATTACAGTACACGGGATTTCAAACAGAAAGATCTGAATCGGACCATGAAAGCCAATGGGGCGGTAGCCCCCTCACTGACAGTGCTTCACCACAACTTTTAGACCCTATAGAACGGCCAAGTTCTCAACAACATGACATGTCTTGCGCATATAGACAGTACCCAGAACGAAGTGCTCTTTGTTTCGGATTAACCCTTGATTCCAGATTAAATGATGACAGACACCAACATAGTCAATCCTGTGAAGGTGGAAGATGTGAAGCTGGTAGATACTTTCTTGGAAGTCCTCAGACTGGGAGAGATGCATGGTGGGGTCCACGATCAGCACTTCCATTGACAAAATCGTCTCCAGAAAGCCGAGAGATATATGAGAACAGCATGCCACACATCGCTTCAGTTCACAGAGTACATGGTATGAGAAACAAATTAAGAAATAAAGCAAAAACGCATATTGCCTATCTTTAATACATTAATACATTTTAATTATATGACTTTTTTCCCGGAATATTTGCTAAATGAGATCTAAATTCCCCAGCTAAAATATTGAGAATGGGGGACAAAATTTCAGGCATTCCTAAACCACTTAATCCCTGAATTTTAACAAACTTTTCAGATGGTTTTTTTTTGACTAGTTTGAAAGAAATCATTCAATTTTTTTATCATTTCTTTAAACTTTAATATCAAGCACTGTGACCTGACAAAACACTGAAAATTTTTCATTATGAAATACTATCTCTTATTCTGTTTTAATCTTTTCACATTTGTTGATATTCAACATTCACTGTTCTTTTGTGTATATTTTTATTTTTTGACTCACCCCTAACCATAATGTTCATGACGTTTGCTGTTTCTTAGAGGATTCAAAGCATTGGAGATACAGAATTTATATATATTTTAAATGAATGAAAATAACAAAAAAGTCAGTAAATAAAATAATAACAGTAAAATGTTGGCATTTTAATTTTAATACCCTGTGTCCCCTGTAACTACTGGACTTCCTCCCATTTCAGCAACCTCTGTAACGACTGGACTTCCCCCATTCCAGGAAATGACACGCTAATTCTGGTTTACAGAGGCTGAGCACATCCCATTAGGTTCACCTCAGTAGGGGTTTTGAGTTATGCATTTCAACCCTCAGTAGCAATTCCACCATCTAAAAAGATGAATGGAATTGATTATAAGAAAGCCAAGTGCAGTAGCACTGTAAAATATGCAGTATTTGTATATCTAAAGCAAATCTGGGGGTTATGGGATGTGAACACACAAGGACGGACTAAAGAGGTCAGTTAATTACTGGCATACCTGCAAAACAAGTTAAAACCATAGGATAATATCCTTATATTGTTTCTTTGTGTTGCTGTTATTTTCAGATTATATCCCTTTTCTGTACAATTACTGGCATGAGGTCGGTCCCGGAAAGTGTGTAACTTTAAAAAGGAATGTCTTATTTTTTTCATATTCATTGTTTCATTTAACTTTCACTATTACATACTCTAACCCTAACTTTAATGTCAGATGAGATCAAAGACAAGCCATTCATGTACAATTTTTTTTTGAGACAGTATTTTACCAGGAAGGATACAATGAGATTTCTCTAGTTTTCAAGTATGTCCTGGGTGGCGAGTATAAGTGTCTCGCCCAAGGACACTTACTGGAGAGGTGCTCTTTCTTGTATTCGAACCTGTGTCTCCACGGTTGTATCAGAACACTCAAAACCACATGGAAAGTGTTAGGAACCAGCACGCAGGATGCGGTTGCGAGCCCAGGGTGCGGTGATACAACTGAGAAACACTTGTGGTGAAATCAAAAGGGGTTTATTAAGCAAAACAATATAACATCAGAAGGGCGATGCAGGAAAGTCTCTTGGGGATGTGCAGAGGGGCAGGTGCAACAAAAGGGGGTCTTGAATCACAGTTAATGTTCATAGGAAGTCCAGGAGGATAGCCAGGGGTCCGGTACATGTATATCAAGCAGAGTCCTTGAACTTCCTTCCAGGTCGGATACAGATTCAGATTCAGATTGTGCTGATGCAGCAGAATGCAGAAGTACTCTGGGTAGGGTGTGCCTCTGCTAAATAGGGATCAGGACTGATTGTACATCTGCTGCTGGAGAATCCAGCAAGGCCAGTTCATCAGGGCAGCACTTCTAAATGCAAGATCAGTGTTTTCACGGTTTCTTGCCATGGTGACGGCAACCTTTCCTTGGAGTGCTGGGGATACCATGCAGACGTCCTGACAGAAAGTTTATGATAAAACAATAATTTGATCTACAACTGATTCTGTGTGATGGAACATGGACCATTTTTTTCATCGACACAGCCACTTCAACCCCAAACCTGGTCTGGAAAGTCATTTCTTTCTACTAAACTCCATGGAAACATGCAAAGTAGTGATATAAATACTTGAATAGAACATGTGTGGAAAACATAAAAATAATAAGATGCCATCTAAGCTCCCCGTTAAAAGTGCAAATTAATATTTTGGTAATGTAATTTCCATTTATTTTTATTTATAGGGAGAAGTCATTGGGATGAAGAGAGCGTTGTCAGTTCTCCAGATCCTGGTTCTGCGAGTGAATCAGGGGACCGTTTCCGTTCTGAGCAATATCAAACCACTCATCATGAACCCAGCAAAATCGAAACTCTTATACGGGCTACACAGCAAATGATTAAAGAGGAAGAAACCAGGTTGCAGCTACGTAAATCTAGTCCAGATCAGCTAACTACAATTAATGGCGCTGGCAAAAGAAACTCTGTATGTTTTACTAACTACCAGCAGCCTCATTTATCTGGTGTCGTGTGTCGAGGACCATCTCTTCCTAATACTTCTCCTTGTGACCATATCCAACAAAGAGATGGAAAACTACTGAGCCCGCAGGACAATGAATATGAAAACAGCCCCACAACTTTGTCCAGAATGAGCAGCCCAAATTCAGACAGAATTTCAAAAAACAGTGTTACGATATCAAAAGACTATTTACATACCAATTTATCTCCCCAACAAGCCCTGGATCACCCAGCCTCTCCCAACTATTACAGTTCACACAGGCAATATTTTGATAAACATGCTTACACGTTTACTGGGTATGCCTTTGAACATTTATATGACACTGAAGCTATAAGAAACTATTCGTTGGGTTGTAATGGATCACATTTTGATGTTACGTCTCACTTAAGGATGCAGCAGGATCCTTCTCAAATCCACAAGGGCACATCAGTGATAATAACTAATGGAAGTTGATGGTTAATCGGGTATGTTTGCACTCATGCACTCTCTCAAGAGGACTGAATATAAACATTTTAGTGACAATGTTACCAGCATCCAATGAATTACAGTGCACTAGAAAGGGTTTTAAGAGGGGACTTGCTGTAAATGTTTGGTTTATAATATTTAATGCAAAGGATTAGCAGTGAACACCAGTGGAATGCCAGAGAAACTTTGATGTCATGTGTCTAGGAGGTTGTGCAGTCTTTGAGAAGGTCCTCAAGCTATATGTGTTATTACAATATTACAAAATTTTGATGAATATAATTTGCATGTTAACAAAGCACTCATTCCTCAAAAAACGCAAACACAAAAAAATCAAAATCAAACAAAAAGAGGCAAACTATGCACCCAGGGGTCATACAGCAATGTGGAATGTACTCAGTTCTGTATATACATTACACAACGTCATAGCACTTCTGTGCTTACATTCATTAACAGGTTCTGTTCTCTCGTTTAAAATAAATTTGATTTTTCGTACAGAAGATTGAAAAACGCGAGGATTAGTGGAAATCGATGTTCGTGAATGTGATTATATCTAAATGAAAATTGAAGGCAAACAAGAAAATGCCTAGCCCATTAGACAGCTTTTTTTTTTTACTTTCCTGTATCCACATAGCCACATGACTAATATTCTTTTGTTTTCTAATTATGTATTTTTCAAAAAAAGTCTGCACTCTAATATCATGATAATATCAGAATTAACTGTAAAAATATTTTATATTGCTTGGTTTGCATTTATATTCATTTCGTTTACACCACAATGTTATCCATATTGATTTTAATTTATATTATAAATGAATACTGTTTTATGAATATTTAAAATACAATCTTTTTTTGAAAACATCGCCAATATATGCTCAGATAAAAAAAATGTACAGCACATTGCAAAGTCAAGGTATTACGTATATAGTATTTCATTGTAGGGGTACAAATTAAACACGTGTTTACTTTTTGATGGGCTGAATAATGCAGTTACAATAGAATAATAAAAATGGGGCACATGGAAGAAGGCATTTTAAGAATGATAATTGATGTTATCCACTTTAAATCTTAATATATTAAATGCTATAGATAAGGAATTAAATGATTTAAATTATGCAGTGGAATGCATGAACTTTGTGGGCTCTTCTGATAGGAAAAATAATAGTCGATGCATGACCCAGAACAGCTATTTTGCACTGAAGTTATTGCTGTTTATTCATTTTATGCCAGAAGTATTCATGGGTATCACCTCTAATGGTTTTTTCGACATACTATGTCCATCCCAAATTTGATAAAGACCTTGCATATACATCCTGCATGTGTGCCTGTGGATAAAATAGCTCTACCTAAAAAAAAACAACCTTTTTATCTGGTTGCAGTTAATTTTAGGTGTAGAACCTCTGGAAGCAGTTCTTTCCCACATGATGTAAGTCTTTTGTAAAACTATAAATTTTCAGAATAACAGAGCAGGGCTTTTTTGTTTTCTGAAACCAATCCACAAAAACTGTGCTTTTATTTATTTATTTATTTTAAACCTATTTTAATTCGTCGTGGATCAGTACAAAAAATTTCAGGTGAAGAAAAAACAACATATTATACATCATTTATAAACAGTAGAACAATGTGACCTCGCGGCATCTGAAACACAACAAAGAAAATGCGTCATAGGCAGTATAGAAAAAAACAGATAAAATGTGACTATAAGAAACAAAAACATAGTTAGAGCTCCTCCCGCTTTTATGGGGAATGGCATATCTTAATGAGCAGGTGAGGGTAGTGCATGGTCGTCTGAGATATCCGGAGGGGTGGAGGTGAGGAAACAAGCTAAGGAGCTGTTAGGGAGGTCCTGGGGGATTGGAGGGGTACCCCGTAGCATCCGTAGGGAGTACCAAGGAGCACAGAAGAAGGTGTGTCGTAGAGAGTTTTTGGGTGCTTTTATTTTGTATGATTTGGCACTGATGGTGTATTTGTCACAGAGAGTCATCAATGTACGAGTTACAAAAGAAGCAGACATAAAAGTATGTTACAGAGAAAGCTACAAAAATAAAACCATAAATGTAATATTTGGGTGCATGGTGATATGACAAAAGATGTGAGTATTTGAAGAGGGACTTACGATCTTAAAGAGATACATTGTCAATGAGACACCAGCATGAACATTATGGTTGACTTGCAGAATGTAGGGTATGGAATATTGTTTGTTCAACAAAATCCTTTTTAATATGTTTATATTTTTATAGTTAGCTAGCTTAAATTAGCTTAATGGCTCAAGCTGCTATTCCAACCATGCCAAAGTTTTGCCTGTAGCTCAGATGTTGTGCTCGCCTACAGTAAATTAACTGCTCCATACTTTGTATCGGAGCCATTTGATTGAGACTAGCCGATGACGATCAAGCTGTTCCAACATAACTAGTCATTCTTGGCTTGAGCTGGTATTCTGCAAAGAATACTGACTCTCACACCCCGGTGTTAAGTGATTTTGGTTTTGTAAACTCACTTAACAGTTAAATTTAAGAACCTTAAAATTTTCCAAACTTACCTCCGATCTCACTGTGCAGAGGGAGGCATGACCCACTATGTCCTCTGACTGCAAGCAGTGGAACACCAAGAATAAATAGTTCTCTGTGTTCTTCTGCAGGCCCATCATGACCCCATGTAAAGCTCGTGCAGGGTTACGCTTCACTCCATGGAACCCTATGGGCTCTAGGAGGAGATAGCAGTGGCGGTGCTTCTGTTAGTATCAATAAGCAACGCTCAACTATTACGACTCACGCCAATAATGCAGTGGCTTAGTCAAAATAGATCTGTTAAGAGTGAACCGCAAAGGGCTAACAGCTCGCTCTCAATTTATTCATTTGTGAGTCACTATTAATGCCTCAGAATATGGCCCTTACTGTCTTTAATGTGCAAAACTGGGTAGGGAGATGAGGTACAAAAATATAATTTTTAAATCAAAGCTTTATGCAATCTTATATACATCTTTTAAAATTATTATTTGGCAATAGTTCAGACTAAACATAAATAGGATCTTTTGTAGCCTTTTTTTTAGCCCAGTGTGCTCAATGTTATGTGATACTTACGAGATACCAATCAGAAAAATGTAAATAAAGTATGCTTCCCAAATGACATAAACCAGATGAACGTTTCCATTTAAAGGATAATCTACTTTTCGGCTTGCGATTGTGAAATTACAAATTGCTCTCACAATTTTTCTACTTCTAGGAGTTGCTCTTGTGAGTGAGGTCCTGTTGAAGTCAATGACGACCATGCTCACAAGAGCAGTTCATGTCAAGTTCAAAAGCTTTACAGCAAAATGCAAGACAATACAATAGACACAAGACATTAACTTACATTTGCAGCAAAATGCTTTGCTGCGCCTTTCAATTATTTTTTGTAATTAGCTTGTGTTTTTATGCAAATAATAAAATAACCGCTTCTGGAAAAGAAAAAAAAATCACTTATAAATACAGTCCATGTCAACTGTATTCTGAAATTTGCATCAAAATGTTCATGGTAGTGTCTCTTTCATACTGTTTGTATTATTAGAATTTGAGAACCACAGACTCTGAGCTCTATTTCAGCCAAGCATTAACAAGTCAGCTGTTAAGTATAGTGGCTCCATTCATTGACACTAAATGCTCCCATCCTAGCCCCACCAAGCCAAAAACATTTCTTGCAGCTCTACTGTTACATCTACATACTGTACATTATTGCTTCTTATGCTTTATATAGAATGAGCAAAAGTGGAGACAATCTGGAGAATAACGCGTGACAATTAGGTCTCTTGTTATTCCCACTTGCAGATGGTAACTAAAAGAATCACCTCCAGCTTCAGGAAAATCACTTAACACACTAAAACAAACCTCTTAAAAAATTCAATACTCACCAATTGTCCCACGGTGCACCAGACAAACAGAATGACACTAAGTACAAATAGTACACCATAGTACATAGTTCAGTAGATTGTGCCCAAGGCTCCATTGCAGTCCTAACGACTTCAGAAGAGGATACTCGGAATGACATGTGACTCATAATAAATCTGGTATTAGGGAGATGCTGAAAGTAGGTGGCTCGTGCCAACTTTTACCATTTGTGACTCCCGTTTACTGGCTCAGCTGGTATAAGGCCTACTGTTTATGTGGTCCATACAATGTACAAAATACTCACTTTTAACCTACCTAGAGGGATTTTTTTTACCATCTGGAAATTGATTCTTTAACAGGAAAAGTTATTTCAATTTCTAATGTTTAAAATGGTCTGTGTAGCTTGAGATCAAATGAACTGAAAACATGTTTGAAATGTTGGGAAGAGGGTTTTGGGTTAATGCCTCTTTTCAGTAGACTGCCTCGACAAAGTATAGTTCATACGATCCTGAAAAAAGCTAGAGTCCGCTGGATTGAGTATCCATTGGATTGCCAGCCTAATACAATTACATATATATGTTTTAACAATTTTGTCAGTATTGATCCAACTAACCCATCATCAAAACTTCATAAATATATAAAAAAATAGTAGAAATGATAAACCACCATTTTATATAACAATATTGGAAGCATTTTATTAATCTAATTAATGTTACACATTTAATGTATAACACTATTTCATTGATTTCATTGAAAAAGTCTGAGCTGGATGTCTCTTTATTCATTTTAGCTCAGTTACTTTAAGTTAGTTTTGTGGATATTTGGATATGGAGTGCTGGCAAACAAAGGATGATTTGAAAAACTCAGGCCACCTTTCTTTTCAGCCAAATTCCAGCTCTTTGAATGGACTTTAAGTTAAAGATACTTTCAGTGGACTTTTTTATTTTGTTAATTGTTTTTCTGTATAATGGAAATGGGCAAAGAACACCTATCCTGATAGGAGATCCAAGCGTCTGAGTCTGTGTGAGTAATTGTTGCCAAAAGGCTGAGAATTTTCATCTCTCAACTGTATATGGACATTCATGTTTCTACTTGAATATTACAAACCAGCAAAATGTAGTATTTTACCAAACCCGTAAGAAAAGGAAGCTAAATCATTTGTCTGGACTAAATCTACACACAATCCAGGAAAGCATCTTCAAAAATATAAAATAGACCGTGTGAAGGCCATAGTATATTTTTTGCTATCAAGTGACAGGAACGGAAAGACCATTAATTGTGAAATGCTATAATTCATATAATAGTTTCTTTAAATTGGAAATTATAGAAATAGAACATTGGATAAAAAACCTACATTACAATGAGTATCAGTGTATTCATTATATGTTGATAAGTTGTGTAACCCCGCTTACACCAGTCTGCCTGAAATTTGAATGTCGGGCACAATTAAAGATAAACTGCAATTTAAAAATCAAAGGTGTGTTTATGATGGGTACAAAACGTTTCTTGATTGACAGTAACAAACGAGGTTTTTTTTTTTAGAACTGGCAATGTTTGCTTTTATGACTGATGCCCTTAATTCACATTGAAATATTCATGAGATCAGATACTCAGACGCAAATATCTAAACTGCCATGCCTTTGCAATGTATATTTCTAGTGACATTGTAGCATATTATCTGTAACTTGAAGTTTTCTTTTGGAATGTATTGTAGAAAACAAAACTACACTATGTCAATAATATCCTGCAAAGTGTTCTCATTTATAATTATTTATATTGTAAATAGCTTTCGAAGGTCAATTTCAAGGTAACTGTGCATAAAATGTATTTATTATTATGTGAAGATTTTTCTTTGGTTTTAAAATATTGTTACAAATGAATATGCGTTTTGTCTCCATTCCTTTATGGACTCAATTATTAATAATGTGACCTGGTCTTGAAGCCACCTTAACCCCATAGTGACCAGGCGGTTTTACCACCGTCTGTCCGAAAGTACCCACTGCTGTTTTTACATTTCTGCGCTGTTTGTGTTTAGGTCTAATTTTCCTCTTACTCGTTTATGGAACCCACACATATTATATACCGTTGTTCTTGCCATTAAATTAACCTTCTAAACATATCTTTTTTTCCATCATATCATATAATTTACTATAAACAAAATTATGAAATAATATGAATAAATAGAAAAAACACACTTTTTGAACTTTAATCCCCAAAATCTACAACCGCCAAAAAAGACTCTGGCTAAATAGTTCTGAAAATTTTGTCCTGAAATTATAAATACCCAACTTTAACATGTTTTTGCTTTTTAACCCCTTCATTGCTGAGCCATCCCATATCACCTCTGAGTGCTGAGCTCGTTCTGCCCATTTTATGCTCCTCATATTTAAACGTGATTTGAAGTGCTATTTTATTATACCCCCAGACAAAATATATATTTTTAAAAATGGCTTTTTATACATTAATTAATTTATTTTTTTATTTTTACACCAAACCTGGTCATGGCCAGGCCTTTCCATTGATTCCAAACATGACCCTCTAGCTGCCATGGATCAGGAGATACAGGGATACAAAGGATCGACATATGCCGACGACGTCTGTGGGTGTGAGGTGATCCAGAGGCTTGGCTGACATCCCAGATGTCAGCCACTTCTGGGAGCGAATTGTGATCCGGCACCTAAGGGGTTAAAAAGAGGCTCCGCTGGAAAGGGTAAACTCTGCCCTCTCCAGCGGTGCCTCTCTTTTTTTCCTGGCTGCAGCCGCTGGAGAGGGAGTGTGGTCCAAAGGACCTCCCCCTTTCAGTTTCCCACTGCGGGCACTGGGGGCACCTGAAATTGACATCATCATGCACAGCGATGACATCATCGTAATGGCTGAGGCCCATAAAACCATTGGGCTTGCTTCAAGGAAGCCAGACCGACGTGGGACCCTGGCCAGTGAGGTGAGTATAAGAAGGGAGGGGGGATAAAGGGCCATGATGTACATAGTACGCCCTTGGTCCTTAAGTGGAATTTTCCCCAGGACGTACTATGTACGTCAGTAGTTCTTATGGGGTTAAATGTAGAGCATCTTCTCAGACAATAGCTTAAGGTACATCAATTACAAAAAATCCTAGTGCAATTGTTAATTCTTCTTTTAGTATTAGTTGAGTGGTAACAGAGTTATTGCAATGACATCAGCATGTGCTGCTTAATGTTCTCTTTAAAAATGTTTTAGCTTACTTACTTGTTATTCTTCATGATACCGTGAAAATATTCCACATTTCAAAACCATGGGAAATAAATTAAATTGAACATATTCTCATCCGTAAACGTCATAAAAAATGGAAAGCACAATTCCTCTTTCCAGTTTATAATGTGCACTGAGGTGAAATATTTCTGTGGTTTGTGGCCACTATAATCTATCGTTGCCACAGGACTTGAGTTGCTATACTACGATCTTGAAATAATACAATGGAATAGTATGAGACCTCAGAATGAACACCACAAGTTTGTATGGTACTCCTAGTAATATTAAGTCTTGGCATTACAATTCAATGATTAACTTGTTCATTAACTGTACTTGTGAGAGTTACCACTACACTATTAACAGTCAATTACACACATACTATGTGCGTAATGGAAAGATCAGTAATTACTTTGCAATTCATACATAGTTGTAAAACCCTATTTTCAGTGCATATCCAGGTTTACCTATGCTCCGTAATGGCATTACAGAGTATCAAGGTCTTCAGCTGGTACCAGGGTCTGAAGCACAGTGGGGGTCTATGAGAGGCTGCTACGAACTTGGAGGGACACAAGGGTCTAGGAGAGGATACTACAAACATGGACGGACACGGGGGTCCAGGACAGCATACTAAGGGAGGTAGAGGCTAAGGGAATAGGTAGGTCTTTAGGAGCAGGAAAACACATGTCTTGACAGAGCAAGATAGCTACAATAAAGGAGCCCTGATTAGAGCCCTGATGAGAGAGGTGTGGTCCCTTTTTCAGGGCTTGTAGGTGTCATGTGTTTCTGTGCTTAACTGTCTGTGTTGTGGAAGCACTGGTGCTAAGCAGTACGTGAAGAGTGCTGCCTAGTAATGTTATCACAGGCATCGTACGGTCAGCAGCGTGGAGCCTGACATAGAGCCATTAGGTAATCTTCTTATTGAGCCACTAATTCGTCTTTGGGTATCAGCACTGGGTTGACACTCAAGTCTAAAACCCATGTACAATTTGCAAGTTAAAATTCACTCTGAGGATGTTTTAGGTGCCCAGGTGTTTGTGTGCTGGACATCAGGATTTGATGAAACACATTAACTCTCAATTATCTGTTTGGTCTTCAGAAAATCACAAATTTTGACTAGAATGGACTTAAATGTAGTAACTTCAATAGGTAAAATTGGACAAGCAAAAATCCAGATATTTGCTGAATCAAGATAATACACTGAGAGGTTACAATGTGCACAGCTTATCATATAAAGAAGCATGAAATGTTATTTTGTATTCTTATTTGGCATTTATTGTTGACGACATGAACTAATCATTTCAGTAATGAATATAGCAGTTCCACAAGTATTTACACACCAGTATTATTTTCATTGTAAATAAATTGGCAATATCTCATTAGTTTGCCTTTTCAACAAAATCAAAATGTTTGTTACATACACATTTAAAAAAAATTATTTTAAAATTTCTTTTAACTGAAAGCAAAAAACAGAATGATACACGTGAAAGCCATCCACTGTGAATATCAGCAAAATTGAATGATACAAGGGTATAACATGATGAGGGAAATTTTATGTGGTATGAAGGAGAGAATAGAATAACAAAAAAATGTGAAAAGGTTGTGTGGTGTTTCTGAAAGGAACTCCCTAAATTGCATAACAACCATCCAGCCATGTCAATTGGAAAGCCAGTTAATTTCATTTCCTGACATTGATTTGAGCAATGTTCACTGTGATGATGTGACAGAAACCTGAATGCACATCCAGGAGAACATTCCATCATATGTAAGTGTTTTAATGTTCTTTTACTAGTTCTTACTGCTTTGATATTTCTGGCAAGCCTTCATATCATGCAAATCTATAGAACCATGCACATCTGCTTAATTAGGGAACCAGATAACTTAGCTAAGGCTGTGGTCACATGCACTTTTTCACATACAGTGTCTGTTGAAACAGATGCACTTTATAATGGATGAGATTGTGTAGCATAGTATCAGTTAGCTATGGCTGCCGTTGAGAAAAATAAAAAAGCTGTATGCGGGGGTGTCTCTACGTCTGTCGTAGTTTTTTTCCGTCATTGCCATTTTGGCGTCCGTTGCAACATGCGTTGCCCGTGCGTGAAAAAGTGTGCAGTGCTTCGTGTGTTGCTCTCTATAGACTCCTTTCAAAAACTACTACGGACAGCAATCAGTGTGGTCAGACGTATGTGCTAACTGCACTCATCTGACCGCAGCCTAAATGGTGCAATATGTCATTATAATGAATATATGACCGAGTGAGAAAGTGTTTTTTTCTTGGTGAAACATTTGATTTGTCAGTAATCATAAACAGAGATTATGTCTATAATTAATTGTGCCACAAATCACTAACATTTTTGCCTAGTCCTCCACATATGTAATCATTTTCATCTGACCCTTTGCCCAAATCTGATACTGAAACTAAACCTATTGCAAGGCCAGCTTGATGAGAAAGAACGATTGAGGTTACCGAACATAAGGATGTGTGGACTGTTAATCCTAAAATACTTAAAAATGGAATTTTATAGCTAGTGTTATAATATTGTGTTCCAACAATAGTCATTAGGTTTCAAATTAAAAAGTACAATGGTGGTAATGCCCAAAGTGGATTTTCAGATTGCTGTTATTTCATTTGCCTTGAGTTAGATTTTTGATTTACATATTTCAATTTCTTACTATTAAGTTTAAAAAAGTTCTTTTTTTTGTCTACCCCTTCAAGTATCCACAAAAAGCTCCAAGGTGAAACCATTTGAGGACCTTATGACCTTAATACACCTTTTAAAAATCACATGTCAAGATTTAAAATTGTCCTATTCCCATTCATGGTGACAGATTCATAGAGCTGCACATGCTAAATAAATGGGCTTCGGGGTTTAGAGTTTACATCTCATAGCAAAAGAAATGGATTTCACAGAGAACAACGAGTCAAGATTTTATTTTTTTAATTTTTTTTATTCCAGTGACTCTGCAGAAACATTGTACCTACAACAATATGCCAGAAATTAAGATTTTCACTTATACATATGTTGGCTTCTTTTAATCATCACTATTTATTGTATTGAAAGTTCACGTTTCTTTCAAGACCATTAACTTAAAAATATATATTTGTGTGACAAAATGAAAAAGACAACTTATGAAATCTAACATGGTCATGCATTGCTCATGTAGCCACATCCTACTCCTAACTAAACAAGGGCATTTTGTAATAAGTTAGATGGATCCACATTTCAAATAACAAAACGGCTGTTACATTCACCCCTTCACTACCAAGTGGTTTTCCATAAAAACACTGTCAGGAACCAATGTTTTATGCAAAATCAGTCACAATTATAGAGTAAAACATCACTGTGTATATGCACAATGCAATTTTTACTGTAGTATCCCTGTTTGACAGGCAAATGTCATCTGAAATCTGCTGGCCAAGAAGCACTACTGCAGCTGGGCCTCCATGTTATTCATGGAGATCCATGCTTTAGACTCAGTCACAGCTGTTTAAACTTAGAAGCTCAGCTGTTAGGCTTGAGGTGCTCAAACTTTCTGGAGCTCATTTGCAAACAAATTCCAATTGCAAAATATGAAATTTCTTTTCATTGCTCCAGAATTATATCAAATTGAGTATACTCAATTGGAGCACCAGCAGATGCATCAAAGATCGAGTATACTCGATCTTGGTAACGAAGGGGTTAAGTACCAAGTGAGAATTTTTGTTTAATGTTTAGCATTACTCTGTTCGGGTGAAGCCAACCTAATATCATCTCCATCTGCGACAAAATGTACTTAGCAAAATTTGCTATGGCTCCATTTGCTTCCAGATTGAGTAGCCATGCTTATTTCATTAATGCATGGTCTATATCAGATTATTGTGCTAATTTGTATTTTGAAATATAAAGGCTTTTATCTCACTCAAACGTAAAAAAAAAAAAATCACATATTCAGGAAGTTTCTTGAATTATTTTAGTAGTGAAGAAAGTCAAAATATTAGTGCCTCAATTACAGATCAAAATTACTGTTCAGATTGGATAGTAGGATTTATTTTACATGAAAAAGACCTTTGCCGAAGATTGAATGCTAGACTGAATGGATTGATGCTACAGCTGTCTGAGATCAGCTACCTGATCCTATTAATATGCATGTGCACGAAGAAAGGACAGCTTTTGAGAATATATTTTTTTTCTTCAGTCTTTGCAAATTTATAATTAATCCACATTCTAAACTGAAACATATTCCCATTCAGTTGGTATGGTGAAAATACAAATGATAAATTAGATGTTCAATACAATATTTCTTTTTTTATTTTTAATCGTACTACTAGCTTCTCTTCATAAATATATTGTTAATATGCAAAAAAATATACCAGTACTGTTAAACATACATATGTGGCATGCAGGACCTACAAATCTGGCCCTCAGTAAGGCCTGTCCCCTTCTGCATGATGCAGTGACACACTACGCAGATTTGGAACATCGTTTTAGGCTCTCTGAGAGCTTGACACCGCTGCTTCAGTAAACTATGGTTTCAATAAAATAAACATTTATAGAGTAACTCCCAACTCTAATCGATAAAATGTATACAGCACTTACACAATAATGAAGACTCCAAATACTAGGGACATTATTTTATAGTATTTGGAGTCTTCATTATTGTGTAAGTGCTGTATACATTTTATCGATTTGAGTTGGGTGTTACTCTATAATTGTTTATTTTATTTCATTTCAATTCCCTTTGGTTATATATAACTATGGTTTCAAACCTTTTTAGCTTTCAACCAAGTTCAGGGCTATAGTGTCATCTAGCTTCAGCAATGACACTAAGCAGCTGTTGCCTTTACAGAGGTGTGGGTGTGTGCGTTGGGGGGTAAAAGTAACTAGCAGTGTTACTGGGGGTTAAATGAGATAGGAAAATGATGGT
This sequence comes from Leptobrachium leishanense, assembly GCA_009667805.1. Lineage (NCBI taxonomy): Eukaryota > Metazoa > Chordata > Amphibia > Anura > Megophryidae > Leptobrachium > Leptobrachium leishanense. Next base: position 286,780,014 of record CM019066.1, read on the forward strand.
TCAAAAGTAAAAGTGAGCCTGAAGAGTTACATAAATATGGCAGGTTGTGGGTGTCACATATTTGCTTCTCCCCAGAAGGGCACATGACTTGGCAAAGTGGATGCAGGGCTAAAAATCACTATTCGTCTGCACTAGACCTAAAATAATGACTGTGTAGCACACAATCCCCACACCCACTTTCCGTAATTGCTGCCACCATCAGTTCGTTTTCATATATATAGACTGGGGTGACCTGAAATACCCCGTTTAATTATACACACCAAAAAGGAAAACATTCAGTAGACCAATCCCATGGTATTAGATCGTCCCGAACTCAAGGCTATCATAATCCTGTCTCTTCAGTTAACATAGTTACATAGTTGCATAGGCTGAAAAAAGACATGCGTCCATCGGGTTCAGCCTCTCCCACATCACCTACTGCTGTTGATCCAAAAGAAGGCAAAAAACCCAGTCTGAAATGCTTGCCAATATGCAACATACTGGACAAAAATTCCTTCTTGACCCGAGAATGGCAGTCAGATTTCTCCTTGGATCAAGATGCTTTTACGCACATATTAAATATTTTAACCCTTAATATACTGTGTCTGCAGGAAGTCAATCAGTTGCTTTTTAAAAGTCTGTACAGTCTCTGACCCAACTACCTCAACAGGCAGAGAATTCCACAGCTTTATTGTTCTCACCGTAAAATAACCCTTCCTATGCTTTAGGCTAAATTTTCTTTCTTCCAGTCTAAATGGATGACCCCGTGTCCTGTGTATAGTCCTGTTAATGAATACGTTATCAGACAATGGATGATAATGGCCACGTATATATTTATATAGGGTTATCAGATCCCCTCTAAGGCGTTGTTTCTCTAAACTAAACAGGTTTAAGCTTGTTAGTCTTTCCTCATAACTTAACCCTTCCATTCCCCTTATTAATTTAGTCGCCCGTCTCTGCACTTTTTCTAGCGCTATAATATCCTTTTTTAAGACAGTGCCCAAAATTGCACTGGATATTCAAGGTACGGTCTGACCATTGATTTATACAGAGGCAAAATTATGTTTTCATCCCGAGAGTGAACTCCCCTTTTAATGCATGCCAATACTTTGCTGGCCTTGGCGGTTGCTGTTTGACATTGCACATTGTTACGTAGTTTGAAGTCTACGATTATTCCCAAATCCTTCCCCTGCTTGGATTTCCCTAACTCCATACCATTTAGGGTACAAGTTGCTTGTGTGTTCTCTTCACTCCAAAGTGCATAACTTTGCTTTTATCTACATTAAATTTCATCTTCCATTTAAGTGCCCAGTCCCCAATCTATCTAAATCCCTCTGCAGTAGTAAGTAGTAAGTAGTAAGTAGTAAGTAAAAAGTAACATCCTGCTCACATTGTATTACTTTTCCTAGTTTTGTGTCATCTGCAAACACTGATACATGGCTTTCAATGCCTAGCTCAAGGTCATTTATAAATAAATTTAATAGTATTGGTCCTATAACAGACCCCTGAGGGACACTGCTTACCACTGATGTCCATCTTGAAAATGTACCATTTATGACCACTCTCTGTACCCTATCTTTTATCCAGTTTTCTATCCAAGAACAAGTATTTTCATCTAGACCAATTTTTCTTAATTTAAATAGTAACCTTTTGTGTGGAACTGTGTCCAAAAGCTTTGGCAAAATCCAAGTAAATCACATCCACTGCGACCCCCTGACCTATACTTCTACTTACTTCTTCATAGAACGTAATTAGGTTAGTCTGACATGATCTGTGTTTCATGAAACATGCTGATTTTTGCCAATTACATTATACCTCCCAATGAATTCCTGAATATTATCCCTTAGTAACCCCTCAAATACTTTCACAGCCACAGATGTTAAGCACACAGGTCTATAATTCCCAGGCACAAATCTAAACCTTTCTTAAATATAGGGACCACGACAATGTGGTTCTTATATCAGACAAAGGCAGAGCTTAATAAATTTATATTTATTATGATGACAAAAGCCACAGTGCATATACAGAAATAAGAAGATATTGCAATTAAGATTTACACTCACAAGCAGAAAAATAAACGGAGTAACAACAGACCTTATCTACTTACACACGGAAGGAATCTGTCTGAAGGGAGGTTATGGTTGGGAAAGGTGGCACTTATTTTCAATTAGAGTGACTTCCAAAAAAAAAGCACCTTTTAGACTTTGGGTCAGTGTAACTGTTGTTCCCTTGATTCTGTGTTTTGTTTTTCCAGTCGCTACAGACGGTTACTTCATTCACCTGAGTCTAGTCAATTTGCTAAATATTCCCAAATTACCAATCTGCATTTATTTAGGGTATCTGGAAAATTTTGGTTCCTTTCTTCACACACAGTGGATGTGTCTGAATTTTAAAGATGTTATGTTAGTATTATACATCTTAAGATGTTGCTGTGTTTTTTGTCAAGGTATGCCTAAGGCCATGTTTCATGCCCAAGTAGGTTTTTAATTTGTTGTGAATTAAAGGTTATATTTTATTAATTTCACGGGTAGATACTATTATCCGAAAGAGAGAAGGGTCGGTATGGGCGCTCTTGTCTAGGTTTGGGTACTTGTTTTTGTTTGCTGCCGTCTAGGAGATAGCACAGACTCTCGAATGGGTGTGCAGATATCGATAAAGGAAAGGGGGGGGTTCCTAGTGGCGCAACAATTGCGTACAACAGATCATAAAGTCGTACTTAGAACCAATAGATGCATATAAATCTTTACGGTTCGTATGAGAGCAACTTCACTGGTGCAGGTTTAGGTAAAGTGCTATTGCCACAGTAATATAAAGTGCAACAGTTTATGCAGTATAGAGTGCAACAGTATTATAGTGCAACAATATATACATTGTTAAAGTGCATCAGTGACAACTTGAGTGCATGGAAAAAACCAGCATAGCACATTAAAAAGGTGCAAATGTGCGTATCGGCGTTATAAAGACTGGTACGGTCTGGGTATATACACTGGATGTCTATTCGTGGGTACATACAAGGTGACCTTACATTGATTCCTGTGTGTATTGAAGGTCTATTGTCCTCAATGTCCTTGCTTTCCAGAGGTCCTAGGATGGCAGAATATGCACTAAACGCGCTCTGCTTTACATTCGATGTATCGGCTCCTCCTATATCGTTGATTAACTCCACTCGAATCGGGAGATAAGGAACGGGGGAGAGAAAAAGATAACAATAGTGCAACAACGTTTGGATATTGGTACACGCTTTGGTGTTCAGTGATTGTGCACTTACAGGAATTAGAGCCGCTTAAATCCGGGCTCTGGAGTGAAGCGCCTGGTGTCAACTATAGGGTGACTACTGCCCTTCTTTAATACAGCGTCTTCACCTCAGGTGGAGAGACATAAAGGGAAAGAAAAGGGGAAGTGCTCACATGGCACAACATCAGTGATTACTGACTTGCTATAGTGAGGGGGTAGTTGGTTACACTCACCAATTCGGGAGCCTTATCATTCCAGGCTCAACCGTTGCGCGTATGGTACTGCTTGATGGTGAGTACCTGGACCCCTCTTAGCTGTTCCTTTTGGTGCAGGTTGCAGTTTCCGTGGTAGATTCTGGTGGGCTGGCCTGGTCAGGTTGTTTTGGATTTACCAGTTCAGTAACCAGATACTCCTAAATGCTTGGATAAGGGTTTATTCAAAAAATTACAAATGCAATCAATAATACTCAGTTAAAATAGGGAGGGGGGGGAAAAAAATAGTGGTATCTCGAGACGCGTTTCGGCGCTGTCCTGCGCCTTCCTCAGTCGATGTGCAAAACAATGGGCAAAAAAATAGGAAATAGGAAGAAAGTTCGTTGTCCCTTTTTATTTAGAAGGGTCCTGTGTGTGTTCCTCGTGTTTTCCGACTTACTTCCGGGTTCGCATGGTGTCGCGGTCACGTGGTGCCGTTCGCGTCATCCGATGGCGCCGCGGCCATCTTGGATGTGCGTTCCAGCGCTCTATTTGCGTTCCATTCGCTGGATGTGATTCGCCGGTGGCGATTCTGCGGATTTGGGAAGCGAGCGGAGCCGGGATATGCAGTAGTCCGCTCTGTGTGCCAATATTTGGTCCTGGGACAGTCTTTACTTAATGCTGAATTTGTTTAAGATGTAATCATAGTCCCCCTTTCATAATTACAACGGGGATCACTTAAAATACGATATATAACAACCAATATACAGCATGGCACAGATACAGTGATACATTGTGATACACTCTTATGTGAGATTGTTCAACAATGGTCACAGGATTAAAAAAGTAAGGTTACTGTGCCAATAAACGAACGTGATAGATACGGCATGAATGCATATGTGACTGAATAATGCGAGGCCTAAATCTGGCAATAAAAAAGATGAAAAAATGATAAATGATCAGAACGTGGTAAGTGACTAGTTCATTGTTAAAACTGGAGCAATATTAATATTAACTGGAGCAATATTTCATTTAACTGCCCCCCCCCCCCTGAAGTTCTTAATTATGCAACAATCTATTTGTTAGAGTTACTCTTCTCTTATTCGTTTTAGTTCCACTTCTTTCTCTCCCCTCCCCCTTTTTTCATTATGATCTGTAGCATTTTTTTCTGGTAACTAAAGCCAGCAATTGGCCAGATTAACAGTATATGCTCCCATTAAGTGAGTCGGACCCTTAAGTTGGGTACTATACCAACACAAGGTTTTAACAATGAACTAGTCACTTACCACGTTCTGATCATTTATCATTTTTTCATCTTTTTTATTGCCAGATTTAGGCCTCGCATTATTCAGTCACATATGCATTCATCGCTTTTTATCAACTGTGCTATATAAATGCCGTATCTATCACGTTCGTCTATTGGCACAGTAACCTTACTTTTTTAATCCTGTGACCATTGTTGAACAATCTCACATAAGAGTGTATCACAATGTATCACTGTATCTGTGCCATGCTGTATATTGGTTGTTATATATCGTATTTTAAGTGATCCCCGTTGTAATTATGAAAGGGGGACTATGATTACATCTTAAACAAATTCAGCATTAAGTAAAGACTGTCCCAGGACCAAATATTGGCACACAGAGCGGACTACTGCATATCCCGGCTCCGCTCGCTTCCCAAATCCGCAGAATCGCCACCGGCGAATCACATCCAGCGAATGGAACGCAAATAGAGCGCTGGAACGCACATCCAAGATGGCCGCGGCGCCATCGGATGACGCGAACGGCACCACGTGACCGCGACACCATGCGAACCCGGAAGTAAGTCGGAAAACACGAGGAACACACACAGGACCCTTCTAAATAAAAAGGGACAACGAACTTTCTTCCTATTTCCTATTTTTTTGCCCATTGTTTTGCACATCGACTGAGGAAGGCGCAGGACAGCGCCGAAACGCGTCTCGAGATACCACTATTTTTTTCCCCCCCCCCTCCCTATTTTAACTGAGTATTATTGATTGCATTTGTAATTTTTTGAATAAACCCTTATCCAAGCATTTAGGAGTATCTGGTTACTGAACTGGTAAATCCAAAACAACCTGACCAGGCCAGCCCACCAGAATCTACCACGGAAACTGCAACCTGCACCAAAAGGAACAGCTAAGAGGGGTCCAGGTACTCACCATCAAGCAGTACCATACGCGCAACGGTTGAGCCTGGAATGATAAGGCTCCCGAATTGGTGAGTGTAACCAACTACCCCCTCACTATAGCAAGTCAGTAATCACTGATGTTGTGCCATGTGAGCACTTCCCCTTTTCTTTCCCTTTATGTCTCTCCACCTGAGGTGAAGACGCTGTATTAAAGAAGGGCAGTAGTCACCCTATAGTTGACACCAGGCGCTTCACTCCAGAGCCCGGATTTAAGCGGCTCTAATTCCTGTAAGTGCACAATCACTGAACACCAAAGCGTGTACCAATATCCAAACGTTGTTGCACTATTGTTATCTTTTTCTCTCCCCCGTTCCTTATCTCCCGATTCGAGTGGAGTTAATCAACGATATAGGAGGAGCCGATACATCGAATGTAAAGCAGAGCGCGTTTAGTGCATATTCTGCCATCCTAGGACCTCTGGAAAGCAAGGACATTGAGGACAATAGACCTTCAATACACACAGGAATCAATGTAAGGTCACCTTGTATGTACCCACGAATAGACATCCAGTGTATATACCCAGACCGTACCAGTCTTTATAACGCCGATACGCACATTTGCACCTTTTTAATGTGCTATGCTGGTTTTTTCCATGCACTCAAGTTGTCACTGATGCACTTTAACAATGTATATATTGTTGCACTATAATACTGTTGCACTCTATACTGCATAAACTGTTGCACTTTATATTACTGTGGCAATAGCACTTTACCTAAACCTGCACCAGTGAAGTTGCTCTCATACGAACCGTAAAGATTTATATGCATCTATTGGTTCTAAGTACGACTTTATGATCTGTTGTACGCAATTGTTGCGCCACTAGATACTATTATCCTCCTGATCTTCAGCTGGATAGTGAAATACAATGATTCTGAGTCTCGGATTTCTGGGGTGGCACGTAGGAGGGTCAAGATCTGCTCCTGGTCCACCCCTTTCATATTTTACTCAAATCAACTTTTGAGCATTGCATAACCTCACTGAAACAACAAAGCAGCACGTGCCTAGGTGTTGAATTCCAGAGACCTAGCACAATAAATCATACTTCAGCATCCTGTCTGAGAGAACTCATCTATCTGCTCCTCTCATATACATTGCATAAATCAGTCCTGGGGGCTCTTTGATCTTGTTAATTGGCTTCTAACACCTTAGCCTTCCACTGTGACAAGTAGGTGGATGGTTGAGTTTGGTAGGGAGGTGTGGTGTTCAAACTGAAAATGTTATTTGAATGGTCACAGAGCCTTGAGTGTCCTCACCCCTTGTACCATTAGGGGGGATCTCGAAGGGCTGTTTAACTGAGGGGCTTGACAGAGGCCATTCTTGGCCAAAACTTTGCCACTGCCAATATTCATCTGATAAAAGCTGCACTTATACCACTTTTGGGGTGCCCAGATCCCCTTTTTTTGATACAAATCAGGATGTGAATTGGCCATTCAGGATTCTTATAAAGCACCCTTATGTGAGGCAGAAAAAGCTGTTTAAGTTGTGAGTGGGTTCAGAGTGTCTTTCCTTCTTGTCTTTGTGCATCAATATGTTGACAGAGCTTGCCAGTGAATGGAAGCCACCACAGTATCACTCGACTTCAAACACCCAAACAACCAATCAACAGACAGAATTCAGCTTCCAATACATTTGTTACCCTGACAAATAACTGTAATCACTGGAAACATAGTTATTAACTATAATGTTACATCACTGATAGATTGAAACTCTTGCCTGCTGTTTTTTTTTCACTATAACGCTCATCATGGCTAATGTTGTCGGAAAACAACAGGAAATGGGTCCTTTATGTCAGTTACCTTTTTGAAAGATTGAATATAGAATCAAAAATGAATTTGGGTCCTAATTATAGATGAGCTAGCCAAAGCAATCGATATATAGTGATAGTATGTAGTGATTTCTTGAGTAGACAACTAGGGGATAACCCTACTCAGTACACAAAAATCTGCCTCAAAGGCTATATACCAAGAAGCACGCCAATAAAACGTAACATTTATTTATAAAAAATATAAAAAAAATACTATTTTTCAGAATACACTAACCATCACAGACCCAAGATTCTCCACTCTGCACCCCGGAACCAGCAAAAGCATATACTGACCAGCACCCCGGAACAAGCATAAGAATACACTAACCATCACAGACCCAAGATTCTCCACTCTGCACCCCGGAACCAGCAAAAGCATACACTAACCAGCACCCCGGAACAAGCATAAGAATACACTAACCATCACAGACCCAAGATTCTCCACTCTGCAGTCCCACCCGCCCACCCTGGCCCGGTCCATAATTTAAGGGCTCCTTTACAGCTGTTTCCACTTCTCTTGCTAATTACCTTTACTCAGCCCAACCTTCTGGTCCTTCCCATGCAACCGTCACAACGTTTCTTCTAGCAACCAGCTTCACCTTCCCTCTGCTCCCATCTGTTTCACTTACCCCGTCCCTTAGATTGTAAGCTCACAGGATGTCTGGCTGAGCACTTGGTTAAAGTGCTGTACTTTCTAGACAACCTATCCTTTGGACAGGGTTGTCTTTTCCTTATTTATCATGTATGTCTCGTGTTTGTGCTTCCCCATTGTACAGCGCTACGGAATATGCTGGTGCTTTATAAATAAAGGATAATAATAATACTATCATCCAAAGAGATCCGAATTGCTTGAGAAAGGTAACCGAACGCTGAAAATCAGTGTTCGGTTACCTTTCCTGGCCATTCGGCTATCCAGAGAGCAGGCAATTTGCCAAATCCTGGCGCATTGCCTGAACATACGGTGCCTGTTCGGTGCCTGTTCGAGGGCAGTGAAATCCCCATGAAAATGCACTGCTTCGGCTATTCAGAGAACACAAACCAGCAGTGAAAGGTTCCCTTAATGCCCTGCCATTTGGTGGTTTAATTCGGCAAGTTAATTCATGAGAATCCCATAGACTTCAATGTTAAAAATATTCCCGTTTTAATTCAATATCTAATAAACTGTTCATTATAAAATTCTGCAGTAAAGAGTCTCTTTATTTATAGATTTTTTAGGATATTTTAAGCATTTTTCTTAATTTTTATTTTTTTTAAAAGTCCGATTTTTTTTTTTAACCTCCCTGGCGGTCTAATTTTTTCAAAATTTTGTGTCTAAAAGCGTCTCAATTTTTTTTTAAAGGAAACGTGTTTTTGTACGTAGTTAGCCTGTAATAATTAGGAATCACGCACTGAAATCCGTGAAATCAAAAGTTCTTACTGGTAAAATCCTTTATAAATAAATTAATAAATAAATAAAAAAATAAATAGTAAATACACGGAGTCCGATAAAGTTTGAAATACGAAATAATAATTTATTATCCCAAAAATAATTATCCAAAATAATTCAAATAAATGATATTCAATAAAATACAACAAAAAACACTGAAATCTGTCTGAGAACAAGGGTGAGACGAGGTATGGTCTATTTCTTATCCTGTACTGCCACCTAGTTCATAAACATTTCCATTTGTATTCAGTGAATTTAATGAATGAAGTTTGCTGCGTCCAGCCCCCCTGCATCATGTGACTCGCAGGGAGCCATCCAGGAAGCAGCTCGCCGCGATCACACTGCGGGGACAGCGAGGGAGCCAGGAGGAGGTGAGTAAACATCCAGCCCGAGTGTGGCTCGGGGTTACCATTCGCAGTAGCGAAATTTAACCCCGAGTCACACTCGGGAATACCGCAAGGGAGGTTAAGTTTACTTCTTTTTTCTGTAACAGCCCTCTTTATTATCATTCCCTGGACCTCATATGCAAATTTCAGACATTTTCGCTCAGTAGTTTCTTTGCAAATAGCGTTTCATTTTCACAGATTCACACAAACTATTTTGCTAATTTATTCACCTCCCTCGTCTGCAGTCTCAGCTGCTTCGGCTGCTTCGGCTGTGTTCGGCTCCTGCTCGGGCTTGGTTTTCGGCAGGTTAATCCAGATGTTTTTGTGGCTTTTCTGCGCGCATTCAGTGGGTTTTGCGGTTAGTTTTCATCGGGTTTGCGGTAGCTTTTCCCTGCAATTCGGGGGCCCTGTGGTGTTTGCTGAATACACCGCAGGGTCACCGAAATGGGATCGGCAACACGAACCGAATTGAAGAGAACGAAAAGACACCGAACGTGCGGTGACTTTTCGAATCTCTTTGAATAACCCTGTATGTGTATACACGTTTCACAAATAAAAGGAAAAAAAGGCAAAAAAGAGAGGATTTACGACCAGTAGTAATGCAATATATTGTCTATGTGCACTCAATCCCTATAATAAATACAGAATAATATCTGTTATTTATATAACATTTTTGATAGCTATTTGATAGCTATAATTATGTAAATAATAGATCAATTCCATATACATTATATTCTATAATAAGAGGTATAGCCTTTGAGGTACCTTTTTAAAATAATACAATTGAGATACTTATACAAATGCTAGCTGAATAATGTTTGTAAGTAGCTGAATATAGTATCACTATTTCTCAGTTGCTCAACTTATCAGTGTGCTAAGAGCAAGATAATTTAGTCAGCAAGCATACCTTATTTTTTGTACCAGAACCAAAAAGTCTTAATATGTATTCTAGTTTCTAAGAGCATGTTTTCTGACTGGATAAATAAATAAATTTATTTAACTATGTATTTATTTCTTAATTACTTGGAGCTTGATGGAAAATATTTTTTATCCGTTCCTTTTTGAAATCAGATTTTTGGAATCCGCATAAAAGTGAATACAAAAGGCAATTTCTACATTTTAAACATTCTTCATCCAGGAGTATTGACCTGTGGCTTCACAGTCAAATTTAGTAACCTTTTCAGCCAACAGCAGATGATGACAGCGAGTTAGTAATTCACTTAATACTACTACATTGAAGCACAGTTGGATATGTTGTAAATGTCAAATTCTTGGCCTTTCTGTAAACAATATGCTATGTTCATAATATCTAGTTCTATGATGGAAAAAGGAGCTCCAGTTGTATATGGAACATATATATTTTTAGAGATTTAGAAAGAATATCAAACTTGATTTGATGATAGTGGGATTTACTTTTTCTAACTGTAATCCATGTCCTTTCCAGGGACCCAAAGAATTAGGAGAACTGATTGAGAAGCTGTTTCATGACTAGCTGTATGCCGGTCTCTTATTATTTCAGAAACAATTAAATGGATAAAAAGTCTGGAGTATATTTAAAAGGTAGAATTTGCCTTTGAAAGCTGATATATGTTGAGTATCCCTTATCCAAATAGCTTCAGACAGAAGTCTTTTTGATTTAAGATCTTTGAAAACCAAAAACAAAGCTACTGGAGAGATCTCAAAAACATTAAATGTAATGAAATCAATAGTACATAAAAAGGAAGGTCTACACTGATGAACTACTGAACTGGTGACCCCAGAAAAAAATGATGATGAGGAATTGCAGATGTCTTTCCTTGCTGTCAGAAAATCTCTTCATAACATCCAACCAAGCCAAGAACAGGTTCCAGGAGGTGCAAAGTAGTATCAATATCAAACCCTCCACTTAACAGCAGAGTTTATTCACAAAAATAAAATACTGAGGGCCCTATATCCTTCTTGGTGCTAAAATGGTGACCCTAAAGTGTCCCCATTTTAGCACCGTATTCTGGGGCAGGCGCTAATTCAGCAGCTTGTCCCAGAACCAAGCGCTAACCTCGGTGATACTTGCGGTAGCATTTCTGCGCCTCCACGAGTATCACCTCCTGGAGTCCCTAGGATATGGGAATTGCTCTGCCAGGCTGCAAGCCCTGCGTGATCTCATGCTTGCGAGATCACTCAGCATCGTGGAGTGATCAGTGAGGTAAACTGGGACTATTTGTCCCCAGTCTCACTCTGTTCCCAGCAGCCAGGAGTGGCAGATCGGGCCACCATGGTGAGAGGTAAGTATCGGATTTATTGGTGTGGATTTTAGCTGGTCCTAACTGATTCTGAAAAATACAATAAGCTCGTGCAATCACCAATGCAGTAACAAATTTTATAGGATTTAGCAGTAGGAAGGTAATAAGGGTAGCACGCATTAAAGTCACTTATCCTGACATTAACGTTTACTCACCCGTATGCTACAGTTAGCGTTACCTATGAAAAAGGGCCCCTGAGAGTTTATCACACACTGTAAACCAGAGGTAAATTTTGAGAATTGGAAATACAATTTAACCTTTGCCTGAAAACATATAAAAAAGCCAGTATAGTTCTGAACTTAGATTCCTTGGACATGTGAAATGTAGATCATGTCGTGCCTGAATGATTGTAGAGACGATCACAGAGATTAAATGCATCAGCTCATTATCTGAAGTTTACCATACTGTCTGTAAAGCATGGTGAGTCACTGATATTGCATAAACATGGATGGGCATGGCTGCCAATGGACCAGGGTCACTAGTTTTTGTTGATCATATGACTATTGATATCTGTGTAGACGGTTCATTATATCCTTAAATACTGAAGAACAGATATCTAGGTATCTATTATGCAACTCTGTGTAATTTACAGTTTCAAGGTTTCCATATTAAAATTTCAATATATTTGTATAAGTATGATTTTGTAAAGCAATCCATTTGCATCAGCTATGTGAGCTGTTTACATACATAATTAGGTGACCAGCATACATTTATTTTAAAAATCAGCATGCAAGTAGAGTACAAATTTAGTTTAGTTCATTAGAGTGTAACTGTAACCAGCTATTATATTGGGTGACATCAATAAAATTTTAACATAGTATTTCTACCCCCCCACCCCATTGACCCTGTTGGTTTGTGAAATGGCCCAGGCTTCTTAAAAGTTGCAACTGAAACATTTCCTAAATAGAGATCCTCCTCCTGCCTAATAAATGTTTGTGTATCTTGTTGCTTTTCCCTTATTTTTGAAGTTATTGCAGGGTTGGCTACCCAGCAATCGGACCCACATTTTGTTCAGGTTTGTGGATCAAGTTTTTTTCTTCACTAGGTCCACAGTACCCCTTCCATTTTTAGAAAATGGCCTGGACTGCCCAAATGAAAAGCAAAAAAATTTATAAATAAAAATCAAGAGCACTCTTCATCCCACCCATGACTCACAGTGAATCGTAGGACAATAATAATGATAAGAGCAATTTTGTTTAATTGATTATTATTTATTTTGTTTTATTTGTTTGTAATAATCTGGAAATATTGTCCTCTCAGCCTCCCGTGTACTCATGACATAACTACATCTTTTAACCATACTATTTTGTGAATGTCATCTGACTGTCCTTATATACTTTGATAAAAGACAATAAAGATATTTGAAACGAAAATAGTATTTAAAGATCAGTTACATAATGATTGACCATTAATCATTAATTAAGGCATTAATCAAAGCTAAAGAACGTCAACATAGACAAGAATAGTATCATTACTATTATTACACTAAATGACTCTACCTCTTGCCAAGTATCACATGTTTGCTTTAGGGCTAAAGTAGCTTAATATTAAAACTAGAACAAAATGCAGTTCTTTAACCCCTTCACTGCTGAGGCATTTCACCACTGTGTGCTGAGCTAATTTTTACCGCTTTCGCTCATCATGTTTAAACGCGATTTTAAGGCCACATTTTAATAAATGACCCAGACATATTATATATCGTTCTTTCCGGCAGACTACGCAGATTCATAATATATCATTTTTATATGTATACGTCATGTCCTGCCTGTATATTATAACAAAAAATACAATAAAAATTGAATTTTTAATCATCTGCAGTGTGTAAAGTGTTTTTTTTTACAATTTTATCACATGAGCGTTTGCGGTTATGTTTTCTATGGGGTGCGCTTGTACAAAAAATTTGAAATGGGGACTTGTTACTTTTTTTGGGGGGAATTACGTGATTTTTAGCAAACGCACCCCATAGAAAAAAATCATTAGTGCAGCATCATTGTTCACATTATAATTGAAATGTGAACAATATTGCTGCATTAATAAAAACCACACACAAAAAAAAAACATGTTTTTTTTATTTATTTATTTTTTTAAATTTATTTATTATTTTAATTTTTTTTTTTATTATTTTGTTTTTACTTTTTACCTAGTCATGTTGGGTATCATTCGAAAGGCCATGCTCAGGCCTTTCAAATGACACCCTCCATGACCCCCTAGCTGCCACGGTTCTGGAGATATCGGGGTTCACAAGAACCCCCTATCTCCACCAGGGGATTTCCTTGGGAAATCCCCAGCAGCTAGGGGTTCCCCGACTATCTGACGTCATCACGCTATGCGTGATGATGTCAGACAGCGAGGGGAGTCCCGGGGGTGGAGCTGCCATCCAAGATGGCGGCCCCCACCGGAGATAGGCTGCACTTCGGCGCCACAAGGCGCTGAAGTGCAACCCAGCACTTGAGGGGTTAAAGCCAGGCACCCCTTAAAAGGGGAGACTCTCCCCTTTTAAGCGGTGCCTGGCTTTTAGCGCTGCTCCTTCCCGATCGGGAGGGAGAGGGATCCGAACGGATCCCCCCCTCCCTTCCAGGCTATCTCCCGGCATTGCCGGGGGGTCACCTGGAAATGACGTCATCGCGCATGGCGCGATGACGTCATTTACGCCGGGAGGAGCTTGACTTCAGCGTCTGAGGACGCTGAAGTCAGAACGCCGCGGGACCCCGGACAGAGAGGTGAGTATCTCCGCCGGGGGTCCAGCACAGCTGATGACGTGTGGGGCACGTCCTCAGCATGCAACGTGCATCAATGAGGACGTGTCCCACACGTCTTCAGCAGTGAAAGGGTTAAAATGTTTACTTTTACCAATTTTACATTTTGATTAGCAGTCCATGAATAATTAAACCATAGATGAGAGTATAAAGTGGTCAGATCCTGAAACGATAAGTTTGTAACATCGACGATTTTTTTTCCAACCAGTTACCCACCATTATATCTTACTTAACCCACTAATACTCAAATGTTATATTAATGTTTATACAAATATATAATGTCGATATTTAAGGCTGGGGTCAGACCAGCGCACTTTTAACGTGCGTTCTGGCGCACATAATTACGGCCGCACTAGCAGCAGATGACGGGCAATGACGGCCAATATACGATGTACGGCTGCACAAAAGTCCGGCCGTGCAACGCAAGTGGAATTTGAACGCATTTTTCTGAGAACGCTGAACCGCTAGTACTGACGTACAGAGTGCGCAGCTGCGGAATAGCGGCGTGTTTGCGTGAATAGGAGATGTCAGACGCTGCTAATGTCCAGCCTACATAACATCCAGACGCAAAAAGAGTTTTATTGACGATCCGTACAAAATCACGCCCGAAAATGCGCGTCGTCTGACTGTTTTTGCGCATTCCGTGAAAAAATACGTCAATACGTTCGGACGCACTTGTTCACGTTCGCGGGGAAAAATGCTTTCGTCTGACCCTAGCCTAAGGGATTCATATTTATAATCATTCTTATCGTGTATTAAATTATTATATGTTAACAAGGAAACACGCGTCGCGTTGACGTAATCAATGGTTGACTTACGTTTCAAAACATTCCCATTCATGTGTACTATGGGAAATAGTGAAAGAGTATTTCATTTGACCAAATTGCAAAGACGAGGGACAGCCACCATTGTTGCAATGGTCCATGCAACAATGGTGATTTTTGTTGGTCTTTGCCTGTTCCTCAAGCACTGTGCTCTTTTAGTGACCCCACAGTGTTTCACTAAAGGGAAATCCAAAGAGTGTCAAGAGAAGGCTCACTGTGAATGTTTTACTGCAGCTGTTTGGATTTACTTTTTGTGGAACACCGGTGTTTGTCACTGTTGCAACAAGGATGATTTTCACTGGACTTTGCAACTATGGAAAACACTGTCAAACTTTGAATAACCCTTTATATATAGGACTTTTGTTATGTTAGTGCGTCACCAAAACATGAAGAGATAGCGCAATGTTTCAAGTCTACTTACATGTAGATGTCCTTGAAGGAACAATATTATTCTAGTTCCTCAAAATAAAAAGGACATGATGGATAGGACATTTTACCATGTTAATCTTTATAAATGTGATAAGACAGGACGCTATGCGCTACGCACTTAATGAATTAAATAGCAATATCAAAACTGATAGAGCATCTTTATAAATGCAGCATATTGTTTGTATCAGTAATGTTCTTGCAAATAAAGCAAATTCTTTTGTATCCTTTTCATTTTGGCATTTATTTATTATATCCCATAAAAATGCAAATTACTTAAAAAAAACTCAAAACGCATAGACCAGTTCTCTGAAAATTACAGCCTAAAATAAAACAAAAATAAAAAAACGCGTTGAGTTTTGACAATTTTATGACAGGACAATTTACTACACAGCTGAAATGTATCACTGTGATGCCTCGATTTCTAGAAAATGCAGTAAAATACTTTTAATGAAAGTACAAGAGGAGGCGGATTAGATCTCTGATCAGCAATATGTGGTCAAACAAAGAAATAGCTATTTCATGTTGTATTGATTTTTATCCCCTAGAGAAATAGATAGATAGCACCAATTTAGCAGAGGAGAAAATAAATCAAACAAGGATAGTATTGTTGTAGAAGTGTAAATAACCACATAAATAGTAAAATGATTGTTATTTTAAAATGTCATTCTGTAAATATAATAGGAAAGAAACATTATACCAGTGAAGTCATAAGTCATTTTTACCAATGAAGGAGACATTCTCCAGCTCACTCTGGTACTCAAAAAATGAAAATGCATTTATTTTCTGTAACTATTTAAATAAATGTCTTTATTATTGTTGTATCAATTTAGAACAGAAATACCGTAACGCCCTTACACGACAAGTGAAAACAAGAAAAATCTGAAAAGTATGCATACAAATATAGACCAAAAGGAACAATAGAGTGATTTTACAATATAGCATTGCAGTAACATCACCTGTAAATTTGCTTTTCTATTATAGATATAAACCTTTCAAGGTTCACTATCTCTTCATTGAAAGCAATTTTCGCTCTGCTATACTGTCTAATAAATTCTATATTTTCATGGTGCAGAAACACAATCTGAGACTTGACCAGTGACTGATTTCTGGGAAATTTTGGTAATATTTATGGAATGTCAATTACTCGTCAATTCGTTGTCCACAGTGAAAGGTAACTGGTTGCCTCCATGTGCAATATTCACGATATTAACAGGATGGGTAGGAAATCAGGGGTAGAGGGGTTTAATAATTTAGCCCTGTGGTTTTTTCCTTCCCCCTGCTTTTAGCCTAGAGTGCCCCTTTAATATTCACTTTACATTACATTACATGTACATTAAAGATGGCTGTACCATACCACAGGGCTCAAAATTTCAAGTCCCAAGCTACTAACCAGGCCATAAGAGTTACTCGCCACCAGTTGCTCCACCTAAACCCCTACCCAGCCCTTAACTCCGCCCCTAAACACACACCCTTAATTTATCTTATGAAATTACACTGTTAAAGGTTTCATTTACAATAAAGTTACAAAAATAACATTAATACCCAGACATCAGACCCCAGATACTTGTATACCCAGTCATCAGACCCCAGTGTGAGCAGAGTGAGGAGGCAGGGAAGCTCCTCTCCACCCCTGTCAGTGACAGAGACGAGCTTGGTCTGGTTAGGCAGCTGATTCCTGCCACCGTGCAGCCTGAAGAAGGGGGGCTGGCTGCACGGTGGCAACGCCGGAATACACAACATGAAATAATTTATTGTGCTGCCTGCGTGTGTATTTCCACTCACCCTCCCTTAATTTCCACTCGCCAAATGCTAGTAGGAGAGTGGAAATTTTGAGCCCTGCCATACCATATAAAAAGTATATACAGTTGTGTTCAAAATTATTCAACCCCCACTGAAATTGAGTGTTTTGGCCAGTTTGACATTGATTTTGATCATTCAGTCATCTTGCTTACAATTAAATCAAAGAGGCACGTGTAGGTCAGACAAATATAACATAACATTTATAATGAAATAACCACAAATGTCTTTTCTGTGCTCACATCATTATCAGTTTTATTCAACCCCCAAGTGACATTCAATCTTAGTACTTATAACTGTAAAAGGATGTTGTACTAACAGCTTTTAAATGTGAAGCATAGCTTGACACAAGTGTCTTGCAGCGATCTACGGATATCTTCGCCCATTCGTCATGGGCAAAAGCCTCCAGTTCAGTCACATTCTTAGGCTTGCGCACTGCAACTGCTTTCTTTAAGTCCCACCAGAGGTTCTCAATCGGATTTAAGTCAGGTGACTGCGATGGCCACTCCAAAATGTTCCAGCCTTTAATCTGCAACCATGCTCTAGTGGACTTGGAGGTATGCTTGGGATCATTGTCCTGTTGAAAGGTCCAACGTCTCCCAAGCCTCAGGTTTGTGACGGACTGCATCACATTGTCATCCAATATCTCCTGGTACTGAAGAGAATTCATGGTACCTTGCACACGCTGAAGCTTCCCTGTACCTGCAGAAGCAAAACAGCCCCGAAGCATGATTGACCCCCGCCATGCTTCACAGTAGGCAAGGTGTTCTTTTCTTCATAGGCCTTGTTCTTCCTCCTCCAAACATAGCGTCGATCCATGGGCCCAAACAGTTCTAATTTTGTTTCATCAGTCCACAGAACACTATCCCAAAACTTCTGTGGTTTGTCCACATGACGTTTGGCCTACTGCAGTCGACTCTTCTTATTCTTTGGAGACAGCAAGGGGGTGCGCCTGGGAGTTCTGGCATGGAGGCCTTCATTACGCAGTGTACGCCGTATTGTCTGAGCTGAAACTTCAGTACCCACATCTGACAAATCTTTTCTCAGTTCCTCAGCAGTCACACGGGGACTTTTCTCCACTCTACGCTTCAGGTAGCGCACAACAGTTGAAGTCAGCATCTTCTTTCTGCCATGACCAGGTAGCGTTTCAACAGTGCCCTTTGCCTTGAATTTGCGAATGATGCTTCCTATGGTCTCTCTTGGTATGTTTAACATCTTTGCATTCTTCTTATAGCCATTGCCCTTCCTGTGAAGAGTAATCACCTCTTCTCTTGTCTTCCTGGACCATTCTCTTAACTTCACCATGTTTGTAACCACACCAGTAAATGTCTAGAGGGAGCTGAGTATCACAGTCATTTTAAAGCTGCCTAATTGGTGCTTATTATGCTTTATTGCTGCTCCGTGACATCCACAGGTGTTTTCAATACCTGATTGAAAACACTTGAATGAACCTCTGTTCTTCAGAGTGGTAGTCTTTAAGGGGTTGAATAATTGTGTCAATGAAGAATTCACAAAATAAACATTTACTCCTGTATTACAAAACCAATTGATGTCATTTTAGTTGCATATGGTTCTTTAAAAAGTCCTTGTAGGATTTCATTCTGAATACAATTACAAATGTACACTAAATTCCCTAAAACCCTTTACAGCATTGGGGGTTGAATAATTTTGAACACAACTGTACACTAGCACTTTCTTGCTGCGCCCCTTTGCTAACGGCACATTGCTTGTGGCAGACACATTGTTGGGAAGATGTGATATCATTTCAGCTTTTGGTCTCTCCTAACTCGATAACTTAGCTGTGAAGCAGAGAACTGCTGAGTTGGGTATTTTGGGAATAGAGGGAAGAGAAGTTGTGCATAGGGAACAATGGACCCAATTATTGCTTTGTAGTAACACTGTTCACATGACTTATGAATGGGGATAAAAATACACATAGGTAACATACATCATAGTCAAGACTTGTAGGAAGAAATGCTGAATATTTTGTAAAGGATGATATTTTTTCAGATAATCATAGAGTAACAAATTCTCCCTGCTAGATCTAAAGAAGAGATACAAATTTACAAGAGTATTGCTTAGCTCAAAATATATGAAATTCCATATGATTGCACTGTGCAGCAATATACGCAGATATAATTAGAGGGTATGGATTTCATGAGCGAGTGTGACGATTTAGTCATTGCTCTGACAGCAACAGATGAATGTTAAAAAAAGCAGATTGCTGCTGAATCGGAAGAATGTTATGTTCTTTATTATATTGCAGGTCTTGTTGACGAGAACTCTGACTTGATGTGGGCATAACATCCAATTGTGAGGTGCCAGTAACGTAAGGTTAAATGCTGTTTAGTGACATCACTTTCTCTCTCACTTTTTAGTGAACTTGTCATGAGCACCCCCTACAGATGGTAAGGGGGCCCTATAGGCTGCATAGTATTAAGCCCTTTAGGCAGGTATGTGCCTTGCTGCATGATGCAAAACACAGCACCCAGTGACAATAAGACCAGAGATGACAGGACAGGATACAGACACGATGGGGAGCCCTGCACTTGGGGTAAAATCCTTGAGTGGTCTTCTGATTATACAGATTACAGGGTAGGGGGTTAAACGCCAGAATAAGACAGGAGGGTATAAGAAACCAGAACAAGAAATGCCCAGAATCAAACATAGAACCCTGAAACAACCAAGAGGTCCTTAGTTGGCCCTTTATACAGAACAAACTATGTTACTGGACAGTACAGACAAAGACTAGAATACAGAACATGAACAAGAATATAGAATGGTCATACAAGCCGAGGTCAAATCACGAGATATCAGAATGCAGGTTCCAGGGAGCAGACAAGAGAATAAACCAGATTGATAGCCAGTAGTCATACACAGGATTCTCAGAATACAGGTTCCAGGGAGCAGACACGAGAATAACCAAAACAAACCAGAAGTCATACACAGGGGCGGTTCTCAAGCAGACCAGTTCAGCAACAGGTATGCAGAATGCAGTATACAGGGAGCAAGCAAGAGAATATCCAATAACATGAGCCAAAAGTCAAACACAGAAATAAATCAGACAAGAATGCAAGAGCAGGTACTCAGGGAGGGAAACCTATCCTGGACCCAAGAACAAGGGAACTGCTGGCCCTATATATTGGGCTGAGCAGGGCATGTGACCACAGACTATCAGCCCACGAGAGATGGTCTGCAGTGCAGTGCCCAATAATCCACCAAGCTGATGCTCTCCGCTCTCACCACCAGGGGGCATGGCAGGAACGTGACAGAACTGCCTCACTCTCCAGGAGATCTTTATTGAATCTAATACAATGGACAACAATTCTAAAGGCATTTACTTCAACTGATTCGTAAAAGCCTAAAAAGGAGTATTTACTTGGAATCTACTGACACAATAGGCCAAGTCAACTTTTATGTTAATTAAATATAATGTTTCCAAATCAAGCCAAATGGTTTGAGATCTATTACTCCAAATATAGTATTTCCCCAAAATTAAACTGATGCTCTAACCATGTTTTAATTTAAATGTTATAGGTAGCTGAGTATCCCTTCCTTACTCCAGTCATCATGTGCCTTATGTGTGGGATGGGACAGCCTTCCAAAGTGGAGGGCTTCTCACCATCTGGCAGAATGACAAGCTGCTCGCACTGGTCAACATAGGTGTGCACAGGGCGTGTGCCAAGTGTGCCCAGGCAGACCCCAATGCTGGGTAAATTAGTACTTCCTGTCCACCTTTTTATCTTTTTATGATTGTTCAAGAAAGATAAAGAACATTAAAATGATCTACCTCTGTAAACACCTCATTATTGTTGAGCAAATGTGTGTTTTGTGCTAAATTTTATTAGCACCCATTTCTAACTAATAAATGATCCATTGTTGCATACATTGACAAAATGGGCTGAGCACATCAATGCTGGAGACCCCTCTGGGCTATCCAACAGCAGTACAGTACTCTTTGCTTTCTGACCAGCCAATGCATCTCAATAGGAAGAAGCAATACTGTCAAAATGGAAGAGCGCTAAGGGAGACCCTGGCGTGTAGGTTTAAGAGATGCTATAAGCTGAAAGCGGTGGCAGGGGAACCAAGGTGAAGGTCGGGGGGGAGGTCAAATCCTATGTATTGCTACCCTTTCCATTTCACCGTAGAGAATATATTTATTCATTCTATCTTGGTACCTTAACCTTAACATCTTGGTCTGAGCGAATGCAAAGGTATTAAAATTTCACTCTCTATTCTAAAAATTAGGGATAAAAACACTTGAAATATATGTCTCATTATAAATTCAGCAACAGGGCACAGTTTCTTTTGAAGAAATGGTGCAAAAACCTGGAACCAGGATGGGTTTAAAATGTATTTTAAATGCAATTATGAATATGTTAGTCACGGTGCCGTTATCTCTGGAAATGTATGTTATATTGTAACAGACAGAAAATTAATCAAGGTAAGGCACATTTGCAATATGGATCGCACTTATCTTTTTATTTGCTGCAGACAATGTAATTTACAACAAGAGAATGTAGATAATTTTGCATCTGTTGATTCCAATAAATCACTGAGCACATTCAGATCTAGAGAACATCGCCTTGAAGCCACAATGAAAATGCATAAGGGGCTGATATAAATTCAAATACAGTAATAGTATAATAAATGATAAGCTGTTAAACATTTGAACATAAACAGATAAATCCATCAAATGTAGTCTTAAAATTAATAAATTCCATAAGAATTAAATATGAATCCAGGCCTGTTGAGGATAACCTATGATATTTGCGAATCTGTTTAGTCAAAACACTTACTCAAGGGAAATATTATTAATGTTAACACATATTCCAGCTTATAAAGTGTTAATTTTAAACATAATGTGTACATTTCTGAAATTTGAAATGTAAACAAAAAAACAAAAACAAAACAATGTAGGTGTTGTAATAGACAGAATAGAGCATTTGGCATGAATACGAGTTGAATAATCCTGCTTATTCTTCTATATAGTGCGCTTTACCCTATTAATGATTTATATATGACAATAGCTGGAACAGATTAAATGGGTTGTATTCTGAGTTATGTGTAAACTAAACCAATGCTCAGGCAAACATACTAAGGTCATTGAAGTATATTTAGATAGTTAATTTAGAATGTTAGTTTAGTAGGCGAGTGACCACTTCATTGAATGTTTTTGCATGCAATAAAGCTATATACAGTATATAAATGTCATTCCATATTAAAACATACAAAATTCAGAGCTCTCCCCTTTAACCCCATAGTGGCCGGACTGTTTTACCACTGTCTGTTCAAAAGTACCCACTGATGTTTTTGCATTTCTGCGCTGTTTGTGTTTAGCTCAAATTTTCCTCTTACTTGTTTATGTAACCCACACATATTGTTTACTGTTTGTCTCGTCATTAAATGGACTTTCTAAGGATACCATTATTGTCAACATACCGAATAAATCTACAACTGCCAAAAAACGACTGGACTAATAGTTTCTAAATTTTGTCCTGAGTTTAGAAATACCCATCCAATGTTTAGATGTTTTTGCTTTTTAACCCTTTCACTGCTGAAGTGATGGGGTTAAATTAAATTATAATTGAAACGTGAACAATAGTGCTGCATTAATAAATTTAAAAAAAGGTTCAAATTTTTTTTTTTTTTATTTATTATTTTTCTTTATTTGAAACATGGTCATGTTTGTTATCATTGGAAAGCCTCTGACCTTTCCAATGATACCAAACATAACCCTCTAGCTGCCACTGATCATGACATAAGGAGGTCCAAAAGACCCCCCTATCTCCCCTATAGGGGTTTCCATAGGGAAACCTCATGGCAGCTAGGGGTTAATTCCCCAACTGTTGTCATCACGTGAGATCGCATCAAACTGGTGGTCTGACGTCCTTGAAGTCAGATCACTGTGGGACCCCAGCCAGAGAGGTGAGTATAGGGAGGTAGAGTCCCCTAACAGAAGGATGTACAGGGTACTTCCTGGGTCATTAAGCAACCGTTTTCATGGATGTGCCCAATACGTCCTTGGTCACTATGGGGTTAATACGGTTTTAAAGATTTTAAAGACACCTGATATAGGATTAAGTGATGGAGATTTAGTTAAAGTATATGTTCATACATTGTATAAGTCTGCCACAACATCAATGTGCCTCGCAGCAGTTCCTATTTTTCCTATCTAAATGACTGCTTTTGTGAGATTATCCCATTTACTTGGGACATGGTTTACATCCTACTGGAACACTCTGCAGCTCAAGGATATAATAGGCCCTGCAGTAAGGCACCGTTGACAGGGAGTTGTGCAAAACTAGAGAGGTTCTTCAATGACGTAGCAGGATCCCCTTATGCTAGTGTGAGGAGTTTCATCCATGGGATCTTTACAGTTTCACTGAAGCTTCACCAAGCCATGTGGCACCTAAATTTTATTTTGTTTAAAAACAGAATTTTTGGAGTAATTGTTGCAATTAGAAAATTGTGTATTGAGGCAAATTGTATTGTCAATGTATTGCTCATGTGATGCTAGGATTGAAACAGGCTTTAAATTGTAGACAATAACGGAGATAGACGAGGTATGATTGGGTCTTGTTTTCAGCCGTGAAGCAATTTAAACAAAAGGATTTTTCAGTGGGGAAAAAAAAGAAACATTATATTGCATTTCACATTCCCCAGTCCTCTCACAACAAGAGGTTTGCACCAAACAACAAAACAATTATCAGTTGCAACCTGTGCTATATGTACAATATAGAAACATAAAAGCTCATGCATTCGTTTACAGAAACAAACTTCTTTTCTTTATTCTGTTCTGGTTATGGCACCAGTAAAATGTTTGATAATTATTTATCTTTATCTATTATAAACAATTATCATTTTTATCACTTACTGTGATGCGATGCGTTCAACATAAGAGGAGGTACATATCCTGAAACTCTCCTATTACCATTAGATTCCATTTATCTATTATTATTTATTTATTTTTTGCAGCACAAACTTTGGGTTTGCATTTAAATGAATCACGCTGTACTATCTAAGTATCAATTAAATATTCTATTATGGTATTACTCTATCTTGTTCACGTCACAGCATTTTTTTTAACTGGTTTATAAAAGTATATATATAACATGGGCAGAACAGGGTTTAATGGTTTGGTTATGGTTATTCTTTCTACTTGCTTCCAAGACCAAAATGTGTCAGCCATTCCTTAAGCGAGGCTTTGTGTAAATTTGTCTGAAATTAACTAAAAGTTGCTTTTATACTGAAAACGTTTTTTTAACGGTTACAGGTGAAATTTAATGTACAAGAGATGATTAGTGCATCTGCCCTCTCAAGTTTACATTCCACTGGCATTCATTGAGGGAGATTTAAAGCAAGAGCTAGTTACAACTCAAAGCCAAAACCATATGTACACATTTGTGAACCTGGAATGGTCAGTCACAGTGAAAAGCTGTATTGATGGTGATAAAGGTTAAGAGGCAAAACACTTGTATATTAATCTTGTTTTCCTTACTCTACAAAAGGTCAACTGCAAATAATAAGTTTACTTCAGTGGATGCCTGAGACATCTGCATGTGGTGAATCTTAGGCTAGCATGCAGGAATATTGGTAAAACATGTGGTTTGAAGGAAAGTGTTCTTAGGGTCATACCCCTTACAGCTATGAACACTTGCTTTTTCTAGAGATCAATGCACACAGCTTGTAATATGTAACAACAGCTGTACTCGATTACATTATCCTCACTCATTTACTAGCTGTCAGTAACGTCAAAAGCTAAAATAAGTTATGTGTTTCTTTTTCTGTAAGATTATATATTTTATGCTCACTTTGTAAAGTGTGGTCATCGGGAGGGGGGTCATAAACAAACTGAGATCTGTAGTTAAGAAAAGTGATGCTAAGATACAGTTTGTGACGTAGGCGCCTGAATACATGTGACAAAATATATAGACATAAAAATAGGAACTGACAGCACTTGTGTGGGTATCCACAAACCTATGCCACACACACCCCTAAGTGATTATAAAACCATTACACACAAAGGCCCATATTCTGATATAGAGCCGACTCAATTCCAACTGAGCCTTTAAGCTAATGGCTTGAGATGGTAGTGGCTCCAGCCGTTAGTTTAGAGGCTCAAACCACTATTCCAAGCCAGCCGCAAGCACTGCTTTTGGGTCTACGTTACAGTATATTTAATCCCTTAGATTATATTAACAGCTCAGAGCAAGCACAGTGATCTATTCCTTGGTAGCTCACTGTTTTCGGCTTGAAACGGTATTCTGCAAAAAACACTCTGTCTCAGAGCCAGGTGTTATTTGATATGCATAATTCACCATATTTTATAAAAGAAAAATCCAAACAGCCAGAGGAGAAGCTTCATCATTTTGGTTATATTGGTTAGGTACTCACTCCCCCAAGAGGTGCCGTGATGGGGCGAGTGAGTTTACGCTTCAATGGCCATTCAAGCAAACTAAAACCTCTAATTGCGTTTTGTTTCACATGGAATTGTATAAAAACGAGCGCAGATGACAACTTTTTTCTTGCTATATTTTATACATGAACTGGGTTGTTACTCCTGGTTGTTGCAGCCTCTCTGGTGAGCATGGACGCGACACCGCTTTTTCTGTATGCACAGGAGAAGCTTCACCATGAAGCTTCTCCTGCTACTGTTTGAATTTTGACTTTTGTGAAAAACTGCTGTTTCTTGTTCTCGCAGCAACATCAATTGTTGCAGGTGTCTGTCACATCGGCAGCCACTGACGCTTTCTGAATAACCCCCTAAAAAGAGATATAATCCTGTAGTACCATGTGTTTGCAAGCCTACATTGTGAATTTAATTCCACTCCATAATATAAATAATGCCACAGCAGCCACATAAACTGGACCTCCAGTATAGCTCTGTCAGCTTTCCATTACTTTTATATTGCATGAAGACGAGAGGGCTTATTACCCTTAGTAATGCAGGGATATTCAGTTGCCTGTAGAAACAGTGTTGCTTTTAAGGAAATTTGACTATACTTGTTATGTGTCATTCACAATTCCCTTAATTTGTATTCAAATACTATTTAAATGGATTAAACGCTGAGTTGAGATTGTTCATGTGTGTGTGTGTAAGGTATTCACATATAACAGTGTGACAAGATCCTTTTCTTAACTCTCCTTCACCAAAGTGGCTCAATACATTGGATGATCTATCTATCTATCTATCTATCTATCTATCTATCTATCTATCTATCTATCTATCTATCTATCTATCTATCTATCTATCCTGTTTTACCTTATAGAGTGATCACTCTTTAACCTGCCAAACATGGACTCAACCCTTAAATATTCAAGTCATTGTCTCACAAATATTTCACAATACCGTGGGAACAGATTTCCATGAAGAGCACAAAACAAAGTGCAGATTCAGACTCTCTGTCATTTACTCCATGGTTTTGTGTGGTTATAGTGTGTAAAACTAAGGTGGTTACAAAACGTGCCACTGTAGCATTCTTCTACAAATCATAGACAATAGAGATAAAGAAAGCATGCAACTTAATACAAAGGAAATCACATACAAGGCATTTATAAATACATTATAAGGAAAACATCATAGAATTCCTGGAAATGAGGTAAAAATCCAGTAAATGAAACTTAACTAGCCAATAGAGATTTAAGTAGGAAAAAGAGGGTTTGTGAGGGTCCTGAGAATGAGCAATGGCACTAGTGACCTGCTCTATGGTGGGGCCCGCTCAGGTCTCACAAGGTTTTAGCTCGATTGTGCCATTACATGGACAACTGCTCCATATGCAAATCAGACTGTAATCACCCAGAAAGGGTGGCCAGTACTGAATGACAAGGACGTCATCCGTGCATGAGAACGCTCATCGGGTTGCTGCACCTCTCATGCAGGGATGACTTTTTTAGCATTTCAGTACTGGCCACCCTTTCTGGGTGATTGCAGTCTGATATACATAGGGAGCAGATGTCCCTGTAATGCCACAATCGAGCTAAAACCTTGTGAGACCTGAACGGGCCACTAGTGCCGTTGCTTGTTCTCAGGACCCTCACAAACCTCTCTGTTTCTCACAAAGATTTAAGGCACGTGTGTGTTCAAACTTTGCATAGCGTCCGTGCATTTTTAACTTAGCCAAGCCTACGTTAAATTCTAGCCAACCTACACATCCAAAACATAGATAAGGGGGTAGGCAATTTAACCCTTTCACTATCTATCCTTCTATCTATCTATCTATCTATCTATCTATCTATCTATCTATCTATCTATGTTAGATATAATCTAGATCTATCCAGCTAATTATATTTCTCTCTTTCTTATTTTTTTTATTTATGAAATCTGTAATCTATTTAGTTTTCCATCAGTCATCTTTATTGCTATAACTGAAATCAATGATTTACTTGGAACAACATACATGAAACATTTTCCATTATAGTGTAATATAAAACATTCACAAATGCCTCTGCAAGACAATAGCCTAGTGAATAGACTTTACTGAATTTATAAAGCATACTAAATAAAAAATTATATACTGACAGTACGTAAAGGCACTTATAATGTTTGGAAGGAAATCAGACATATAATGAATCTAGTTCTTCTTGAGATTTTTTCTATATCCTCTTTTCTATGATGTTTAAACCTCAGCTTTTATCTTATAGTTGGACTGTAGCCCAGATACTGGATTTTCAAAGCATTGAAAGCCACAAAAATACATTTATTAAGACAGCATTACCTAAAAATCCTTGTATAAACAGTCTTAGCTCTCCACAAAACACTATGGCTAACCTCAGAGGAATCCTATTGCCCAATGGCCATATTCAACATTGTAAACATTTGCATTTTTTTTATTCTGCTTTACAAATGGAATTGGTTGCCATTAGGTTTCCTTAAATCCTTCAAAAATATTTCTGTCTATTATGTCATTCAGAGCCTTTTGGAGAAGAGGAGAAAAAAAAAGAAACCTTTATCCTGTTTTAGGCGTCCTCATTTTCATGTGTTCTAAGTCTTTGCCTCTCTGTATATTTGCCACCCGAAGGAACAGACTGGTCAACTCAAAGGAGATATTCTTTTTGTCAACTATTGATCTCTGTCGCTCTTCCAAATCCTCTAGTATTGGCTTTTAGGATTACTATAATGCTGCAATCATTCCTGTTTAACATTCAGATTCATTGAGGATTTTAAAATTGCTAACATCGAAATAACATAAATGTCCTTGAGACAATGCACTTTTAATCCATGATGTGATATTTCTGATTTACAGATAGTTTTTCTCAATTTGAAACACAAATAAGTCCATTTAACCAATGTTGTGGAAACAATACATTTTACAGAAGTTAAAAAAAGGTCTGGGTGAGCGAAAGAGCTATTTGTGCACAACATAATATCAGAACAAATTGGTATTTTGGAATTGGTTTTATGATTCATAAGTTCGTCAACAATAAAATGTATGATATTTTCATCTGAACATCAAAAGACTATGGGCTAAATTACAATCTTCGCGTTATAACGCTCGCGCAACGCGTGAATTTGTGCACCAAGTGTTAAACATTTACGAGCGTAAATCACCACTGGAATTACAATCCTCACGCATTTTTTCATCCGTCGAGCAATAACGTGCGTAAACCGGACGCGCACAAATGCTCGCAAAGTAATCTGTGTATGGACTGTTTTTTTCACGTGATTCAGCCAATCAGAATTAAGAACCACAATTATCTCACGTTAAGTTTTTGCACCTGTCAAAGTCAATCTACGCATATATGCTGCAGCAATAATAAATGCAAACACATTTTCTCCATTTTATTGGTTTGGTATGAGTAGAATGTGTAACAATACTTTGCAGATTATTTTTTTTTGGGCTGGTGTATTTGGGTTCAGCCAGGTTGTTCAGATTTGCCATTAACACCAGTTTTTTAGTAGTTGCTAAAATTATGCGCGCAACAGCTATGCGTTAATTCCTGCGCATAGATTGTAATACCGTCCGCGTACCAGCGCACAAACGCATTTGCGCTCACAATGTTAAGTATAGGACGTACAGTAATCACGCGCAGCATTCGCGCAGGTTCACTCGCGGTAGACGATTACGCGCGTTTGTTGCGCTGACACTGTAATACGGCATACGGCGCAAAGGGTTTTAACCCTCACGTTAATGTTTTTTTGCGCCGGCGCAAACGTTTACGCGAAGACTGTAATCTAGCCCTATGTGAAGCTGAGCTTGGTTTATGTCAAAATAACTGAAGAAGAAGTAGATCACTTTCAAAGCAAAAACTTCAGTTTTTAAATTTAAATTTTTTCCATTAAGAGTAGATTTTATAGCCACCTATTGTAAGAGAAATTACAGAAAAGCTTTTTCTTTTTTACAACCAAAAATAGCTGTTATAAGGTAATTAAACACTGAAAGAATCACCCTGACAAACATGCCATAGGTGTACGCAGGGGGTGTACCTGGTGTTCCCAGGCACACCCTAATGTTGGGTGTAGAGGTCCTCTTTCACCTCTTAAAGTGGCATTTTAGATATCCCTTATCAGGTTCATAATGAATGGCATAAAAACTGACTGTATCTGTGATGGCTGGCTTGTTATTTCTAATGCAAAGTGCGTATTTTGTGCAAAATCTTCTAAACATAAGTTTTCGATTAATACATCATTCATGGGTGCACACCCAAATGTAATGGGATACGCACGTGGTATATGCTCAGATAGCCCAGTGGCCAATCCAGACCTGATTAAACTGGTATTTGTAAAAAGATTATACTCTGAATGCAAAATAACCAACATGTAGTATGAAGTATTTGTAGTAGAAATGATCATGCATTTTATATAAGAAAACTCACCAGCCTATTTTGGATTAAAGTAATAATTTCCATGCACTCCTGAACTTTAATCATATGCTGTTGTTAATAGACAAGAAAGAATATGTCTTGTTTTATAAAAAAATTTAAACAATAGAAAATAAAGCACAAATTTTAGCACCATTAAATAAAAACTCAGAATTTAGTAAAATCATTGGGCACTATCACGTTGCCCTCGCTAAAACTGGGATGCCAAGGGGGAAAATTAACGTTCGCTAATTTCCCCTTAGCATCCCAGTTTCCCCATCAGATCATGGAGCAGGCACCGAGTCCGGAAGCCTACCCCTTAGCGATCCCTAGGCTCGTGGATGCTACAGCGCCGTCCCCAGCATCCCCTCCATGGCATCCATAGGAATACATGAAGGATCATGCTGCCGGGTCACATGACTGGCAGGATCTCGCCTCTCGCAAGATCCTGCTGGTTGGCAGAGTGATCGTGGAGGGAGACATGGGACTTTCTTCCCCCAGTCTCCCTCTGCTCTCGGTGGCCAGAAGCAGCGGATCAGGCTTTCATTCGCACCGCGGGATTAGAGGTGAGTATTTGATTTTTGGGGGTTTTGAGCTGCAGGTAAGGGATTCGGCAGCAGCGGCATCCGCTACCTACACCTCTGAGCTGGTGGTAACTTTTTGGTTAGCACCAGCTCTTAGGATCTCTTGGTCCTAAAGGTAGTTACTAACAATAGTTAATATGTGCTTTCACTTTGCGCTCCCCCTGTTAGGTATAGGGAGTGCAAAGTACAGTAAACTCGCGCTACAAATCGCAAATTAACCTGCGCTAATAGGTTTTTTAACCCGTTAGCAATTCGAAGGCGATCTGGCCGTAGCGCTATGACCTCCTTTAAGCTAGTGTTAACACTGACGCTACTGTTAGCTTGAAAAAGGTGATAAAGCCCATTATATTTTATGCAACATTTTCAAAATATTTACAGTACTTCTTCCAGAAATACTTGAAGTTGCACTAATTCTTAAAAAAAAACGAAAAATATATGTAATAGCCACGATGCAATGCCCAGTACTACACAAAGATTCCTCCTTATTAACGGATGTCCAATGCACTCAGTGACTTCTAATACTTAAGATATATTCTACTATATCCATAAGAAACCTACGTTTCGACTCGAAGAGCCTTTTTCGAGGTTGAGTCAACAATGCATCTGTTAATGAAGAGGAATATATATTTATTTATAAAGGATTTTACCAGGAAGGATACATTGAGATTTCTCTCGTTTTCAAGTATGTCCTGGGTTCAAGTACATGGTTACAGAAATATAAAGTAGTAAAATGCAAGAAATTAACACAACACAAATATACAGATTAGCAGAAAAATAAATATGTAGGAAATATATTCACTATGTTACATGTTTACAGGTGCATTCCGTATTGAGGTATGTTAATAGGGAGCTCTTAAGGGACTTTAGACTGGGGTAAGAATTGATGACGTCTGGGAGGTTATTCCATATTTGCGGTGCTCTGTAGGAAAATGAAGATCGAGCCACTTTCTTTTTGTATTGTGGTATTGCAAGTAAGGTGCCGGTCCTGGATCGGAGGTTATAGGATGAGGGAACTGCTGGGGGAAGCAGTTATTATATATAATAGTATACCCCTCAGTGACTCTGTATTTCTAACATGGTTTTATACTTTGCATTTTGGGATTTGTATCATGACGGTTGGCAAAAAATATGTTATCATTGCATTATCCTCTTAGTTATAACTCTCAATGTGTTTTCAGGTACAGTCACGGAGAACATAGAGAATCACTAAACAAATCCTAATGATGAAAGTCATCTTGTGGGTAGCATAACGCTACAACAATTTAGGAGATAATTTACTGACATTACATGGTTCATTTCAAACCATGTACAAATACTTGACATTTCAAAACACAAAGGAGTGTGGCTTGGTGAAATTCATCTAGTCCAATCAGTTGTGACGGAGACAAAGCAGAAGGTGTTTGGGTGACTAATTAGCCAGAACTGGGCTGATTTTCAGGTAAACACCTAATGAATTGATGTGCTTTTTGGCATATTGTGTTATGTTAAATTGACTTACTTCAGCTCATATCCCAGAAATCTCCTTTTCTTCCATCTGATAGGTGATGACAGAACATGTTTTGTTGACTCACCAGAAAATCATTAATCATACAAGTTGTCAGGGAGAGCAATGTTTATATGTGCGGAAAGAGAAAACGAAAGGAATGTCTTATACTCTTCATTGAGGTTCATGACAGGAAATTGTTCACACACAAAAAAGATCCAGGGTTTGGACTATTGATGACAAGTCTTTTGGTTTACTTGGGTTGTAATGAACCCTTTAAAAGGAATTTGAGGAAAAGGACGTAAAATATTGTGGGAACATAGGCCACATCGTGGCCAAAATCGGACAATGAGGTTTTCTTTTTTGCACATTTCTTATAATGTCTAGTTTGTGACTGGTGATTGTTAAACTGTAAGGAGGTTTATGGATTTAACTCCTCGTGGGACAGTGATCGTATGCAATATGGTTTTCATCTGGTGCATGTACACCAGAAATTAATGTACATGTATGTAGTGTATGATGCTATGTAGATGCTGTATGTTCTAAAACATGCAAAAGATTGTAAATAAATATTGTAAAATTTAAAAACAGAACAATATTAATCATTTTTTATTACACATTAATATAAATTTTTATATAATACAACAGCAGAAAGGTTGCACTCAACCTAAACTAAGCGGGTGCATCCAAGACATTAAATACAAATTACCAGAAAAGAACACTCCATATCAATGACCACCTTCTTCTATCATATTCTGTAGCAAAAAAAGCACAGTTTTAAAAATATTCAAAAAACCTGACTGAGGGAATAAATGATGGGGATTCAGTTCACAATGTATGATCACAGTTTGCTTAAGCCTGTCACAGACGCCAATGTACCCCATCATCTAACTTGTCTGAATCTGCATTTACAGGATCAACTCACCCTGGAGCTCCCCAGCAAGCTCAGGGCTTTATAGGCTGCCATGGTAGGACACACCTGTGAACAGGGAGGGGTGCATACCAAATGAGAGTAGCCAACCCTCTATATGTATGATACAAACAGCAGAAAGGTTGCAGTCAACCTAAACTAAGCGGGTGCATCACGGGTGACCACCTTCTTCCATCATTTTCTGTAGCAAAAAAAAGCACAGTTTTAAAAATGTTCAAAACACCTGACTGAGCGAATAAATGATGGAGATTCAGTTCACAAAGTATTATCATAACGATGGGGTACATTGGCGTCTGTGACAGGCCAAAAGTCAAACCGACGTTGCGGTTCTCTATGGAGCCGTTCTCAAGGTTTTAAATGGCATAAATAAATCTCGTTGTTTTATTTTTTGAGTGCAGCCAATCTTGCTTATTTGTATACATATTTATGCTTTGACCAGTTGCATAAACCTGATCTCTGCTGAAAAAAAGTCATCTAGTATGACATGGCATTGATTGAAGGCTTCTGTGTGAAAACAGACCTGGGATGCAAAAAAATTAGACAGATGTTATTTGCATATCTTACCCAGAATTCCTTGCTGCATATGGGGAATACAGCACAGGAGCTGTGAAGCAGTTCTTTGAATTACTGTGATGTGCAAGTAGCTTCTGCAATAATAAACTATATATATATATGAGTACAAAGACATATACTATTGATAAGTGGTGTGGGGAACATCCACTTTTTTGGTGAATATAGTGAATATAGCGAACAGTGTCATAAACCACGCCATAATACATTAGCCCTATATGAGTATTGTTTTTATTATATATATAAATTGGATGGGCTGTTTCTTATTCTGGGTACACTACAAAAAAAATGTCAAAACTTAGCCTATGCAGCAAATATGGAAAGTTCAAAACTGTATTTGTTTGTTGCATCGTACTTATGCATTTCTATCTCATGCAGTGTACCTTTACATTATTGGCCACAGCGGACATACCATAGGTTGTAAATTGATGACATAATAAGACCGCACCATTTTGTACATACAAATTTTGTTAGCATTGAGACTGTGGCAAAATAACTTTATTATTTTTTTTTGATTTGCTTAAAATACTATCAGGTCTATTCACTAAAAGGTGAAACTCAGGAGAATTGGCAGGAGAAGAGAACAATATAGATCAAACAGATGATTTGGAAAGTGAGGTAAATGGGAGAATTTTTCTGGTTTGGCTATTTTGACCTGGATTTTTCACCGCTCCAGTCAATTCTCCTGAGGTTCACCTATAGTGAACAGACCTGTTAGTTTTCCTAATCAGTTTTGCTTTTATATCAGCAAATAGCAAAGAAACAGAACAAACCCAAATTTTTATGGACAGGCGCAACCGTAGCTCAAAGATCCTATGTGATTTATTAAATTACAAGCTATTAGAGGGCAATGCTTTACTTATTTCTTCATTTAATGCTGTCCGAATGCAAAGCATGTTCAAAGGAGGAGGTATTTTGCTGTTGGATTTAAAATAGCAAGTGGAACAGATCTATTCATTTTAAAGATTGACAGCTTTTTTTTTTCTTGTGGAAAGTAATGGCGATAGCTATCAAACCAGGTCTTACATATAATGAGATTTGCTTTCATTTTTTTTTTTTTATTCCTTTTTGATCCTCCAATTGCACATGGTGTTTAACAGGGCTATAAATCTAAATGAGAAAAAAAATGTAATTTGCTTAACATGGTTCCATGCACAGTATTTAGGGAATGGTGAGAATGGAATGCTACAAAACACATCTGCAAACATTTCAGTTATGTAGGGCTTAGTAGAATCTGAATTCTTTACAAGAGGTAAAAACTGGAATCCTCATTAGAAATTTGGCTGCTTTATGCATAGGGCAACATGCCACAACAACATCAGTTGAGCACTGTAGAGCATGGGCTAACGTGCTCGAGGGAAGTAATCCAAAATAGCACTAAAATAATAGACTAATTTTATTGAAAGAGAAACACCACGCTGCAAAACCAATAAAGATTAAAAAACGCAAAACATGAAGGGCTCAAACCTGTCCTCAGGGAGCACTAAAAGGCTAGATTTTAGAAAGATACCACAAAAGTGCTGGTTCATGCTCTTGTAATGTCACGACTTGACTACTGCAACTCGCTCCTTATTGGCCTCCCCAACTCCCGTATCGCCCCTTTGCAATCTGTAATGAATGCAGGGGCCAGACTTTTCTTTCTCACTAAACGCACCTCGCGTACTTCCCCAATTCTGCTAGTCCCTCCATTGGCTTCCTGTACATTTCAGGATAAATTTTAAAATACTGATGCTCACGTTCAAATCACTCATTAACTCAACCCCCCCTACATGTCTTCATTACTCCGCAAGCACGTCCCATCTAGACAACTCCGTTCAGCAGGTGATCTCCACCTGTCATCGGTCTACACCTGCACCGCCAACTCTCGCCTGCAAACTTCTCAAGGGCAGCACCAGTCCTCTGGAATGACTTGCCTCGCCCTATCAAACTCTCCCCTGACCTTCAGGACTTCAAGAAATCCCTCAAAACCCATCTCTTCGGAATTAGCGTACCGCATCACTGATGCAACTCATTCCTCTGTTCACCTACTCACACTTGATTGAAGCCACTTCTATGGCCCCACCATTCCCAAACCACTGGCACTAATGATCCTGCTATCTAGTGCATTCCTCTTGTCTTTCTCAACCCCAATCCCTCTAGACTGTAAGCGCCTATGAGCCGGGCCCTCTACACCTCTTGTTTCCATCCTATGTCCATTTATATGTATTTCGTTCCCTTTGGTTATTGTAAAGCGCTGAGAAAACTGTTGGCGCTTTATAAATGATGACAATAATAATAATAATTTTAAGGATAACGAGGAAATGCAGACTGAATACTGCTAACACTGAGCATCAAATGATATAACCGGTGCTGTATTTCAGATATCTTGCAAACCTGGCCTGTTAGTTCTACCTGAAAACTGTTCTAGGAAACACTGTTATAAAGTGTTATGACACCATGCATTGGTTTTACTAACACATACTGTATATGACTCACAAAACTCTAAATGGAGTTTCAATTTTATTTCATGCAGCTTTAATTACCTTTGGTATCTTCTGAAAAGAATGGGAACATCTAATTGGATACTCTACTTTTTTCTTTGAGAGAATATTATTATTGTCAATATTCGCAATAACAAACCGATCAATATATCACATTATTAATAAGGTTAGTATCCCCAAGTAGAAAAATACAATGACATTTAGAAGCTGTTATCATTTTTTAACAGGACCCTTACAGGCCCATCATTTTTAGACATCTCTGGTCACTTAACAGTTAATCGAGTTTAGAAAAGAAACATCATACCGATTCTCTGCGTTGGATATTGAACAAATTTGTTCCATGAACTAGACTTTAAATACAGAACATAACACAGCACCATAAAGAACAATCAGAAGGCCTACCGAGAGTACAGCGTAATGTCTTGCTTTCAACAATATAGCACAAAATGAAGTGTTTTTCCAGGTGGTATGTCCTGTAGCCTTCCCTCTATATATCAAATGAACTGGCTAATGACTAGAGAAAATCTAAAATAAGAAAGACAGAAAACAACAGTAATATATAACCCCCTGTGGTGAAAGGTCACAAACTGGTAAAAATTGGCTATTTGTCATCTTCATCTTGCTGCTTAGGTCTTCTAAAAAGCTACTTCTTTATAAGCACAATTTGGTTTCACGTGCAGACACTCAATGTTAATTTTGTCAGCAAATTTTTATTTAGTTTTAGTCATTGTCATCTAATATGCCATTTCGTTTTAGTCATATTTTAGTTGTCTGGATTGTTTTAGTTTTAGTATAGTGTTAGTCGACTAAATGTCACAAGATTAGTAGATTTAGTCAGGTAAAATCTAATGGGTTTAACCCCTTCACTATCGAGATATCTCGGGGTTCAAAGGCACCATCCGGTGCCCTGATATCGAGATATCTCGCTCTGCTGATCTGCAGCCCAAAAGCAAATGAAATTTGTTTGCTGCCAATTAATTTTGTTTGCTTTTAAGCTGCAGAAGGTGCCCCCAAAGTTTGAGTCCTGTAGGCATAATGCCCAAAGAACTAAAACTGTGTAAAATCATCCGATGATGCCCTTACATCAGACTTTCAGCAGCTGATGCAGGGAAAAAAGAAGAAAGTAGACCAGTCACTCAAACCTCTAACTCAATTTGGCAGTAGATGGCGCCATCTACTGGCCAAAAATAATTTATTTACAAAATACAATGGGTATAAGCTCAAGTATTTCTTACTTTGAAATTAATTAGAAACGATTTTACAAAAAAAACCACTGGTTTCTGACAATGTTTTTTTGGAAAATCCCTTGGTAGTCAAGGGTTTAAAGTATAACACATTATTTAGACATTTCTCTAGAATTTCCAAGCTCATCTGAATACAGCAAATTCAACAGTTCTCTCTTACTTCAGATTAGTTCTGGTTCGTTCTCTTCCTTAACATTTTATTACAGTTTCCATTTTGTCTTACTCTAGTTTTCGTCCTAAAAAATGTAGTCCTTTAAGTCTTATTAAGTAAGTCCTAAGTAGTCCTTTAAGATTATTAATCTACAAAATGAACAATGCAGACACTAATCTGAATATTTGTAGAAAATTATTACTTTGAAATGGTTGTCGCATGTGAGCTCTTTCTATTTTAAATAAAAGAAGAGATAGGATAAAAATATAGACGTTGAGATCACTGAAAATAATTTAATCAAGTGTTTGATAATGATATTATTAATTATAGATTTGCAGGGCTATTCAGAAAGAGGTGAAAACCTTGAGAATGACTGGAGAATTGAAAATTCTAGGTCAAAATAGTCAAGCCAGAAAAATTCTCCCATTTATCTCACTTTCGAAATTGGCTATTTGGTCTAGATTGTTCATTCTCCTGGCAATTCTCAAGGTTTTCACCTCTCTCTGAATAGCCCTGTAAATGTTAATACAAATGTCATAAAAGTAAGTTTGGTGGAAGATACATTTTCTAGTCTAAATCCAAATGGCTCTGTAATGCAGTATAAAGTATAAGATAAAATGCATTTGTGTTGATTCAGGTGCTGCTAGCAGAGCATATAAACTCCAGCAATATGGTGGCCATCAAAGTCTTGAAGAAGACACAATTAATTGCACAAAGTAATATTGGTCAGTCACTTAGAGCAGCATTATTGAAATAATAATTTGTGTGGTGTAACTGTTTGTCATCCGCTATTTCTATATGATATTAACCATATAACACTTTTCCTGTCTTCTATTTGAAAAGCACATTTGTGACAGATTATGCATCCAGTGTAGACCTAATACACACCTCGCCGACACTGACAGAGGATTTTCAGAACTTTTGAGACGTATCGTGCTTGTCGGAATGTTTCTTGAACCATAAATGCATACATACATAAATGCATGTAATAAAGACATACTGGCAAATTAGAGAAAACTCAATTTATGAATTCCTGATAAAATATTTTAAAAATAAACAAATTATAGTGATCATACTAGTTCCTCTTACCAAAACAGTTAAAATAGACAGACTCTGCTCTTGTAGTCTTAGTTTTCTGTGGGCGAAGTGTGGGGGTCGTCTTTCAATATCCATGCTGCATGCTGAGAATATCTACCACACTGCAGCAAACAGGTGGATCGTGGCTCATCTGGCCAATTTCCCATTGTGATCTGGCTTTCTGGAAGTCAAACCTTGCTGTGGGACCTCCGATGATCTCTGCCCCACTGACAGCATCACACACACAGGCATGATGACATCAGAAAGAATGGGCAGCCAGAGCTACTGGCAAAATGCCTTTAGAGAGGGGGTCTTTTGGACCCATCTATCTTCTCATCGGTAAGGGCTATGGCGCTAAGTGAGCTATCATTGAAAAGGCCACCAATGTATAGATGAGAGAGCTCATGTATGCCAGAACAGGACACCACACCCCAACTCCACCTTACTATAATTAATCCTTAACCCTTTGCGTTCCAATAAACTTTCAGCATGTGAACTGACTGGTTTAATTTAATCCCCCCCAAAAAAACACGCTTTAAAAACATTTATTGTTAAAATAAATGGTAGATATGTCTATGTTATTTTAACAAAAAATGTTTTTAAACCTGCTGTTTGCCTAAAGATTCCTGTTCAAGAAGGTGTGGGGAATACCTTATATTCCCTGAGCGTAGATAGAGCCAACTGGGGCTCAGGAGCATGTGAGTCTAAACTTTTGTGATTTTACAATATTCTATATCTGGCACAATACCACACTAGGGATACCTGTCATGGAGCTGACATAGCGCTCCCCGCGTCAAACCCCAAGACTTTTATTTCCATGGCGAAAACTCCAAAACACATACACATTTGCTTTAGGAAAGACCTTATGTTCATTTATAATGTGTGGTTTTAAATGTATCATTGTCGCGGAACCCCTTGCTCAGAGACTGTGGACTGTATTAACCCCTCGCTCTTCTGCTATTCCCCTCAATTAAGCTATTTGTCTGTTAGTGTTTTAAAGTGGTGTTTTTGTGACTCCCCCCCATCAGCACATAATCAAAATACCTTTAAGCCTGTCCCTTATGCTCACTGTGTTATCCGACACAAGGGTTAGCCTGGGATTGAAAGCATGAGCTGGGTTTGAAACCCCAGCCAATCACAATCCAAGGAGCTAGAAGGACCAACCAATCCCATTCCTGGAATGCACCTCATTGTCCGTAATGGAGCCATCTGCAGAAACTTCAAACGTCTGCACCCCGAAAACTAACTGCTCCAGCAGGGTGATTTTTCAAAGGTGGGGTGATCCTCATGCGAGCTACCGTTGTGGTGATTTTCAGGAGGGAACCCACTTTGCTGAGCTTTCTTGACCCCAGGAGCTTAAGCAGCCCTGACCATGTGGCATCCAAGGGAGATAGCTACTATATGCTGCCATTCGTGCCCCTGCCCCCACATCTGGGCGCTTTTTGGACTGTGACACCCTAGGGACCCGAGCTATCAAACGGTACCCCTGGATTGCCGCTGCTCCCCTGGAATCCCCCCAAACAAGGACCTGTGCTCTGTATGACTGCAGTTACAGTATTTATAAGGCGACACCAAGTACCGTAGCACTGTACAATGGGAAAGACAGGATAACCAATATACATGCAAGTTAAACACATAGAACAGTAACAGAGAAGCCCCTGCACAAGAGCTTGCACTCTGAGAGGACCAGATGGGGAACTGCTGAATGACAGTGCCGGAATGTATAACTGTTGTTATCTGATTCTGAATCAAATAAAAGCAGGCCATGTGAAATGGCCAGTGTGTATCCTGTTTAAACATACAGCCTGCTTGGTGTCTCTTTCAGCTACGCTACAGCTATAATCACCCTCAGAAGGCACAGAACGGCATTCTGGAAATGCAAAGAGGCTCCAAGGCAGGAGTTCAGAACAAGCGGGTCTGGAGCTGCGGATCAGGCTGCTCGAGGCACTGAGTTCCGAGCAACTCAGAGGTCAGGCTGATCCTGGTAAGGGGGTGTCTGGAGAGCCAGGACAGATGGGAAAAGTCGGCTTCCCGTCACAATACCCCTGGCATATGTCTATATCTTTACTGTAGGGGCAACCTACTGGGATTTATAGCACCTTCCAAAGAGGTTAATGGGCACCTGAAGAGGCTAATAGAAGACCCATAAGGCAACATATACTAGAGCCAGGTTGGGCTCAATAAAATGTGAGTTGGATACCTACATAAATATATGTTTAAGTGAAACTATATACTGCGCAAATCTGATTTCCTTTCTTTTGCAGTGTGACAAACATCAATCCTGAAAAAAGAGGGCAAAAAAAAAAAGAAAGAGGAAAAATAAATATATTGACATGGACTTAATCGAGCTAACTGTTGAGTATTTCATTGGCGCTACATTGCTTTCTTTACAATTACAAATACTATTCTGAAACCTTATATTAGGTTAGTCTTTATATTTTCTCGTTGTATGAAACTTTTTAACCCCTTCTCCGTTGAGCCATTTCACCTCTGCGCGCTGAGCTCATTTTGATCGTTTTGTGCTCACCATGTCTAAACGCGATTTGAAGTCAAGTTTTATTATACGACCCAGACAAATTATATATCCCTTTTTACGGCAGACTCGGCAGATTCATGTGAGGCTACACATGACGTAACACTGCTCATAGTGTTTTAAATAAAGTTAAATTGTACTGTATATGGGTTATTCACATAGATTTGTAAATATTAGAGCAAACGAGCTCTAGTTACAGTTACAATTACAAGCATTAATAAAGCGCCAATAAATTCCTTAGCACTGTATAATGGGCGAGACAGAAAAATGAATATACATACACGTTACACACACCGAACAGTAGGAGGGAAGTTAAAATTCGATATAAAAGATGTTTCTGTATGCAGCTTTCTTTGCAATTCTCCACTAATTCACCACATAGTTAATAATAATTGTTTTTTGTTTCTCTTGTGATTTAACCCCTTCACTACCAAGTGTCAGGAACCAGCGTTTTTTTTTAAAAATCTATTTTAACTATACAGTAAAAAATATTTGGGCTTCTTCCCAATGAATTTCTTACTGTACTAACATGTTTGGCCAGTAGATGGTGACATATACTGCCAAATTGAATTACAGTCATTGCGGTGAACCACAGGCTGCAACTGTATCGGCTTGCTGAATGTCTGATGTCATGACATTCAGTTAACTGATTTTATACAGTATTAGCTCTTTGGGCATTACGCCCACAGGACTAAAACTTTGGGGGCACCTTCTACAGCCTGAAAACAAGCAAAATTTTTTGCAGCAAATACATTTCATTTGCTTTTGGGCTGCAGAGCTGCAGATCGAGATATGTTAATATCGGGACACCAGATGGTACTTTTGAAGCCCAAGATATCTCGATCTCGGTAGTGAAGGAGTTAAGTAAGGATTAACACAATTGAGCTGATTCGATATAACTCCCTGCTGAGAGATACACTATATTGCCAAAAGTATTCGCTCACCCATCCATATGCGAGTCAAGGCAAGTGAGCGAATACTTTTGGCAATATAGTGTATCTTGCAGAATTCTCAACTTGAAAAATTAGTGATTAAGTAAGAATCTCTTGTTTCACTGAAACAAGAGATTTTTTTTCCATTATAAGCATATGAGCCAGGACTTGGAGCTGGGTATGAGATTATATATATGGCTTTAACCAAGCCCCAGTTTAATATTAAAAATAAAAATATTATTCTCCAGAGGGAAAACCAGATATTTTTTGCAAAGAATGGATACCCAAACTGAAATTGTTAGTATTTTCATATTCTTTCATTTCTAACATAAAATGCCATTAAATCCAAAATTGCTGTAACCTCTAAATATCTCAAGGAGTGAGACGCTTTGCAAACACACAAGGGTTTTAAGGAATGTCCATAAAGTATGAGAGATTGTCTCAGATGAACAGAAAACGCCAAAACCCATGTTTCATTGCTGTAATTATGATTGTGAGATCAGTATTGTTATACAATTAATGTCAAAATTGCAGCTTAGATTTTTCTCATATGGTTGTAATGACAGAATGCTTTTTATGTATTTTTAAATCTATTTGTACTCAATCTTATTACAGAGCTGCCTACATGGTGTA
Organism: Leptobrachium leishanense; assembly: GCA_009667805.1. Taxonomy (NCBI): domain Eukaryota; kingdom Metazoa; phylum Chordata; class Amphibia; order Anura; family Megophryidae; genus Leptobrachium; species Leptobrachium leishanense. The sequence goes on from CM019066.1 coordinate 286,822,752, forward strand.
TAACTCAGATAAGATATCTGTCCAATTGCCTTATCTTTTACAATCTGTATATAAAGGTTTTGAGCAGCCCTATTATTATCCTGGTAAAATACTTTATAAATAAATAAATAAATAAATACATTTTAAGTAACTAACAACAATGTGCTCCTCTAAACAAAGAAACATTAGAGGTTTAATGAATATAACACCATTCAACCCATCCCCGGAGAGACACCCCACTTCCTGGATATTATCAATACATCAAATCAAATCAAACAAGGATATATCTCCAAGATTGTGATAATTTTCAATTTGTTTTGATTATGAATTGATTTTATGACATAAGCAGCATACACGGCATTAGGACAAGAACCCAAAAGGACTTTCTTATATTCTGTCTTTAAAGTTGATTCCTGAACATAGACCACATATTCTTTGTGATAGAATATGCAGCTGGTGGAGACATAAGACTGCAGTCACACGACCACGGATGGAACATCCATGAGAACGGGCATTCTCTCCGCTTGGACGCCCTTGTGGCCACCTTTCTGAGCGAACTTTAGTGCGCTCAACCCTACAAAGCACAAACCCCCTATGAAGGATCGTGCTTTGAAGACTCGTTGTAGCTTTATGACGTGGAAGGTTTCAGCACGTCCACTGTAACGTGCTATACTATTACGCACATTACACCAGATGGCCCTCTCTGTCGAGTCATCAGAAAGCTGCGACGGATGCAAGGAGGAGGGGTCATTATGGGCACACTCAGTGCACTTTTGTGACTGCAGTCTAAGTGCACACCTCACCGACACCTACCGAGGCTTTCCAGAACCTTAAACTGTGTACATATGAAACGTGTTGTGGTTGTCAGGATGAGTCTTGAGCCATAATCCAAACTAAAGTAGACAATGGCTTCATGTAGAACAAAATTCATTACGATGCAGTCTGCTTTTGAAATGAAGATAAGTGCAGATGTTAAGAAGATGAGATAACTTCGGATCCCTAATGTTTGTGGCAGAATATGTTTCAAAGTTGTGTGTTTATTGCACGGTTTGCTGCACGAAATCAAATTTTAAAAATCGGAGGAATTTAAATTTTTTTAAAGTATTTTCTAGTGATAAATAATGATCATTAAAAAAAAATCTAATGTTTCTTGGTTTAATCTAGAGATCTACAGCTAGGAAACACAAGGGTCTATTCAAAGAAAGGTGAAACTCAGAAGAATAACTGTGACAAGTGAAAATTCTAGGTCAAAATAGCCAATCCAGAAAATTTCACCCATTTATCTCACTTTCCAAATTGGCTATTTGGTCTAGATTGTTCTCTTCTCCTGCCAGTTCTCCTGGTTTTCACCTTTCTCTGAATAGCCCTGATAGTGATAGATCAGGTGGGATTTGAAATAATACAAGTTTTTTTAACCCGTTAGCGTTCGGATTGTAATATGGTGCGCCCGCGCTAGGGCTGCCAAAGCTAACATTAACGCTCACACAGGTGAGCACTAACGTTAGTGTTAGAAGTGTAATATGGCTCTACAAGTGGTGTTGTATACGAATTAGAGTGCTAAGCATAGTGTGCATTGCTTTTTCAGCTTGTGTGGTCTAGGTACTTTCATATTTACTCTCAATGGGTGGGGCCGCAGGCTTGCAGAGTGACATGGGGCGGAGCAGCTTCTGGCATTGTGTAGCACAGTCTCTGCTCATCTGAAACATGATGAATCAATGGTTCCTGTTCCTGAGAGGAATGACACTTTTTCTAGAGCCGCCAATGAACGCTTGGTGCGCCACTCAATGAGGAACCCAGACATAGACGAAACATGTTTTGGGGTTGTTTTGCATATAACGTTTTAGCAGATGAAATGGCAAATATATCAAAATGATTAAAAATGTATATTTGCAAATCTGATAAGCATAAACATTAATACAATGAATCCAAAGAACTGTTTTCTGTAAAATATTTTTTTAAATCTTTATGACCTTCAAATTTATCCCCTTCACTGCCAGATAAGTGTATTGAAATTGAAAGACCAAAAAAAAATCTAAATTTAGTTTAGAAAAACTCCACTTAAATCCTTTTTGTAATGCAGGACTGATATTTTCCCTTTGGATAAATTTCCCAATTTGACCATATTCCTGCCACCCCATGACTGCAAATACGAAAGGAGAACTTCAAGTTCCTATCTTTTTTGTAAACAAAAGTTCAACAAACTTTATTCCTTTATTACAACAACCAGGGAGGTGGATAGAACTGAGAAAGAACTATGTGGTCACTCACTACTGTACAGAGGAAGGATTTATTAGGTTATAATTGCTGATACTCGCTGTACATTGCAGATACACAGTGTTTCGAATGCAGGCATTATGCCTAGAAATATATGCTTTACATAATTTTTTGTTTTGTTGGAATTTTTTGGGAACCTGCTCAATAATAATCACTACAATTACGCTATGAATGATAGTTTCCCTTATTATTATCTGTCTTTCTGACATTTATAATATAAATAATATTCATCATAAAGTTAATTTCTTCCTGTACGCCAATAATGCACAAATGGTGCAAGATAAGTGACGCCATCCAGTGTCTGTTTGTTCCAACTGCATTTCTGTAAAGGATAAACAAGCAAATTAAAATTTAAATATAAACAAATGTAAATTGTTTTAATCTTTCAACTAATATGCAACTTATTTACCTTACATTAAACTGTTAATTCTGCATCCCTTCTACCAAATAAACAGTATGATAATTTTTGTCCCCATAAGAACGCCAGCAGTGAAAGGGTTAAAATTCATAGCTGTTTTATATTGTCAAAAATTAGAAATTGTAACTATTTTAGGACAAAGTGAGCCCGTCCTTGAGATCTGAGATAAAAACCGACACTCTAACACCAGTAAATTCCCTATCTTCACAGAACCCGGCTTTTCTGCTTAGCAAATTACACATTCAAACAGCACAAGCATTCTCTCTCATCTGAGACTAGTTTAAAATTTGATAGCTAACACATTCCATCTGTGAAACCTTTTGTAAATCCCAAGATGGATTACTGTTTCAACATGTACAGAAAGTTAAGTCGTTACGTTGCATAAAACCTACTGTTTCTCAAGGGGAAATCTAAAATGCAGAACATTCCTTTCTAGTGCAGGTCTTTTTCATTAGACAGTCACACTTCTTTCCTAGACTGCACACAGCTAAAATATTCTATGTATAGTTTTTTTTTTATATAAACTGTGGTTTTGAATACCGTTGTGCACTTGCTCTGTGACTACAGTATAATGCAAAACGCAACCTTTTTTTAATTACTTTTCTGTAGAAATGTACAATATGCATTCACTGTGACTATCTATCTATCTATCTATCTATCTCTCATTAAAGTGGTCAGGCTGTGTGGAGTGCCCCTCTAACCCCATTTATTTGTAATTGCTATATGAAGGGGAGAGGTTTCTCCTGCCCACAGAGTTGTCACTTTACAGATGGGATCTTGAATACCCTGCCTGCTGGGGACCACCTCGGGAACAGTAATGACGTCAGCACACATACCGACAGCATTCTGTCTCTGAACGCTCGCAGCAGCAAGCGTTCTGGAAGAGGCAGATGAGGACTGGTGCTGTGTGTGAGCATGCAGAAACAATTTATCCTTTTGTACAGGCACTACGTAGTGTGCAAACGAAAGTACGTACGTTTCACTGGATATGGAATTTACGCAGTGTAAGCTACGCAAGTCATGTAAGCTACACAAATTGCGCAAGAAACTGCAGAGACTTCCACATTTTGGAAACCCTAAGCGTTAGAGGAGGAACAGTCTGCTGACGGAGAAAAATTAGTATTTATGGTTAAAATAAAAGAAATATAAAAAAAATTTGGGCAGATTCTGTCGGCAGCATCTGCCCAGTTACTAAGGGGAACAAAGAACGGCACTCTTTATAGTAGACTGTTTCAAAAAACTTGTTTTCAGGCAGAAGCTCCTTCCTCAGTGAACATTGCCTTTAGATTCAAAGTAAGCAAAAAAACTCTGGGTTATTTTTAGCATGAAGACATGGGTCTTTATGTGCAGATAGCAGTTTGTTAATTTGTTCTTTGTATGAAGTGAATACTAACGGCGTATGCTGCCTCCCAAAAGTAGTGGGAGGAATGCAACACTGATTTTAGGTATTTTAATTAGTAATAATTGCTTTTACCATAGCAATGCAACCCATACAAATGAATAAATGTTGCAAAGCACAATGACCAGACAAATATTTGGTTTTCTACTACTGATCTTCCATTACAACTAAAAGGTAATATTTCTGGAATGAAGTAAGTGTATAAAAGTTTTTTGTATTTCTGGAAGAAGACATTAATAATTTCTCTCACTGAGTCGATCGTGGTGCAGTGCACTGAGAGATGTTGTGCTTTGAGGGCTCATTACACAGTAAAAAATATTACTAGTTCAAACTTCCCACTTTTTATTCTGCATTTCTTCATTTCCCAGTTGGTAGACGACACATCATTAAATATCATAATTATGATTTGGTAACATTCTGCACAATAAAATACTAGGAACATGTCCAGAATCAAATTTAGTGGGAGAAATAGACATCTCAGAAGAATAGACTGCTGTAGAAGTCAAGTTCCACATTTAAAGTGATTAAGAATAATGGACAAGGTTTTTTTTTGTGTTGACTAATACGTAAAATTGTTCACTACAGAACCAGACACTTTCGGGTTCCAAGAAGGAATTATTAGAAAATTTGGAAACATTCTTCTTTCATCGTGAACAAGTATTTCATGTTGGGAGTTTAGTAAATGTGCATAACTAACACAAGTAAAATATAAAGAACAATCCCCACCCCCAAAAAAATACTTAACTAAAATATTTCAGTGCGGAAAAACCAGAAGACTTTCCAGATCCTATCCCTGAATCCTATAAAATGAATAGGTGTGGAAACAAAGGACCTATCATCCCTTTTTTCACCTAACCCCACATCATGATAGATGTCACTTTCACGTCCTCATCATTTCTGAAACTCTAGTGCTAGTGATCCTGATGACCAATACAACTCCTCTTATCTCCCTCTACCCCAACTCCTCTAGATTGCAAGTTCCTCTGAGCAGGGCCCCCTACACCTCCTGTTTATGTTCCTATGTTGGTTCTGGGCAGGCACCAGTGAAACTTGTATTGCAAAGCCTTATTACATTTTAGACATTATTTTTATTTGCCTTTTATTTCTGTAAAGCTGCTTTGAGAATAAATACTCTAATTTCTTTGGTACTCCCGTGTCCTGTATTACATTGGCAAAGGAGTGTACATCTGGACAGGAATCCCAACATCCACTGCACAGCACAAAGTTTATTCTACAGTATTTTTTATTGTAATTTTTTTTCAGTTTTTGAATTTGCCACCTGGTCCCGCCCCCCTGCGACGCATGGCTCGCAGGGAGCGGAACCAGGAAGCAAGTCGCTGGCTGCCGCAATCACACTGCGGTGACTGCAGAGATGGCGAGGGAGCGAAGGATGCGATGAGTATATACAGCCTGAGTGTGGCTCGGGGTTACCGATCGCGGTAGCAAAATTTAACCCCGAGTCACACTCGGGAATACCGCCAGGCAGGTTAATAACTTTTAAAAGATGTTTTAAACTATTTTTTAGCAGATCTTTTTATTATTTTTTAAAGGACCTTTTTTATTGTTTAGACACATTTTTTAATAATTTTTATTGATTTAAGCTTCTTTTAGGACAATTTCTATTTTTTATTCACTTCGGTGGAATTTACCATGGCAATTTTGATGCTTTTCAGTTGCTTCTCGCTGATGTCCAATAACAGCTTCGGCGACTCAATTTTCAGGAAAAATCGGTGAACATTTGATAAATAGTGATTTCACGAAATTTTCGATGAAATGGAATAGCCGAAGTGAGTGGAAACAAAAAGCGCCAAAATTAAGTTCAGTTTTGGTGCTTAGACCATTAGGTGCACACATATGATCACTAGTTAGGTCCAATAAGACCAAAGAGGAGAGAACACTTGTTGACATCTGCAGTATGGCAGCACAGCAACCTTTAAATGCTTCCTTTGAGAGCCCGGATAGGCTCAGACTAATGTGAGTTTGGTCAAAGACTGGTTTACATTCACAGATGATCACTATATTTGTTACGCAATGTTTTATTGTTCTTCTCTTGCGTACTTCCAGCATATTCGAGCAACAATCCTTATGCTATATGCAACATAAAAAGCCTAATCGAAGCTAAGTTACATTGTATACAACTTCATCACTTAATGCAAGTGGTTGGATCACAAGTGTGTTGTATTTACATTTTGGTTTTCTGTGACCAGAACTTTGATCTATTGGTCTTTTAATTTTCCCATTTGTTGTGTCACAATATTCTTTGCTGATTAGGGATTCTGTAAAATGTCTGCCTCATTTAGGAACATATTGTTGTTTTTTTTTTAATTAAAAGGAGAAAATTCAGGTGGTGAACAAACCCACAATTTAATCTAACATACAACTTGGTAACATATACATATTTTCACTACACAATAATATGTCTTTATTTCTCCTGAAAGTTAAATTTCCTTGTCTGACTTGATTCAATGGTCAGTCTTAGAGTTAACATAAGAAAGCAACTAACATTTTCTTTGCGTAACTATTTTATCCTTATTCCCATTGCAAAAGCATTGATAGAGAAGAGGTTAGAGAAACAAAATATGGAATGGAGGGGAGATGATTCATATTTTGAATGTTGGCAATCTACATCTCGTATAGCAATTGTTGTCCTTTCATTGTTTCATTAAAATATTGTCATTTAGGGTGGCTTGGCGCGATCCGGGATGGCTGCCTGATCGAGGAGCTCCTCACCCGGGCACTTCACAATCACTGAAAGACAGCAGTTAGACCGACAGATGGGACCCAAAAAGCGGATCTCCACACAGATGAGCCGCCCGAGCACCCCAGCGCCGACCTCCGCTTCACCAATGCGGCATTATTTGAGTGGTGCGGCGTCGACGACACAAGTAGGCCGCGATTTCAAGATGGCGCCGGTCACAGAGAACGTGAGAGGCCCGGGAAGCCCCGCACTGTCGGCTGACAGCGTGGACGACTTGGAGGTGAGAGATGCGCTGAAATTATTACCCACTAAAGCAGATCTGGAAGGTCTTTTTGCCAGACTGGAGGCCAAATTTGATGCGCGCTTTGAGGAACTGGGGGCGGATGTTAAACACTTGGGTGGCAGGGTGCAGGACTTGGAGGACGACAGGGAAGCTGCATTAATTCAAAACCAGCACTTTGAGACACTCTTGAGCACGCAGGCTACACAGATTGCCTCCTTATTTCGCTGGGTGGATGACCTGGATAACAGAGGGAGACGCAATAATATACGTGTGAGGGGTCTCCCTGAAGCTCCTCAGGGTGCCACTGAAAACATGAATCTGACTTTGCAAACTCTATTTAATGAACTTCTCCAACGCCCCCATGATACGCCTTTTCATCTGGACCGCGCACACAGAGCCTTACGAGCCAGAGGCGCCCCAAACTCGGCTCCTAGAGACGTTATCTGTCGAGTACATCACTTTACCCTGAAGGAGGAGGTAATGAAAGCGGCAAGGAACATGCCTTCGATTATATTTGATGATCACACAGTGGAATTATTCCAAGACGTATCCAGATCTACTCTTTTAGCCAGGAGGGAATTGAAGCCCATCACAGACCAACTTCGGGCACGCTCCATACGATATCGATGGGGATATCCATTTGCACTACACGTTCGAGTAGACAACAGATCACTGAGTATTTCTGCCCCTGAGGATGTACCAGATTTTTTACAAGCGCTGGAACTTTCTCCAGTTACTATACGGGGATGGTTTGGAGGAGACCCGAACACACCTCCCCCACCGATACCACAACGCCAGCCATGGCGCAAGGCTCGACGGGATCGTTGATGCCCCCTGGATACAGCATGTGGAGCCGAACGCGGTTCTCTGGACCCTCCATGAGGGGACTGTCAGGCCTTCTAGACGGCTGACTGTTTCTTTTTATCCATTTGATCGCAATGGCTTGCCCGGGTGTTCTGTTTCCTCGGTCTCCGACCGATCTCGGAGTTTTTGGTTGTAGACCGGCCGGTCTGCAGGTTTTCGGTTCGGCAACTATACTGTTTTACATTGCCGCTTCCCCGCGCGGTGCTAAATTTTTGTTTGCCTTAATGTGGAGGGTTTTTTCCACTACACTTTTTTTCATAAGGTATCCCGTAAGGGATTTAGTCCATTTTGGGCTTCTGCGCCAATGCACAATGTTTAATTTTTGGTTCGGTTTCGTATGTTTGTTTAGTTTTTACAACGCTTTATACTGTTTTAAAGATGTTGCTGACACGGTATATCCCTCTGGGAGACTGCTGGTCTTTCCAGTGCTCAACTACACCTTCACTCTGGTTGCGTCAAGAGCATTAAGTCCCTACAGTTCATGCCATGGCTGATTTGCGAGTTATCACTCTCAATGTGAGAGGCCTCAACCATCCGGCTAAACGCCGTATGGCACTACACGACTTACAACGTATGAGAGGAGAGGTGGTGTTTTTACAGGAAACGCATATACGCAGTGATACGTCCGTTCGTTTATACTCACGTTATTATCCTCACTGTTTTTATAGTAACTTTTCCAATTCTAAGTCGCGAAGTGTTGCCATCCTAATAGCGGCACATGTGCCTTTTGTGTGTCAGGCGCAACGTTCGGATCCGGGGGGACGCTATCTGTTTGTAAAAGGCCTCTTGGGGTCTCTGCAAGTTACCTTGGCTAATTGTTACCTCCCAAACATTAAGCAATGTACGTTCCTAGGAAAAATTTTGACGAAACTAGAAAACTTTGCAGAAGGCACGTTGATATGCGGAGGGGATTTCAATGTTTCACCTGATACCCCGGGAGAGGTGTCTCCCTCACCGGCTTCGGTCCCTTTGTCTAAACGACGGAGATTCCACCAAATACTACATCAGGCCCGCTTGGTTGATTGTTGGCGGGCAATGCACCCGCTTGGACGGGACTTTACGTACTATTCAGCCGCAGCCAGAGTGTACTCTCGCCTGGATCTATTCCTGTTACGTCATTTTGACCTAGGATATGTCAAATCGGTTAGTATTGTCAATATCACATGGTCAGATCATGCCCCTGTGTTCCTGACCCTCTCCTTGCCGTCTCTGCCCCGTAAATCTTTCCAATGGCGACTGAATGGTACGATACTAACTGACATTGTAGAGAGGGAACGTATTTCTGAGGCTATCACACAATATTTTGTAGATAATGATACCGACGATGTGAAGGCCACGGTCCTGTGGGAGGCCCACAAATGTGTTATACGGGGAACCCTTATTCAAATTGGAGCTAGACGTAAACGGGAAAAGTCAGCTAAAATTCAAGCCCTACTTGCTGAAATCCAGGTAGCCGAGGAGCTACACAAGGCTACTGAGTCGGTTGAACATTACACGACACTTGTGGCGTTGAGAGCTGACTTACGGCAGCTCTTACACCAGCAGGCCAGCCGCTCACTTTTGCTCACAAAACACTCATATTATGTTCATGGAAATAGGTGTGGTAAGATGTTGGCTAGGGCTCTACGCCAGAAATACCAAGCTACTTATATCCCCAAACTAAAGTCTTCCACGGGTCGCCTTCTATCCTTGAACACAGAGATTACTGACCAATTTATAAACTATTATCAGTCGCTATATTCCCTACGTCCGGACAAGCCTTCCACTTCCCTCATAGCTGAGTATTTGGACAAATCCTTACAGGCGAAACTAACGGAGACGGAGACTGAGGCTCTGGATGCTCCTTTCAACCTGAGCGAGCTGGCGGCTGCTTTAAAGGCAACCCCCACTGGAAAGAGTCCGGGCCCGGACGGGTTTTCTATAGCCTATTATAAAACCTTTTTACCCCTCTTAGGCCCTCACTTACTCCACTCTCTGAATGCCCTGGACGATGAAAAAGGCTTCCCTAAATCGGCATTGGAGGCAACGATAGCCCTCATCCCGAAACCAGGGAAGGATCCTACGCTGTGTCAAAACTACCGCCCGATCTCGCTAATTAACAATGATATTAAATTGATGGCAAAGATGATGGCTATGCGCTTGAGCCCCTTTTTACCTTCCCTGATCCATCCTGATCAGGTAGGATTCATACACCAGAGAGGAGCACGAGATAATACCTACCGGGCTATCAATTTGATTCATAGGGCGCACTCGGCGCGCATGCCGATGGTCCTTCTCTCTGTCGACGCTGAAAAGGCGTTCGACAGAGTAGATTGGACCTTTCTGATGGCTGTCCTGGAGAGGTTTGGCCTGGGACCGAGATGGCTGACCTGGATTTCAGCATTATATAATAATCCGACGGCGGTCCTTAGAATTAATGGGGTGCTTTCTACACCGATAGAGATCTCCAACGGTACGCGCCAGGGTTGTCCCCTATCCCCGCTCTTATTCATCATGACTTTAGAACCGTTCTTACAGCGGATTAGAGATAACGATAATATTCAGGGCGTAACTTTACCTTTCCACCACTATAAAATTTCTGCATTTGCAGACGACATTCTCCTTACCTTACTAGACCCGGTCAGTTCTACTGAGGCCTTTTTAACAGAGGTGGAGAAATATGCGGGAGTGTCGAACTTCAAAATCAATACTGATAAGTGCGAAATGTTGGGGGTGGGCATAACATCACTTACTAAGAAGGCGCTACAACGTCTGGCCCCGTTTTCTTGGCCTACTAAAGCTATCCAATACCTCGGCATACAGCTCCCGTCGGATTTGACATCCTTAATTACGTTCCTCTATTTAACCGGGTAACTCGAGACCTTAAAGACTGGCACAAACCCCAGTTCTCCTGGTTTGGACGTATTAATATCTTAAAAATGACTGTTCTGCCAAAATTTTTATATCTCTTTCAGACACTACCTATTGCCATACCAATATCCTTCTTTAGTTCCCTGAAAACCCGCTTTCTGAAATTTATATGGAGAGATAACAGACCACGGATATCGTACGATGTCCTCGTCCGCCCTAAATCGGGAGGGGGCCTGGGCCTACCACATCTAGAACTTTATTACGACGCAGCATTAATGACGAGACTTAGTGACTGGTCGATGTCACCCCCTCATAAATTATGGGTACATTTAGAACAGCTTTTTTTCACGGTCCCTATAGTCTCGGCCCCATGGCAAACTGTGACCATAGAAGCATTAGTCCCCATTCCACACCCAACAATTAGCCCGACGTTAAAGAGATGGCGTAAACATCGCACGCTTCTGGGCTTATCTCCCTTGCCTTTTTTGTTGACTCCGATTACCCATAACCCAGACTTTCTCCCAGGTAAAGCCCAGTCCTTTCTTGGATTGGACTACGACGGCCCGTATGTCCCTCTTAAGGCTTGTGTAGGACCGGAAGGTCTGATCTCCCTCAATGACCTACTGGGAGATCGCTTGAGCACACCATTACGGAAATATAACTATTTACAGTTGCAACATTTTATAACTACACAGATACTTAGGACTGACGTTACTATACCTACAGCTCTGACTACTTTTGAGACAATATGTATTTCAGACCCGCCACCTCCGCATTTACTCTCATACATGTATTCTCTTATTTCGACGGCTCGGTTTAAAACCTTACCCTCATATACAACAAAATGGTCATCTGAGCTCCCTCGGCCACTGACTCCTGAGGAGTGGTCGACGGCATTTCAGGTGACGTTTCACTCCTCTAGAGCCCTCGCAGTACAGGAAACTAATTATAAGTTGATTTCTAGATGGTACTTGACCCCAACTCGTCTGCACGCAATCTACCCAACGGTCTCTCCTGATTGCTGGAGATGTCAACGGCATAGGGGTACGTTTCTACACATTTGGTGGGACTGTCCTGACATACAATCGTTTTGGGAGGGGGTTTGGACGTATATTACAGAGGTAACGACTTTAGACTTCCCATTTCACCCTAAGGTGCCTTACTACATGTCATCCCCTTGTCCGTAGATAAATATGTGAAATCGGTGATTGTACACTTACTTAACGCAGCGCGAGCATTAATCCCAAAATATTGGAAACAGAAGTCGCCCCCCACGATCTTTGATTGGATTGATAGAGTAGAATATGTCAGGGAACTGGAAGAACTGCATTACACTCTTGAACAAGACTTTGACACATATTTTAAGACATGGTATTGGTGGACGGAATTCAGATCCAAACATAGGCGAACGACTCAGAACTCGTCAACATTAGCACAGATCTAGGAGTCTGCCGTATAGATCATAGAGTTGTAGATGAAACATGGCTTATAGAGGTGATATTACCGCAATTACAATAAGTTCGAACAGTGAAAATGTTGATCCCAGACTAGCATTAGTGATAGACTTTTCTTTTAACTGTTTATCCCCCTTTATTTTTTCCTTTCTCTTTTACTTTTCTTTTATTTCCTTTTAATTTTAGGTTTTTATTTTCTTATATGTGTTATATGTGTGGTTTGTTAATTTTCAGCTACAAGAAAAATGGTTTGGTGATAATTCTTGATTATGCATTTAATCTCGAGTGTATACATTTGACAATGTATGTCTCAAGCTTTTGTAAGACATCTATGTACTTGCTCTGAATGTTGTTTTGCGATTATTGTCACCACTGACAGGTGTTTTTGTTATGCTACAAACTTAATAAAAATCATATTACGAAAAAAATATTGTCATTTAGTATGAATGGGCCAGAGGGCTTGTTTTGCTGGAGGGAATTTGCTTTCAGAATATCTTCAGATGAGGTAGGGGCATATAATAAATCTAAATCTTATTCCATAAGGGGTGGAAGATGGATAAATTCAAGGTAGAGGGACTCCCCTTTTGCAAGTATCTGAGAGACTTTATGTCCATTATATTAAGACGTGGTAGGAGGAATCCATTTCTAGAGTACATTTGGCATTGTGTGTTAAATTCCCCTACAAGAGTGGACCAATGTCATTGCTAGGAGCCATGTTCCATACCAAAGAAGCCATGCTAAAGTGGCATCATGTTTATTTGGTTTTATGAAAGTATTTCTGGTGGATCTATATAAGGCTCTTGCTGCTTCTCCACACATTGAGGGCCACATTAAAATCCTGACGTTAATGTTAACGCTCACTTGCGTGAGCATTAACGATAACTGCGGTGTCTACCGCATATTGCGATCCAAACGCAAAAAGGTTAAGTAACCCGTTTGCATTTGGTACCTTGCACTTTTCAGAGCGAGGTTACTGTACTTTGTGCTCCCTATACTTAACATGGGGAGCACAAAGTGTTAATCAGCAGTAGTATACAATCTATTAGCGCTGATTAACGTCCGGCTGTAGTTAGCAAACAGTTAACCACAGCCAGGACTTGGTGTTAATGGATTCCGCTTCTGCAGAATCCGATAACGCCAGCCTAAAAAAACAAACAAAGACTCAGATACTCACCTCCTGTCCCGCAGTGAGGACCGCGGCTCCAACCACCTCCTCCGTCCAGCAGGAGCAGGGAAAGACTGGGGGAAAAAGTCCCCCCAGTCTCTCCCTGCGTATCACTACGCCGACCGGCCAGATCTTGCGAGGCGAGATCCGGCTGGTCATGTGACTGGCAGGGGGAAACTCAATGGAGTCCTATGGACTCCATCAAGTGGATGCTCGCGGCTGTGCTCAGCATCTCGGGGGACTCTTGTGAAGTCTGTGGATCTCAAGTTAGTTTCTGAGTCATTTCTATTGTTTCAATTCTCCTGTAGCAGGTTTCAAGATATCTTAGTCCACTCCCTTTTGGCTTAGCCCCACTTTGGATAAAGTGCTCACATATAATTAATGGGCCACCCATACTGTTAAGGATAAAGGGCCTGTATCCTTTATTTGAACAAAATAAACTGTCATGAATTCCCTGTATATGCTAACCAATTAATGAATTATTGAAGGTCTAAGTTTGCACGATAGTCAATTACCCGAAAAGACTCTAATTAATTAAGTGAATATCTATGACTGTATTACCTGATGAGACCTGCTGTTGAATTGTAGCATTTTTTAGGGTAGCACAGGGGATGAATAAATGAGAACACGTCGGTCCTGGTGGAAGAAGAGTGTACTTGTGAGAATAATGAATAATTTTATTTGTTGAATTAAATTATGGTCAAGATAGGGTTCATGAAGGACTCTGGATATTGTATTACATTGAAAATGAGACATTAGGCAAGTTCTAACAGGTTTATGCTCCACCATCCTATTGAAATACCTGACCAGAATGATAAAACATTTGTGTCCAAGAGATGCGGATAAAGGATATTTTCTTTTAATGGACATTTTATATCTTATGTACTAGTAGTTCTGTTGAATCTTTAATGCAGGTCCCTATCATCAAATACTTCCCTTCCAGGTCTTTCTTGGACCAGTCCACCTCCAGTCGAGGCCTATAAGACATAAGTATTGACACTCAAGTTGAAGAAGAAGTGGCATGAAAATGAACCGCAAACCACAGTGGCCAGCAGCGGTGGAATATTTCTTTAGGAAAGCAGGGTTCATGATGAATTAATATGCTGGCGTCCAATTAAGCATAGTGTGCCATGGTAGTGTGTCATAACTAACTTATACTTCATCACATATGCACACCTTTGCATATTAAGTTTTACGCCATCAAAGAACCATCAAATAAAATTAATTAATATGGGAACTTTTAGATTGGCTAGAGTAGGTTAGGTACCGTTACTCTATATATTTTGTATCATTCAGTTATTCAAAATATGACAACATTACTTCCTGGAGCTCAGATATTTGTTTTCCATGTTTCCTTTCTTTTACAATGCACTGCACACAGAAAGGTTCATATGAATTCAATCCACGCATCCACCTGGACGTAATCAGCAGCAAGCGATATATCAGAGAAATCGATATAAACATTTCTCTTGAGCTATACCAACAAGTGCCTTAACCAGAGATGATAGGGAAGGTAAAATAACACATTTTATGTTGAAAAAATAAAATGGTGAGCACTTAAGAGTGGGGAGGGATTAAGATTAAAGAGTAATCTGGAGAATGTTTCCAAAAGAACATGAAAAATGCACATAATTCAACAGAAAACGTGCAGAACATGTTTAATGACATCAAAGTAAATATGATAATGCTGTTGGTCCTGTATAATGTAAACCTGAGGCTTTAAAGTGACCAGATGAATCCATATTTTAAATTCACCCGTATAAGTCTTCCGATATTTGATTTCATTGATGACAGTATATTTCCTTCATTTGATTTTGTCTATATTTTGCTATATGTTTTTCATCCATGTTTTAGAGATTAAAGTTATGAGATCTGGTACAATCCATCATTATGCAGAGTACCATTTCTCACCCTTTGTAATATATTGTATACTACATTAAATAGCTTTCAGTATTTGTAGAAAACATGTGGGTTCTATAACGGTGATAGAATCACAGGGAATGATTTATTTATATCTTACTTTGTGGCAATACTTCAAACCTATGGTAGATTGGATCCATTTGTACACATTAAAGCAAAGGTCTACTGTCCCATTATAATTCACATTGAAACCATGAACATGTGATATGGAGCCAAAAGTGTATTGTGATGATATAATAAAATGTATTACTGCATTTATTACAATCCTTTTTAACAGCATATGACTTAACCCCTTCATTTCCTCTGGAAAAAACTCCTTTAATAAATGAAGTGATACAAATCACATATGTATGGATGTTAGGACAAATCAGGAGCACACTCCTACAGTTGTTGGAAATAGAAATATACAATATAATTTCTCAACAATAAGAGAGATAGATCTTTTCCTTACCGACTGTAACCTCATACATGGTAGCAAAATAAAATTCAATTAAATAACTAAATGAGAGATAATATTTGCCAACTGCTAAAAGGGATGTCTGTGGAATTTGGAGAGAATGCTGGTCACAAGTGGTTAAATGTGGGGATGATTATATCAATAAATCTTGATTTTCAGACAATTCCCTACCTAAAATCTGCTTTGGTATGTCTTGTAACTCAATGTGCAACCTGTCTACACTATGGGCTATATTACATTTATCACTCTAAAATGGGGACACTAAGGAGAAAAACCTGCTCCTGCATAGCTGAGCGCTAACGTTAGTGGGAACAATGTAATATGGCCCTCATGGCCCTATAACTCTTGAAAATATTCCAAGAGGACCAGTCTCTAGTTCTCAAAGCTCCTGTGGTACACTACAGTGATACAATTTGGATAACTATCAGGGTTATTCAGGGAGCGGTGAAAAGCAGGAGAATGACTGGAGAATGGAAAATTCTAGGTCAAAATAACTTAAAAGTTAGGAAAGTGGGATGAATGCGAGAATTTTTCTGGGTTGGCTATTTTAACCTAGAATTTTCCATTCCCCAGTCAATAACCCAGTTAGTGTTGTGGTGACATATAGAATTATTCTTTTCAAAAAAGAAGGATCCATTTGTATTGGATTAACTTCTCAGCATTAACTGAAAAGAATAAAAAAATCAATGATGTGTGAGATCCATACACCAATAAGAAACAATACATATCTTAAAGGGGCTCCCAGAACGTTGCCTCCTTCGTACGTTCAACACTCAAAATGTCATAAAAATAAACAGCAACGGGAGCAAAACCTAGACACATGAACAACAAATATCCAACATCGTGTGATATAGTTTTAACACAACTTGATATGATTCAGGCCGAATACAGGAAACACTCACTAGAATTAATTGAGTGGAAAGCACATCACTAAATAATTGGGGTGTTATCCTCCTCCAGGTACCGTCTAGTCGGCAGCATAAGCCTGGATGCAATAGGTCCCGGGCACTCCGCTTCCGATAAATGTTCTGCTTTTAAACAATAAATCCATGTTATACTTTGAATCCAGAGTGCTCCATTATACAATATATCCTCTGCGATATTCCTGGAGGAAAGGGAATGATTCGGGAGACCCTACATTTATCGGAAGCGGAGTGCCCGGGACCTATTGCATCCAGACTTATGCTGCCGACTAGATGGTACCTGGATGAGAGTAACACCCCCCGATTATTTATTGATGTGCTTTCCACTCAATTAATTCTAGTGAGTGTTTCCTGTATTCGGCCTGAATCATATCAAGTTGTGTTAAGACTATATCACACGATGTTGGATATTTGTTGTTCATGTGTCTAGGTTTTGCTCCTGTTGCGGTTTATTTTTATGACATTTTGTGGCCAATGTGTGGCCAGAAATGAAAGGCCACAGAAGTCTCCTCTGCACATGCTAACATCTCCTCTGTAATGGCACCATTGAGCTAAACTCATATGAGACCTAAGTAGGGACACAACACTTATGAGGCTGCCTGTTCTCATTGCTCTCATTGACTTGGTTTTAATAGCAATAAAAAACATGTTGAGATTGGGGTTTGATTGGTTCAACTATTACTATTTCCATTACATGGATAGATTGAAGAAAATGTTTTTCTTTATACTAAGATCAATACAATCCCAAGGGGTTACAATGGCTCCAGTTGAACCAAAACATTGTGCATTGAGTAGATTCTAATTTAAGGGCTCCTTTGTGAACAGCATGATGTGACCGTCTGTTTCTCCTCTTTGGATTTTATTTATTCCACATGGAAAAAACACAATTCGGAAATGGCAAAATTGGCAGCATTATCAAATGTTTAGCTAAGAATACATTTAATTTATATTCTTGTATAAGATGATGCCTGGCAGATGGTTCCTTGTAGGTTCCCATTTTGCAGACAAATAACTAATAGTTGAGAATAGTTTGGAACATTAGGTACTAGTTTTATTTGAGACTCAATGACCAAGTAGGCCTATTTCTTCTGCTAAGATCAATTTAGCAACTACCCAAGAAGTGCCCAACAAACATTTGGCTTTATTTCAGATGAATATGCTGTAAACTTACAGCTGCACTTGAAACTAGTAGCAGCCCTACATCTATCTCAAATCAAACTGCTGCTTATGTTATAGCTTAACTTGTACTGCTGCTTATTGTATATTTAGTCCTCCGCTACATTTTGTAGGAGCCTAACTGCACTGGGAACTGATGAATAATCAGTGATTTCCAGGCATTCTTTTCTAAAGTGTGAAATAAATAAATAATTAAATAACCAGCTCATAAAAGCGGTGTAAAGTGATTTTACGACTGCAAAAATATGTAGGACAACTCTAGATTTGCAGTAGGTATCAAAAAGAGATGTGATATTTCCTGAACATTGATTTAAGCAAATAGACTAAGCCCATGAACTACAACTTGGAAACAAAATACTGGATGTACCAGACTTATTTCATGGTGACTAGGATCCCAAGAACTACTTTCTCTGAAAAGATACGTCTGTAGCAATGACTTTTATTTTTCAATGTTCATAATAAAGTCAATGCATGAAATACAATCTTTGAAGTCAAGGTAAATCCATATACTGGGTGGGCTATGGAAAAGTAGCCCACCTCAGGCGATAGTATGACAGGATGAATGAGAAAGTGTTGATTTTATTCACTTACCCATAAGTTGCAACAAATGCTGAAAGTGGTCCCTATTCACGTCTATGCACATTTGGGCATGTTGGCTGATACTGCTTGCAGCTCTTCAACAGTAATGCTGCGGTTAGTGTTGTGATGTTTTCTATGAGTTCATCCAGGGTATGTGGACTGTTGGCGTAAGCTTCATCCTTCATGAAATACAGCAATGAGTCCAAATGTCCGTCAGTATCAGGGCTGGTACCGGGGTGACACCAGGGTGACGGGAATATGAGCCCAGCGTGCAGTGATCTGCACAGATAAACCGGTGGATATAGGTGGAGGAGGGTGAATGGATATGGTGACTAACCAGGTAGTATACTGAAGGATGATAGGAATTGTAGGTATGGTTGCAGGAGCCAGAAATGGATAATCAGGAACAGGTAGCACAGCAGCAATACAAAGTTGTTCTCTCTTTGAAAGAATAAGCTATTTCAATAGCATACTCACAGACTCCCCTCCATCTCTTACCTCTGCTGCCCTGAACAAGCCTCAAGCATACTCACAGACTCACCTCCATCTCTTCCGTCTGCTGCCCTGAACAAGCATCAAGCATACTCACAGACTCACTTCCATCTCTTCCGTCTGCTGCCCTGAACAAGCATCAAGCATACTCACAGACTCACTTCCATCTCTTCCCTCTGCTGCCCTTAACAAGCATCAAGGTATCCACCATTCAAAATGGCGTCCAACATTATACCCCAGGCTGCCATAATCTTAAAATTGTATTTTTATGTCTGCATTTATTATTCTCTGACTAGTCATGTTTTAAAATCTCCCTCCATTTCTGTTAGAAAAAATCTGTTTGTTTTTCCCTCCTCCTCCCTCCCCTCACAAGTTGTAAATAGTGGCTATCTGTGCATTGTCACTAACCTCATTCTATTTCAACAGCATACTCACAGACTCACCTCCATCTCTTCCCTCTGCTGTCCCTTTAGAATGTAAGTTCATGGGATGTCTGCCTGAGCACTTGGTTAAAGTGCTGTATTACCTGGACAGTAATCCTACGACCAGGGTTGTATTTCCACTTGTATCATGTAAGTCTGCTGTTTGTGCTTCCCCATTGTAAAGTGCTATGGAATCTGTTAGCGCTGTATAAGTACTTGCAACTGTAACTTTGTATTTCTGTAACAACTTTCAGAACTCGCTGACACGTCGTTCGTGATACACCAACTTGCTCAGACAGTCTTCGAGTTGATTTTCAGGGGCTACTTGCAATCCGCTGTTGAATGTCAAGGACGTCTTCGGGCCTCGATTTCTTCATGTTTGAGACAGAGCCGGTATGACGTCATTTCTGAACCAGACTCTGAATACAACATTTAGCTGGTGCTCTTGTTCCTAGGTACTTGTCGGTGAAGGCCTCTTGCCTTTCCTTAATTGATCCGCTTCGCACACAACCTTCCACAATCACTATTTACTGTTCCAGGGAGAAAACCATCTTTCTAACGTGATGTGCACAGACGGACTAAATAGGAAGGCAAAAGAAAGCCGGAACACAACGTCGCCAGACAGAGAGCAAGGGTTTACGGCCTCCTCCAAAGAGCATGGCACCGGTATTGGAGGCGGACTACTTTTGCGTGGCCCACCCTGTCCCTACAAACATTAAAAATCGTAATCAACTAAAGAACCCATCGTCAATTGTCTTTGTAACTTCCAAAATAGCAGAGACATGTATACAGAGGCCACATTTATTACGAACTGAAGAAAACTCTGATGAAATAGTCTAAACACCTCTGAGAAATGTTCTCTGAAGCCTGTGGGCTTTAAAGTACTCACTAGTAATATGAACACAATGCTTTGCCTTGTTATGTATTAGCTACATCCCCTTCTCGATGATGAGGCTCATAGTATGATAACCAGTGGTTGATCTATTTCTTGTCTGAAGGAGACTAGCCTGGTATTTCAGCTCTAGACTGCCCGTAGGGTGTAATCAGGCTGATACGAACATTATTTAGGTTACCTCTGTAATGGAACAAATTGGGTCCCACTGAAGGCAAGCTATGGAGATCTTCCAAGTTGTCCATTCTCATATATATTATGGACATTTTCCTTTAAATTGTAATTATATTTAGTTAAATTTAGCTAGAATCTTCTGCATACACATGAAAAAATATGTATTTATCAGTCGCCATATCTTTTTATATGGTAGAACTTATTATTTAATTTTAATTGCTGTGTATACTAGTGTTTCCTGTAGATTCAACTTGCAAGTTTTGAATAATTTGAGTGCAGATTGGCCAAGGTAGCATCTGTTTTACAATGTTATAATGCTGTGCAGTCTTACCATATGCTGCAAAAATTATTGTTGCTGTCAGTCTGTTGTAATTATAACAAGTCTCAGCATTCTGCTCCTGCTTGGCTTAGCACTCCATATTACGTGTTGCTAATTTACAAAAAAAGGGGAGAAATTGAAACATTGGAGATTTTTCAACAAAAGATGATGTTAGATCCAACTTTTCTGGAAAATTGGCAGAAATTTAGTCTACTCTGACAATATTCCTTTTAACTCATTTCTGGGCAGTTGGATTATTCACCATTTGCTAATGAGTTCCCCCTTCTTTCCACAGGAAAGTGGATCATATTATATGGTTTGTAGAAATTAAGCATAACCAGGCTTTCCTTGAGAACAGATATTGTGAGAAGGTAGCTCCATCTTTGTGATGACTCATGCTGTAGGAGATCATTCTACAGTAAGAATATTAGCGGTCAACAAATGCCTAAATTAGGCTTATGGGATCGTTTGAACGTGTAATTGAAACAAGTTATTTATTCATCCACATGAAAATCGCACTTTTGGTGCATAGAAGTTACCCATCACCTTTATTTAAGGTCTCTCAATTTGTGTCCTGGAGGGTTTGTAACAAATTTCAGCAATAGATATGCTTCATAGATATCTTGCGAAAACTATGACATGAATGCCCAGTGTATCGAGGAGCTCCAACTCCATAATTCTTCTCCGTGGCCTGAATATTCAGTAAAAGACAAGCTACCAAACATTTAAACAAAGTTGTTTGCACTCATGTTACAAACTACCGAAGAACCTGTTACATCCATCTATGTTGCACCATGTATTTGGCATTGATTCAAAATGTAAGGCACCAGCTGTCACTCTTGATAAATTACTAAGACCTTCGTATAACAAAGGTAAATTATTTCTTCTGGAAGTCATGCAATTCATTAATCAGTTATCAAGCATTTCATGCACTTGGTGTCATATTCTTTTGCTGATGACGGATGCAAACAGTTTGTACACAATCACCGTACATCTGGAGGGTATAAAAGCTATAAGGTGACCTGTGTGTGTATTCTGATTATAATGCAGCACACTGTACGAAAGGATTTGTGCATAGCATTGTAGCATAGTAATTGTATTTCTTTGTCTATTCCCTTCAGCAAACTAATCTTAATTCAAGTACATTGAGGGGATATTAAAAAAGACCTATAAATCATTTGAATAAGCATCTATTTTGTTCGCAATATAGATAAGGAGACATTAAGACCCCTATTCCAGCTGAGCCAGTAATGGGGAGCTGCAAATGCAGAATTAATAAGCTTTTATATATTAGGGACTCAAATATAGTGACTCAGTTATGAATCAGACGCTATATTAGCAGCTCAATCCACAATGGAAGGGTGCCACTCTATTATCCAGAATCGTGACTGCGCACTGCTGCTGGTATACTCTCCTGTCATCTATGGGACTAAATGGAGAGTCACGCATGCCTGGTACAAGCAATTGTGTGGGATTGTGCAGAGCCATCAGAAGAATGCTGGAGAACTATTTGTTCTCTTTGTCCTTTGATCTACAGACTGAGGGTTGTGCCATCATCTTCATCAAAGGATGAGGGGTAAGTCCTTCTTATTCCTGTGTTAAGCAACTTTCTAGATTCAAAATCCATGTGTTTTTGCATCCAGTAATTTTTTTTTATACAATACTGTCAGTTGATGAGAATAACAAGCAACCTCGGAATTGCTCATTATTCTCTGACTGACCCAGCATTAGTATTTCTTAATGCAAAGTGTAGGAAGCGCATTTATACAACAGACACCCGTAACAGGAATTTTATATTTAGCTGGAATAGAACGATAGCCATGAGCTTTAATGAATGGTTAGTTATACTTATCTTGTAGAATAAGGCCTGATTTTATTATCCTGACTGAAACAATTTTATTTAGATATCTCAGCAATGAACTTAATAAAAGGTTAAGACTACTATATATCGCTCATTAGTTTGATACATGAGTTGTTTTATATGTATATCGACACTTGAAAATTTGGCAGGAAAAACAGATACAAATTATTTAACAGGTGTCTTTAAGATAGAAGGCTTATAGTGATATAGCTATAAAAGCTAAAGATAATCACATAATTTACAGATTCGCTTGGATAACAGAGAACCTCAGATATGGCACTGTTTCAAAACTAATTGTTCCTTTTCATGACGTTGCTATGAGTAATATATCTATTTGATAGCCTACGTCTTTTACGACTTGATAAATTCAGACATATTTATATTGTACCTATAATTTTCATAAACAAGGACACATCAGCTAATTCATTGGCTGCTATAGTGCAATCAGTTTATAGCTTATATTCAGGGCATTTTTGGATTTCTGATGTGTCATCCAATTCTGTTAATCTACAATTTTTAAAGTAGCTGTGAATGTCACTATATACTAAGGATGGATAAAATTGCAGCATAAATAATGTTGCCAAGCACAGATCATGATCTCCAGGACATACTTGAAAATGAGAGAAATCTCAATGTATCCTTCCTGGTAAAATACTCTATAAATAAATAATTGTCAGCAGATGCAACAGATTCTGGTCCATATTCTGCTACTGGTTTTTTAGGCATCAGATTCTGCTCCATTTTAAGGAAACAGTTTCTGTTCCATGGTTTTTAGGCAACGGATTCCTTCAATTTATTTACGTAACAGATTCTACTCTATTTTTTATTTTTCTATTTCAAGGGCTAACAATTTCTTGATGCGAAGTAAGCCTGCATACTTTTGGACCATTTGGACCATACTAGCATTATTTTGCCTCATTATAGCATGATTTTTGCACCATACTTGTTTCTTTTTCTAAATGTAATTTTTCCAACCAATTTCTTGATGTTTGGAAGGCCGTGTCAACTTGAAACAATACGTGTTTCACTGTCTGATGGTTGTTGTAGTTGCATTGAAAACTTTGGGCCCTATTCCAAGGTTGGTGTTAACTTAACCAGAGCTATTGTAAATGTAACAACTACATAGAATATTAATTAATAACTATTCTTTTTTGAGAAAGGATTTTACCAGGACGGTTACATTGAGATTTTTCTCGTATTCAAATATGTCCTGTGTGGTGAGTATGTACCGTTAGATGTTTTGCCAAAGGACACTTACTGGAGAGGTGCTTTTGCTGGGATTCGAACCTGTGTCTCCACGGTTTAGAGCACGGTTTACTCTACCCTCCCGGTAATAGAAAATGGTAAAATTGAGACAATAAGGCCCAGCCAAACAATCGTGGAGGGAACATCCATGAGAACGGGCGTTATTCCTGCTCTGACACCCATGTGACCACCTCACTGAGTGCACGTTAGTGCGTCAGCCCATACAAAGCGCAAGCCTCCTATAGAGGATCGCACTCTGTAGACCCATCCAATGTCCGTTGCAGCTTTTTGACAGGGAGGGTTTCAGCACGCCTGTTGTAACATGCAATACTATTACGCAGGTTACACAGTGTGGCCCTCCCAATCGAGCCGTCATAATGCTACGACGCTGGGAGGAGGGGCCACTACGGACGCACTCAGTTCACTCGTGTGACTCCGGCCTATGCAGGAAAATCTGTGCTTGCAGATTTTCCCTTGCCGTTTCTATTTTACTGCCATATTCTGGGGTAGGTGCTTCACCGTGGGATGAAAGGTGAGTATGGGATTTAATGGGGGGATTTTTAGAGAGTGTTAAATGATTTTGCACTTGCAAAATCATTTAACACCAGCTTTTAGGAGTCGGTATTTCACCCTGAAATACTGTCACTCATGTGGAAGCACAGGCTACTTTGGGATAGCCGGCGCTTCCAGGCGGATGTTGCAATTAACGTCTCCAATAATAAGTATAGGAGATGTTAATGTACAGTAACCTCCTGCAGGGAAACGGCTGCATCCGAGCCACAAGCTTAGCTTGCGGCAAGAATGGAATCGTGTTTCCTATCGATAAACTAACTACAGGACATGTGTAATGTTTCTTGTAGTTAACTTGTCGACAACTAGGGAATATAGCCCTATAATGGCTCTGGTAAGTTTACACCAACCATGGAATAGGGTCCTACTTCTTTAATTTTGGTTTTATTTGAGCATTATTTTTAATTCTGCAAGTTTTTTACACAACTTTATTAACCACAACCATAATTTGTTGAAATTGTTGTGAGACTCCTGTATTGATATTATATAATTAAGACTTTTTAAAAAAAATCTTTTTAGAATCCTTACAACTTACACTTTACTGAGTAAAAAATTTATACAAAGACAATTATACATTTTTAAGCGTTATTGTCCTTTTTTTCATAATTCTTTCATAATCTCTTAAGTCACACCTTAAAATAATATTGCATTTTTTTCATTTTTTATTTTACAGTACTTGTGACATTTAAAACATTCAGTTCTCATTTTTCCATAATATCTTATTTTGTCTTAAGATGTAAAATTAAATGAAAATTATGCAGAGCTTTGGGCTGAATAGCCGATTTGTTTGGCAATGTTTAGTGTATGATGAATTGCAAGAAACGACAGAAATGCCACAAGGTGCCTCAATATAGCTTTGCAGAAAGGGGTAATAACATAATGGTGCACTCACTACGTATTGTATAATACACTATTTATGTTGTGGTATACTATGTATATTTTAACGACGCTTTGAACAAAAAACAACATAATTGCCAAAAGTTATCACAGATGTGTACATAGCTAATATGCAAAGAAAAGCAGCCTGTGTAGAAGTCATTTTAATGCTCATTTAATTCAGGTAATACATCTTTGAAATGTACAAGGTGCAACAATGTTTCAGTATAAGCGAGGTCTTGTTGTAGCTCAGCAGGGCACAATAGCTCATCATATGGATCCTATTAAAACTACTGTATATCAGCCATTTCCTCCAGCTTGGATTTACATTGACTAATTTGCCTTAGGGTATGGATTTTCTAAAGAAAATCTCTTCTAGTGTTGGATTTAACATAACGACACAAGTATGTGTGACACAAACTGTACTGTAGAATAATTACATTAGTAAAGGTGAACATAAAAACAGGATTCTGTATGTCATCTAGTTTTGATCCGGTTTTGCTCTCATTAACCGGTCTGAAAACCACATCAGTCCACCTATACATGGAGCGGCTAAATATGGATTTCTAAATGGGGAGGATAAGATATGTGACATTGGATTATTCACTAAACTGGAAATTGTAAAAAAAAAATATTGAAAAAAAGATGAGAATTTTGTCCTTTAAAATGGTGACATTTTATTATTATTATCCTTTATTTATAAAGCACCAGCATATTCCGTAGCGCTGTACAATGGGGAAGCACAAACACGAGACATACATGATAAATAAGGAAAAGACAACCCTGCCCAAAGGATAGCTTGTCTAGGAAGTACAGCACTTTAACCAAGTGCTCAGCCAGACATCCTGTGAGTTTACAATCTAAGAGATGGGGTAAGTGAAACAGATGGGAGCAGAGGGAAGGTGAAGCTGGTTGCTAGAAGAAATGATGTGATGGTTGGATGGGAAGGACCAGAAGGTTGGACTGAGTAAAGGTAATTAGAGAGAGAAGTGGAAACAGCTGTAAAGGAGCCCTTAAATTATGGACCAGGTCTGGGTGGGAGGGTAGATGTTAAAGGTGGGACAGCAGAGTGGAAAATCTTGTTGTCTGTGTTGGTCAGTGTACGCTAGAAAATAGAACGGAGATTTGCAAAGTGTGCTTTTAAAAACCTACACGGGGAGGAGGAGGAGGAGCAGGAAGAGGGGGGAGGGTGAGAGGCAGAGGTGAAGACCAAGTAAAAAAAAGATTAAGTAAAAAGGAGGGAACATTGAGACATGGAATCAGCCAGAAATTAATACATTTAGAAATAAAATACATTTGCAAGAATCTTTGGAGGATAGCGTTGGACGGCATTCTGAATTCCTGCTACCTTATGTTCGTTCCGGGGTGTTGGTCAGTGTATGCTTATGCTGGTTCCAGGGTGCAGAGTGGAAAATCTTGTTGTCTGTGTTGGTCAGTGCATGCTTATGCTCGTTCTGGGGTGTTGGTCAGTGTATGCTTATGCTGGTTCCGGGGTGCAGAGTGGAAAATCTTGTTGTCTTGATTTTTGTTTTGCTTTTACTATTTCAACAACAATGCCTGTCTTTGGATATATATATGTTATCAAGTTTATAATTGTGGAAGACATTTACACATCCCTAAATATACAGCGCAAATAGGTGAACAGAGATAAAGTATTACTTAGTTGAATTGTAGTGCTGAGGTGTGCTCCCAGGAGATGGTCCACCGCTCCAAATAAAAATATACAAACTCATAAAATTATTTATATATTTTTTTTATTTATTTCTCATAATTTTTACTCTGGCGAGAGAAAGCGGTGTTGCGTATTGGGGTGTTTCCTATGTCCGTTGGCATTACTGCCAGAAGCTGAAGCCTCCGTGTTGTTTGTATATTTACACATCCAAGCAATTCAGAGAACTGCTTTCCAGAGCTCATGTGCTACATTCCCCATACGCAGCAAGGAACTCTGGGAAGAACATGCAAATGAAGTCCGCAATTCCCACTTTTTTGCATCCTGGGACTGTTTTAATACAAAACCCTCCTTGCTAGTGCCTTGCCATACTAGATGGCTTTTTAGCAAAGGTCAGGTTATGCAACGAGGTACAGCCACTCCTGGACAGCTGTTTCAGGCTTCCACAATTATAAACTTGATTATTTGCTATGTGGAGTCTTTTAATCTTACTTTTTGCCCTCCAGCAGAACTTAAATGAGTATATATATATACTCATTTGCATGGGTTTTGAGCAGTACAGTAAACCACAAATTTGTGAAGACATTTTAAGCAAAAAGTAGCTAAAAATTAGGGAAAGTTATATTCTTCAGATTATCGTTTTTTTTTTGCAAATTTACAATTAAATGAAAAAACTTGATATTAAATCAGACTGCGTTCTGATTATTTATCTTTATTTTCAATAACTGAAATATGCTAAATAACTAAAATCTGTCAGGGATCAGGACTGGTAGGTGAGGAGATAAGCCCAGGATGCAGTGATAAAGACTCACAGACAGATTCCATATTACAAAGGGGGTTTATTGATACAGGATACCACTAGGAGGAGGATACACAGGATACCACTTGGAGCAGGATAAACAGGATATCACTTGGGGCAGGATACACAGGATACACAGCTTGGCAATGGAAACCAGTGTCTGAGAAAGCCTGTCAATGCAGCAGCACTGCATCATGGGAGGTCTCCCCTTAAGTAGGGAAACACAGGGAAGTAATTGAGGCACCTGTGGCTGCTGCAGTGGTTGACTGAGGTATTGCAGGCAAATAGGTAAAGGGCTGTCAGGCTGGAATAAACACATTACGGGCCTTCTTGTGACAGTGGCAACATTATACCTGACAAAATCATTCTAGATTATCATTAAAATTTATTTATATAGCTCCATCATATTCTGTAGTGCTGTACATTGGGTACAATATAGACAGATTTACAATACTTTGAGAGAGGACAATATTTGACAAACCATCACAGTAGGAATTGAGGGCCCTATTCCCATGAAAACTTACACTTAAATCAGTTTGACAGTAAACTATCATTATGTAAGTTTTATCAAGTATTTTTTCTTTTTTAACACAGTAAAATAGTAAATAGTAATAGCAAAATAGTAACAGGTTGAAACCTGGGACTGGGACTGTAATTGCACTGCTCCCTCTTTCGCACTAACATGGGGATGCTAATCGGGAAAATCTGTGCATGCAGGATCCCTGTAGCATCCTCCTGTTACTGCGATATTCCAGTCCAGGTCCTTCCTCAACACCATGCTCTGGAATGCAACGCTAACGGCAGGGATACTTGCGATAGCTCTTCTGCGCCGCCGTGAGCATCACATCCTGGAGTCTATATGACTCTATGGAGGGTTGCGCTTCCAGGCTGTGAGCCCTGCATGATCTCGCCTTGCGAGATCGCGCAGCTCCGCGGACTGATCGTGGAGGGAGACTGGGAACTACTGTTCCTAGTCTCACTCTGATTGTGACCAGAAGAAGTAGTTGATCAGACCACCGTTCTCACTGCAGTCTGAGAGGTGAGTATCGGATTTATTGGGAGGGGGATTAAGGGCATGCTACATGATTTTGCCAATGCAGAATCATATAGTGCCAGTTTTGAGAAGGTGCTAACTTTTCTCTCCACATTCCAACAGTAATTAGCGCTAGCACTTTGTAATACTGGCTGGATGGAGTAGAGGTATCATCATGGCTCTATAACTGTGGAGACCCAGGTTCAAATCCCGGCCAGAGCAGCTCTCTAGTAAGTGTCCTTGGGCAAGATGCCTATCACACAATATCAGCTGTGGAGTCCAGTGGTACCGTGTCTACCCTTCGACCGTGGAGTAGCAAGTCAAAATACCATTCAGCACATCCCTCCAATACAACTATGGAGAAGTCCTGACTTTATGAGAAGCGGGTTCAACCTAACCACCAGGTCGCTGCTCTACAATCATGAAAAGACACCACCAGTGAGTGTCATTGGGCAAGACACCTAACGATATGGAAGCGCCTACCTCACAAAATACTTGTACAGCTCATACAGTCATGGCCGAAATTGTTGGCACCCCAGACATTTTTCCAGAAAATCAAGTATTTCTCACAGAAAAGTATTGCAGTAACACATGTTTAGCTATACACATGTTTATTGCCTTTGTGTGTATTGGAACAAAACAAAAAAGGGAGGAAAAAAAGCAAATGGGACATAATGTCACACAAAACTCCAAAAATGGGTTGGACAAAATTCTTGGCACCCTTAACTTAATATTTGGTTGCACACCCTTTGGAAAAAATAACTGAAATCAGTCGCTTCCTATAACCATCAATAAGCTTCTTACACCTCTCACCTGGAATTTTGGACCACTCTTCCTTTGCAAACTGCTCCAGGTCTCTCTTACTGGAAGGGTGCCTTTTCCCAACAGCAATTTTAAGATCTCTCCACAGGTGTTCAATGGGATTTAGATCTGGACTCATTGCTGGGGACTTCAGAACTCTCCAGCGCTTTGTTGCCATCCATTTCTGGGTGCTTTTTGATGTATGTTTGGGGTCATTGTCCTGCTGGAAGACCCAAGATCTCGGATGCAAACCCAGCTTTCTGACACTGGGCTCTACAGTGCGACCCGAAATCCTTTGGTAATCCTCAGATTTCATGATGCCTTGCACACATTCAAGGCACCCAGTGCCAGAGGCAGCAAAACAACCCCAAACATCATTGAACCTCCACCATGTTTTCGGTAAACAGTAGAATGATGTGCTTTAAAGGTCTATCTTGGTCTCATCTGTCCACAAGACGTATACCCAGAAGGATTTTGGCTTACTCAAGTACATTTTGGCAAACTGTAGTCTTGCTTTTTTATGTCTCTGTGTCAGCAGTGGGGTCCTCCTGGGTCTCCTGCCATAGCGTTTCATTTCATTTAAATGTCGACGGATAGTTTGCGCTGACACTGATGCTCCCTGAGCCTGCAGGACAGCTTGAATTTCTTTGGAACTTGTTTGGGGCTGCTTATCCACTATCCGGACTATAACCTTGAGATTGTTGTTATTTTTCCACAATTTTGGTTCTCAAGTCCTCAGACAGTTCTCTTCTACTTTCTGTAGTTGTCTGTTGCTTAGTGTGGCACACACAGACACACGATGCAAAGACTAAGTGAGCTTCTCTCCTTTTAATCTGCTTTCAGGTGTGATTTTTATATTGCTCACACCTGTTACTTGCCCCAGGTGAGTTTACAGGAGCATCACATGCTTGAAACAATCTTATTTGTCCACAATTTTGAAAGGGTGCCAAGAATTTTGTCCAGCCCATTTTTGGAGTTTTGTGTGACATTATGTCCAATTTGCTTTTTTTCCTCCCTTTTTTTGTTTTGTTCCAATACACACAAAGGCAATAAACATGTGTATAGCAAAACATGTGTTACTGCAATACTTTTCTGTGAGAAATACTTGATTTTCTGGAAAAATGTCTGGGGTGCCAACAATTTCGGCCATGACTGTAGATTGTAATTTCCCTTGAGAACAGGGTGCCCCTGAATCAGGTCAACATCCATGTGTGGTATTACAATGTATCAACCCCTTGTACACTGATCTTGTAAAGCGCTGAGGAATATGTGGCGCCATATAAATAAAGGATAATAATAATGCCTCACTTATCGAAAGGTGAAT
The DNA here is from genome assembly GCA_009667805.1 of Leptobrachium leishanense. NCBI lineage: Eukaryota > Metazoa > Chordata > Amphibia > Anura > Megophryidae > Leptobrachium > Leptobrachium leishanense. Next base: position 286,853,668 of record CM019066.1, read on the forward strand.
GGACGTTTGCGCTCCCCATGTTAGGTATAGGATGTGCAAAGTACAGTAAGGTCGCGGCAGCTAGCACAAAAAATTATGCGCTAAAGGATTACTAATGGGGGTGGTAGCGTCAAGAATGTAATATGGGTGGCACGCATTAAACACACTTATCCTGGTGCTAACGCTTACCTATCAAGGTGCTAACGTTAGGGCCAATTAGGGGGTAGAGCCCAACATCTTTTGCATTCTCTCATTGTAGCACTAGTTAGGATCTTGTCTCTGAATTAAACCAGAAATATACAACACAAAGTATACTGTTGGTATTGCTTTGAAATTCTATATAGTACAGTTACTTATTTTATTCTAAGTAAGGATAGTTTAATCCTTTACTCCAAACTTGCATAAAGAGGCATTACTTGAACTTACTGAAGATGGCCATTTGAAAAGGCAACTCTGAGCAGCTGTGGCAATATTGGGCTTCCAACATGACTTAACTGCCTTTCTGCAGGTCAAAGTTTTGGGCATTTTTCTGGATTTTTTTGGCACAATTTTTTTAATTAGATTTTTTTTAAATAGCGTTATTTTCCCCTGTAACAGACCTTTTTATTATTATTCATAGGACCTTATATGTTAATTCCAGGCTGGACCTGATCAAATCCCAGGAATGCTGCTGAAAATCAGTGCGCCGGCAATTGCAAAACCTGTTGCAACTATAATCAATGAATCACTGGCAACTGGATACATACCCAAACTCTGGAAGACTGCGAGAGGGGTACCTATCCATAAAAGTGGTGACAAGACTTTGGTATCCAACTACCGCCCAATATCATTGCTCCCAATAATGTCAAAAATTCTGGAAAAATGTGTCTACACTCAATTACGTGATTATTATCAGTATTGGAACTATTTAACCCCAGATCAATCTGGCTATCGTCCAAATCATTCAACTACGACTGCCCTTTTAAAAGTTTGTAATGATATTCAAGCTGGCATGGAACAAGAAAACATAACTGGGGCCATCTTCCTTGATTTTGCCAAGGCCTTTGATACAGTAGACCATGTGGCATCCTATTACAAAAACTTAAAAACTCTGGTATTGGTGACCGCATACTAACCAGGTTTCAATCATATGTATCTGATAGGTCGCAATATGTGTCCATTTCTGGCAGTCCCTCCCTCCCCCTCCCAGTCACATGCGGTGTAATCCAAGGCTCGATACTTGGCCCCCTGCTTTCACAATATTCATAAATGATCTGCCCAACATCTGCAAAGCCTCAACTGTACACATGTACGCAGACGACACCATAATCTATACCAGCAAACCAAATCTCCCGCAGCTGGAGACTGTGCTGCAAGACCAATTCACAGAGATAGAAAAGTGGATCAAAGATAACAAACGTTTTCTAAATACTGACAAAACTGTTACAATGCTCTTTGGTACAGCACATAAACTACATAAATTACAAACTCCCCATCTAGGTGTCAGGACAAGATCAAATGACACGCTGACCACAGTCACTTCTCTCAAATATCTAGGTATGTGGTTAGTAGGGATGAGCTGTTCGGTTCAATCAGTTTCGGAGTTCGACTCGAACATTGACAGTTCGAAAGTTCGCGAACTTCGAACTTTTTGGCGTGTTCGGTTCGAGTTCGAATTTTCTTTTTTTAAAAAAAAGTATAAAAAATGCTTAAAAAATACTAAAAATTCTAGAAATAAAGAGACTCTTTACTGCAGAATATTATAAGCAACGGTTTATTAGATATTGAATTAAAAAAACTACCCAGGGCAAGAAGGCACGCATGTGGGCGATGATTAGCAATGGACGGACTGTGTACATCTTTAAGAAGCGGTATGTATAATAGCATAAACATGTTACATACACATAACACACATTACATACATCTACCAACATATGTCAACACATGCTGCAGCATAATGTATTATCTGTTTGTCAGACAAATGTGACTGTCATAAAATTATTCTGGCTTTATTTAAAATATTTGCACACGTGTACATTTTTCTGAAACTTTCACAACTCAAAATTACATGTGCTTAGAGTGCATGAGGCTTGCATAGGATTTTTTGCACCGCCTGTGTGTTTCATCTTCAAAATGCTGCAATGGGTGCTTACAAGCTTACATAGCTTACAAGGAAAGCATGTTTTACAGTCTGCCTAATGTCTAGGTGCAAAGATTCTCACCCCTAAATGACATGTGCTCGCAGCAGGGCTCTCAAACTCTGGTGCCCCTGATGTTTTTGAACTACAACTCCCAGGATTCCCTCGCCATGTATTGCATTGAAATCATCCTGGGACTTGTAGTCAAAATCATGTTGGGAGGTCGTGAGTTTGAGACCCCTGGCATACTGTGCATGAGGCTTGCATAGGATTTTTTGTGCCGCCTGTGTGTTTCATCTTTAAAATGCTGCAATGGGTGATGTGGATTTTCTAGCTTACAAGGAAAGCATGCTTTACAGTCTGCCTAATGTCTAGGTGCAAAGATTCTCACCTCTAAATGACATGTGCTTACAGCAGGGCTCTCAAACGGCGTAAACAACAGGTATTAATTAGTGTTTGGAAATAACATGTGCTTCTAATTAGTCTGGTCTCATGAATTTGATACATTGCCTGCAGACTGGGTGTGGCTCCTGCACATCCTGCACATGTATGAACACTGTGCTTATGAATTCTAAGAAGTGTTCATTTCTACTACATGTTCCTCTGATATGCTGTTTAACCCCTTAAGGACCAGGGCTCTGTAAAGCCAATCATTAATGATGTAGATGTTACGTCATTTGTCATCAAGGGCTTAATAAAATCTTTATCACACTCCTTAGATTTAAACGTAATATTCCAGTATTTGTATGTCATGTACCTCTCCTGAAGGGCCTATGTGAGCATACAATTATTATTGTGTTAGATCTATAGTTTTGGTGCAAGCGTGGTGGAAGGGCTTGCTGCTTCTGCATTAGTAACACAACACAACGTGAAAATGTCTCTCATAAAGCGTACAAGCTGAGTCTCTAGACTCTCTGACTATCCACTGTTGTGGAAATTTTATTATGTGGACATTATATTCTAGGATGTGTGTGTTTACTAGGTTGTCATCTGTCTCCCTGTGTCGGATTAAACCAAGAAACGCTGTAGCAGAGGGTACTTGGGTTTAATCAAAACCGTCAATATGAAAACCTTCTCTTGGGTTTAGAGACGTGTTCACGTGTGTGGGGAGCGTTTGGCGGTTTGTGAGCACTAAGTGCAATGTGCTGGGCTTCTTACCTCACAAGGTCTATGCACATTGGAGAAGTGCAGTCTGTATAACAAGAGACACGTATTATATCTCTGTTGCGGCTACGCTATCCCTTTCTGGATACATACCTGCTTTTAAGACATGCCTGCCTTGTCTGTACACTCGTACTGTGTACTGACAATAGCTGGAATGTCTCCGCAGATATGTCTCAAATCTATAAGAACAAGTAGACTGATCTTCACTAGATACTGATCAAATCTGAGCAGTGTTGAGTGGGGTCCATGCTGACAGCCTTTTGATATGTAAATGTACTTACTGGGCTGACTGGTTTATGTTGTAAAGCCATCACCCACGGGGCGTTGTCCTATTGGTCTAATAAATTAAGATAGTAGATGGTAGATGGACTCCAGCATGAAGCAGCATTGTGTATGACTATTTCTGGGATAGAGAAGGCATCCATTATACAGAAAAATGAGGATCCAACAAGACAGCAGCAGAGTCTCTGTGCCTCCTTACTGCGTGCGTTCAGATAAGTATGGCAGGGAGAGCAGAGAACTGCTTGTAACTGCAGCGGATCTAACTACACAGAAATAGTAGATTAATTTCTAAGACACCATTGTCATATATACCTTGCATTACATGTAATACATTCCCTCATCTAACAGGATAGTAGCCAGTCCCTGTGCATTTTAACCCCTTAAGGGTGGCTAGGTGTCGTGTGTGGGTCTCTGATGGCGATATTTCTATACATCCTACAAATCCGCCACTTCACGGGCAGGTTATGGGGACCTCCTAGGCACGATATTTGAAGGAATTTTTCGTTTTTATTTTTAACCCTTATTTTATGGAAAACTCACTGTTTCTTTAAAAACTTCTTTTTTTAAACTTTTTGTCCTTGTTTCCTGTCCCCAGGGCACTACCCGGACCCCCATACACCTTTTATGGCAAATATCTTGCATATATGCCCTCTTGGAGGGCACTCTAAAAATCAAACTTTTGAGTCCCATTGACTTGCATTGAGTTCGGTTCGTGTTCGCGTTCGAACTCGAACTTTTGAAATTGTTCGAGTTCAAATGCGAACCGAACACGGGGGTGTTCGGCTCATCCCTAGTGGTTAGACCCAAATCTATCCTTTGGCCCCCACATCGAAAAACTCTCATCTAAACTTTACCCCAAACTAGGTGCCCTGTACAGAAACAAATCCTGCCTAAGCCCTGCGGCAGATTGTACAGCAAATGCTTATGCCAGCTTTTGAATATGGAGATGTAGTGTATGCAGCCGCCCCGCAAACACACCTTCATAAACTTACATTGTATAACTCATTCTGCCGCTTTGTGCTACAGTGTAATTACATGACCCACCATTGTGACATGTTAAAAGAGCTAAACTGGCCGTCACTGGAACTTAGACACACGCTTCACCTTTCCAACCTGGTGTTTAAGAGCTTTTCTGGGAAGCTACCACCCTACTTGAATAGGCTGCTTCCCCCAGCAGTTCCCTCATCCTATAACCTCAGATCCAGGACCTGCAACTTACTTGCAATACTACAATACAAAAAGACAGTGGCTCGATCCTCATTTTCCTACCGAGCCCCACAATTATGGAATAACCTTCCAGACGCCATCAAATCTTCCCCAGTCTAAAGTCACTTAAAAGCTCCCTATTAACATACCTCAGTACAGAATGCACCTATAAACATGTAACATAGTGACTATATACAGAATGCACCTGTAAACATGTAACATAGTGAATATATTTATTTTCTGTTAATCTGTAGATTTGTACAATTTCTTTTTAATAGTTTGCATTTTATTACTTTGTATTTCTGTAACACTGTAACAATTCAATGTTCTTGAACCCAGGACATATTTGAAAACTAGAGAAATCTCAATGTATCCTTCCTGGTAAAATCCTTTATAAATAAATAAAATAAATTCCAAAATTTTAATCCAGTAGTTTTTTTGCAAACAGCGTTTCAAATTTTGAAAGTTTCAATCGGTTTGTTTATTTTACCACATTCATCGGCTTGTCAGATTTTTCCAGCAGCTGGTCGTCGCTGTGCTCAGCGGATCAGAGGCTTTTTTCAGACGCGTACGGCAGCTTCCCGGAAGCTTATCGGATCTGATCATTTTGGCAGTTTTGCAGCGTCTTTTTTTTCTCTTCCGTGGCATTCGGCAGCCAATTCCCTGTACTTCGTGAATCCTGCGGTGAATGCCAAATTCAATGCACGTTTGGGGAATTTGATTCCCCGAAGTGCGGGCACCAAAAGAGCACCAAAATGTCAGTGACATTTCGGTGCTCTTCAAATAACCCCTATAGTCAAACAGACAGGTATAAATAGATGAGATATACATATGGTTATATACAGATAGACAATTGATACAGACAGGTAGACTGCTATAGATAATCAGACATACAAAGATAGAGAGACCTCCTTAAGCCATTATCTCTTATTGGCCCCCAAATGCTATGAGCCAAGCTTCTATCATTGTAGCTCTCTCTTTGTTTAAAAAGTCTAAAACTGCTGTCCTAATACAAAGGTAGATTCTGATTCCGGTGTAAACGGAACTAGAGCTCTGATATACTAAGAGCCATTGAGATCAATGGAGTAAATAAATTAATACGATTCAAGCTGTATTGGTTAACTTTAAACTTGACTCAGGATCTGGCTCACAGTTGTTTATCCTGGTATCCCCAAACACTTGATAACTGTCTGTAACATATTTTGCACCCACCTCTTTTCCCAAAACATGTAAAAAAGGGAAATTAAATGACCGTTTTTTGTAGCTACTGTTTGCCATAGCTCACAATTGCCACACTCTGTTAAACATCATTATTAATCAATTTCCAATATTTTCACATATTAAATTAGAAAAGAGAATATATCAAAATGTCCCAGTTTTTGTGCTGTATTGTTTATGGAATAAGTCATTTTGAGTCTGTATCTAAATATATATTTACTGTCCCTATTTGTATTTTCTCCTAGTGATTTTACTTATAAATTTAATCTTTAACGTTTCTACAAACAATTGGATCAGTTTGCGTTTACCTCACATTGCCTGATCATGCAGAGTGGCATTCAGTTTATTATGTAACACTTTGAGAACAGGTTAATCTCGAGTTTTTCCTATCCTCTACATTTATAAAAAAATATCTTTAAATAATGGGTTCTGTTAATGATATCCTTGATTAAATGCTTACTATTGAATTGAACCAAAATCACCATATCTATAAATACATCATTCTTATGACTTAATATTTGTTTACTTTCCAAAGAGCTATAATATTTCAACTGTAAAATGAATGATTGGTATGTAAGAAAGTGTTATTTCTGTTTTCTGCATTTTCCACCTGTATCAAATATTCTAGGAATACAGGCTCCTGTCTGCATATATATATACTTTCAATTTGCATTTGTGATTTCTTTATACTTTACAGCAGAATTTAAAACTTGTAGTTTGTTTTTCATGCTTGTTGCCATATCTAATTTGTAAAAAATGTCTTCTACTGGGTTGTATGAAGCATTCTGTTCATGTTTTATCACAAAGAAGGCATGTCCATTGTAGTGGTTCCTTAACTCATTCACACTCATTCATTCCCAAAGTTGAGTTTTCTTGATTTTGCATTGTAATACATTAAAAAGCACTCATTAGTATATCAAAACCCAATTTTCACACCGTTTTATAGTCAGATTAGTGCACCCCCCTGTGGAGAAACTAATTCAACTGTTATATCTATCCAGGCAACCTGCAGAGAGATATAACAAGCTGCATATTGTAGTCCCAAACCTCACTGTCACAATAAAAATTCAAACACAATACTGTTGCATTGCAATAGCGAGGAAAAGTTTAGAATACAGGGAGAGCTCAGGCGTCACGCCCTTCTGTACAGGGATAACATTCATGGGGTTATAATGATTGAAAATCCTTGTACAGTAAAGGCACAATGTGTTACTGTATTTTCCATATACAGGCGTTATGCCACATACAGATACTATTTTTAGATCGTGCTGGTATTTTTTGGAAGCTGAGTTGCTAATAATCTCATTGTGATCACTAGAAAGCTCTATAAACAGGATATGTGTCTCTTTTTATTACTTATGTTTATCACATGTACTGGATCTGACGCAAAGGCCATTTCTGCCTGTATGCATATAAAGTAAAACCCATTGTGACACTTTGCCAGATAAGAGACGCCATCTAGAGTTCAGAAACTTTCATTCCAACAATATTTCTGTAATGGATAAACAAATACATAAAAAATAAAAGTGAGAAAATTTACATTATTTACATTTTTTAACTATCTCTGAACAACAATCTATGTACAAAATGTCTATTTTACTCTATTTTTAACTGTTAACATTTCAACCCATGTTTCAAATAAATTTTATGCTAATTTTTTTTCAACAAAAACAGCTTGGTAGTGAAGGGGTTAACTAGTCATTAATCCTTACTTGGAAACGCATAAAAATCCTTATCCAGATGACATAATTATCCAAACCATAAAAGAGAAGGGAAGGCAACTTTGTTTAAATTTGATAAAAGTCACTAAGATTCAAACTAGGAAGGTCTTAATGTATGGTAGAATATTGCTTCCCTTCATCCTGTAAAATGACAATATGTGCAGTATGACTAGTTCTGTGTCATGTATGAAGGGACACAGTGTTTGTACAGCCAGTGTGAGCATAGTGAGCTGTTTCCTGGTAACTTGCTATTCTTGACTTCACAACTGTTTATCTATAAATTGAAGAATAATATTATAAAGCATTAAATTCAAACAGTACAACCGTCCCATCAGTAATTTCACTATATAATGTGCAAAGTAATTTAAACTATATAAACCAATTGTGTCTGTTAGCTTGGACTGTAAAACCTCCAGAATTCAAAAAGTAACATAGAAAAATGCACTCCTAAAGCTGTGTGCCACGGAGTAATGTGCTGTGATCACCATACCATATTCATTCTCATATATCTCTGCCCATTTTAAAAAATGCCTTTAAACCTAAAACCTCAAGCTCGTTGCGCTGGTGTCACGTTTGCCTCTGACCTTGTTTTCTCCTCACATCAAAACAATAACCAAATCCTGTTATTATCACCTTAAAAACATTGCTTGCATTAGCCCCTTTCTAACATAAGATACTGCTGAGATGCTCATCCAGGCGCTTATTATCACATGACTTGGATACTGGAACTCTCTCCCCATCGGTCTCCCTGACACCAGCATTGCTCCCTTGCAATCTGTAATGAATGCTGCTTTCAAGATTATATTTTTCACTGGACATTTCTCACATACCTCCCCACTCTGTTGGTCCCTCCATTGGCATCCTATACTGTACAGGACACAATTTAAAATAGTGTTGCTCACGTTCAAAGTCCTCAAAACTCGACCCCTCCTTATATGTCTTCCCTACTTCACAAGTGCATCTATCCTACATCACTCTGGTTTGCAGGTGACATCGGTTTCCACTCATATGGCCAAATCTCACCTCCAAGATGTCTCAAGGGCAGTGCCAGTCCTGTGGAATGATCGACCTTTCCCTGTTAGATGCTCTACTATTGTTTTGGTGTTCAAAAAAATCCCTCAAAAAACATCTCTTCAGATTAGCATATCATATTATTGGTGCTGACCTAACCCTCTCTTCTCTTACTCCCACATCGTCATCAATGTTACTTTCATATTCTCACCATTTCTGAAACACTATTGTTACTGAGCCTGACAACTAAATAAACTCTTCTTGCCTACCTCTATCCTTATTATTACTCTAGATTTTAAGTTCATCTGAGCAGGGCCCTCTACATCTCTTGGTTCTGTTCCAATGTTTATTGTGATTTTGTCTCATTCCCTATTGGTTATTGTAAATCTCTGAGGAAACTGTTGGCACTATACAAATGATGATGATAATAATCTTAATATATACTGTATGTATTTGCATTCCTCTATCTTTTGTGGCCCAAAGTAATTTTAGCGGCCTTAGTCATCAAGTGGGTGTTGTCTGTGAAAAAAACGACTTGAAGTACATATTATGATGTCTGTTTCTTTAGTTGATTGGAGAATCCCTTGCCTGAAAGGACCGATTCACAAAAATCTAGGAGAGTCTTATTGATTTTATGATAGATGTTTTGTTAAACTTGGATTAGGGTTATAGCTCACAGTCCCTGGATGTCAGAGAGAGAAGACGAGATGAAATTAGCCCTCCTGCTCATATTTCGTCACTCACACTCTAGCAAGTGGTGGGCAGGTAATGGGAGCCCTTTCTGATATGAATTTAATTCAAATTTTAATCACTTACAAATTTTATACGAATGGAAAACAAATCACACAAAAAGTTTTGCTTTGCAATTTGATATTTGGTTAATTCATGGAGGTGTCCTTTCATTTATTCGTATTTCATATGAATTGACAGAAAGTCCAAAATTTAATGAGATCGTTTTTTCTCTGATAGTTATTGATATTTAGTATTCATTTCACACAATAAATTCTTTTGAGAGTCTCGGATTATGGATAGCTGACACTAAAGATTTGTGGCTTTATTTCAAATGATTTGTTTTACATCCTTTCCCTTTCGTGATCATTGCTTTACTTATCCTGGATGCATATGAAGTAATATCTTTCATTTAACAGTACATTGTCATATTGTAGTTTCCATGCAATATGAAGCTTTGTGACCGCAAAATTGTGACTAAAAAGAATTTAATTTCATGGGTTTGTTGAATTATTTTTATATCACACTCACCTCCATCTTCCCCTCAGCCAGCAATATAATCTGCAATCAACACAACTTTTTCCATATTGTTTCTGCTCTAATAATGATATTACTGTTTTCTATCTATTTTATCTTGACTGTTAGTTTTTTATTATATTTTTTTCCCCTTCCCTCCTTTTTTGTTTGTTTAATTCTGTGGTGACTCTCAATCTGTTCTGCTCCTCGCTGTTGTAAATTCTTTGCGTTCATTGGTCTTCTCTCTAAACTCTGTGTTTCTTCCCCACAGCCACACTCACCTCCATCTTTCCCTCTGCTGTCCTGCTCACCCACCCCAACCAGTCCCTTTTTTAATTATATAAGCTTCTTCTTCCAACTGCTTCACTTCCTTCTCAGTTTAACCTTGTCATGCCCAAGCTCCTGGTCTATCCATTGCATTCTGCTATACTCTCTCTGGTAATCGACTCCACACTTCCTCCACTACCTTTTATTTACATACCTTAGTCCCTTAGGATGTACGCTCATGCTGAACACGTGTATAAATGCTGTATTAGTAGGGTAATGATGCTACAGGCAGGGCCACCTGTTTCTTATATTTCATTATTTATTATTTTTCATGTTTGTGCTTCCACATCGTAAAGCGCAGCGGAATCGGTTGCGCTATATAAATACTGGTACTGTTACTATACTTTTTCTGTATTTGCTCCATATATTTGTTTGAAAAAGTGTTTTTTCCCCAGCATTTTTGCTGCCGTGATTAACCTGTAATAACAGAACAATGATTTGCTCTCTATTTCAAGGCATCATTTATGTCAGCATATAGTTTTCTACCATTTTCAGTTATGCAGCTTTGGAAAATATAAAAATTAAGCGTACTTGAGTGCTGCAAACAAAACTTGTGCATTTTGCTGCCACACCAAAATTTATCAAGCAATATAGGTATAGTTCATGCAATTATATATGCAACAAAATTAAACCTTATTTATATAAGTATACATTTAAGGTATCCCTAATCCAGAATGCAGAGGAACCACAAGAATTCTGGATTTCAGAGTCTGGGAGAATCCAGTATTACAGGGGGAGGAAATCATGGCAAGCGAGCCACAATTTGCGTTCCTGGTGCAACACCCAACATGTACACATGGTGGGAGCACTCTGCAGTTTTACATTGTGGACATGCCGTCTGTCGTCAGCGAGACTCTGTGCAGGATGTCATACATTGGGGCTGCCTAGAAGCTTCCAGTGTGTGCTGTGGTCTGCTACAGCACTTGTGAGCCAGGTTTCTGAGCAGAAGCAGACATATGGTGCACCCCTCATCTGGAATAAGTAAAATCTGGATCGCTCAGAAAACTCCAGATTTCAGAATCTTCTGAATTCTGATACGGGGTGCCTGACAAGTACATATCTATATCCAATATCCAGTTTTATGTTATTTGTGAATAGTGGGTAAAGAGCGACATCAATATTCTTAGAGTTTAGTTTAATAAACTGAAAATCATTTGAGGGTTTAATAGCTCTTTGTTCATTTTTTTTCTTGTCTTCTACATTGGACTAGACATACTTATTTTAATGGGTTAAAATTGCAGCTTAAAAAAGCCTACATTTAAAATTTAGAACGGGAATTTGACCTTGTTAGAAATGTATTTTTTTGTCCAAAACCTCTTGTGTTACATTTTCTATGCAAGTTAATATCATATAACTCATTCTGTCGCTTTGTGCTACAATGTAACTACATGACACACCATTGTGACATGTTAAAAGAACTAAACTGGCCATCACTGGACTCTAGACGCACCCTTCACCTTTCCAACCTGGTGTTTCAGAGCTTTTCTGGGAAGCTACCACCCTACCTGAATATGCTGCTTCCCCCGGCAGTTCCCTCATCCTGTAACCTCAGATCCAGGACCAGCACCTTACTTGCAATACCACAATACAAAAAGAAAGTGGCTCGATCCTCATTTTCCTACAGAGCACCGCAAATATGGAATAACCTACCAGACACCGTCAAATCTTCCCCCAGTCTAAAGTCCCTTAAGAGTTCCCTATTAACATACCTGAATACAAAATGCACCTGTAAACATGTAACATAATGACTTTATTTCCTACATATTTATTTTTCTGTTAATCTGTATTAACTACATTAAATACATTAAATACTGTATTATTGGTCTTGTGTTAATATCTTGCATTTTACTATTTTGTATTTCTGTAACCACTCAATGTTCTCGAACCCAGGACATACTTGAAAACGAGAGAAATCTCAATGTATCCTTCCTTGTAAAATCCTTTATAAATAAATAAAATAAATAAATAAAATATTTGGATATTTTTTTTACAGTTCAAAACCAGATTCCTAACAGGTCAAAAACAACAGTAATTTTAGGGTTAGGGTTAGTATTAGGACACGGATCAGCATTTATGTGTGTTTTAGGGTGAGAGTTAACCCTAACCAAAAGATTCAGTCCATTATTTTTACACAAACTTCACCACAAGTCTGCCAAGCTTGCTTCAGTGTTGGAATTGGCAACAGATTTTGCTTTTCCTTTTATTGATGTGAAGAAGGAGCATATTCTGATGCCTAAAAATAAAATGAGCAATGGTAGAATTGTAGTAATGATTGCATAGAAAAATTAAGTAGAATCTATTAAGGGTAACCCTAACCCAAAAAGTATCCCCCAACTCTAAGCCTAAATCTAAGACTAGAGTTGTTTTTACATATTTTTTCAGGTATCAACCTGCATAGAAAAACTGACATGAGTTTTTCTATTTTTTTCTGAAAAAAACATTTATTTTAATGTGTAAATTCACACTACATTTTTTTAAAAGGCAACTTTTTTAACACAACAATTTTACCCACAGTCACGAGGTGGCGACTCAGTGATAATAAACTATTGTTATGAGCTTGCTAGATAATAGGCAGGAAGAATATATATGAATTCATTTTTAATAGCATGATTACTTCTATTTACTATGTTGTAGGAAATATGACCTATCCCACATGGTTCTACAATGAAAAAACAATTAGAACATAGAAAAGGTGGTGATGATTCTGCTCAAACTATCTTGTAGCATAGAGGAAAAAAATATATTTTAAAAGAAATGCAAATGATTAAAATAAAATAAAAAAGTTTGTTATCAGGATATCATAAACCCAATTTTCTCTTGAGACTTTGAACAGATATATGTTCTCCACCAGACACCGCTGCTATATGAAGCTAACCTAAGTCGCAAGGAAATATTCCACTGGAGGGTCCAATGTCATATGAACATAATACATTGAGTGAACAAATACAATCTCGCAGACAAAATGGAAAAATATGAGTTTGAGTAAACAGAGCAATGTTGATTTGACCTGTGGTTTTGAAATAAAGCCAGTTGCAGTCTGTAAAGTATAAAACTCTTAACCCAGATACAGTAAGTGTCGGAAGAGAGTTCAGCTGTGTTAATGGGATTTGGACTAAAATGTTGCACAAAAGAAAAAAAATTATTCCCAGTAAATTTAACCATTTTAATATAACTTGGCTGAAGAAAAGCTCAGGTTTTCTAGTAGAAACATGTTCAGGATCGATTTTTGTGTGTTTTGGTATTTTTCAAAAAGACAAGCAAGAATTTATTATGTACCAAGATATTTCAATAATATAATTGAGAGGCGCAGGAGGAACGTCATTAGGCCTCAATGAGTCTTATATAAAGAGTGTAATTGATTTTCTTATGAATTATTTAGTCTACAACCTATGAGAATGTATCTTATGCCAACATTATAAAATACTATTCCATTTCTTCTCTTTTCTATTTATTTAGTTTCAAACTATATTCATATATCTGCAATTGTAATGTGTGCTCTGCATTTTCCCTTCAATTGCATATTGTTATCATCACGCCTGCAAGTTATGGTCGCTTTGTCACGTGAAACTATAATTCCACCTCTGAACCTGACACACTGATTTCTTAAGACTAACGTTTCAATGAAAGACCCCTTAGGTACTTCTTGGTACACTAGTTGTTGAAGTTATCTTTATTTCCAAAGCCTCATAGCAATTATTGAGTGGCTAATCTAGAGTTTATTTCAATCTGATAGAATTTACACATCTTGGACCCAATTCCAACCGAGCTGTTAGGTTAACAATTGCGGATGTTATACTTTAACAGGTCAAGTTGTTACCTTGACAGGTTGAGCTGCAAATCCAATTGAGCCACTAGCTTTGACCAAAATTGCAGCTGCTTATTGTATATTAACAATTCTTAATAATTTGTACAGAAGCTGGGAAAAACAGGCCAGTGTGAGCATAGTGAGCTGTTTCCTGGTAACTTGGTATTCTTGACTTGTACCAGTATTCTTTAAAGAATATTTGCCCAGAGATCCTAGTTTTAAGTGATTTTGATTTTGACTGTACATAATTAGGGATGAGCCGAAAACCCCCGTGTTCAGTTCGCATTCGAACTCGAACAATTTCGAAAGTTCGAGTTTGAACTCGAACTCGAACCGAACTCGATGCAAGTCAATGGGACTCAAAAGTTTGGTTTTAGAGTGCCCTGCAAGAGGGCATATATGCAAGATATTTGCCATAAAAGGTGTATGGGGGTCCTGGTAGTGCCCTGGGGGACAGGAAACAAGGACAAAAAGTTTAAAAAAAGATGTTTTAAAGGAACAGTGAGTTTTCCATAAAATAAGGGTTAAAAATAAAAACGAAAAATTCCTTCAAATATTGTGTCTAGGAGGTCCCCATAACCTGCCCGTGAAGTGGCGGATTTGTAGGATGTAAAGAAACATTGCCATCAGAGACCCACACACGACACCAGTCACCCTTAAGGGGTTAAAATGCACAGGGACTGGCTACTATCCTGTTAGATGAGGGAATGTATTATATGTATAAAGCAAGGTATATATGACAATGGATAGTCAGAGACTCTAGGGACTCAGCTTGTACAGTTTATGATAGACATTTCTAACACAATAATAATTGTATGCTCACATAGGCCCTTCGGGAGAGGTACATGACATACAAATACTGGAATATTACGTTTAAATCTAAGGAGTGTGATAAAGATTTTATTAAGCCCTTGATGACAAATGACGTAACATCTACATCATTAATGATTGGCTTTACAGAGCCCTGGTCCTTAAGGGGTTAAACAGCATATCAGAGAGGATCATATATTAGAAATGAACACTTCTTAGAAGTCAAAACAAGCACAGTGTTTGTTCATACATGTGCAGGAGCCCCACCCAGTCTGCAGGCAATGTATCAAATTCTAATTGCTAATTAGAAGCACATGTTATTTCCAAACACTAATTAAACACCTGTTGTTTACGCCGTTTGAGAGCACAGGTCATTTAGAGGTGAGAATCTTTGCACCTAGATGACATTAGGTAGTTTTTTTAATTCAATATCTAATAAACCGTTGCTTATAATATTCTGCAGTAAAGAGTCTCTTTATTTCTAGATTTTTTAGTATTTTTTTAAGCATTTTTTATACTTTTTTCAAATTTTTTTTTTTTTTAACTCGAACCGAACACGCCAAAAAGTTCAAAGTTTGCGAACTTTCGAACTGCCAATCTTAGAGTCGAACTCCGAACTGATCGAACCGAACAGCTCATCCCTATACATAATCCCATGGAATTGTGCTTTAAGGTGGAAGGACACTTGGGAACTATTTGTTTTCTATGTGAAAAACAATGGCAGATTGCTCCACAGCCTCCTGCCACAATAGGTGTTGTGATTTAAGTTGGAATTTCAGAGGACCCCTTAACATGTACAAGTCGAGTCACTAGGAGTTAATGGCTCACTCGTTAATGTTAGGGTAATTCTATGAAAGGGTTAAACTATAGAGTGAATAACATTCCACTGTTGGGCCACGGTAGGTCTACTTCAGACCTGACAAGCCATGAATTCAGTTAAAGCTGCAATTGTTATATGAATAATGAGAGCTTGAAGGTCGGTCCAGCAGCAAGCATCCAGACAAATCCACTGGTTAGAAGATTTTGCAAAATAAAATCTCACTTCACCATCAACACACCAAAATCATACCCTCAAATACAAAATAACCTGTCTAAAATGTGCAATCTCAGTATTTTAAAGTGGTTGTTAATAACAATATTTCATATATGTGGTGGCAATGAGCCGCCTCAAAAAGGCCAGAAACAGCTTTCAGATATTAAATAACATATGGAAATGTCCTCAGCACAGCACCAATACCAAACTGAAACTGTACCAGAGTTGCGTACTTTCCACCCTGCTGTATGGTTCAGAAAGCTGGAGAATAACAGAAAACGACCTCTCTAAGCAATCAATATTTCACACAAAGATCCTCTGAAGAATCCTGCGAATCTTCTGGCTCAAAACCATCAGCAACCAACAACTCCTCTTTCAGTGTAGACAAGATTGTATGGAGACTATCATCACAAGAAGATGATGGAGATGGATTGGGCATGTCATCAGAAAAGAGCATGGGGACATCACCAGAACTGCCCTTCATTGGACACCAGACGGAAAACGCAAGAGAGGAAGACCAAAGAGCACCTGGCGTAGAATGGTGGACCGAGAACTCAAGACTATGAACCACAAGTGGAGTACCATACAAAAGCTGGCCTAGAACAAACAGGAGTGGCAAACGTTTGTTTCTGCCCTACATGCCAATAGGCATAATGGGCAATAAGGTGGGGGGATATATGTGGCAATACTATATCTTTGATATAAAGCAGATGATATTGAAAATGTCCCCATGTAGACAGTAACATTTGTAAAAAATACAATTACTAACCAGACAGCTGCCTGCTTAACCACTTCACTACTGACATCAAGATATCGCAAGCTTCAAAGGCACCATCTGGTGCCCCAATATCGAGATATCTCGATATGCTGATCTGCAGCCCAAAAGCAAATAAAATTTGTTTGCTGCAAATGAATTTCATTAGCTTTTGGGCTGCAGAAGGTGCCCCCAAAGCTTTAGCCATGTGGGCATAATGTCCAAAGTGCTAAAACTGAAAAATAGGCTGCTCAAAGCTGTGAAATATCGAGTTTTCAGCAGACAATGCAGGGAGAAATAGAAGAAAATAGTCATGCTGTTAAAACCTCTGTAACTCAATTTGGCAGTAGATGTGCCATCTACTGGCCAAATAGGTTATTACAGTAATAGATTTATAATACTTAGTTCAATGGGGTAACTCTATCTGGCGCTGCTTGCTTAAATTAATAAAGTTGGTTGTATATCACATACACCAGTGTCTGTCAAGGAGAATGCGTCTGTACAGACAAATAAGTACAAGGTAAAGATATATCAACATATATCAGTGTCTGTCTGAACGGATGGAGGTAGGGTGGATAGACGTATAATGTAACAAAGCACAGTAAGGTGTACAGTAAATTTAGGCGTGCTCTAGTTGTGGTGTTATGCATCTATCTCTGCTGGGATTTAAAAGACAAATAGAAGTGGCATTGCCTTTAAATGTTCAATAGTCCCAAATGTCTTTATGTCCACAAAAGTAAGTTGCGGCACTGGGTGGAATTGCTTCGTTGATCTTTGTCCCTCTGGGGTCTTTGTTCCCTTTAACCTCCGAGATATAAACAGAAACAGACGGAATAGAAAATAGTGCGAACTGTCATTAAACAGATATCTGGTGAAAGTAAGAATAGTTACACTTACATGGTCCAGAGCTACAAATAGCTCAATGGTCTCGCGTTGTTAGCCCATAAAGGTGGCCGAACTTCCCTTCTTTTCACTGCTCCTCTTCCTCTTTTCCTTTAGTAAAGGACTGCATGACCGGGGATCCTTGCCTGTACACACTCACATGGATCTCCGGGTTCCGCTGGCGGGCAAATGAGGATGGTGGGAGACGTAGTGTATAAAGATATGGGATTTATTGGACTTAGTAAGGTAATTACAGATAATTGCAGAATAAAAGCAATATAAAAATGATTGAAATATGTCTGGTGGGTCGGGGGGTTCTACAGAACACGTTTTCGCGTTTTTGCCAGTCACAATGCTGGCTTCATCTGCTGTGGAACCCTCATGTATGATGTGTGTATTTAAAGGGCTCTTTCTTAGATTCGATTGGCTCTTTTTCCTTTCGTTTTTGCTCTTTTTCGCTGTCATTCTTGTTCGGACGTCATTGGATCGGGTGTTCCGCTCACGTGACGAGTGTTAATCAATGGGAAAGGACAAAATGGTTCAGACGCTATTGGATCGGACGTTCCGCTCACGTGGCAACTGTCAGTCAATGGGAATGGGCAAAATGGTTGCTTTCAGTTTCCCTTAGTTTCTGCGTACTACAACGCTGTGGTCGTTTATCTGGTGTCAGATTGTTCGTGATCTTCTTCATCCTTTGTTTGGGGGGCATTTGTAATTACAGTAGACTTGACAGTCCTATTGGGAGGTTTATAAGCACAATGCCGTTTAGATGGCTAATTAACTAACAAGTTGGCCTCTGTGTCCCTAATAGTATATGTCAAGGTTTAGAGATAGGTGTATTGTCTGCGATGCTATTTTAAAGCAAGTTATTGCATGTGTATACAAAATTCAGATATGATTGTATAACCCTAACAAAATATTGTAAGCTCATTTTTCATGAGATGCATCGTTGGATGCATCATAATAGATTGCTTCTTCACTCTTGGTGTCTTATCACTGGAGGGAAGGGGACAGGCTCAGAATGTGGAAGAGCGGCATTAAGATGTGCCTCAAATAATTATAAGGTATTTGATTGCAAGATTCCAGGGGGACTGTTAGTCGGCGGAGTGGAGGGAAGGGATTCTGTTTTATATGTGCTTGCTGGAAATAGAGAGTGCCTCCATCTTAGACTAATTCTCTATATATTACTTTGTTCTTAGGCATTATATGCCATGGTCAGATGATATTGTTAAAGGTGTTTAATTTATTTGGGCACTGACCGAGTTTGGGGATAGTTCTTGGTAAACTGACGGGATGTAGACATGGATTCCGCCTTGGGAGAGTGATGGGATGGGGAATTCCCTAAATTGGGTAGTTATTGGAAGGGCTGGACGGAAGGTCATTGGATAGGAGGATCATATGGGTGGAAGGATATGATTGATTTTGAAATACGGATCTATGGTCAAGTAAACTCCATAGTTTACGTCTTATTGGGTATTGGGGATGGAGGGGTGGAAGAAATACTGGCATGTTCGAGTGGTTCAGGTGTGGGACTAGATGCTAGCGACTGGGGAGATGGTAGGTAAGCGGGATACAGGATGTCTACAGAAAGTGGCAAAGTTAAAAAAAATGTGAATCAAAAATGTTGTCAAAAAAATACCAAAAATACAAAAAGATGTTCAGAAAAATAAATAAATAAAAGGACGGTTTTCTGAAAATGTAAAGAATAAACAGTTTAATAAAAGAATAAATAAAAACGATAATATTATTTTACATTGAATCCTATGGGATTCCTCTGTTTAAACCTGACGAACTGAACCACTAAAAATCAGGGCATTTCACCGACACTTCGGTGCAGTTCTGCATTATCTGAATAGATTAACCATTGCTTCACTATGGGAAAATGTACCTGCTGCCGAAGACTGCCAAACTGCACCGTATATCAATTTTTTTCATGTGTTCTGCAAGAGGTCGTTAGACTTCATCCAACAAATCCCATTCAAATGGGAAAGGCCACTAGTCTGATGTAGTCGTCTGATGGAAGTCTGATGCAGTTAACAAGGGTTGAATCTCCTCTGTGCTGTGGGACACCTACGGATGACTACATCTGACTTGTTAGCCGGACGAATACAGACCCAGTGGTCTTACACTACCCATCATTACATAAAATGACATGCACCTGAACACATCCAGTATATACCTATTATCTAATCAGTACGATATTATAATTGTATTTAAAAAGTCTAAAAGAACCAGTGTATTTTATACTTTCCTTTTGTTACACAATTCATAATATTGAACATTTTTCAGAAACCTTGGAATACATAATGAAGAACCAAGTATGCTATTTAACGTAAACCCTAGCAGTCTCTGTCTGAAGTAAACCATACTGTGCTTTTTCTATGTATTCAAATGTTTTTAAACCATTAATCAACCAAAAGCATGTCTTGGGAATTCCTCTTGGTTGGGAAACAAGGTGTGAAATTTGGATTACTACTACTGTCAATATTACACCTCCTAGAAAAACATACAAAGTAAGAGCGCAGAACTAACCAGAACAAAGCTTTTTAAAACCTCTTCTGCTCAGTGTTAACAAGTAATGTAAACAAAACCCCATGTAGTCACAGCTGAAAACACTTAATTGGATTTCATTTGGACAATTACATTATTCTTTCAATAACCTTGCAGCTAGTACTCTATACGTAAGTAAAACTTGCTTAAATAAAAACAGATTCATGTAGTGTGATGAGCTTCTTACATGATGCTGTTGAGTTCAAGTAATACTTTGCAATTAGTTGAACTTGTCTTTGGAATTCCTAGAATAAATCTCTTAGAATTAGTAGGGCAAATGTTTATATGTGATTTTTTTTGTAGAAAACACTGCAATAAAATTTGCAAACGGTGGGCCCTGTTTTGGCCGAGCAAATAGGAAACCTATAATGGAAAAACTCGCCCTGAGCCATGTTATTGGCTCGATGCATAATAATCGGGATCTGCTAATACATACTGTCACCACCGATGTGTGCCATTTTTGGTAGAGTCTCCTGGTGTCAGTAGGACTGCATGGAGACTTGCTGGGTTACACAGGGTCAGTTACTTGTTCTCAATTATCTTCTGCTTGCTGCAAGGGGAGGCAGTGGTCACACTGTACTCTTGCACCTTGGGACCAATCGAGAATAAGGATATATTTCTTTATTTTGGTGTTAAGTGATTTGGTCCAGCTCCATTTTTTATCAGCATGCTGCCCAACTCTCCTTTTCGTCTTGCGCATTGCTTCTTTGCAATACTCTAATAGCATTATTTTTTTTTATTTTTATGAGTTGTGGAAAGAATCCCTAATTTGTTATGATGTGTCATGTGAAACAATAACTGAGGATACACAACAGATAAAATAAATTTATGTATTATTCTATTTACAATAAAAATAGATGGAAGTAAAATGTTTACAGACATTCAATAGAACACACATTTAAATTTCAAATTGCGATGATTAGAATTTATAAGATAAACTCAAAAGAAGTTTAAATATATTATTTATAGGTGCATTTTATCATATAGAGATATAGATAATTGAAACAAAATGGGTTATTCACAAAGCACTGAAATATTGCTGAAATTTCAGCACTTTGCACTTCAGTGCACTTTGGTGATTCCACTTCACCAAACAACGGCGAATTCACTATTCCCCATAAGTCACGGTAGTTCGGCAAAGATGCAGTCGCTGAAGCCCCGCATAAAAGCAGGAGAACATCACTGAAGAGCACTGAAGAGCACTGAAGAGTGGCGAACTGGCATTGGCAAAATCCACCAAGCTTAAAATAAAAAAAATAAGGGCCACATTACGGTCTTGGTGCTAACGTTAGCGCTCACTTGCGTGAGCATTAACGTTAGCCGCGGTGGCTACTTCATAGTACAGTCCAAACGCAAACGGGTTCAGTAACCCGTTTGCGTTTGGTACCTTGCGCTTTTCAGCGTGAGGTTACTGTACTTTGCGCTCCCTATAATTAACATGAGGAGTGCAAAGTGTTAGTATTACAATCTACGGGCCATATTACATACTTGGTGCTAACTTAACCCGAGCTGTTGTAAACTTAAAACCTCCATAGGCTATAATGGCTCTGGTAAGTTTACAACAGCTCTGGTTAAGTTAGCACCAACTATGTAATATGGCCCTACTAGTGCTGATTAACGTCTGGCTGTGGTTAGCAAAATGTTAACCACAGGCAGGACTTGGTGTTAATAGATTCCGCTTCTGCAGAATCCATTAACACATTCAAAAAAATAAAAAAAGTGATCGTATACTCACCTCCTGTTCTGCCGCGAAGACCGCGGCACCAACCGCCTCCTCCGTCCGGCAGGAGCAGGGAGAGACTGGGGGGAAGAGTTCCTCAGTCTCCCCCTGCCTATCACTACACCGACCGGCCGGATCTCTAGAGGCGAGATCTGGCAGGTCATGTGACCGCCGGCGTCTGGCTCAATGGAGTCCTATGGACTCCATCGAGTGGATGCTCATCGTGGCGACGCTCAGCACTGCCGCGAGCATCCCGGGGCTTTGCGCCCGGTAACAATGCAGGCAGCTTTTTTAGCGCCTGCATTGTAATTCCACGCTAATATGGAGGACGCTAGGGGAAAACTGCGGCTTACTTAACCCGTTAGTGTTTGGATTTTAATATGCGGTAGACACTGTGGCTAACGTTAATGCTCACGCAGATGAGCCTTACCGTTAGAACCAAGATTGTAGCAGTTTGGCGTTCTGTGAGTAGATTAACCCCATAATGACCAAGCGGTTTTACCATTGTCTGTCCAAAAGTATCCACTGCTGTTTTTACATTTCTACGCTGTTTGTGTTTAGGTCTAATTTTCTTCTTACCCATTTATGGAACCCACACATATTATATACTGTTTTTCTCACCATTAAATGGCCTTATTTCTTTATTATCCTTTATTATCCTAGCGCTTTACAAGTTCAGTATACAAGGTATTGATACATTGGAATACCACACATGGATGATGACCTGATTCAGGGGGACACTGTTCCCAAGGGAACTTACAATCTATGAGATGTACAAGTATTTTGTGAGACTTTCTAAAGATACCATTATTTTCATCATATCGTATGATTTACAATAAAAAAATATATGAAATATGATGAAAAGAAATTGGAAAAAACACACTTGTTCAACATTTAATCCTCAACATCTACAACCACCAAAAAGACCCTGGCCTGGCTAAATAATTTTGAAATTTTGTCTTGAAATTAGAGATACCCAATTTTAATATGGTTTTGCTTTTAAACCCCTTCACTGCTGAGCCATTTCACCTGTGTGCTGAGCTCACTTTGACCATTTTATGCTCATCATGTTTTAAAGTGATTTAAAGTCCTATATTATTATAACCCTCAGACAATTTTTAAATTTTTTTTTTTTTTAATTTGTTCTTTTTATTGTTACACCTAGTCATGTTTGGTATCATTGGAAAGGTCATGATCCGGCCTTTCCAATGATATCAAACATGACTCTCTATCTGCCACGGATCAGGAGCTACTTGGCAGCTAAGGGTTAACTGGCCCACTGATGTCATCGCACATATGGCGACGACGTCTGTGGGTGGGGGGTGATCCGGAGGCTTGGCTGACATCCAAGATGTCAGACACTTCCGGGAGCAAATCACGACCCAGCACCTAATGGGTTGAGGAGAGGCACCGCTAGAAAGGGCAGACTTTGCCCTTTCCAGCGATGCCTTTCTTTTTTTTCTAGCTGCAGCCTTTGGAGAGGGAGAGTGGTCCAAAGGATGATGTCATCGCAACGGCTGTGGCCCATAAAACCATTGGGCTGGCTTCAAGGACTGCTGTCGTGGATCACTGTACTGCAGCAAACTGCACCTCATTTTGCCGTCAATTTGCCAGTATTTGCCAAATTGACAGTTTATTGAATAGCCGAATGAGACGAAAGTGCACTTAACGGTGAAATTCACCGTTCGGTGCAATTCGGTGGCAAGTTCGGTGCTTAGTACATACTCCTAAAGAGTACAGTCATGGCCGAAATTGTTGGCACCCCAGACATTTTTCCAGAAAATCAAGTATTTCTCACAGAAAAGTAATGCAGTAACACATGTTTTGCTATACACATGTTTATTCCCTTTGTGTGTATTTTAACAAAACAAAAAAGGGAGGAAAAAAAGCAAATTGGACATAATGTCACACAAAACTCCAAAAATGGTCTGGACAAAATTATTGGCACCCTTTCAAAATTGTGGATAAATAAGATTGTTTCAAGCATGTGATGCTCCTGTAAACTCACCTGGGGCAAGTAACAGGTGTGGGCAATATAAAAATCACACCTGAAAGCAGATAAAAAGGAGAGAAGTTCACTTAGTCTTTGCATTGTGTGTCTGTGTGTGCCACACTAAGCATGGACAACAGAAAGAGGTGAAGAGAACTGTCTGAGGACTTGAGAACCAAAATTGTGGAAAAATATCAACAATCTCAAGGTTACAAGTCCATCTCCAGAGATCTAGATTTTCCTTTGTCCACAGTGCGCAACATTATCAAGAAGTTTGCAACCCATGGCACTGTAGCGAATCTCTCTGTGGGTGGACGGAAGAGAAAAATTGATGAAAGGTTGCAACGCAGGATAGTCCGGATGGTGGATAAGCGCCCCCAAACAAGTTCCAAAGAAATTCAAGCTGTCCTGCAGGCTCAGGGAGCATCAGTGTCAGCGCGAACTATCCGTCGACATGTAAATGAAATGAAACGCTATGGCAGGAGACCCAGGAGGACCCCACTGCTGACACAGAGACCTAAAAAAGCAAGACGACAGTTTGCCAAAATGTACTTGAGTAAGCCAAAATCCTTCTGGGAAAACGTCTTGTGGACAGATGAGACCGAGATAGAGCTTTTTGGCAAAGCACATCATTCTACTGTTTACCGAAAATGGAATGAGGCCTACAAAGAAAAGAACACAGTACCTAGAGTGAAATATGGTGGAGGTTCAATGATGTTATGGGGTTGTTTTGCTGCCTCTGACACTGGGTGCCTTGAATGTGTGCAAGGCATCATGAAATCTGAGGATTTCCAAAGGATTTTGGGTCGCACTGTAGAGCCCAGTGTCAGAAAGCTGGGTTTGCATCCGAGATCTTGCGTCTTCCAGCAGGACAATGACCACAAACATACGTCAAAAAGCACCCAGAAATGGATGACAACAAAGCGCTGGAGAGTTCTGAAGTGGCCAGCAATGAGTCTAGATCTAAATCCCATTGAACACCTGTGGAGAGATCTTAAAATTGCTGTTGGGAAAAGGCGCCCTTCCAATAAGAGAGACCTGGAGCAGTTTGCAAAGAAAGAGTGGTCCAAAATTCCAGGTGAGAGGTGTAAGAAGCTTATTGATGGTTATAGGAAGTGACTGATTTCAGTTATTTTTTCCAAAGGGTGTGCAACCAAATATTAAGTTAAGGGTGCCAATAATTTTGTCCAGCCCATTTTTGGAGTTTTGTGTGACATTATGTCCAATTTGCTTTTTTTCCTCCCTTTTTTTGTTTTGTTCCAATACACACAAAGGGAATAAACATGTGTAAGGCAAAACATGTCTTACTGCAATACTTTTCTGTGAGAAATACTTGATTTTCTGGAAAAATGTCTGGGGTGCCAACAATTTCGGCCATGACTGTATGTGGTGGGTTTTCACTGTAGTGCACTTTCTTATGGGGTAATGGGAAAAATTACTGTTAATATTATTCGTTTTTGATTAGTATGTAACAGTTTAGCTTATTTGTACATCTTATTTATATTTTATTTGTATTTGTTTTAACTAGTATTAAGTTATAATTAATTATATTACAAATATTCCACAAAATACAGTATGGAAAGAGCTAAGCAAATAGGTCTAATCTTATTACAGTATTAAAATGACACTATTTCATGTTGGTCTCATAATCAGGATGGTATATCATTTCTCTCAACATATGGGTAATGAGATAAAGTTGACAAGCTATCAAACAATTTACACAGTGTATTGTTCTTTGTATAAAATATAAAATGAAGTTGTAGAGAGACTCAGCCCTTCAGGTGGCATTTCTCAAAATATGTGTATCTCTTAAATTTGATACTCTACCAGAATGCTGATATCTACTTTGTAGATTTAATAAAATAAATTCATAATAAAACAAGAATCACAGGCAGTTTTTGAAATCAAAATTTTGAAGTTTCCTTTAATAAATGTAGTCAAATAATTTGTGGTCTTAGAGGCCTCGACATAAATCTTAATAATAACTTAATATATGAGTATTGTGTCAGTGACAGTCACAAAATAATTACGGTGACAATATCTATACATCTGCTTTCAAAACTTTTCATAGGGAACTTCGAAAGAACTCGAAAGAGACAGCATTCTTGTAATCGTGGACAAGTGGGAAAACAGTATTATCTATTTTAATTAATAATTTTGTGTGTTTATACTTAATTTAACTTCACCTATCTATTGAATTGTCTACATAGTGAGGTACTCATTGTCTGCATATGAGCCTGGGACTTCTAGGGTTAATAACAGTACAGGCAATGATCACGGTGGAAGACAGATGCTGCAGTCGCTCATCCCACACTTTGCCATACTAACCGTTCTACAAGGATTCGCGGGTGAACTGATTTGCTAACGTTTTACAGATTATCCAAAATCCTCCTTTCTCTCACAGGAATTGTGGCAGGATTGTCTCGGTAAATATTGACACCTGTAAACCAAGCTCGCTGATGCCTTTGGCCACTCAGCTATCTCCCCATCTGTTGCCTGTGAATTTTAAGTGAGAGATGTTGGGTCTCTTCTCTCATTTCATTCTAGCACTGTAAAAGAAATGTTAACCAGCAGCTAATCTGACAGACATATGACTTAGTGGAAGACAGAAGCCACTAGAGATGAAACAGAGTATGATATGTAAAGTGTATGTGCCTCATTGGTATCTTCTGCCTACTCGTCCTTAGGTAACAGCATGCCAAGCTAATCTTCTTAGTTACCAAGTGGGGATTTCTTCCATTTCCCCATGAGATTGTCCTGACCACGATCAAAGTCCATACACATTCTTGGCAAACTCTATTGTTCCCATGAGTGGGATTAATGACTAATTATGTCAGGTCATTCATCCAGATGGCCTTTCAGATGTTCCTTTGTCATTGTCTGTCCTTCCATGTGCCCCTTTGACCTTGAGGTTTATTTCTATGACAACCCGTTGCTTTCACTTTCATACGTATATTGCCAAGAAGTGGCCAAGAGGGGAAACAGGATAATCTGTCCACACTTTGTATTCTGCTTCCGTCTTGTTAAATCCAATGAATAGATAAAAATGCTATCTGATCCCAGCTGAGTGATGACCATGATCATGCTTCTATGTTACATGCTTCTTTTTTAAATTAGACAGCTTTGTACATTGAAATGTGCATTTAATTTGAAGAACATCAATCGCCATAATGTGATCTTTTTATCTCATTAATGTTTAGCAAGGGTAATAGAAGAGAATTACAAAATATCACTGTGAAAGGAATACAATACAGAGAATTATGTATATCCTGTTTTAAAGCCCTGGAGATGTTTAGATAAGCCTCCTTATTCAGTTTTATAAATTAAAGAATCTTTAGTACTTCTGCCTAGCAGAAATGTAGTTTCCAGTGTTGATCTTATACCAAAGAAGCGTTGAAAGGTGGCAATTGCAATTCAATCTCCTCATGTAAGGAAACAAGTCAATACATATAGAAAATAACAGGGTATGTTAAAAAATAGAATTTTGAATTGCTCTTCAATCTTGTGTCTTGACATTTAATACAAATCTAGTAGTTTCTTTTCTATTTTTTTTCTTCTGTATTTATTTTTGTCATTGTATTGTCCATAATAGAGTATTGTTAGTAATGGGGGAAAATATTTTTTACTGGGCTACGCTACTCCCTGTTTACGCCATGGCAACGGTACAAACATTATCTCCGTTGGAGAACACTATTACACATTATTTAATTTGATTTTTTTTACACATGTAGAAACAAGTATGGATAACCTTTGTAACATGCCTAAAAACCTTTCTGCAATGTTTACTTAACCCCTTCTCTACCAAGGGAGTTTCCATAAAGCCACTGTCAGGAACCAGTTTTTAAAAAAAAAAAAATCTATTAAACCCTTCGATGCGGATGACGAGTGGGGAATGTCCAAAGATGCTCCCGCTGCATGCGGAGGACGTTCCCCACATGTCATCTGCTTACCGGGAGCCCAACACCATACTCACCTTTCTGCTCTAGGGTCCTGCGGCGTTCTGACCTCCTTGAAGTCAGACTAGGGTTGCCAGATCGGCCATGTTTTCCTGGACACATATAATTTATTCATGTTGATGGGTATGACAGGAAAAAAATGCCACCCCGCAGCCTGTAGAATCCATATGCTGCAGGTAAGAAATCAAAAAGGAGTCCAAGATGACCTGCCTTTAGTTCCTTCCTGCATCATATGAATTATAGGTACATTTTGCAGGGCAGCACTTTTCCCTGACCCCCCCCCCTCTGCATGAAGTAGTAATATGTGTCCAGGAAAACATCGCCGACCTGGCAACCTTAAGTCAGACGCTGCTTTTATGGGCCCTCCTGATGCAATGATGTCATCGCGTCCAACGTGATGATGTCATTTCCAGGCGACCACCCGGTAAAGCCGGGAGATCGCCTGAAGGGAGGGGGGTTTCCTTTGGATCCCTCTCCCTCCTGATTGGGAGCAGGTACAAGTTAAAGAGAGGCATCGCTTGGAAGGGCAGTGTCTGCCCTTTCAAACGATGCCTGTCTTTAACCCCTGAGGTGCTGTACCGCGAACCAGCACCACATCACGGCCTAGTTCCGATCGGGGCCGCCATTTTAGATTGCAGCTCCACCTCCAAGTCCCGCCTCATCATCTGACATCATCTCGCATGACACGATGATGTCAGTTAGCCAGGGAACATCTAGCTGCCTGGGGATTTCCTAAGGAAATCCCATAGTAGAGATATGGGGGCCAAAAGGAACCCCCTATCTCCCTTATGGTGGCAGCAAGAGAGTCATATTTGGTATCATTTGAAAGGCCAGAGCATGGCCTTTTGAATGATACCAAACATGACCATGTTCAAATTAAGAAAAAAATTATAAAATATTAAAAATTATTAAAAAAATAAATATTTTTTTGTGTGATATTTTTATTAATGCAGCAATATTGTTCC
Source organism: Leptobrachium leishanense (assembly GCA_009667805.1). Taxonomy (NCBI): domain Eukaryota; kingdom Metazoa; phylum Chordata; class Amphibia; order Anura; family Megophryidae; genus Leptobrachium; species Leptobrachium leishanense. The sequence goes on from CM019066.1 coordinate 286,882,403, forward strand.
CATTTCAATTATAATGTGAATAATGATGCTGCACTAACGATTTTTTCTATGGGGTTCTCTAAAAATCACATAATTTCCCCCTCAAAAAAGTACCCATTTCTAATTTATTTTAACAAGCACACCCCATAGAAAATATAAACGCAAAGGCTCGGATGATAAAATATGAATTTAAAAAAAGCACTTTACGACTCTGTAGATGATGGAAAATTCTAATTTTATTGCATTTTTTGTTATAATATTCAGGCAGGGCATGACGTATACATATAATAATGTTATATTATTAATCTGCCAACTCTGCGGAAAAAAAGATATAAAATATGTCTGGGTCGTATAATAAAATGTGACTTCAAATCGCATTTAAACAGGATGAGCAAAAGCAGTAAAATTAGCTCAACACACAGGGGTGAAATGGCTCAGCAGTGAAAGGGTTAACATAAATTATGCAGTAAAACATATTGGAGACATTCACAATGTATTTTTGATTGTAGTAGACCTATGTGACAGGCAGATGTTGCAACCTGATGGTCATACAGTTCTAATTATTAACCCCTACCCCATTTTTTTTGTGTTTAAAAATACATCTAGCTATGGTATCTTTGCAGCTCTTTCGACATAGGGCTAGCCAATGGATGTGCATGGCTGAAAAATTTGTTTACTTTCGTTTCGTTTCGTTACGTTTTTAAATCATTTTGTTTTTGGAATTTCGTAACTAATTTAGTTTCGTATTTAGTTTAGTTTCGGATCAATTTGAAATTTCGAATCGATTTGAAATTTCGAATCAATTCAAATTTTATATATCAATTCGATAGATGATATCAATTTGAATTTTGGATCACTAGATAAAACCCAAATTAATCAAATTTTGCTGTTCAAAGAAAAGCTAGGGTTAAAGTTTAAGCTGTGTCCCAGATTTAGTATTTGAGTCAAGTTAAACAGTGAAACAAAATGTATTTGTTTCATAAAGTCCTTTGCTGGCTATTATTTGTATTGTAAGTTAAGATCAATTCGATAGTTGATATCAATTTGATAGTTCATTTCAGATTTGATAGTTGATATCAAATTGATAGTTCATTTCAAATTTGATAGTTGATATCAATTTGATAGTTCATTTCAAATTCGAGAGTTGATATCAATTTGATAGTTCATTTCAAATTTGATAGTTGATATCAATTTGATAGTTAATTTCAAATTCGATAGTTGATATCAATTTGATAGTTAATTTCAAATTCGATAGTTGATATCAATTTGATAGTTCATTTCAAATTCGATAGTACTTGATATCAATTTGATAGTTCATTTCAAATTCGATAGTACTTGATATCAAATTGATAGTTCATTTCAAATTCGAGAGTTGATATCAATTTGATAGTTCATTTCAAATTCGATAGTTGATATCAATTTGATAGTTCATTTCAAATTTGATAGTTGATATCAATTTGATAGTTCATTTCAAATTCGAGAGTTGATATCAATTTGATAGTTAATTTCAAATTCGATAGTTGATATCAATTTGATAGTTAATTTCAAATTCGATAGTTGATATCAATTTGATAGTTCATTTCAAATTTGATAGTTGATATCAATTTGATAGTTCATTTCAAATTCGATAGTTGATATCAATTTGATAGTTCATTTCAAATTCAATAGTTGATATCAAATTGATAGATCATTTCAAATTCAATAGTACTTGATATCAATTTGATAGTTCATTTCAAATTCGATACTTGATATCAATTTGACAGTTCATTTCAAATTGATAATTGATATCAATTTGATAGTTCATTTCAAATTCAATAGTTGATATCAGTTATTCAAATTTTTCTTTTATGATGATGATGACACAGTCAGGGTTATTCAGAGAGCGTGAAAAGCAGGAGAATGACTGGAGAATGAAAAATTCTAGGTCAAAACAGCCGATTTGGAAAGTGAGATGAAAGGGAGAATTTTTCTGGTTTGGCTATTTTGACCTAGAATTTTTCATTCTCCAATCATTCTCCAGTCATTCTCCTGCTTTTCGTGCTCTCTGAATAACCCTGAGTGTAAAACAAAATAAATTCGTTATATATACCATTTCGTTTCGAATTCGTATTGTATCTATTCTTAATTCCGAACTACTTTGGAATCCCGACTGAGAAGGCTTGCAGGACGCAAGCGAAACGCGTCTCAGATTTTTATGTGTTATTTTATATTTTTTATATGCCCATTAAATTTCTTTTTAATTTATTTGATACCTCTGGAATATATTATTTTTCATCTACCACTGATGTCTTACCAGAGGATGGCCCCTTCCTGAGAAATTAGAGGTCCATATGCTATATATACAGAGCCATCATTCCAGAAGGCTCTGAACCACGTGAGTTGACAACTACTGGAATAATATATCTATTTATGTGCCAACAATAATACACCATAGTGATATACTCTTTGTTTGAGGTGTCTCCACAATTGAAAGACCATTCAAGGATATCCATACGTGGGTGAGGTCCCCCCTCTTAAGAGAGCTACAGGCGAATTGATACGAGCCATTTGGTGCTCCTCCCTTGTGAGTGTGATCGTCACCTTTGCAATATGAGTGTTGTATATTAAACTGTATTACGCAATCAGATTTCTGTTCCCCTTTTTAGGATATATTCCCATACCGAATTTCTGATTGGGAAGGTACAACCCATTGCTGATATATACAAGCTATGTTGCATATTTTTTATCTTGTATACTTCTGGTGTGTATACGTATATATTCTACTGCGCTCCCTATGAGATACATTTTATATGTATGTTTTTTCTGTGTAGCTTTTGAGAAAGTCATGGTTTCCAAATGGACGAATCGCGTTGAGCTTATAGATCCGCTTTTCCTACATCGGCCATCAGTGTTTTGGGTCATCTCAAGTCGGAAGGTTGGGCACTTTGGTGCTGGTTTTGGCCAGTAGGGCCAGTAGGCCACTGGGAATATTCCCAAATATTTCTTACTGTATAATTAATTAGAAATGATTGTCCAAAAAAGCACTGGTTCCCGACAGTGGATTTTTGGAAAAAAATCACTTGGTAGTGAAGTGGTTAAAGACAAAACTGAACTAGCTTCAATTTCATTTAGATGTATAATAAGAATTGAACAGTGTTAGAAAACACATGTAAATAAATGCCCTAAGATTAGATCCACAATTGAAT